>JAVLUX010000031.1:9957500-10642500 GCA_032164185.1 Moxostoma hubbsi | reverse complement strand
TAAACACACAAGTAACTGGGATGAACATCATGTGTGTAAATAGTGGCAAAATCATCAGAGTGTTTTGTGGAGCACTGCTTTCATACGGGCCTAAACTCTAGTTATAAATATGTGTTGGGACATGTCCTGGAATGACATCAGGAAGAATCTAGATCTGAATCTATATCGCCAGTAATATTTCTCAACTTTTTCATCCTGTTTTAATTCCTTACAGTGCTCATGTTACATCCTTCTTGAAATATGTAGCACTTACCACTGCAACATCTTGGTTGTTTACAGCACAGTATAATTCAGTGGTTTACTGACTGGCATGTAAGTTACTGCACATCTCGGCCTCTTTTTGGTTAAGAGACACCCTGTCACGCAGTCATGATGCGTGCTCGTGCAGTACACACAAACCAAGAAATTCATGAAAACTGTGCCACCACTACATGTTTTAGCACAGTACACCCCAGGGCTTGTTTTGTGAAGTGTATTACCATTAGCAGCCAAGAATAGTGTCATGCCAGAATATTTCTGGAAAGGGTAGAGCTTGATAACTTACACTACACTGAACAGAATACTGTATAATCATAGCATCTGTAATATTGAATTGTACTTTATTTACATAATATATGATAATATAACAAATAATGTGGCAATATATTTATTGTCTTCAATTTGTTACATGAAGAAAAAATAAATGATCTTGAATGTCATTTAAAGAGTTTTACTGCCTGAAAGCTATTGATGTTTATACATGCCAAGACTACAGAGATGCCAAAATAAATAGCAAAAAATAAATAAATAAAATAATAATAATTCAGTGGCCTTTAGGGAAATGGTTCATAATTTTGAGGTTTAGTAAATTACTACTGCTGGGACACCAGTATGAACAAAATTATTTTCGGATTATATCCAAGATACACATTTTTACAATCAAGAAAGCTGAGATTTTAAAAATAAATATTTGTACCAACAGACTTTTTTCCGACTTGATCGTTATAATTTTTGGCATTTCTTTTCTAAAAACATTACAGAACATTAGGTAAAGTTTATTTTCCTTTTATAGGCACACTTGTTTGACCAGTCATGTTTCTGTAGGCTGTAAGAAACAATGTGAGTCTGCCTTACTAGTGCACTGTAAAACCCAATAAGTTGTTGTAACCATTTACCCAAGAATATTTAAGTACCTGTATTAAATTTAAAAATTAATGAATACATTTTTAGCTATTTTCTTTTGTCCTTTTGTAGGCTTTTAATGACAGTTAGTGGAGAGACAACAGGAAATGACAGGGGAGAAGAGTTGGAATGGAATTGGGAAAGGACCTCAAAAACCAGGATTTGAACTCAGGTCACCCGCGATGCATTAGCGCCACATGTCATGAGCGCAGCATTTAAGTTAAAGGATGTAAATGTTACGTGGAGGCGATAACCGGCTTGAAAATATAAATAATATTTTAATTATAAACTTAACCAAAAAGACAACCACACACACACAGGTGTCGAACAGCTGCCCGTAAATCTCTCTCTCTGTCGCACGGCCGTCTTCGGTCGGCCTTTATCCCTCTCGAGGGCTAATTAGACTGATTAGGGGCTGGGTGTGTGGATTCACGACCTGGCCCCGCCCTCCGCCCTGCCGTAGTAATATTTTTGTGCTTTTAAAAAGATATTGCACTTTTTTCATAATAATTGTAAATCTATTGTCTACATGAACTCCTACAAAGTTCATTTTGTAGTTGCTATGTACCAGTATATATTTCTTCATCATTTCCTTTAAAGACTATATTATGATGCTGTCATTTTCAATTAATGTCTATATGTTGGGCTCTATTTTTGTGGGTGCACAAATCGAAGCACTACGCACTAAGACCGTGTGCAATGTCTTATCCAATTTTCATGACAGCGCTAATTCGAATTGTAATTTTATGCGAGCATTAAGTGCAAGTGGCCATGGGTGGGAGTGTTTGCACTATCTGTGGGTGTATGCACACAAACTGTGAGTGTACTCTATGGTAATAAAGCGCAATTTGCTATTTTCCTGAGAAATAGGTCATTGCACCAAGACGTATCAAAAGTACGTCCATTTTCAGTTCCTGCACTTGCAGTTTGGAGATTCCACCAGCAGGTGGAAATAAAGTTCATGTACAAATTCTGAAAATACAGTGGAACATCAAATTATGTCCCAGATGTTCACTGTTGTAGCCATTTTAGGAAAAAAATATTTATGTGATTTGAGTTAAACTATCTGAAGGTCACGGTTTATTTTTATGTTTATATTTACAATTGTATTTATGATCTAATTTGTATTGGTATTTTTCCACCTGTTGTCATAGAGTGATTGCTAAGTTACTGCAAAATGGTGGATGAAGTTGGAGAGAGTAAATTGTTTGGATTTGGTATGATTTTTTTGACCACATTGTTATTTTGATTATATTTTCGTTTCATTTGAAAGTGAAGTGGAGTGTATTTTGATGCAATCACTTTTAATACTAGACATGATTTGTGTAAGTAGATGAAAATTATTAATAATATTTACATTCTTTATAATTTAATAAAATGTAAATACATATCTTGACGAGAACCACATTTTCCATGTGTATAAAAGGAGCGTGTCACTGTCATAGAAATATGCCTGACATTCAACAGGGAGGCAATGTACAAAAGAACGTAAGTCAATATTCCTGTTCTTTTAATTCATCGCATACTGTCCGTCTAGACTACCAATATCTTATGAATGTGCTGTCTTTGTTTAAAACGCTGGTGTGGGACAGGGAATGGACTATGTAATAGGACACAGACGGTGCTGCTGGAGAAGAACCTCAGAATGAATCTACACTTGACCCAGCCCATTAGCTCTTTGCACACACTATTTCGCCAAACCCACTTGTGCCTAGACTCGCTTGCTTCCACATGCTTGGTCATGACGCATGTTATGCAATCTTTCAGAATGTTGTTCGGTGTCTTTGAGGATTTGAGGTGTTGATCTGAGCCAATGAGTGTTCTGCAGTTCAAAGTGAATGATGTTGTATTCCTATGTCAGTCACATTTGGACAGACTCCTCAGGACATTTTTCTTATCTCAGTGTGATTGCTGTGCACTATAGCATGTTAGTGGCTTTTGGAGCCACAGAGAGACAGACAGTCAAACAGGAAAGAAAAAAGAATCATGAGTAAGTTAATCGTGATATAAGTAGAACGTTTTTGACCAATATTACATTACATTAGAGTGTAACTGTATGTTTGTCTGGATATTTGGTCAAAATCATAATCTTAAATTTCATGACCTGTGGAAGGTGTAAAATTATTGGACTGACCAAATTTAAATCTGAATAGGTGATTTCTGCCACCGCATTTTAGACAAACTTGTATACCATAAAATTGTTTTTCAAAGATAGAAAATACTGTATATATTTCTTGTTATTTGCATTCTTTACAAAATGCGAAGGCTACATGCCTTAGTTTGAATGGGCATGACACTTCTGATATTATTTATTGGGTTTTTGACCTTTTTGAAAAAATAGTGGAGCAAGACAGGAAAGTGGTGGGAGACAGTGAAAACAGGAAATTAATCCAGCCGGATTTAAACCAGCATCCCTATGGTATCATTACAGCTCACTGCCATAAAAGCAATACAGGAAGTTATTTAGTAACATGTTGATGCTTAAACCATATGAGAATATCTCACCAAATATAGCAAAACTATTCATGTTTAAGGAACATCACACAGGCAAGAGTGCTGTTGTTCTGAATATCAGCACGGCTGAGATTCGACCAAAGATATTATTACAGTTTCTGACAAAAATGTGTCACTTAGTTTGTATATTCTCTCACCGCTAATGGAAATTGTTTAAAATTAGCTAAAGCATTAAGCACAACTCTAGTAATTCGTTCATAAAAAGAAATCTGTGTTTTTGAACATATCAATCACACTTTACATTATGTTTCTTTAACTAATATGTACTAACATTACAATACATACAATACAATGTAATTACTGTATAACTACATGTTGTTCTGCAAAAGTCTCAGATTCCCATTTGCTGCTACTGAGTTAGAGTTACGGGTAGGTTTAGGAATAGGGGTAGGGTTAGGATTTAGAGTTAGGTTTCTGGGTAAGGGTTGGGTTAGGGGTAAGGTTAACAGTGTAACTACAAATGTAATTAAATGCAGGTACGTTAACCCTTTTATACGTACCCCCATATAAACTACAGACACTTGACCAGAGCATACTGTCAGCTAGAAAGTCTGATTAAAATCGACATTTGCGCTGACACAGGCTGGTCAAGCGTCTGTAATTTATATTCGCCCAAACAATTACTCATACAGTCTTTTAAACCACAGAATAACTTTATTTTATATACATACATCAAACTCATCACCAAAGTACCAAGAGAAAAGTTTACAGCTCTTCTACACACAGTCAGTCACACGTGATCTTCCTCTGATGCGTGTTGCCATTTGTTTACATTAAAAATATCAAAGAGACTTTTCACGCACATAATATGTTTATTTTATGTAACAAACAGCCTAATTGTCACCAAAAGTACCACGATAACAGTTAACACCTTGTATATGCACAGCCATCCTATCTAAACGTGATCTTCCCATCCACACAGCCATGTCTGCTGATTAGGTGCAGATGTGGTTTTCATTCACACAAACAGCAACTCAAACAGTCTTTTCAGGCATATATTAAAGACAATATGTTTGTTTTATGAAACAGCATCCAAACTATCACAAAGGCACCATGATAACAGTTTAAACCTGTATACTCACAGTGAAAACATGCTGTAGAGCGTGATTATCCGATGCACACAGCCAAGTCTGTTTACATTAGCGCTTGTCACACACACACACACACACACACACACACACACACACACACACACACACACACACACACACACACACACAATGTCACAGTGCATATAGGCAAACCGGACTGCTAATATTATTTGTTCATTTGCTTTTTTACAGCTATAAAAATGAAATAAATAAAACAAATACACAACAGAGACATAACCCATTTGTTCACATGTCTACTATATTATATACAGTATTTATTTTTTTATGACATGAAATCAAACAATTACAATAAAATGTACTCATCTACACTCTTCCCACCTCTACCAGCTGTAGTTACCTTAGTTACCAGTACCTAAGAAAACGCTTAAACTGCTTACTTGCACACGCCGTGGAGCGTTGTTAAACTCACCTTGAATGCGGTTTTGGTTAAGACTACCCAACGCGTCGAAAAATGACGCCAAAGGTATACCCAGGGCGTTAAAATGTGACACCAAGTGGTCCTGTCAAAAGCGTCAATATGTGACGAGTTGGGTGTGAGAATGTGTTGCAATAACTCACTCCAGGGCGCACTGCAGGGGAATTTAGACACTACTCATGAAAAGGTTAAATGCAAGTACAATCCAACAACATGTATGTACATAATAAGTACATTGTGTCAAATGCTTAAGTATATACAGTGGAAGGAAAAAGTATGTGAACCCTTTGGCAATTGCAGGTTTACTGCATTAGTTGGTTGTAAAATGTGATCACATCTTTATCAAAGTCACAACTATAGACAAGCACGATGTGCTAACAAGACAAAAACATTTATAATCTTTCATGTCTTTATTGAACATATCCCATAAAAAATTCACAGTTTTGTGAATAGGTAAGTGAACCCTTGGATTTATCAACTGATCGATCCACCTTTGGCAGAAATAACCTCAGCCAAGCATTTCTGTTAGCTGCGGATTGAACCTGCGTAATGTTCAAAAGGAATTTTGGACCATTCTTCTTAACAGAACTGCTTCAGCTCAGCCATATTCTTAGGATGTCTGTTGGCTCTTGAGGTCATTTCACAGCATCTCTATTGGGATAAGGTCTGTGCACTGACTGGGCCACTCCAAAAGGTGGATTTGAATTTTTTGAAGCCATTTTGTAGTCGATTTACTTCGGTGTTTAGTGTCATTGTCCTGCAGCATCACCTAACTTCTACTGAGCAGCATTATCCTACAGGATAATGTCAGCTCCTGACATTATCCTGTAGAATATCTTGATAAACTTGGGAATTAATTTTCCCTCTATGATGGCAAGTGATCCAGGCCCTAAACCAGCCCCAAATTATGATGCTCCCTTCACTGTACTGGGATTATGTAGTGCTTCGAGTTCTTCCCAAACAATTCAACATTAGTTTCATCAGTCCACAAAATATTTTCCCAGTAGCGTTGTGGAGTGTCAAGGTGGTATTGGCAAACTACAGTCATGCAGCAATGTTTAGTTGGAAAGCAGCGGCTTCCTTTGTGGTGTCCTGCAATGGACACAATGACTGTTTAATGTTTTCAGTATAGTAGATTAGACTAGTTCCAATGATTCCTCCAAGACTTTAACTGTCACTCTGTGGTTCTTTTTTTTTTTTACCTCATTGAGCATTCTAAGGTGTACCCTTTGAGTCATCTTGTCTGGATAGCCACTTCTAGGGAGAGTAGCCACTGTACTAAATTATCTCCATTTATAGAAAATGTGTCTAATTGTGGACAAATAAATATCTTTGATATTTGGTGGTGGAAAACTGAAAATGACATCTGACCTTTATCATGTTTCTTTTAATAATAGCGTTATTTTTTTTTTTTAATCTTTCCAGCTTTATGCAAAGCAACAATTCTTGATTTTAGGTCTTCTAAGATCTCATTTGGTAAGGTCCACATTAGCAGATGATTCTTGTGAATAGCAAACTCTAAATATTTGAGTGCTTTTTATAAGTCAAAGTAGCCCTAACCCACACCTCCAATCTCGTTTCATTAACTGGATGCCAGGTTTGCCAACTGACTCTAAATAGCTTTTGTAGACTTCATTAAACTGGGGTCCACATATTTTTTCAAAACTACACTGTGAATGTTTCAATGATGTATTCAATATGCACAAGAACAATAGAATAATTTGTGTGTTTTGAGTTAAAACAGACAGTTTTTTTTTATTATTTTAAATTAGGTGAAGATCAAACCAGATTTTAAGATAAATTTATTCATAAATACAGGTAATTCCAAAGGGTTCATATACTTTTTCTTGCCACTGTAGTAGTTAAAGTCACCTAATATAAAGTGGGACCAACAAATCTTTTAAGTGACGAATCGCTCGCATTCGCCTTCTATATATATATATATATCATATCTCAGGACCCAAGCAAATCCTCTGTAGCCTGCATGTATGGATGTCCAAATGCAGTTAATTACATTACAGTGACCAAAGAATAGACGCATAATTTAACCAAAGAAAAATACACCGGACAGAAAATCTATTTAGATTAGATACCCACAATCCATCTGTGACAAATTGCTTTAAAAGCTAGATCAGCAAACGGATTTCAGGCATATACCTTCATCAAAGAAATCATATCTCTGACTGTGCTCTGGGAGTCTCTGAAAATTACATTACAGCGACCAAAGAATAGACGTATAATATATGGCCAGATGAACAGCTAAATGTTTCCCTGAGGTCTCGCCTTATAAGGACATCTCTCCCTCCTTTTCCAAATGTCCAATTAAAGGAACACACGTTAAATAAACACATGTACTCTGTCCTGTCCTGCCAGAGTTTGGCAAAGCCCTGTGCCCACAAAGGTCAACAACAGGACATACATGACTTTTTAATAAGTCTGAGATGCACTACATGCCATACAAATAAACATAAAACAAAACACAAAGTTGTAGACCATTAGGGAAGAATTAGACAGAAATTGGGAAATTACATGCAACTAAAAGCATATGTGTTTTACACACAAGCTTACGTGTATTATGGGAAAAGCGCAGGAGTTTAAGCAACTGCAGGCTTTCTTAGGTCATTAAACTCCTCATTGTAACATAAACGGTGATCTGCATTTTAAGATGTCTGAATGTGTCATTGTACTATAAACTAGGGAATTAAATGCCAACTGTTCAATGCTGGTGAAGTTTAAGAAAAATTCTATAAATGCCATACAGGCCTCCAAAATACACAGTTCTGAATATTGGTTGAAAAATGAAAATTCTCTCATCATTTACTTACCCTCATGCCATCCCAGATGTGTTTCTTTCTTCTGCTGAACACACACAAAAAAAAAAGACTTCTATAGCTTCTATACTATGCAAGTGAATGGTGTCCAGAGGTCCAAAAATTATATAAAAGCAGCATAAAGGTAATTCATAAGACTCGATTGGTAAAGTACATATCTTTAGAACCCATATGACAGGTGTTGGTGAGAAACAGATCAATATTTATGTACTTTTTTCCTATCAATTTCCACTTTCAGCGATTCACATTCTTCGCGCATATTGCCACCTGCTGGGCAGAGAGGAGAATTTATAATAAAAAAGGATTTAAATATTGATCTGTTTCTCACCCACACCTATCAAATCATTCTGAAGACATTAATTAAATCACTGGAATCGTATGGATTACTTATATATTGCCTTTATGTACTTTTTGCACCTTTAAAGTTCTGGCACCCATTCACTTGCATTGTATGGACCTACAGAGATGAGATATTCTTCTAAAATATTTTGTTTGTGGTCAGCATAAGAAAGAAAGTCATGCACATCTGGGATTTTATGTGGGTGAGAAAATGATGTAGTCATGGTGAGTTGTCATGTCTGATGATGCATACTGGCAATTTAAAAACAATATTAAAACTGACTCTTTTAATATGGCTTTTTTCTTTGCTTTTTTCTTTTTTTTTTATGAAACTTGACCTTGAATCATGGTTGTAAATTGCAAGATGAAGGGTCATAAAAATTCATAGATTTTTTTTTCAAATGTTGCTCAATAAACTGAATGCCCAATATCTGCTGGGGAAATTAAAGTGTTTTTTACCTTACTCTGCTGTTCAACATCCCTCTACAAATGACTGTCATTAGTCGTGCCCCTGTAATATGGTTTTGCTGTTTATTCAAGCTCTTTCTCAATTAGCTATGACTTGCTGTAACATGAATTGGTCATGTAAATATTTGCAATGGAATGCATACTTGAAAAGTGATGATGCATAAAATTACACAGAAAGAGAGTACATGATTTTCCATGCAGTTTAAACAAGAAGGATGGGTCTTCATATCAATCTGTAAATGTAGGCAATTTATTTACAGAACATAGTAATCAAAAATAAAGTTTTCCTTGTGATTTTGTGATATTTACATAAATAAAGACAATAAATAATTATAACAAAGTTTGCCTTGCTAAAAAATATTATCTTTTGTATTCTACACAATTCATGGGTGCCACACCACACACTGCATATGGTGGATCCATCTGTTTCTGATTGCCAGTGACAGGACATCTCTGGACCTCTTGGACCTGGATCTTTAGCATCCATGATTTTCAATTTATGGATGAGCAATAGCTCCACAATCCTTCCCACAAAATCAAAGTGGTTTAGGAATCAGGAGCCAGCATTTCCTGGAATTCCCGTGTAAACTTTCAGCAAATTGACAACTTCTGGACCTTCAGGTGGGCTTTGCTGACACGATGCTGGTTGAACGCTAGGGAGCTTCTCTTGGGTGGGTTTGTACTTTGCAGTCTTGCACATCTTGTGCCAGAGCAGGCGAGGCACTGGGGGACTGAGGATGATGAACACCCAGGGGTCTATGATGGGGTTGGCCGATAAAAAAAGAAGGGCTATAAGATCCTTTTTGTGAAATTTAAGGTTGAAGATGTGAATGTAAACGTGAATCTATGGAGACAAAAACACAATTTGAAAATGTATAGTGCTGTGTTGTCATATAAATATATTATAACCTGCAACTGTTACTTTTTACATTATCTAACCCTTAAAATTAGTTTAGTTAATGTAACCTAATGTAGTCAGGTTGATTCAGTAATGCTAAATCCTATAATCATTTTTTAGGTGTTACCACATGAAGCACAAGTTTAAGGTTAACATTTTAGCGCCTTTCAAGGGTATGTATTGGTGGTCGACCGATATATCGTCGAGGCCAATAAATCGAATGATATTACGAATTTTGTAATAATCGCCATTGGCCGATAAATTTTCCTGGTTGGCCTATTTGTTTCTTGAGGGCACTAAGAATCACCTGCTTGCATGTGAAGCGGCAGACATGTAAACGACCAGTCACGGTTCATTTTATTGTTATGTGCCATCGTGTTACTACAATAGACTGGTTGCAATACAGTCTAATTTAAACGGTCAGAGCTGCGTCAGACGCATTTGAGCCCATGATGTTAAAGTACTCGCCTGATTCATTCTCTCTCATTTCTCAACAGTACTTTTAAAAGTAACTTTTAACAGTCTTATCTAATGCTAAAAAGGCAAATATCGATAAAACTAATATCATATACCTTCTGCAAAGATGCACATATCTCATTTAAACAGATGTAATAAACCAACCTCACACAACTTCAGCAGATCCAGCATCCTGTGGAATGCTCAAAAATCTTCTGCTAAGAAACTGCTAGCTATCATTTAAAATAAACTTTTTTTTTTGTTTTATTATTTTTTACAAAGTTAAAGTTTTGTGTGAAATTGAGAATGCTAAATATGGATGTATACATTTTTAGCAATTTTATGTTTTTGTTATTTACTATATTAAGTTGTGTGATATATCAGCATTGCATAAGCCACCCTGCTCTCTGGATATCAGCATCGGCCATAAAATAACCCATATCGGTCGATCACTAGTACGTTTTACCATAAAAGCACTACATTCCACTACAACGTTTAGTACAGTGTAACCATTTCTTGTAGCTGCTCTAAGTACATTTATTATATATTATTACTTTAATTAATTATACTTGCACAGTATTGGCCCCTAAAAGTATTTGGACACTTAAGCCAAATATCTTTTGTTTCATTCATTGCATAATAAAATGCATTGGGGTCAAGGGGTATCTGCAAACAATAATGCTAGAGCTTTTCTCAGAACTAATGATACTTTTCTGAGCCATTTTTTTAACCAACTGGTCAAAGGTGACTTTTAATGAATGTATGAAGTCACTTACCCTCAAGTTCACACAGCTGCTATTGCACAGCACGTTTTGTGAAAGAGCATAAAAATTGACTTCATATGGCGACATAAAAAACAGCTTTATTCAAGTGAATCAACCTGAATACATTAGGTCACACAAACAAAAAGTTGGGTAATTTTAAAGGTCAGGTCAGACCAGACAGAAATAACTCCTTAAAGGAAGTTTCACATTTTGTACACTGTAACCATAGTTTTTGTTCATCACATATGTACATGTTCCACTAAGTTTGACAGTGTAAAACCAACAAGGTATTGAGGCATTGGGGTATTTCTTTTATATCGTTTTACTCAGTAAATCTATTGTTTAAGTATTTAAAACCTAACATGTGACTTTACGTGAAATGTTTCGCTTAAAGGTTAATAAAGTGAACAACGGGGCTAAAAAAAAGGTGTTTGACAATACATGAACAGTGAGAAAAGAGCTTACCACAAGAGGAAGTGAACAAATGACGAAGGCGATTGTCATGAACCCGAGCAGCACCAGATGTTCTACCTCCTTCGTGATTGACCGACGCCTCTTTTGTCCCCTCAGGCGTCGGATAGAGCTCCGGTTCGCTTTGCGTCTTCGATACATGAGTAAAAGATGATAGATGACAGACGCGTTGCACAAAACCGTACATACGATCATGGCAAGCAAACACGACGCGTAGATAATATTGAACACTTTGTTTCTACGCTCAGGTGGGTCCATGTCAATAAAGCACCACGTTCCCGGGCAATGCTGAATGTAATTCCCAAACCCGAAGAAAGGTGTGGCACAGAAAAGAGCGCCAACCAGGTATATGAGAGTGATGGCGATGTACCCGCAACGTTTACTCAAACGCTTTTCGTAGAAGTAGGGATGCCCTATGGATAGCCAGCGCTCCACAGCCATGGAGAGAAGAATGGCCAGAGTGACAAGGCTGAAAAATGTCATCGCGTAACCGAAGTGCGCGCAAACCAATGAGTTTCCGCTCAACCCGAGCAACGACTCGTTCCTCAAATAAGCGGTAATCACCAGCGGACTGACGGAGAAAGTTCCCAGCAAGTCTGTAATGATCAAAGATGTGACGAGGACTTGGAACAGGGATGCGGTTTGCTTCCTCCGCCGTACTTCCAAGAGAATTAAAGCGACTACATTCCCAAGGACACCGGCTGTAAACATGATCGTAGACGTTGTGGGAGATCCGTTAGAGACGTTGAGGCGCTCATGGCAACTGTCGTTTTTCGCGTGTGACGCCATAATACCTTTCTTTTTTTCTGGTTATTCAGTGCTGTTTGAAGTGTATTTGATAAGGCAATAAAAAAATCATAGCAGAGAAGAATTAGGATCCATACTTATTGTAAAGTGAAACTTTTACGCGCAACCCATGATGACTTCCAAATGAGAAGGGCAACGACCACAACTAGTGAGTGAGGTGGAGTTTCGGGAAAGCATGCTATGATGTGCGCAGCTCATGACTCACTACAACCAATAAACATATTAATCAAATACATTTTGATCAAATCATTTAAAGCTTGAATTGGATTCAGTAGTTTTTGTTTGTTTGTTTTTACTTTCCAATGCTATCTACATTGAAGTGCTTATTGAGCACTAATTGAATCCAGTGTGTGTACCATCTATAATACAGTGAATACAATGAAAATTAACCCTTGTGCGACCTTCGGGATATTTTTGTCCTTTTTTAAAAAAAAAAAAAAAAAAAAGCATAATTTTTGCCGTGTTAATGCCAACAGCATACATTTCTCCAAATATATGTATTTTTGGGGGAATTTTGTATATTTCTTTTTGTAATATTTCAACCTCAGTTCCCATAATAGTCTACATCTATAATTCACTGTGTAGTTACACTCAGGACCTTAAGGACACCAATTTGCCCACTGAAACCCATTAAAATGGCAATAATTGACACAGTGCCATTAAAGCATAAAATCATGAATTCTATGATATTATGTTTTAATTCTGGAGCCCTGGCTTAAAAATTTTAATTTTTTATATTTTCACCAGATGGCGCCATTTTTCTCATTTTTAGCCTATGGAGCACATACATGCTTTTCTCCTATTTTTTATTTGCTGTATTAAAGAGAACTGCAGGCAAATTTAATTGAATTGATGCAGCTAAAATTGTGTGTGTGTGTGTGTGTGTGTGTGTGTGTGTGTGTGTGTGTGTGTGTGTTGGTTGGTATGGATATCAGGGTGTGTTTTGTATGTGTGTATTGAGAAATATGTGTGTGTTTGTGTATAAAAAACAACAATGGCATTATAAAAAAATGGTATTTAAAGGGTTAATTAATTAATATTTGGTAGTTATGACCAGGACAGATGGTGGTTATAAAGTGAACTCTTTGAAAGTGGAAAATAATATTAATATATAATATTATTATGGCAGTTTTTTGACAGGATATATATATATATATATATATATATATATATATATATATATATATATATACAGAAACTTGTGCAGTGCATAGAGACAAAAAGGATTTCAGGAAAGTACTGTGGTAGTTTTTGTTGCCATTTACTGTTTTGGGAGAAAATAAAATGAAAGGAGCCTTTTACTCCGCAGGGCCTTTAGCCACATTGTACCTATTATTTGCCTTTTTTGCCCAAGCAGATATTTCCAAAGTTTTAGTAAAATTCTAAGTACAAAACTGCTCATTAAGCACACTTTCAATGATCATATGATCACCACCTGAACTCATTTTACACACAATTCTCACCATCTAAACACTTCGCTTAGAAACAATCGCAGTTACTAAAAAAGTTTGCTTAGGACAACAACAAACCTGCAGAATAGAATCATGCAATGCCCTTCATCTCAATGCCAACTGTCTACTGGTGTTCCACAGGATTAAGTTGGTGAACCAAAATGGCTTTTTCTGTCATTCACATTCATATATTACCCAATTAATTCTCACATCTTCACCCTCTTACAGCCAGTTAATCTCACATATAACTGCAGGTGAGGCAAGCATTTCTTGCCAGTCATCGAAAAAAGTTTTTTTTTTTTTTTTTTTTTTCTTTTCAGATACAAAGCTGCTGTTAATCTTGGCCAAGAACCACTTTTGCCAAGACCTTGCCATTTCAGTAGACAACCCAATTATATCACCTATACTGAAAGCAAAGAACCTTTGGTCGTCATTCTTGACACTGACCTGTTGTTTGCACCCAACATACTAACCACAGTCAAGGCATGCAGAGTCAGGCACCAGAGAAGCAACTCGTATATGGTAAAAGGCTCCAAAATACTTCTGGAGCAGTTCTTATTTGTTCTTCGTTCAGGGGAAAAAAGAAGTTCTAAACAGCAGAGCAATGGTATACTGTGTGTGAACATTCAGATTCCCGCCACTCTGCTGTGTTTAAAAGTACATTTAAATATGAGAACGATACATGTAAAACCTTGTGTTATCGATGCCTTATTCTATCATTAGAATTCAGATGAGGTCAGTAAAAGAAGCTGTTTTAACCACTCGATGATTCAAAGTAATATATATGCAGTAGATATTGTTTACCTTGTCTTGTTTACGTTCTGAATTCATGAAGCTAATGCGCTAACACGCTATACGCAGCCGTAATATGCACGGGTTACACTTTGTAATTGTTATTTATGATGACACGGCTACTACATCAAAGATAGGTTTATAAGAGTGTTAATATTTAGGGGCCTTGGTAGCTCAACGTGTATTGAAGCTGAAAAGCAGCCCTGGAGTCGTGAGTTTTAATCCAGGGTGTGCTGAGTGACTCCAGCCAGTTCTCCTAAGCAACCAAATTGGCCCAGTTGCAAGGGAGGGGGTAACCACCTCGTGGTCATGATTAGTGGTTCTCACTCTCAATGGGGCGCGTGGTAAGTTGTGCGTGGATTGCGGAGAGTATCATGAGCCTCCACATGCAGAGTCTCCGTGGTGACATGCATAATGAGCCATGTGATAAGATGCGCAGATTGACAGTCTCAGAAGCAGAGGCAACATAGACTTGTCCTCACAGATTGAGGTGAGTAACCGCGCCACCACGAGGACCTACTAGGTAGTGGGCTTGGGCATTCTAAATTGGGAGAAAAGCGGATAAAATAATTAATATTCAGAATAAAGACAAAAGAATGATGATAGGTTTAATTTGGGCAGATGTGTGAAGCAGATGGCACATGAGCGAACGGGCAATTGAGAGTTTGAGTAAATTTTATTCCTTTTGGAGACTAATTAAACAGTAAAACAAAAAATTATCACATTATCGCATCTTTGAAAATGTCTCTAAGCTGAAGATTGTACAGATGTAGGTCAATTTGCCCCAGCTTGCTAATAACTCTGCAAACCGTTGTGTTCATGTTGACTTAGCTTGACTGACTGAACAATATACTTTAAACAAAATTAGCTTTCGGCCTCAAAGTAGGTGGAGCTCCAGGTCACACCTACCGATGATATGGACCAATAGCAGTAAGAAGGTGTTAGCAGCCGTTAAGAATTTTTCCTGAAAGTTTGCATTGACCAGCTGTTACAAACCACGAAACAAACGCAAAAACGGCCATCTTTTTGGCCAGATTTTGTTTTAAATGACGTCACACCCATTTGTTTTTCAATTTCGTTTGGAGTATTTTGGGGCCTCTAGTCTACTCTCGTCTTGACTACTGCAACTCACTCCTGGCTGGTCTCCCAGTGTGTGCACTGAAATCTCTGCAGCTCCTTCAACCTTCAACACTTTCACATCTCTGCTCAGGTAGCTCCCACTTCTAGGACCAAGTTCAAAACACTTGTCCTGTTGGATCATTACTTGGCAATGTGACCACATGCACCAACTCTCTTCAGTTTTCAAATGACTTTGTAAATTAAGCATACAACTGATAATGCCTACAATAGATTCTGCTGTGTTAGTATTCTGTATATTTATTTATTCATTTATTTGTTTATGATTTTCAATGATGGTTGAGGATGTATTTTAAGTAATTGAATCTGTCTAATGAACTTCTGGGACTGTGCCGAAATTTCTAACATGAAACTGTTTTTAACTTTTGGGCAAGTGTTGCAAGTTATTTGTGTGGTAAAAACCCCATTATGAAACCATAAAGACCCCATTTAAATATTATAGAGGTCCCATTATGACATTATAAAGAATGCATTATGACATTGTAGGCTACATTCACACCGCAACTGAATGTGGCCTAAATCAGATTTTTTTTTCCACAAACATGTGACAGATCTGTAAATTGAATGAGAGTGTGAACAGCCACAAGCACCATGAATCTGACATTTTCAAATCCGATCTGGGCCACTTTGGCTATGTTCACACAGGCTTTCACATAAGCCTCACACATAAGTCGGATACGTATTTGATTTTATCTTTAATTTAATTTTTAATTTTATCTTTAATTTTTCTAGTTAATGCATTCCATTCCTTTTTAAGAAGGTAAAATAAAATAATAGGCGTCAACAGTTGGGTTTAGTGATTTGTTAGAAATTTACAGTAAAATATGTGCATGAAAACATACAGAGGTAGATTTAGCATATGTAACACAGCTCTTTGCTAAAATCACTCGTACAGAAAACAGTTTCTATATTTCTCAAACTGTATAAAAACACAAATGCAAGCAAGTCAATGGAAATCTGAAACAATTACAGACAACAACTCCTTACATATATATATATATATATATATATATATATATATATATATATATATATATAATGCCATTCTTTGATGTTGGATGTCATGCTTATATTAAATTATTGAGTTTTAATGGTAATTAAACACCACCATATGACTGCAAATGACAAAATATTTAAATTACTTAATCCATCTGGTCTTATATCACTTGCAGATATCTTATAAGATAGTCATTAAGTGTCCTATTCTGGGGAATATTCTGGAATATGCATATATTTATGAATATTAAAATAATGAACATGTCTGGGTTTGTTATATGCATTCTCAGGGAGTGCTGGTCAGTTAATTGGTGTTGGCTGTTCAGACCAGTGTCTGACATGGGCTACATTTAAAATGAACAACCTAACAAAAACAAACAAACAAACAATCAAATAAACAAAAAAATCTGATTTGAGCAGAAAATCAGATTTGGGTCACACTCAGCTGCGGTGTAAACATAGCCATAGAGGCAGCATTATGAATGTACCATTAGATCACAATCATGATATCATAAAGAGTGCATTATGACATCAGATGTGCACCATTATGATGTAAAAATGTACCATTATCACATCAGACAGGCCCAATTATTACATCATAGAGGCACCATTATGATATCATAGATCAAACATTATGATCTTAGAGGGACATTTATGATACCATAGAGGCACCAATATGACATTATAAACAACAACATTTTGACACCATACAGACCAGATTATGACATCATAGAGGCCCATTATGACATCATAGAGGTGCCAATATGACATAATAAAAACATTTTGAGACCATAAAGACCAGATTATAGCACTTTAAAGACTTCATAAAGGCTCCGATATGGCATTATTAAAATAACATTTTGACATCATAAAGACCAGATTATGACATCACAGGGGCCTATTATGAGATCATAAAGACCATATTCCAACATAATTCTGTAAAGTCACCATCATGACATCATAAAGATAATAGAGGCACCTTTATGACATCGTATTATAGATCTAATATTATGACATCATAGAGGCACAATATGACATCATACATAAAGATTTCAGTATGTCATTATAGAAGCCCCAATATGACATCACAGAGGCCTCCTGAGTCCTTTGATTTTTAAACACACACAGAATAATAATTTAGGGGATTTGTGGCTTATAGTGTTTGATCTATGAAGGTAAAATAGTACCCACATTCATTGGCGTAGTGGGCTAAAGCACATAACTGGTAATCAGAAGGTCACTGATTTGATCCCCACAGCCACCACCATTGTGTCCTTGAGCAAGGCACTTAATTCCAGGTTGCTCCGGGTGGATTGTCCCTGTTATAAGTGCACTGTAAGTCGCTTTGCATAAAAGCATCTGCCAAATGCATAAATGTAAAATGTAAATCAAATTGTAAGCATAATTTCTTTTGTTTTTGCATGCACACAGAACGTTTTGTAAAGGTGTAAATCAAGTTGCAAGCATAAGAAAAAAATTATTAGCAATACTTAAATTATTTTCATGTGTGTAATTCATGTGTTGTGATTCTGTAACTTCATAGTAACACAAAGTAAATTAGATTTGTATTCTCCTGACTTTAGGCACTGTTTTTGGACCTAAACTTGGCCAAAAACAATGCAAACCTGCAAACAGTGATATGCAAGCAAACAAAGGCTGTCATGAGCAGTAAAACATAATGAAAACAGAATTAATCTGTATGTTTAAAAATAAATATTGCAAAGTGTAAATAATGTGTGTTTGTGGCATAAATATAATTTAGAAATAATCTGATATACAGTTCTGCTCACACTTTTGGCACACATTTCTCACTGAAAATAGTTTTGCAGTCACGAAGGGAAAGGTGGGTCTACCTGCTTCTTAATAACCATTCTTTGATTGGTTTAACAACATCACAGACAGCTTCATCTTCATAGGGCTCAGCATCGTTCCTCTGGGTATCTCTCCTATCTTAAATATTGAACTTAAATAATAATACATTCCCATTCCTTTATTACAAGAGTAAACTTAATAAGACCATTTATTGATATAAAAATGAATCTCAATCTGGTGTTCAAATACTTCTTTTGTTGCTGTTCATTGTTTTACTTATGTTTTACTTACTTTCAGTTCTCATTGGCATGGCAAATGGGTGGATGGATGGATGCATGGTGATATAAGTAAACTCTGTCTTTCTGAGTTTAGTTTAATTTATTTTCTAGCATGAGTTCTATGATACCAACTAATTCCATCTATTCATCAAAATGCCTTGCTAATGATAATTCAAAGTAAATATAATTAAAGTAATGAACAGCAACAAAAGAAACATTTGAATGCCAGATTGTGTTCATATTTATATATACAGGTACAAGAAAACTCTCTGAACTAATACTGTAACAAAAACACTAGAAACAATCGTAAGACGTTGCCATCATCAAGATTCAACACCATTTACTGTATGACCTCAAAAAAGAAGGAAAAGGGTGAGCTTCTTTCAGTAGCTGATGTGAAGGGCATAAAGTAGCCCAAAAAGTCAGTGCACAGACCTAAGTTTTGACAAATGTCCCCAGCTCATTTTCAAGGACAATCAATAAATCCAGTGGGTTGAAAGGAACGTTTGCTCTTCCTGCTCCAAAGCATTGATGGCATCTGATCAAGCTCCTCTTTCTAAATGCATAGAAATAATATTTGTCTAAATGTATATTAACAGTTTCCATTGTATTTATTTGCACAATTAAATATCCTCAAAATCAATAATTACAGAGTGAAAAGAAAAGTGATGCTTACAGGGAAATTTCACCCAAAAATAAAAGTTCTCTCATTTACTCACCAATCATGCCATCCCAGATGTGTAGGACTTTCTTCCATTGAACAAAAAAATATATTTTTAGAATATATATATATATATATATATATAAAATATGCAATTGAGAATATATTCAATGCAAGTGAACGGTGGTCAAAAAGCACATTCAGGTGGCATAAAATACTCTATATGACTCCAGTGGTTGAATCCATGTCTTTAGAAGTGGAATAATAGATAGAATATTGAGATCAATATTTAAGTACTTTTTTTACTATCAGTCTCCACTTTCACTTTCATATTTGTCTTCTCATGTTTTTGGGGATTCATTTCTTTGTGCATTTCACCATCTACTGGGCAGGGAGGAAAATTTATATTTAAAATTATTTAAATATTGATCACTGTTTCTCCAAACTGTTTCTCACCCACACATATAATTTAGCTTCTGAAGACATGGATTAAACCACTGGAGTCGTATTCATGTTTTTATTGATACCTTTATGTGCTTTTTGTACTTTCAAATCTCTGGTCATCATTTACTTGAATTGCGAGGACCTACAGGGCTGAAATATTCTTCAAAAATCTTAGTTTTTGTTCTGCAGAAGAAAGAATGTCATACACATCTGGGATGTCATGAGAGAATTTTCATTTGAAACACACAGCTATTCAACCACTGTACCAAATTCATATAAATGTATGCTTTCGGTAAAGTGGTTGAATAGCTGTGTGTTTAAAATGAAAATTATGAATGTCAGCGGATATGTTAAAATGGTGGTATCTAAATATGAATAATGTCATCCAAACGTGTTTCCTACCTTTTTTATTTGCCTTGAAAACCTCTGATGACTCTTCTATCAGTTATAGTTGTAGACCTACCAGGACTATAATTTAAATGACCAAATCCTGTTAGACAAAAAAAAAAAAAAATAATATTATAATTGTAACTGACAAGATAAGCAACATGTATGGCTAGTGAAAAATGATAATTCTCTCATCATTTAAGCACTCTTATGCCATGTCAAACTCATAAGACTTTCTTCAGGGGAACACAAACAAAGATTTCAGATGGATATATGATGTGTGTTTGTCCATACATGGAAGTCAGTGAGCTTAAACATTTTCAAGATCCATAGATCCATCAATGTAATCCGTATGACTTGAGTGGTAATTTTGGTTTGTGTTCCACAGAAGACAGAAAGTCATATGAGTTTGAGAAGGCATAAAGGGTGAGAAGGCCAAATGACAAAAGAAATACAATTTTTGGGTGAACTATTAAAACCATTTGATGAAGCTGAACAGTGAATATAAAGCAACACTCAGATATTTTAAGCTGGTTTCCTTTAAGATGAAGGGTTCAATGAGACATTTGGACATTTGCATTACTTGTTGGAGTTACCTGATGCCTGCTGAGCTTCTGCCGCATGAGTGATGCTTGAGCAGCGGTTGAAGATGAACTGTCTCTCTGGTGATAAAAATGCAGGAATACTTTGCCACTGCCAGACAATTCGAAAGCACAGTATTTTCCCATGAGAAACGTTTGGTGTTAGCGCCACATGCAGAATATTAACTATTGTCACTGACAATGTCAATGCCATCAGTTTGAGGCAAGCTGCAACCACAACAGTGAAACTCATTACAGAGACCGAAATTTATGCTGCTCATGATATTGATGTATGTAGGCCTATTTATTCATGTGGTCTCAAACAATAACTGAACGCTTAGATGCAATTGATGAAGCTGAATATAAACCAACACTCAGAAAATGTTAGATGGTTTCAAGATGTTCAATTTGAAGTTTGCATTGAACATGTTAAATTGGTGTAGAAATTCGATTAACTTACTGGAATTACCTGTTGTTTGCTGAGTTGAGGAGTTGTAGGTGAAGGCCTTGAGCAGCGGTAGAAGATGAAGAGTATCTGCCTGGTGAAAAAATGTGTGGGGCTCCTTTGTGTTTGTTCGACTGTGAAAATGTACGCATGTAATTAACCTCATGCAGACAAACGTTTAATATACTGTAGATTTGCAAACGCAACGTAAATTAGCAACTTCTTTAAGCGAATAGAAACTTGAATACACAGAAAATTGATAGCATCAATGAAAACAACAGCAAAAAAACTCCCAGCCCCAAATCTGCTTGCTTAAAATTCAATCACATTCAGCATCACGTGGTTTCCCATGGAATCTTAAATATAGGCTAGGTTTACTAAACTACAGATTATTGTCGTTTCACTCAAAATAATTAGCAACGTTACTTTATTATCACGAGTACAGCATTATCTCAATATCTTGTGTAACAAATATAGCGTTAATTAAGGAAAGTTGACAGCATTACGTATTCAGTAAAATCTGTTTGTTTTAATGAGCGATATTTGCTGAAGCAAGAAATCATTATTGTCAGTGTAGAATTTACTGTAGCATGTATGTATACAGGTTGTTTCACAGGAAACTGTAATTGTCATTTCATGGCTTTTCTGTGATTTCTATCAGAAAAGACTTGGGATTATTGGGATTAATACGAATTTAGAGATGGGTGTAGTCGAGTCCTACGGTTTAGCGCTCAGGTACTATCTTGAGCCGTCAGATGTTGCTGGAATTGATGACGGCAGGGAAACTGAGTTTGCCCCCGCCCAGGATGTGTCCTAAACTGGTGGTGATGGGGTCGAGGGGGGTTGAAAACAACATGCCAACATGATAGAGCTGAGATGGTTTATAAAATGGAGGCTGTATTGTGATTGGATGGGTTGCCTGATAGAATGAATCCAGAGATCTACGCTATGTTTACATTTCTAATGATTCTAAGAAATTTTAGTAAATTAGATAAACTTTTTGAGCATGCAGGTGTTACTTTTTCTGAAAATATATATTAGTAATTGTGAAAAGGAAGAATATTTAAATCAGTTTGTTGAAGCACAAAAAATTCTGCTGAAACATGAGTGCATTGTAAAGTGTTTTGCACTCGGCAAAACCCTCCCATAGTAATTTTGGTAACTATGTTGTTTGTGGTTAAAGCATCCTTTCATTTCATATCGACACTTCACGTCTCATGAACTTCCTGAGGAATAACTATATTTACACACTTCAAATCACATCAGCTCACCCTCAAAATGAAGAAATGTTGGATATTTGCTTTACTGTACATAAATGTTTATTTTATGAATGCGATTCAAAGAGATAGCTTTTTCCCTTTTGGATTATCAGAGGGGGATTCAGTACTTCAAGAAGGTGATGATAAAGTATCTGAAGCCTTGAAGCTAAAGAAGCCATTACAGTTCTACGACATGCAATTCAACATTCTTTATGTAAGTCACACAGCATTATTTATCTGCCTTTATAAACAAAAGAGAAGCTGGAAAATCTTACATTTTTATCATTTATTTTGCATGCACAACTCATAATTGAAATGTGGAGTTTTAAGCTTAAAATGGAGTTTGATGCATTGTTTTTAAGCAAAACCTTTTGAGAAGACATACAAAGACTTTAAAATAGAATTACTTATTAGTTAGAATATGCAATTGTATTAAAATGAATGACAGGACGATATACTGTATAGGCCAAGCCAAATAATTGGCAGATATTTCTGAGATAATTAGCATTGGCTGATAAAAGTGCCCAATTAACAGAGGTGGTCATTCCATCTAGTGTTAGTTCCAAAATCTAACAACAACCATTTTAATATATAGTGCACTTTAATAGCTTTCATTTTTTTTTAATTTTAAGTAAATATTATGTAAATGTATTTTAAAAAATTAATATAAAATATATATTATATTAGCATTATATGGCCATCGGCCACCTTGTTCTTTAGATAGAGTATAAGTATTGACATCAGCCATTCGAAACACATATTGGTCCACCACTAAATAAAATGCTGACTCATGCTAATGCTAAAAGAATCTCTCAGTTACAAACTCTCCATTCCTCAGGTCGCCACAAATGGGTTCTTGTCCCTTCAGCCTCCTCCCGATGAGAGCCAGTATTTGAGAAATGTGTTTCCTCTGAGTTTCCCTGCCATTGCACCTTTCCTGACAGACATTGATTCAGGTGCTGTGTTCTACCGTGTGGAGGAATCACCATATGTACTAAACAGGTCTTCTGAAATGGTGCAGCGTGTTTTTTTCAGATCTGCCTTTAAGCCCAGCCACACAGTCATCGCTACATGGGACAAAGTTGCCTGTGGAGAAGAAGGGGTACTACAATTCCTATTTACACATTGTGTAACATTCCTTGATATCTTTTTTGCTCTTGGCTATTGGTGTGCAATACATAGTAAAATAATTTTCTTTTATGTCAATGTTTTGTGTGTATGTGTGTTTCTGTGTGTCTGTGTGTGTTTGTGTTTACAGGTTTGGGTGGTTTGAGGAAATATTTTTAGCTAACAAACGTAATTACAAGGCTGTATGCTATAAATGTAGTTTATGAGGACATTTCTAGTGTCCCCATAATTCAAATCATTTAAAACATACTAAACAATATTTGTTTTTGAAAATGTAAAAATGTAAGTTTTCTGTGAGTGTTAGGGGCTAGATTCTATAATTTGTACAGTATAAAAATCTTGTCAATGGAGAGGACTCATAAGGATAGCCACACCAACATGTGTGCGTGTGAGTGTGTGTGCGTGTGTGTGTGCATGTGTGTGTGCATGTGTGTGCTTAGAATGATCATGAATTCAGAATTTCTTCCATGTCGTTTTCTAAATGCAGGTAACCAGTTTCCAGGTTGTTTTGGCTGGCAATAATTCAGATACTTATGCCATGTTCTTGTATTCCGAGGATGGGCATCAGATCCTCAAACATAGAGCAAATTTTACTAATATGTCAAAAGGAAATGCTAAAATTCAAGCTGGTTTCACTAGAGGTAATACATCTACCACAGAAGAACTGTTCTATGACCTATTTAGCTCTAATGTGACCACAAAGAACCTCTATAAGTGAGTGCATTATACTTATATTGACATATTCTTACATCCAGCATTTTTATCTTTCTGTATCTTGACTTCATGCAATGTTAATATGCAACATTTAGCACCGGGAACTCAGGTGTAAATGGACTGTGGATTTTCCACATTGGGACCAGCCGTTTCCCATTCCAGAAGGTAGTTCCTGCTTTGGTCATCAGGTCTAATCCTAGTTTGTCCAGAGATGAAGACTTAAACATTACAGTAGAATCTAGCATGCCTGTAGATAAACCTTCTTCTGAGGTCCAGATGGACATCCCAGCATCACCTGGACAACATCTTCCAAAGCCAAACCAAGCGCCTTCACACATTGTTTTGAATAATGTGACCAAAATGTGTGGCTTACACTTGAGACTCTGCTCCCTGGATGGTTATTGCACAGACTATCCAACTGGTCCATGCTGTCATTGCCGTTCTGGTTACTATGGTAACGGTAGACAGTGTTTACCCATGGGTGAGAAAGTTACGAGTTTGTGAGATCAGAATTTGTCATAAAAACTATAATGTTAGTTTCTAATACAAGGTTCATTACTAATTTCTAAGAGCTTGACTAATGTTTCACTAGTAAAATAAAAGTTGTCTTGTATTTTTACAGGAATTTCTCAACCTCTAAGTGGAGAGCTGGCTGGCCTAGTTTCTGTTGGGGGCACTAAAGTTCAGCTGGACAGTGTAATCCTCCATGGCTTTGCTGTGGTAGGAGAAGGTCGTGTACACATCTCCATCAGTCCTGTCCCAGCTCAGGCCGGTTGGGCTCTGATGGCCGTGAGTCCGCTGGTCTCAATATTTGGCTGGCTGTTTGCACTTGAGCACCAAAATTATACGAATGGCTTCAGCATTACTGGTATGATTTGATGATTCATTATTACACATCTCAGTGAGATTATGTAAGTCTAATGAAGAAAAATTATTTCCTTCAGGTGCTGAGATTTCTCTTCAGGCAGAGCTGGTATTCAACGCAGAAGGCCAGCGTGTTACCATTATTCAAGAGGCTCAAGGTCTGGATTCATACAGCCACTTGAATTTCGATATTAAGATCCATGGAGATCTACCCAGCATTCCCAGTGGAGCTAAAGTTCATATTCTACCATATAAAGAAACCTATCAATACAACCAAACAGGTAATTATTGTAAATAAATAATTTTATCTTGTGAAAGACATTGGAGAATAATGTCTGTGGAACAAGACTTTGGCAGGAATTAAATTTTCTAAAAATGTCCAATACTAATGTTTATCAACAATATCAATATTGGAGTGGAGTGGAGGTGTACTGACAGACATGGACCCTAGTAACTGATTTTGGAAATGCAGGCAACAAAATATGTTTAAAATAAATATGTACATAATATAATAAATATATTACAAAAATTATACATTATAATCTGTAGAATTAAAGTCAGTTTTGTCCAAGTATTTCCCATTAGGAACAACTTGTGAATAAAGGAAAAAAATGCCTGGGGAAATGGAAAAAGTATTTAGAAAAACATTTAATGCCATTTTGGAGCAATAAATAAATGGAAAGATGACAGGTTTCACAGTTACATCTCTAATCTTTACGAATTTTCACACAATAAATACATTTACATCTGTGACATTTTGATAACACACAAGTGGCAAGTTTTGAAAAACTTTTTAGATCCTGCTGACTGCAGTAGCACTCGTGGGTGATACATTTCTTGATGACCTTCAATGATTATTAAATTCTACCATACAAAGAGTGCAAATTAAATAAATGTCCTGTCCCACACCTGTGCATGTGTGCGTGAGCGAGAAAGAGATAAAGAGAGAGGCTGCATTTCACTTCACTTTAAACATACACTCGGTAACTTCCCTTCAGGGGAATCCCCACCGCCATTTTGGCAGTGTGCGAGGGAAGTTACTGCTGAAGTCTGAAGCCAAAGACCCTCAACCCCTCGATTTTAACCAAGGGATTATTGGTATGATTCAGGCAGCTCTATATCCCACAATGCAACTCAATTGTGACATCCCAGCACAGATCGCACTTAACCTACCCCAGCCCCCAACACAACTTTAGTGTATGATTAAAGGGAAAGATGTTTACATCAAGTTAGGTAAATTAAGCAATTTAGAAGCATTATATTGAGATTTAACAGCATAATATTTGTAGCTACCTTAAACTGACTGTTTGTCATAGCCTATGTTTTTATTGTAATGTGACTATTTACACTGTTGTAACACGTGATTAATCATTTTTAACAATTAATTCTAATAAGTCAAGTCAAGACAAAAGACAAGTTCCCCGTCTGTCGCTCACACGACGTTGTGTCGAATGAAGCGATATTAGGGGACTTTCTTGAAGGCCTCGGTTACCTATAAAGCCAATGAGATTTTGGCAGACAGAATTTGCAAGTCCCTCCCCCAGACATACGGTATAAAAGGATGGAATCGTGCATCTGTTCATTAAAATTTCTTCTTCGGAGCCAAGCGGTTGTGCGATCAGCGAGCTTCAACAGTGTTTCCTTAAAGAGCAAATAGACCTGTAAAAGAGTATACACATCAAGAATGTCCCCTAGTGTCGCTTCAATCGACACAACATCTCATTTCCTCCATCAGGGAACGGAGGTTACAACAGTAACCTAGACAATTTATACACAAGCATCTGGAATTACAACTAAACTTTACCTGAATCTGTGATTGCACTAATCTTATAAAATGTTGTCTTCTCAGATGCAAAAATCAATAATTCCACAAAATGACATCAGCATCTGTGATCAAGGGCTTAAAGCCCAGGTATACTTAATTTTTGCACGTTCCGGATCGCCCCGCGCCTGGTAGACCAACACACTCAGAAGAGGACCACATGCTACATGGGTTAAACCCATTACATGGGTACCACCAGTAGTGGGCACTCGCGTAACGCAAGCAATGATGTACATCCAAATCCATGAGATGTAGGGAAGTTAGAAAGGGAAGGCCATAAACATTTGAAGTGGAATGAAGCCCAAGAAAGAGGGAACAGCTGTGCTGGTCTGAATTTGATCAGCTCCGATTTTGATGTCAAAATTACTATGCATTACTACAGCGTAAAAACAAAACAGAATTAAATGTCACATTTTATTAAATGCAAGATTTTAAATGAAACCCCCCAAGGATGTGCAAATTAGCTTTCCAGGTGGTCCCTTGTTGCAATCAGGGGGGTCTGAGACACCCTGTAATTCACACCATAACAAGCATTCACATACAACACTTGTGCCACTCAGTCAGTGTAATATCTCACTGGTTTAACAGAAAAAAATATCTTTTGCTGTTGTTTATTGTGTTTTTGTTTAAGTATGGCTTCAATTTATAGCTTTAAGTTTCATATTTTATTTCTGACTTCAATGCATGACATGTCGTAATAACAAAAGCCCAGATCAGATGTATGAGCTTTCCAGGTACACTTGAAGGCAGCAAAAATCCCACTGGTAATTACGATTTGTGGTGGCGTTCATGTAAATACGATCATTCTGACATGATTTGAATGCACCATTATTGCATCAGTGAAAATCAATATGTTCTGTTGGCATTATGGTTAATGTAGTTTATGTCTGACTCAGCTGTTACATCATCTTCACTACGAGAGTATATGGTGGTGTCAGAAAATGGTGGATCTGAGACATTATCCTTCCTGCTACATCAAAATGTGAGTTTCCGTAGCTGTGAGCACAGCCCATGGACTATGCCAGACTTTCAACAGATGAATGTGGAGCATTCGATGGTCATGTACACAGAAGAAGGAAACACCCTTAGATATGCCATAATCAACACAGTGGGTCCTTTAGGAGGTAAGAACATGTTGATAACCAAACCCTTCTACATTTGATTTTGGTTCATTATTATTGCCTCTGTTCATGTACATTACACTACACACCCTTCTGAATAACTGGTTTGGCCATTTCAACTAAACTCATTACTAATAAGATACATAAATTCAAGCAGCCATCTTCTTAAACATACATTTTCAGTAAAATGGGGTGCACCAAAGAGCTCATTAACTTTCAATGTAGAAAGTAAAGATCTGCACAAAGTCCAGATCTGAACCTTCAGTATATAAACATCTATGGGCTGAATTTTAAAGGCAACTGCGAGCCAGACCCCATCACCAAACATCCATGCATAACGACACTGATGCTCTTATGTCATAATGGGTGCAATTCCTTGCAGCCATGTTCCAACATCAAGTGGAAAGTTGAACCATAAGAGTGGAAGCTGTTATAGTAGAAAAGGGAGGACCAACTCTATATCAATTCCGATGGATAAGAAAGTATTTTCTCCTCTGGTTGAAGACTGTAGTTTATCCTAACTGTATGTTATCAGGTGAGCTCCCTGAGCTTGTGGAATTGAACCCCTGTTCATCTGGGAAGCACCACTGTGACCCAATGGCCCTCTGTCTACCTGGCGAGGGCACCCAGTACCACTGTCAGTGTGCCATCGGCTTCCAAGGAGATGGACGCAACTGTTATGGTGAAAAAGCCTTTGTTTATCTGTTCGATTTGACATCAAGCCAACAGCTTGACATGATTGTTCTTTTGAGACTTCCCTCAGAGACTCTGTGTTCTTCTGAAGCCTTTAATTAATTATTGCCTTAGTTAAAGAGCAGAATGGCTCTCTTGTGCTTTGAATCTTTGATCCAGATGTAGATGAGTGTGCAGAAGGGCTCAGTTCCTGTGGTCCTCATTCCCAGTGTGTCAACATGCCAGGTGGCCATCACTGCCACTGTGAATCAGGCTATGAGTTTGACCTTGATTGGCATGAGTGTGTGGGTAAGTGCGGGTTATATTGTAATAGTTGACATTAAATACTTTTGGAAAGTTGACATGTCCTGTGGTCTAACTCCATCTAAAAGCTTTTAAAAAGCATTTGCTACTCATTTTCTAAAATGATTATGCATACAGCTTTCATGACCTCATATTAATTCAGAGACTACACTAAATATTTTTACTTTTATAAGTCACACCATACATTTCTGGTAAATCAAACCATTCTTTTTATATTTTTGGGGGTTTTTTTTGGGGGGGGGTGTAATAGAATGCTAACATGACCTAGACCAGACTTGAACTGTGCACTCCCACACAAGCACCACTGTTAATTATTTCAAATTACCCACACTGACCACAAGTCCACAGCTCTGAAATCCCCAGAAGGCCATTCTTACATAAATTGTTGACCTTAATCAAACTCAACATTTTCTCTAAAATGGTTTTCTGAATGATTTACAGAGCAATTTATTCTGCTTGTGTTTCATGAATGAGGCCCACTGATACTCTTGAATCACAAGTATAATTTATATGACCACACAATTGGTAAACAGTTTGAGTGTCGTATTTTTAGAGGAGACTCTTCTTTTGCAGATATTGATGAGTGTTTGTTGCAGCTCTGTCATCCATTTGCTTCCTGTATCAACACCCAGGGCTCGTTTCACTGCCAGTGCTGGCCTGGAAATAAGGGCGACGGCTTCCTCTGCCAACCACCACGTAAACCACAACATTTATCAAGAAACACACAATGCTTCCTCCCTGTCAATAATCAGTAATAATCAGTAACAGTCTGTTACTCACAAAAGTGCAACATTAAAATCTTTACTAACAGTTTACTATACTGTTCGTTATTAGTCAATTAAAGTCATATGAGTTATTTGATCTTTTAGTAGACAGCATTTTTTTTCAAAGTGACAACACACTGATGGAAGGCACAGAACTTGAGGTTAAGCATCTTCACGTACACAATGCACAATGTAAATAAGAGATATTAGTAGTTTTCCAACTCATGGGTGCCCTTTTCTTGGAACAATTGTTGACCCTTTAACCACCACACTATGCTTAGTGACATGTTCCTAGATCAGCATCCTTTGTACCTTGGACAAAAATACAATCAACCATTTCCTGTCCTAAGGTTTTAGGGTTTAGTTTGAGGTTAGGGGTAGGATTGGTAACAACAGTCCAATTAACCAATCCCTGCCATTGTTATAAACAAATTATTGTCAGCTTATTTTAGAGTTAGGGTTAGAGTAGGGCTAGGTATAAGGCCAGATAATGTAAAAAAAATATATTCTTGTGGCATCATCTACAGTGGTGACCAAATATATTGGCACCCTTGGTAAATATGAGCAAAAAAGGCTGTTAAAAATATTTACATAATTTATCCTTTTGATCTTTCATTAAAAAAAAATTTCACAAAAATCTAACCTTTAATTGAAGTAAAACAATTGAAAGAGGGGATATATTTCATATTAAATAAATGTTTTTCTCCAAAACACTTTGGCCACAATTATTGGCACCCCTAGAACTTCTTAAGAGTAAAATATATCTTAAGTATATCTAAGTATATTCCCATTCATATTTTTAGTGCACTTGGTTTACTAGGAACATGAAATTGTTCAGTCATGACTTCCTGTTTCACAGGGGTATAAATATGAGGTAAAACACAGGCCATATTCCCTTAATCATCAATCGCAGTGGGTTAGACTAAATATAGTTCTGATGTGCGGTAAAAGGTTGTTGAGCTTCACAAAATGGTAAGTGGCTATAATAAAACAGCTAAAGCATTGAAAATGACCATTTCCACCATCAGGGCAATAATTAACACGTTTAAATCAACTGGAGATGTTAAGAATAGGCCTGAAAAAGGACGTGAGTCTATATTGTCTCCATGCACAGTGAGGAGGATGGTTCAAGTGGCCAAAGAATCTCCAAGGATCAAAACTGGAGAATTGCAGAAATCTCCTACATCACCACAAGATGTTTGAGGGTTTCAAGAAAAAAAAGTCTCTGCTCTCATCCAACAACAAACTCAAGCATCTTCAGTTTGCCAGACACTACTGGAACTTCAAATGTGACTGGGTTCTATGGTCAGATTAAACAACAAAAGAGCTTTTTGGTAGCAAACACCAGAGATGGGTTTTGCACACACAGAGATGAAGAAGTACCCAATGCCCAAGGTTAAGTGTGGTGCTGGATCTTTAATGTTGTGGGGCTGTTTTTCTGCCAAAGGTCCAGGACATACATGACATCACAGACTCAATCAAATAACAACAGATAAAAAATCTAAACCTGTCCGCCTCTGCCAGAAGGCTTACAATGGGCCCTGGTTGGTTTAGACAATGATCCAAAAAAAACATCAACACAAAAATAGTTCACTGACCACAAAATCAGGGTTTTGCCATGGCCATCCCAGTCCCCTGACCTGAACCCCAACCTCGTTACGCATTATAAGAGAAGACTCAGAGCTGTAATCTTGGCAAAGTGAGGTTGCAAAAAGTGTTGAATAAAAGGGTGCCAATAATTATGGCCAATGCGTTTTGGAGAAAACTATTTATTTTTTAGTTAGATATTTCCCCTGTTTCAGTTGTTTTACTTCAATTAAATGATAGATTTTTGTGATTTTTAAAAGAACATTTTTTGTTTTAATGAAAGATCACAAGGACAAACAATGTTCCTCTGTTTTTCCCCATTAGAGAACCCCAAGCCCCCATTAACTCTATGTCAACAGCAAAGAGACAGCCTACAAGAGAGCTTAATCGGCTACCAAGGCCTAGAGGCCTTCATTCCTCAGTGTGATGAGACAGGGCAGTACAAACAGCTGCAGTGCTTGGGCACCACTGGTCACTGCTGGTGTGTGGACAGTAGAGGGCAGGAGAGAGTTGGCACAAGGACCCTGCCTGGCACAGTGAATGCGAACTGTGATCAACCAGGTATGGATTTATTGGATTTTGTTCTGTCTGCAGTCTAAAAAGGCCACAAAGACCTTTTAATAGCTCAAAAACACTGCCTTAATGCACCTTGTGGATGTAGCCTTCCATGACATGCTGAGGACCTTTTTAGTAACTTTAAGCATGATTAATCCAGATGCAAGGAACAAAAATAAGTCTTCACTGAATTATTGTTAGGTATGATGCATTAATACAGATTTGATATTGCCGGGTTTTGTCTGAGAAGCAGATCTGTTTTCTAAACAAATAATAAAATAATATATTATAATATAATAAAAATAATAATTAAAATAAAAAAATTAAACAATTCTTAAATTCTTAAAATAAAACAATTCACACAAGATGGCCAGGTGTATATTTAAAATATTTGTAATATTTTTGGTAATATATTTAATATTAAGAAAACATTTATTGCAAAAACTTTTTTAGATATAGGCCACTGTGCTTTCTTTGATTTCTATGCTGATAATTCCCCCAAATGGGCTATGAAAAAAAAGTGCTTATATTTTCGCTTATTTTGGCAAGTCCCTTATTTTGAGCATATTTTTCCAGACCAGGTCCCTTGTTTCTCTTGTGAGTTCTGGCAACACTGAAACTGCTATATCACCCACCCTTAGGCCATAGAACGGTCATTTTACAATGTACGTTATTAACCATTCTTTTATTTCATTCTAACCAATTACCAATTGGAACGGAGGTTTCAGAATGCCGTAACTGGAATGAAAAAAATACAGTGTCTGCTCAGAACGAACCATAATGAAAAACATTTAGTTTGTCCTTCCTACTTTTTAAAATAATCTTCATTGAAAGTTTTTTGCTTTTCTGGACAACAAATTAAAAATAATATCTATATTTCCTGTTATTTTTTGTTGTCCCTTCAGCTATCATAGATATACAAACAAACATACAGGTGGACATAATTAATGTTTTTAATGTATTCAACATAAATAATATTATTTTTGGATTATTTTACATAGGTTATGTGCACTGAAAAGAAATGAACTCAACTGAAAATCAGTAAATGTATTCTGATTACAATAATTCAAACTGTAATGTATTACACTTGTTTTTTTATTTAAAAGTCATTCGATTACAGTAACTAACTACTTTGATCAGATTACACCCTAACACTGGATTTACATAGCATAAGATTAGCACCATACTGCCAGATGTTGCTCTGTTTTCTTCCACAAGCTTTGTCACATTTGAGGCATTCAGAACTGTAAGCACGCATTTCCTGTTCTTCCCTGTTGTGTTGTATTGTATTGTATCAGAATGTGCTGTGGGAGTTGCATGCAGTTCTGACTATATTTTACATAATTATCCCTCAAGGGACAGTCTAACTGTAATTAGAGGTCCCAGAGTAATTCACTGAGGTAAGATATATGGATGCTGTCATCGCTCAGTGATCTAAAAAAATCAGAAAAATGTCCTGAAATTCAGAAAATGACCCAAGTACTTTGTCTCTAACTCAGCTGCTCTTGTTCCCCGTGCGGAGACTGTGTGTGAGCGCTGGAGACTTTCACTCATGAGTCACTATAATGGTCAGCCATCCTCTCAGGACTACATGCCTCAGTGTGACGCTCATGGGAATTTCCTGCCTGCGCAGTGTTACGGCAGCAGTAGTTTCTGCTGGTGTGTCAACCTCCATGGCGTGGAAATGATTGGAACACGCTCCTATGATGATGTAAAGCCCTCCTGTAAGTAGTGAAGTTATTTTAAAAGGACTGATTCCATTGAAAATAACTAAAATTCTGTGGAACATTTTAGGAACTGATAGGTCATTTGACATTTGGGACCCTATTTTAAGACTGTTACGTCTTAAACAGTTTACATATGCACAAAGACATTGTTCACGGCCATGTACTTTTGTATTTTTTATGCAAGCTTGCTCTAAGGCTAAGCCTTATGCGTTAGTGGGTTGGTGAAATTGCAAGTGATAAGGGGTTCGGTCAAGTGCAGTTGAATTCTGAGGCTCTTCTCCGGTTAGTATGTCATCTGCAAAATATTATATATTCCATTCACTCTCAAGCAACATTGATTTAAATGAAGACAGCCCATTCTTAGGAATTTGGTAGTGTAAATGGTCTTTATACAATGCATTATAAGAATATAAATTTAGACAATTTGTGTCTTACGCCTTCTGTAATTGTGTATTAAATTTGAAAGAATGTAAGTACGATTAGTCATATTGATCAGCTGACACAAATCATTGCTAGCATTTAAAGTGATTGATAGCTCTTTGATATCATCTCCTGGTGGAATACCCAAACTGCAAATACAGCTACTGAGTTTAGATTTTCCGCAGAGAATAGACTGTTTATCATAGCACAATTACCTATTTATTTGGAAAATGGCAAATTGCAATTTGCACCACTTCAAGAACATACAATAAAACCACAGTTTGCTTGCATATGCCCAAAGATGGTGAAAGCACTCCGACCCACAGACACTTGAGCTTTGCGCTGGTACAAAAATTGCAGTTAGATTTAGTGCTTTCAAGAAAATTGGAGAAGAAGCAGTGAACAGTCATTACAGCACCTTGTGCTGTCACAAAAATAGAATGTGTATGTAATATGTTAGCCTAAACTTGCATAATCTCTCTTTGTCTAACACTGAAATTGCTTTGTTTGCAGATAAGCCTGTTTCACTACAGTATGTTATGAGAGTTATCTCTCTCAAAACCTCCTCCCCCCCATCTCTACAGGTCTAATAGTGCTGCAGCATGTCCTACCTGCTTGATAAACCATGTGTTATGTTAAAATGTGCAGCAGCATGTCTGTGTATTCTAGCAGTAGCAAGTCTTTATACTGTACTTGCTCTGCAGCAGCAGGAACAGAGTAAGAGCTAGAATAAATAGTATTTGGCTGGTCATGTGATCCCACTATGGCAACACCCATGAAGGTGAAACACATGTACAGTAAAAGAAAAATGCTTTTTAGTACACAGATATGAATCTATTCACTGGAGTCATTATAACTTTTTTAAATTTTACAAAATGTTTCTTAATACACCTACTTAAAATCCTTAATAAAGTTGACTTTATTAAACAGACTGCAGCTAGGCATGACATAATGTCTCACTTTTTTAACCTTTCAGGTATTTCCGGTAATGCTCCCCCATTGGACAAAGCATTGATACATCCCGTTGTAAGCTCCTACCCATCAGAGCCCGCTATAATTTATGCTCAAGCATCACAGATTGGAGTCATTCCTCTTGATGAAACAGAACCAGTTCAAGAAAAGTCCACTGTGTTATTGGCCTTAAAGGTACAGCCTCATGTTCAGATACAAACAACCTATTGAAGTATTGTTTTGATTAATCTATGGTTTAAAAAAAACTCAATGGGCGCTATATCGCAAAAAAAAGAAAAACGTTTACAGGCTAAAATTCGTTAGAGTGCCACCTACATTTCAGATCTGTATATTGATGGAATGTGATAGAGAAAAAAATATTTTTTCTAGTGCTTTCTGCCACCTATTGAACAGAACAAGAATTACATGTTTACAAAGTTAGGACAACAAAATAAAGTTTATTTTATTTTTTATTTTCAAAACAAATATTGTAATAACATACAATATTATTTATGAATATAAATTTTTTATTATTTGAGTGGTTCTCTGAAAAACTAGACCAATTTTTTGCAATTAGTCCACAGCAGGTATGAATGGTGAGCTTTTAAATTTGCACTTGCAAATTTCGCAAAGTGAAAGTGCGACCGCGAGTTGATCGTCTGTGTTACTGGGTCTTTGAATAACATATAATGTGCGAGTAAGTGCAGCCGATAGAGTTTCTGGTGACCCCCTATGGAGTTGGTGCCCTACACACTGTGCGTATAGGTACTGATTATCAGCTTACGGAAACCCTGCTGCTGTCTCCAAGGTTCTGTCACAGTGTCTCTGTTTGATAGTGCACTAGACAATGCAATTGTGAGTTGTCAATTGTAAATGACAGTGTAGACTTTTTTGCATGTCTGTCAAAACTCCATAAAAAGAAGCAAATAAATCCTGTCATAATACAATTACAACTACCATATTTTATTCCTAATTTTAATTTAGTTGTGCTTTGTTCATTCTGATGTTCATCTCTGTTGTTGGGGTAGGTTTTGTGTGGATGACTGAAAAATACATCTGGATGAAGCATGTTTTGTCCACTCATGTTTATAAAGATATTGCGATTAATCGCAATTAACTACAAAACATTATGCGAATAATCATGATAAATATTTTAATCTTTGACAGCCCTAATGCTTATAATTGCAGGACTCCATTGTGATTGGTATTGACTACGACTGTCAGGAAAACATGATATATTGGACAGATTTTGGAAGGCATACCATTAACAGAGTTGCGTTTGTGTTTGGGTCTGAGCCAGAAGCTATTATTCAGCAAGGTAATGGTAACTGTCATTCGAATAAATTATTTTAAAATATGATTCACAATATCTTTCCATCTATCTTTTCATCTATCCATCCATCGGGGTTCAAAAATTCTTTTTTTTCTTCATTTAAATCTAGAATTAAACATGTATGTATAATATATATATATATATATATATATATATATATATATATACCCATACAGTGGATGTAAAAAGTCTACACACCCCTGTTAAAATGCCAGGTTTTTGTGATGTAAAACAATGAGACAAAGATAAATCATGTCAGAAATTTTTCCACTTTTAATGTGACCTATAATGTGAACAATTCAATTGAAAAACAAACTGAAATCTTTGTGGGGGAAAAATGTAAATTAAAAACCTTACAATAAACTGATTGCATAAGTGTGCACACCCTCTTATAACTGGGGATGTGGCTGTGTTCAGAATTAACCAATCACATTCAAACTCATGTTAAATAGAAGTCATTACACACCTGCCATCATTTAAAGTGACTCTGATTAATAACAAATAAAGTTCAGCTTTTCTAGTAGGATTTTCCTGACATTTTCTTAGTTGCATCCCAGAGCAAAAGTCATGGTCCGCAGAGAGCTTCCAAAGCATCAGAGGGATCTCATTGTTGAAAGATATCAGTCAGGAGAAGGGTCCAAAATAATTTCCAAAGCATTAGATATACCATGGAACACAGTGAAGACAGTCATCATCAAGTGGAGAAAATATGGCACAACAGAGACATTACCAAGAACTGGACGTCCCTCCAAAATTTATGAAAAGTCGAGAAGAAAACTGGTCAGGGAGGCTTCCAAGAGGCCTACAGCAACATTAAAAGAACTGCAGGAATTTCTGGCAATTACTGGCTGTGTGCTAAATGTGACAACAATCTCCCATATTCTGCATAAAAATGGGCTATGGGGTAGGGTGGCAAGACGGAAGCTTATTCTTACAAAGAAAAACATCCAAGCCCGGCTCAAGTTTGCAAAAACAAACATCAAGTCTCCCAAAAGCACGTGGGAAAATGTGTTATTGTCTGATGAAACCAAGGTTGAACTTTTTGGCCTTAATTTCAAAAGGCATATTTGGCACAAAAACAACACTGCACATCACCCAAAGAACACCATACCCACAGTGAAGCATGGTGGTGGCAGCATCATGCTTTAGGGCTGTTTTTCTTCAGCTGGGGCCTTAGTCAGTGTGGAGGAAATTATGAACAGTTCCAAACCTTCAGGCGTCCGTTAGAAAGATGAAGTTGTTCACCTTTCATTAAGACAACGACCCAAAGCACACATCCAATCCACAAAAGCATGGCTTCACCAGAAGAAGATTAACGTTTTGGAATGGCCCAGCCAGAGACCAGACCTGAATCCAATTGAACATAAGTGGGGTGATCTGAGGGCTGTGCAGATTTGGAGTGCTTTTGCAAAGAAGAGTGGGCAAATATTGCCATGTCAAGATGTGCCATGCTAATAGACTCCTACCCAAAAAGACTGAGTGCTGTAATAAAATCAAAATGTGCTTCAACAAAGTATTAGTTTAAGGGTGTGCACACTTATGCAACCAGGTAATTGTGTTTTTTTTTTTCCCCCCCTCAAAGATTTCAGTTTGTTTTTCAATTGAATTGTTCACGTTATAGGTCACATTAAAGGTGGAAAAAGTTCTGACATGATTTATCTTTGTCTCGTTCTTTTACATCACAAGAACCTGGCATTTTAACAGGGGTGTGTAGACTTTTTATATCCTCTGTATATAGACATATACTGTATTTACTTAAAAATGTAAGATTATTTAAATCTAATCATCTACACATCTGAGGAATCATGATCAATGTGTCATAACATGTTTGTTCACTTTAGTTTCCATAACCATGTAATCTGTAATTCCAGACTTGGGTCAGCCAGAGGGAATTGCAGTGGACGCTGTGCACAGGAAGCTCTTTTGGGTAGACAGTGGGAAAGACAGAATTGAGACGTCTGGCCTAGATGGCAGGAACAGAAAAGTGCTGCTTGACTCTGATTTAGTCAATCCCAGAGCCATCATAGTTGATGCTAAGAGTGGGTAAGTGAGATTACAAAATCCTTTACTTGCTGTATGTATTCTGTCAAACAGAGGCACTGATTCATCAATAATAATCTGCATTTCGAATCATCTTAAAACTAGTGGTGACTGACAAAGTTTTTCAATGGTGGATGCCAATGCCGATATCTAGAGAGCAGGATGGCTTGCTTTCTAGATGGATATAAATGCTGATAAACATAATACAATTTAACAACAGCAAATCAGATGTACACAATTTCAAAAACAAACTCTTATTTTATTGAATATTTCCTCAAAATAGAAAATAGAAATAGAAAACTCAAAAATAAATTAAAGTTCAATAGATTTGTTCGAAATGGACTTTCTCATGTTTATCTGCATGCTCTTCAGAACCCTGTTCTGGACCGACTGGAACCGAGATGCTCCTAAAATAGAGAGCTCATCACTGGAGGGACAAAGAAGGAAAGTACTGGTGCAAGAGGGTCTCGGGTTGCCAAATGCCTTGACTTTGGACCCAGCCACAAATCACCTATGCTGGGCAGATGCAGGTAAAAGGCTCTTTCTGTCTAATGACATGTCAAAATTTTTCTAAAGGAAATAGTATTTCAAAATGTTTATATTATCATAAAATCTTTGCATAGAGAATACATTGAAGACATATTAAGTACATTTACAGGGATGTCAAACTCCGTTCCTGGAGGGCCAAAGCCATGCAGAGTTTAGTTCCAGCCCTGCTCCAAAATTCCTCCTTGTAATCTTCAAGCAATCCTGAAGACCTTGAGTAAATGCTTCAGGTGTGTTTAATTAGGGTTGGAGCTAAACTCTGCTGGGCTGTGGCCCTCCAGTAATCGAGTTTGACACCCCTGACTTAAGATAAAAGTCAACTGAATCAACAGGCACAAAGAAACTGGAGTGTATATCTCCTAATGGCACTGGGAGGCATGTGTTCAAGGATGGTTTGTACTACCCATTCAGCCTGGCTATCTATAACAGACACTTTTTCTACACTGATTGGGAGAGGTGAGTTTCTGTGGCACACTGAAATCAATGTGGCTACTGGCAAATCTGTATTATCAGCATGGCATATGTTCATTGCATTCTTAACCTTGCTAGTCTTGCAGTCTTCCACTTGGTCTCACTGATGTGCTTAAGAAACTGCTGCATGAGGCTCAGTCACTGAATCATTGTTTCCATATTCATGATGAGATTTTCCTTGCAGAGATGGCATACTGGTGTTAGATCAAAGCACTGGGAAAAACACAGCTTATCTCCCTATTCAGCGGTCACACTTGTATGGGATTACAGTCATCAAATCACAGTGTCTATAGGTAAGTATACAAGTGGGAATTAAGCATATGTTTTATTATTATTTTTTGTTCTTTTGTAAGATCCGTTTTGTAGATCATCAGTGCCTGATTTCCAATCATACTACCAGTTTCTCTTATGACTCTGACACTGTTCTCCTTTTTTATAGAGACCTATGGACATGTCACTTGCATTTCTTTTTTTTTTTTTTTTGTAACCGAAATGTTAGATAAATAAAGTAACTAAACAAACCAAATGATTTGCAAAAATGCCATTACAAACTGCATAAAATGGATCATTCACCCAAAAATGAAAATTCTTTGATAATTTACTCTTGATAATTTTTATTTTCTGGTGAACTATCCCTTGAAGTTAAGTTTTCACTAAAAGGTGGAGGCTCCAACTAATCTGTGGAGGGAATAGTCACAGTGTGCAAAAGCATGAATGGTTAAAGAGCAGTGTGTGTGTATTTGTTTGCTTGTCACTGATAAACCAGGTGAAGACTTCAGACTTTGTAATATGTTGAGTAAAAATAAGCATTTTTATTTACATGAGTAAAAAGCTTATCGTGCTTATTGCACAACATAAGAGCAATTGGCCCCATAACCACAAAATTCCCACTGTCTAAAATAATGTTGACACATAATGGTTCATTTTAATCTGACCCTCAGTAGGGCCAAAAATACAAGGGTTTTAAGAGTAGAGGAATACTTTGAAACCTCAAAGAATCTTTTCCACTGGGCGAACTCCCACAACTTTGCACATTCACTTTTTGCCCTTGTTTTCAAATGCTTTCTTATACAATCCTCCATATTGTTCGGCTATTGGCCAGCATTGAGCCTAGTTTCAATCTCCACATTTTCTCGTCCATGGGAAGGAGAAGAATAATATTTGACCACTAGCATGGGGTTTCTGTAAACCCATGGTTTTATATTGCTAAACAAACAGCATGGGTTACCCACAGGCACAAAAACCACCAACAGATGGGCAAGACCACTAAGGAGGCTGGAGACTAAAGAATCCATAACTCTCAGCCTGTGGAGGGCAGCTAGCACTGGCCCCTTTCCATCAACCTCAGACCCTACATCCGTTCAGAGTGTTCACTAAAGTTTACTCAACAGAGTGGCCATACTCTGAGCAGAGGTGGAATTTTGGCCTGGTCAGAGAAGCCATTGGGCACCCAAGGGAGCTGTTTGAGCCCCTTGGGTGCAGTTAGTGCATATTTCGCTTTAACTTCTGGGATTTCATGTTTTGTTGGCCTAGATTTGCAGCACAAGTCAGAGCTTGATCTGCAAAAATGGTAGCTTTGGGATTTCACCCCAGGACAGGGTTTGCAACTAATAAATCCCTAAATTTCCACAAATAACCACATTGATGATGCAAGACATGTTCCCATGGTAACAAAGCCAGGCGAGCATTCCAGCTGCTCATTGCTTAAACATATAGTGAATTCAATACCAAGCAACAGCTGTGTGAGTGTTAAACAGTCTTCCTCACACGCAAGGTTACATACACAAATTATTCTGATTCATGAAAGTTGTATGTTCTCTGAAGTAGACTATGCATAATTATGGCAGTGTTTGGTGATTTAAGACTGGAAAATAGGCAGGATTAAAGACATCAATGTGGAGAGCTAAGTCCAATTAGACTTGTGTGTGTTAGATATAACAGTATTATAGCTTCCTGCTGAAAAGACCAGCATGAATCTCCATTTGGTTAGTGCTGGTATGATGCCGTTCAATCTGGTGGACCTGCAAAGCTATCCTGTCACTAAACTGGTGAAGCTGGTCAACCAACAATAATCTTTCTATTGAAGCTGGTTGACCAACAAAGTCTTGCTGGTTAAGTTAGTAGAACCAGGTCGTACACCAGACAAGACACATCAAGCCACTTCGCATCACAGGTAGGACAGGGCACAGGTATCACACAAACAACTCATCTGTGGGATTCTAAGGCTAGAAATATACTTTCCACAAGTACACATAGGCAGATGTGAGTGCTTGGCCAATGCATTTCAAATGCATGCACTGGTTAAACATACATAATGACTGCATCTGAAACCAATGGTCTTGTTGCCTCGCTGACCTATCAGTCAATGACTTAACAAAGTATGCATAAGAAGGTACCTCCAGAAACTGGTTTGACAGGCTTCCTGGCAGCGGTACGTCACATTGTTGCCAGGATACCAGCATTAATTCAGTCCAACTGAATCACAAAGGTCTAATAATCTAGAACAAGATCAAGAGAGTTATGTCGATAACCAAGCATATATTTACTAACTAAAATACAACTTTCTCGCTAGAAATGGAATCTAAAGTTGGAAAAAGTGGGAAAAAAATTACAAATATACACAAACTGGGTATCAATTGCCTCTTGGGCTGCTATTTTCTTTCTTCAGTGCAACCGCTGTGGATCTGCATGCACAGGATTGTGGGATTTGATAGGCAGCGAAGGTTACATCTATGCTGCCTTTAAAAATCAATCAGATGAAGGTATCTCAGTAGACATGATGTGATTTGAACATTGGATTTGGACATGCCTTGGTCCCTTCCCACCTCCGTATACAGCCTCCAGAGGCAGCATTTTTCTGTTTTCGGACACAGTCAATGTGTGTTCTTGGATTACTGTGGCGGTAACAAACCTCAACACTCAATAGGGCAATACGGTTAACTTCAAAAATCTGTGCCATTAAACTGGATGTGCTATAAAAATTTTGACTTTGAAAGTAGAGAATATATGAACTTACTTGCACAGCAATATTCTCTTCAAACTGTTGCTCGGCCATGACTATAGTTGACTTGAAAGAGAAATCTCAGTGTGGAAGCAGAGTTCACTCTAATGTCTGCTAGAGTGTCCCTTGCAGCAACATTGAGAAAGCTACAAGCATTTGCATTGTGTTAAGAATTGCAGTCTGACACCTTTTAGAACACAACTATGCACAAAGTCGAGCTTGAAGGGTCTGTGGTCATGTTCTTCCATAGAGTATGTTTCAACCTCAAAACAGTAAATATTATCTTCATACAGACAAAAAAGGTATATACATGGGTTTTTTAAATTTGTTTAAGAGTGAACAAAGTGACGCTGACCCTAAGTTGCAGGCTGTTGCCAAGTTGCCTTTACACAATGTATCTTCGAGCTGAAGTCAATAGTGTCCCTTGGTATTGAGTGGCACTCAGTTGCACGTAAGAATTTGATCAGCTCTGTGCATTCATATAAACAATGGTTTCGAATTTTGAGACACTTTTAAAGTGACCCCCTCAAGACCCCTGCTATGGACACCATAAGATTGCCAAGTTTTCACCACACAATTATGGGACACTTGAGCATTATGAGCGCTTAAATCCAGGACGTTTCGCCATCTGACCCGGGTTTCGATGCTTAAAGAGACAATAAGCTTACAGATGGGAAGTCTTTTTTTCTGCTAAAATACAGGATATCCAGGCTAATACGGCACAGTTGGCACCCTAGGACACCAGCACACCAGCACTGCAAGCTAGGAACAAGCTTAAAAAAAACACAACATATGCTTGTCTTTCCAACAGGGCTTGCTCTTTCTTTCATCAGTCCCAAATCCCAACTTTTCATCAAATGATTTAGGCCACTTTTTCCTTCTCAATTATAACCATTTTTAGACAGGCATTTGAATGACTTTTTGTTGTGTGATGGGGCCTCAGTATGCAAGAGACTCCTGTGGAAGCTGTTATGTAACACAGTATGTATTGTTCAAGCCCTCTGCAAGAGGGGCTAATGTGTAACCTCTGAGAGTCACAATCATGTGCACGCATCTATTACTCCTCTATTCAAATTGAAAGCTGTCCTATTTTCTCATCATACACACACAAATGTGTTTGGCCACTTCTGTGGTTAAGGTTGCATTTGCATCAAAGAATAAACTTTTGAATACGAGTCAGCTATATCAATGAAAAGATAATGTTAGTTTAATGAAAATTAATATTAGCGTAAATCAGTAGGTCTTATAAATTGTTTATGAATCATACAATATGTGTGCTCTCAAGTGTTTCAAAGGAAATGCTATTAGTGTATTACTATGAAGTGGATAGTCTAGCTCTAAAATCTGATTAGATGAGTCATGTTCATAACTATTGTCAAATTATGGTTGCTACAAACCATTAAAACACAGCAAAGAGCCCAATAACCAATATGGGGGAAGAACTGTTGAATTCAAATTATTATTATTAAATGTGATTTTTATTAATGTTGAATAATGTATAACATTTTTATTCATCATGGGCACTTTGACCAGTCTGTGGCTACACCCTTGCGTATCGATGAGCCTTGGGTGCCAAATTTTGGACCACTGTCAGTAGGTACTCACCACTGCTGACCGGGAGCACCCCACAAGCCTTGCCGTTTCAGAGATGCTCTGACCCAGTCCTCTGGCCATATCAATTTGGCCCTGGTCAAAGTCGCTCAGGTCTTTACTCCTGCCCATTTCTCTTGCATTCAACACATTGACTATGAGATCTGATTGTTCAATTACCATCTAATCTACCCAGACCTTGACATGTGGCCGTGTTATGAGATGATCAATGTTATTCGCTTCACCCGTGAGTTGTAATAATGTTTTGGCTCATCAGTGTATGTACAAATAAGTGATGTTTGTATATTAGCTAAAACTATATATGAACATATATTTTAGATATGTTTTTTATACACTCACCTAAAGGATTATTAGGAACACCTGTTCAATTTCTCATTAATGCAATTATCTAATCAACCAATCACATGGCAGTTGCTTCAATGCATTTAGGGGTGTGGTCCTGGTCAAGACAATCTCCTGAACTCCAAACTGAATGTCAGAATGGGAAAGAAAGGTGATTTAAGCAATTTTGAGCGTGGCATGGTTGTTGGTGCCAGACGGGCCGGTCTGAGTATTTCACAATCTGCTCAGTTACTGGGATTTTCACGCACAACCATTTCTAGGGTTTACAAAGAATGGTGTGAAAAGGGAAAAACATCCAGTATGCGGCAGTCCTGTGGGCGAAAATGCCTTTTTGATGCTAGAGGTCAGAGGAGAATGGGCCGACTGATTCAAGCTGATAGAAGAGCAACTTTGACTGAAATAACCACTCGTTACAATCGAGGTATGCAGCAAAGCATTTGTGAAGCCACAACATGCACAACCTTGAGGCAGATGGGCTACAACAGCAGAAGACCCCACCGGGTACCACTCATCTCCACTACAAATAGGAAAAAGAGGCTACAATTTGCAAGAGCTCACCAAAATTGGACAGTTGAAGACTGGAAAAATGTTGCCTGGTCTGATGAGTCTCGATTTCTGTTGAGACATTCAGATGGTAGTGTCAGAATTTGGCGTAAACAGAATGAGAACATGGATCCATCATGCCTTGTTACCACTGTGCAGGCTGGTGGTGGTGGTGTAATGGTGTGGGGGATGTTTTCTTGGCACACTTTAGGCCCCTTAGTGCCAATTGGGCATCGTTTAAATGCCACGGCCTACCTGAGCATTGTTTCTGACCATGTCCATCCCTTTATGGCCACCATGTACCCATCCTCTGATGGCTAATTCCAGCAGGATAATGCACCATGTCACAAAGCTCGAATCATTTCAAATTGGTTTCTTGAACATGACAATGAGTTCACTGTACTAAAATGGCCCCCACAGTCACCAGATCTCAACCCAATAGAGCATCTTTGGGATGTGGTGGAACGGGAGCTTCGTGCCCTGGATGTGCATCCCACAAATCTCCATCAACTGCAAGATGCTATCCTATCAATATGGGCCAACATTTCTAAAGAATGCTTTCAGCACCTTGTTGAATCAATGCCACGTAGAATTAAGGCAGTTCTGAAGGCGAAAGGGGGTCAAACACAGTATTAGTATGGTGTTCCTAATTATCCTTTAGGTGAGTGTATATCGCCATGTATAATAATAATATTAAAAATAATATGTTTTAATTATTAAGCGCCTTTCCCACAGCTCAAGTTAATAACAAAATATGCATAAACAGAGTGACATCTCAGAAACACAGTAATCACAACAAACAAACAAACAAACAAACAATACATTAAGAGTTAGAAAAAAGTACTTCGAGAATAGATACGCTTTCAACTGAGACTTGAAAGCCCAGATTGAATAAATAATACAGAGCTCTAAATGGAGTGAGTTCCAGAGTTTCTGTGCCATTACACAAAAGGATCTACCACCCTCAGAGGAAAGATGAAATATGGGGAGAGCAAGAAGCTGAGAACCAGAGGACCTGAGGGAACGCTTCGGTCGGTAAGGCTGCAGTAATTCAGATATTGTGGGGTGTAAGGCTACTGAGGCATTTAAAGGTTAATAGAAGGAACTTGTAATGGATTCAAGAAGAAACCGGCAACCAGTGTAAGTCATGGAGTATAGGAGTAATATGGACAGTATGACTGGTGACTATGCACGCTGCAGAGCTTTGAACGTACTGCAGCCTGGCAATAAGTTTAGTGGGTAAGCCAATCAAAGGGGAATTACATTAATCAAGGCGAGTGGATATAAAATATGGATCAGAGTTTCAGTGTCTTTCTGACTTAACAGTGGGCAGAGATGTGCAATATTATGAAGGTGAAAGAACGTAGCCTTATCATAAGAACTAATGTGAGGCTGAAAAGATAAGAATGGGTCAAAAGTGATTCTCAAATTACAAATGGTTTTCAAAGGTTTGAAAAGCACCCCATCAAATAACACAAGCTCAGTCTTATCCATGTTGAATTTACTACAATTGGTTTATAACCAGGTTTTAATTTCATTGAGACAATCATTAAGTGAGCGTAGTGGTAGCACAGTTCAGAACAAGCCGAAATATACATTTGCAGATCAGCATAACAGTGGTAGTTAAAGCCATAATAATGGATAATATAACTAAGGGGCAGCATATAAATATTGAAAAGCAACGGGCCACAAACAGAGCCCTGCGGGACTCCACAATTACCAGTGACATTGTGAGATTTAAATTTCTTAAAAGAAACTTCATCTAATGGTGAGATAGGACTTAAACCAAGAGAAGGCTGTGTCAGTATCTCCAATAGAAGCGAGTTGAGAGAGAAGTATTTCATGGCTAACTGTATCAAATGCAGCACTCAGGTTAGAAAACCAAGACACCCGGAGTCAACAGCTAAAAGCAGGTCATTGCTAATTTTCAAAAGTGCAGTTTCTGTGCTATGGAAAGTATGGAAACCAGATTAAAATGGGTCATAGAAATTGTTAGTGTGCAGATGTACTGTATGTGCAGCTTATAAGCAACAACTCTTTCCAATATTTTTTGTACAAAAGAAAGATTAGAAATAGGCCTAAAGTACAAATCAGAATGGTCCAAGCCAGGTTTCTTTATAATAGGGGTGACATCATCAGTTTTCAGATCTTTTGGAAAAGAGGCAGATGAAAGATAGCAGTTTTTAAATATGAGATAGTCACAGTGTCCAGCTGGCAGAATGATAAGTTAGATTTTGTAATTAACTCAGTCACAGAAGTTGGGCTGGTCGAGGTAAAACTAGAAAGTAAGTGGACAGGTTGATCGGGTGGTAGCAAGTTAGTAGATGTGTAGGATTTACAGCCATAAAACAATCATAGATAGAGCTTTTTTATTTTGAAAGAAGCAGCAGAATGAGTTACAAAGCTCATTCGAGCCCAAAGCATTGAGTGAAGGGGGGTGAAAGAGTTTATTTACAGTCCCAAACAGAGTTCAGGACCTACATTTAGAATGATTAATGACTGAGGAGAGATACGCTGGGCGAGAGGAAATTCTGGTTTTGCATCTAGGCTTTTTGATAGCAAAATCAAAATTAAATCAATGAATTTGGGATCAGAGATCATAACGTCAGAGCACGAAGTGGTTACATTGTCAATAACAAAAGTACAGATCAGATCAAGAGTATGACCGTGAGAGTAGGACATTTACATTATAACACATTTAACATGTATTATAGTTGCAGAACACTCGCTGTGTCTGAAACCGCCCCTTATCCACAATATAGTGCACTATTTCGAGTTTCCGCTATTTTGTAGGAGTTCTGAGTGATCCACTCGTTCCCTACTTTTGTTCACTCATTCTTACCCACAATGCACTCTAATTTCAAGTGTACATTTGATGTACACTCGACAATGGTTAATTTCCCACAATCCACCATGGGGAAGACGTACGAGCTGGGAGTTTACGGCTTCCTTCACTCCTGCAATGTTTTATTTCATGCTGAATGTAGTAAATTACATTTTGAAAAATCCTAACTTGTACATAATAACATATAGAGAGACAAAACATACAGATACATTTAAAAATGTACTCTTTATTTGACCAAATGTGTTTACTCTTTATATTAACACACATTAAATATTAACAATGACAAACAGAATGAAGATTTATTGTATTAATATATTATTTAATAAGAATAACAAGGCCCAAGTATTTTAAAATTTCATATGTGACGTTTCTGCACCAGCCCCAGAGCTCAAACACTCGTCCGAATTCACTCATTTCGTTCACTTACTGCTGAGATATAGTGCACTAACTGCCATTCGCTATATAGGAAATAGTGAATGAGTTGCCTCGCGGTCACACATCTCACACGCGCATGCCCCGCGCTCCTCGATGTGCACGTGCAGAAATGCTGTCTGTTCGTGCTCCGGTTGTCAATCACGTGAATGGCAGTGATTTACACTTAACTTGGATGTGTACATGGATTTATACAGTTAATCCGTCTGAAGTATCTGCGATAGTTTCCAGTACCCCCGCGAGGGTGCGGAGTAAATGCATAAATACGTTTTATGACATACGGGATGTGGGACAATATATTTCTGGACTGATATAAAAATGTACGCTTAAAAACTGATGTCATAAGTGTCCAATGACAGAGTCACACAGAAAAGCCCGCGTTAGAATGAGAGCCAAAACTTACCTCAGGATGCTGCCTGAAGTTGGAGCTGTAATTTAAATCTTGAAATATCAGCTATTCTTGGTGCTAAATGAAGGCATTGCATGACAAAACGATTAAATTTCACTGCGCGGAGTGAAGTGTTTCACTTTGAAAAGTTTGATGCTGATGCAGTGATTGAGTGACAGGTGAGCAGCTGTTTGAACTTCCGATCTCATAAAAGTCCCATTCAGTAATCTCTCATTAAATTACACATTAATTCAAATTAAACCCAGTAATGCAACGACAGTAAAGCCACCCATAGTAAAGAAGTAAAAGTAAAAAAAAAATATTAGAAATTTACTTGATTGAGAGTAAAAAATACCGACTTTTAACCCTACTCTAAAAGTAACTTTCCCCCAAAAAAAGTTACTCAAGTAAATGTAACGAAGTAAATGTAGCGTGTTACTACCCACCTCTGGAAATGTAAACCTTACGAGGTCAATAAATTAGTATTGCAAGGAGGGCAGTGTGGACGCTTGAGTGAACCTTGAACGCTAGATATTCAAAAACGGTACAGTATGAAACTCCATTACCGAAGCTTTGAAACCTTAACGGCAGACGATCATCTACCATGATGTCGTGGTCTAGACATGTGTTTATAACCATTAGGTGTAAGCAAATTTAGTTGTTCTGTGACTTTCAAGTTTCTGTGAGTAACAGCATATCAACATCTTTATCGAGGATAATGTCATTAAGGAGAGTCGCTTTGTATGTAAGAGATCGGCAGTTTAGAAGAGCACATACACATCTGCTGTAATACAGTTGAGTGCTTTGCATAATTACAGAAGTTTTTGTCTTTGGCAACAAACCTTAATGAGTCAAAATGTATTACGCAACTCACCGATGCTGGTTGATGGGAAACCAATTTGATAGTCCAGAAGGATGGGATGGTGGAGGGAGCAGAGGGATGCTTGACCAGCGAAACGTCGGAGATGGCCATATAAGATTCTCTGATTCTCTGAAAGCAGATACTGAAATATCATTGCATGAATGCCATTCACAACTGCGACGAGCAGTGAGAAGTAGAGAAGCTTAAGTGCCATGGTCCAGATCTTTGTCCTTCACATGGTAGAACCATATGTACATGGTATTCACACCACAACCCAAGCCACAGCAGCGATGATCAAACCAGCCAACCACCATACGCAGCTGCCAGAGATCGCACCAACCTAATAATGTTTACACAGTTGATGGAGAGAGTGGAGACTCAATCATCAATAGTGACACACTGGTGGCATACAGGCAGACAAACGCAGAGATGGTTCACGTGAGTCCAGTAATCACTGTAACACATCTTCTTGTGGTTTATTGCTCTAGTAGCTTCACTGTGAGGGAAATCATATTTCTCGTTGTCAATTTTGAATCGTCTGAATCATTTGGGAATAAACAAGATTTTCAAAAATTCTAAATATAGCTTTGTTTTTGCCCTTGATGTCGATACTGGTATCGGAATCGGGTCTGATAATGCGCTCATGTACTTGAACTCGTCAAAATGCTCTGAGACCAAAAACCATTGCCATCTGATGTACGAATGTCATTATGTAAACATTTAGCACACAAATTAAAATCATGTTATGTCATAGTGTGATTGTTAAATCACAAATGCTGCAATTTAATTAGATAAATATATAGTTTGCATGTGCTGTGCACTACAAAATGTGAGTGTTGTGAATGTGTGGAAGGTGTTGTGCAGACACAAAGAAACAAAGTGTTCATATCTTTTAGAGATCATTGACACATTCACAGAAAACATTAGGATCACGCTTACTGTTTGTAGCAGATGACAGCGAGCAGGGTGCAAATTTACTTTGTAATAAGAGGCACATACAGACTACATAATTATTTAATTATTTTATATACTTAATTAAATAGCAGCTTTTTTGTGGTTCAATTATTACATTGGGTCACATTTTACGGAAGTTAGACGCTACCATCAAAACACATACATAAATGGAAAGGGCCAAAATAAAAGCTAAATTTAAATGGTAAAAATGTACGACAGAAACTTTATAGTTATGTGATACTCTACTGTAATACTACTACTACTACTACTACTACTACTAATAATAATAATTAGGGCTGTCGATTTAACACATTAATTCAGTGTGATTCATTTTATTAAATATAACGCGTAATATTAATCGCAATGTCCCCGGACAGTAATAAGGATGATTCTTGAGAAATGCAAACTTGTAGTACCACCTGTTTACTCCAGAGGGTAGTAAGGGAAGCTTCAGTTGTATGAGCAACACGCAGTTTATACAGTGAACAAAACAACCCTGCAGCAGACAGCACAACACAGACATGCATTACGTTCTTGCATTCAAAACACTTGATGGAGTGCAAATTCGAACTAAGGGATCTCAAGATGTGTTCAAAGTATTAAACTATATTTAACTTGACACAGTGACCAAAAATGTTGATGTTTATGATGCAACACACTCGAGACGCTACACAAGCATCCACCTGACGCAGGTGTATATTGATGGTTCCTTAAACAAGTCCTGTGACAAATTGACTTGTGTAATAGATTGTTGTGAACTGTGTGCCAATGATTGGATTATGATCAATAATATGGTAGTAAACAATACATTGTATTTTAAAGCCGCTTTTTGTATTGTCTTATCAATGATTAACTCTCCTGCTACAGAAATGTAATGCATTTTAATTATCTGAATATGTTTTATATATATATATATATATTTATATATATATATATATATATATATATATAAAGATAATTCAGCAAATATTTGTATATATGCGATTAATCGCGATTAATTAATAAGGACACCATGTAATTAATTCGATTAAAAATTGTAATCGATTGATACCCTAATAATAATAAGAATAATAAGAATAAATAAATAGTAATTGTATTATATTTAAACAATAACTCACATATGTAATGCTCTGTTACGCAGCATTTTATATCAAAATTCATTTGATAAAAATAATACAATGTTATGTTGAAAATGATTGGTTCTATTTTCATTTTGATTAACATTTGAATTAATTAATTTATTTAAATACCATTTTGATGATAAAATGTCATTTAATTTAACTGTTGATGTGGATTCAGAAAAAAACAACAACAACAAAAAAAAACAGGTATCGTCAAGTACCGAAAATTAAGTGTAGTACTCTCTCTCCAAAAAAAATTACATTATCGGGACAACCCTAATATAAACACTCTAACTCGTGGGCCGCGCTCTCTACCAGGAAGAAAGAAGTACTTGTTGTCTTGTTGAACCCTGAGACCAGAGAATGAAATGAGGTTCTGTTACATAAACACTATTCTCTAAAACATACATAAAACACAAGTTTACAGTGCAGTAGAGCACTATGCTAGACTCCTATCATTTCTAAATTATACACACTGTGTGTGTGTGAGAGAGAGAGAGTGAGAGAGAAAGATAACATGATCAAGAGAAAGACAGAATGAGTGAATTTAAATGTCTATCTATCTGACTTTTTTATGGATCACATAACAAAAACAGATGGATCACTTCAGGAATTTGATGTGTGTGTACATATCTATAGTTTGAAAACACCAATTAAGCCAAATCTGACAAATCCAAATCAAAAAGATTTTCAGTGAATCGTGACTGAAATTTAGGTTTGTTCGGTCTCAAAAAGTATTAACACCCATGTTTTTTTTACTCATGTTTTGGATTATTTACATGGAAGAATGTTAGGGTGCATGCAAGAACCCAGAGCCTATAGGTCTGTTGTTATCTGCTTGAACTTGAACAGATATATAGTCTTCAAGAGCTCATTGGTGAGGGAAAATGAGGTGAAGGAGAGAAAACTGCAACTTGGTCTCTGGGAAAACAAGGATTAATCCCCAGTTGTTAACCATCACCTCTGGCACATAATATTCCTCTCTGACAAGTCCCTGGATGGAGGCAAATCACTTAGCCATGTCTCCTCTCCACATGTGGAAACCATCGGAAAACACTACTCCCTACTCCTCCGCAGTGGGGGTGGGAATGTAGCATCTGGAGTGGAGTGGAGTTTGAGCCAGGGAGAGAGGTTTTGTTTGGAGATTGCGTGTTGATGTGTGTTCATCTGCTAGCCTTGGTTCGGTTTGGAGTGTTTTTAAGGTTACTAGAAACATCATCGCTTTAACTGGCAGGCTGGGTGTTGTTTGATTCATACTTGGAGATGATTATTGGAAATTACACATACAGATGCATGTTTGAGCAGCACCATGTAGAGTTTACTCTATTCTGTAAACATCCCCTCCTAAAACCTACTTATTTCTAAATGACTACCTACTTACACAAAGGGCTTGTCTTGGTAGAGAAATTGGCCAAGGATTTTACATAGCAACTGGCCCAAAAGTTGTTTTGTAATGATTGTAATGATACCTTTGTTTGGGAAATTCGACAAGATGTAATGCTACAATATACGTGCTGTTTGCCATCAATCTTCAAGCTCTCAACTCACCTATGCAGACTAGTTGCTCTGTTTTCCTGTGAAAACTCTCAATGTAGCATTGCTTGGTTTTAATCACACTTATGTATTTATTTATCAAACAAATCAAATCCCTTTAATACACACAAGTGCAACAGTAGGTGAAAGTCTTGTGTGCAGTTCCGAGCAACATAGCAGTCATGACAGTGACGAGACATATACCAATTTACAATAAACATCAGATATACACAACACAATTTGCATATCTAATTTACACATAATTACAACACAATATACAATGATAATATACAATGTACAATATACAATACACACAATATAGAACACACATACACAATAAAATACATTAGTATAGACACAATCAATTGTATATATAAAATATACAGTTGGTTGTATTGTGCTGTTTTGACATTCAGGCTAAATGAGAATATAATTTATGACAGTCCACTGTAAGATTAATTAAGTGCAGTGCTGATGTATTTGATCGTGAGAGATCAAGAGTTCAAAAGTCTGATTGCTTGGTGGAAGAAGCTTTCATGGAGTCAGCTGGTACAAGTCCAGATGCTGCGATACTACCTTCCAGATGTTAGCAGTGAGAGCACCCCATGGCTCGGGTGGATGTGGTCTCTGACGATACTCATAGCTTTTTTCACACACCGCCAAGAATATATGTCCAGGATGGAGGGAAGCTCATCAGATGATGCGTCAGGCAGTTCGCACCACCCTTTGCGGGGCTTTGCGGTTGAGACGGTGCTGTTGCCATACCAGGTTGTGATTCAGCCAGTCAGGATGCTCTCTAGAGTGCTGGTGTAGAACTGTGTGAGGATGTGGTGGTTCATTCCAAACTTCCCTCAGCCATCTCAGGAAGAAGAGTGGCCTCACAATGACCTCAGTGTGTATGGACCGTGTGAGTTCCTCAATGATGTGGACACAGAGGAACTCAAAGCTGCTGACACTCTCCACCGGTGCTCCTTTGATGATGGTGATGGGACTGTGCTCTCTGTCTTTTCTCCTGAAGTTCACCACAAGCTCGTTGGTCTTGCTGACGTTGAAGGGAGATGTTGTGCTCCTGACACCAGCATGTCAGAGCGTGTACCTCCTCTCTGTAGGCTGTTTCATCATTGTCAGTGAGCAGACCTACCACCGTCGTGTCATCAGAAAACTTGATTTGTTGAATGTTGGCATTGGAGCTATATGTTGTGTGTACAGGGAATACAGGGGTGGGCTGAGAACACAGTCCTGCGGGGCTCCAGTGATGAGGAGATGTTGCTGCCCATTATAACCACCTGGCATCTGCTTGACAGGAAGTCCAGGATCCAGCTACAAGGCAAGCTGTTTAAGCCCAGAGCCTTGAGTTTCTCATCAAGCATGGAGGGCACTATGGTGTTCAGTGTGATGTGAATCTTACGATACATATTATATCAAATTGTGAGTGTCATATAGTACGATACAGTACGATACAATATGATAAAAAAAAAAAATTACACCCCTAGTGCCAAGTACTTATCAACAGAAACATTTTTGTGGCCATCTGAGCTCTTTTCCCATTGTTTTCCTATGTAAGCATGTGCTAGATGAACGTCTTTGCACTGCATCCAGCTGTTTATACAGCATCTAGCACAAGAGCGCTGTGTATGAAAAACAAATGTCAACTTTAAAAGTGAGTCTCAAGACAGCTTTTCTTATATGCGTTGCACTGCATCTAGCTTTTTAGTGCAAGAATGTGGTAGTCAGCCCCTAAGCAGTGCGTTTTTAAAGTCAAGTTAAAGAAGTTCAATGTCAGAAACCGTAAGTACTGCGGTAGTACCAGTAGTAGTGTTTCTTTTCTTGTTTTACTCTTTTTATTAAGATTTGAGAATATGAAATGGAAAAAAATCTTTTCATTTGTTATAAATGTATGCACTTTAGTTTAAAATGGAATGGATTTATATTAGATAGCCTATGTTCTTTGCGATAAACAATATAACATGGTGCTGTTTGGTTTGTGTGAATTTGTTGCGCCCTCTTTAGGGTACAACGTTGATTTAACAATCTTGTGATCACTGATGTCTGAAAAATGACTTTAGATAAAATTTTAACAAAATTCCAATTGAATTTTTATGTATTTTCTCTGCCCTTTTAATAGCCCTAGTGGAGACGTTAGTATACCAACATCCCATACTGGGGACCAGAAGCAATATTGGTCTTTTCAGCAGGATTGCCAGTACAGTCTCACAGTGCTCCTTGTTCTTTTCCAAAACTTACAGAACCTCCGAAGTCATGGCTGCTATTCTAATCCTTTACTGTGGTAATGTCTGTAATTTCATTATAATTTTTGGGATAATTCTATTTGGTGGGTTGAGCAAGAACACTTGGCAATAAATCCTTACCCTGTGGTTTGTGGTCATGCAGAGTGCTGTAACATGTTCAAAGCAAGCATTCCTGCTCTACTAAGCTTGAAATTTGAAGATATTTTTCATCGCCACAGCCAAGAAGAAGTCCCCTGATTACATTTAAATGGGTGTTCTTGGCAAATGCTTTATCAAACCTACAGGAGAATATGTGTTTTTGACAATTCAGGAGGCAGCTAAACACTCATGTCAAGCACTAAGATAAACCCTCAAAGTGATAAAACAGCTGTAAGGAGTGATGTTGAATACAAATAAAAGTTTATATTTTAAGGAATTAATATTATAAATGTACAAATCTAGTCTTGGTTGAACTCAATGTAGGTACTGCAGTTGTTACAAGTTAGTACTGACACACTTTATCTGCGTTTATTGTTTTATCCTTTGCCATTTTTCCGTGCGCTTCAGGTTTTTCCTCTTTTCTACTGTTTCATCTGTGTGTATTATACCACGCACACCCATTTCCCTAATCTTTTTTTTTTTTCCCACTTGACTACATCTCGTATCTCAACTGCGTGCATTTGTTTTCTTCACTGTGTTTTACATGGATTATTGAATCAAGCTCAAACATCTGCTGATTAGCAACCACATCGATCTCAAATCCTCACCGCCCAAGAACAACCATAACAACAACAACAACAATGTTATTTCTTCCTGAATTACATACCACATGTTTACTATAGCTTCTTCTGTCAGCAGTGAGGGATTCACATGTGATGAATAGTTTCTGTCATTAGTCAGGTAGACCTGACCTGCTAAAGAGAGATGGACTCCTTCCATCCAGGGGAGTCGCCGCTCTCCTCTCTAGTAATTTGGCTCATAGTCTTAATAATGATAAGATAAGAAAGTATTTGACTGACTGATTCCCAGGTCAGGAAGCAGACAAACTGGTTAATCCAAACATCTGCTAGCTGATTTGAAACATCTCATAGGTCACATAACCTACAACATATGGAGACTGTATCACCTAGATATCATATAGAGACTTTGTCTGTTCCCCGAAGTACCAAAAAAAACTCAATAAATCATTTAGGAAAAAATTTATTAAGGTTAAACTTGAAAAAAATTACATTTGAAAATAAAAATCATATTTAGGTAGGACAACTAAACATTAAATCTATTTCTACCAAAGCACTAATTGTAAATTAAATTATTACAGAGCATAGTTTGGATGTGCTCTGTTTGACTGAAACCTGGCTTGAACCGGATGAATATATTAGCGTAAATGAATCTACTCCCCCATGTTATTGTTATAAAAATTTGCCTCGTCTGAAGGGTTGAGGAGGGGGTGTTTCTACAATTTATAGTGAAGTTTTTGGTGTTACTGAGAGGACAGGTTATAAGTTTTAGTCGTTTGCACTAATAATGCTTAATATGGCACTGTTAGAGTGTGTTTTTGCCCTTGTTACAGAATATAGATCACCAGGGCCTTCCTCTGGTTTCCTTGGTGAACTTGATCTGATATAGTAGTTCATGTAGATAGAGCTTTAATTGTTGGTGATTTCAATGCTCAAATAGACAGTTAAAATGACACATTGGGTTAAGTATTTATTGATATTCTCAACTCTCTTGGAGTCAGAAAAATATGACAGGACCAACTCATCGCCATAATCATACGCTAGATTTAATTCTGTCATATGGAGTTGATGTTGATACTATAGAAATTCCACCGCAAAGCGATAACATCTCAGATCATTACCTCGTCTCTTTTTTGTTTCGATCAGCTAATGCCACTCAATATACACCATGCTATCATTCAGGTAGAACTATTTTTCAACCACTAAGGATAGCATCTCTAATAATCTTCCAGAATTGCCTCACATACTTGGTAAGCCAAAAAGCCTAGAAGAAAATGATGAAATTACAGAAAATATAAATATTACTGTCTTCTCCAGCACTCTTAATAGTGCCACACACACACACACACACACACACACACACACTTCAATTAAAGAAAATTAAAGAAAAAAAGCCTCAACCCAAGGTACAATAATAACACTCATGCTCTCAAGAGAGCAGCTCGGAAAATGGAGCGCAAGTGGAAGAATGCACAATAAGAGGTATTTTGTGGTGCATAGAAGGATAGTGTCTGTAGTTACAGACAGGCACTAAAAGATGCCAGGTTATCAGATTTTAGTAAACTCATACAACAATCCTAGTTGTTTATTCAGTACTGTGGCTAAATTGGTTAGGAATAAAGCATCGAATAAAGCATCGCAGCATAATAGTAATGACTTCATGAATTACTTTACTGATGAAATTGAAATAATCAGAAATAAAATTGGAACTATGCAATCAACTGTCACAGCAGCTAAGAAAACAGTCTCTCATAATTTTGCTCAGGAGCAACTTCAATACATCACTGTCATAGTTCATGAAGGGCTAACAAAACTTTTTTTAAAAAGTCACAACTTGTATGTTAAATCCAATACCAACTAAGCTCTTAAAAGAGGTATTCCCATTAATCTCAGAACATCTTCTTAATATTATTAACTCCTCGCTATCCTTAGGACATGTCCCAAGAAACGGTCCTATTTATCAGAACGCTACTACTTTGTATGTGTAAATGAGGAATTGTCCTATCAAACAAATGTTAAGTATGGAGTGCCACAGGGATCAGCTTTAGGACCTCTGCTTTTCTCCTTATACATGATTCCCCTGGAAGATATTATCAGGAATCATGGAATAAGTTTCCACTTTTATGCCGATGATACCCAACCTTATATTTCTTCTAAACCCAAAGAAAATTCACAAATTTCTTCCACCGGAGAAATATTGCTAAATTATAACACATGCTCTCTGTTGCTGATGCCAAAAAAATATATATTAATGCATTCATGACCTCAAGACTGATTATTGTAATGCATTACTGTCCATCAGGTTCAATAAATAAACTTCAGTTGGTTCAAGAGATGATGACAAACAACAGCTGGTGCTAGCCAGACATCACTTTCAAGTTTTTACTTCAGAGGATGAACTGATGCCTACACCAACTGTAAGACATCGCATACTTCATATGCCACAGCCTGAACCTTGGATTTAGGATGGACCCCATAGAATCTCACCAAAATGCCCTGCAGGTTGAACTGCCATGCACCTCACTGATATCTGCCTGCATCACCTTTGTCTATTGATGGACTACACTCTAAATGGAATACATAGACTATAATTTAATTGCCAACAAAAGCATTCATCAGCCAACTAACAAAGGGAAATACATCTATGTGAACTTCTGCAGTTAATACAGGATGAACTTCAAAGACATTAGTCATTAATCTTACAGTTGATAAAAAATATTTTATTTTTATTTTTAAAACACTGGGCCTTAACTTAATTTACTAATTTAAAAACATGACTTGCACTGCACACAAATTACTAATATTGGCATTATATCCAGAGGGGAACTGACACCCCCACAGTGAGCCTGGATTCTCTTAATGTTATTTTTCTCCATTAACCAACATCATATGGAGTTTTGTGTTCCTTGCCACATTTGCCTTCAGCTTGCTCACAGGGGTTATAAATACAATTATTATTAATTATTTAACTTCTATACACATTTTACAATCATATTTATCCAACTACACAGTGATCACTGTAAGACTCTGTAAGAGAAGATTCATTTTTGTTTTTGTTAATGCATGATTTCCTGTAAAGCTGCTTTGAAATGATGTGTGTTGTGAAAGCACTATACAAATAAAAGTGACTTGACTTGATAAACCTGTTAATGTCAACATTTTTCTTTGGGGCTGCAAAACACCGGAAATCAAAACATAAAACATACAGACATTGGAAATATTTTAAGCCACTGTGACATTTATCATGTTAGTTGGGTGAACCGTTTATATAAAGGAACTATTGTCTGATTTGACGTCAGTGGCAAAAAGCAGTACGGATGCAAAAAAGACATACATTCAGGATGTTTTCATCTATAAACACTGAGTTCAGTCTTGCCTTTGTAAGAGTCCTGGTCAGCCACATGACAGCTGTTTTCACCTGGGTAATGGTAACTATACATGAGGCCATGAGACCCAAATAAAGCTGGTCATGAGTTAGTCTTTGTATTATTCTCTTCAAGTCATGTCAAGTCAAGTCATTTTTATTTGTATAGCGCCATTCACAACACGCATTGTTTCAAAGCAGCTTTACAGAAGATCAGGCATTAACAGAAAATAAAACTGTAATATCTATAATGTCTTAAGAGTCATCATTGTGTAGTTTGATAAAATATGATTGTGAATTGTGTTTAAAAATAAGTAATTAAATAATAATTGTATTATAAAAGGCGACTGTGTTCCCCTCTGGCTAACATCATGAATATAATGCAAATATTACTTATGTATAGTGCAAGTCATGGTTTAAAATTATTAAATTAAGTAAGTGTTAAGGGTCAGTGTTTAAACAAAGATTTTGCATGAACTGTAAGATTAATGACTAATGTCTTTGAAGTCCATCCTATATGCAATTGTCCTTGTTAGTTGGCTGATGAATTTTTTTTAGCAATTAATTGATAGTCTATGTATTCCATTTCAAGAGTGTAGTCCATCAATAGACCGAGGTGATGCAGGTAGAGATCATTCAGGTGCATCGCAGTTCAACCTAGCCAGTAATTTTGGTCCATGGTTCAGGCAATGGCATATGAAGTATCCCATGTCTTATGGTTGGAGTTGGCATCAGTTAATCCTCTGAAGTCCATCGTAATAGACTGAAGTGATGTTTGGCTAGCAGTGGCTGCTATTAGTCATTATCACACAGCGACACGTAGCAGTGGAGTCCAACACGAAGCAGGAATGGAGCTGGATCCAGCCAGTTCTGGTGACCTCAGGATAGGAGAACAGAGGTTGAGACAGGGAAACAAACTAAGAAATATTAGCATACATGCCATTTAATTTATTGCAGAGTTATAGATCACGATCAATGTTTCTGGTTTCTGGTTCTGGCAGACCTAACTAAAGCAGTCTAATTGTGAGATGAAGGATTAATTAGGTGTATGCCTGGCTAAATAGATGAGTATTTAGTCTAGACTCAAACTGAATGTGTGTGTCTGCATCTCAATTAGTGTTAGGGAGACTATTCCATAGTTTAGGAGACAAATATGATAAGGATCTACCTACTTTTGTCGATTTTGATATTCTATATTCTCATTAGGTTTTGAAGAAAAATAAAGTTGGGTATCATCGGCATAACAATTGAAACTTATTCCACGATTCCTGATAATATCTCCCAGTGGAAGCATATTCAAGGAGTGAAGCAGAGGCCCTAAAACTGATCCTTGTGGCACTCCATACTTTACTTTTGTTTGGTTTGACAATTCCTCATTTACATAGATAAAGTGGTAGCAGTCTACTAAATAGGACCTAAACCATGCAAATGCACTCCACAAATGCAAAAATAATTCTCTAGCATATTCAGGAGAATGTCGTGATCTATCGTATTGAAGGCAGCACTAAGATCAAAAAGCACAAGAAGTGAAATGCAGCCATGATCAGCTGATAAGAGTAAGTCATTTGTAACTCTGATAAGTGCAGTCTCTGTACTGTGATGAGGCCAAAATCCTGACTGAAATTGTTAATGTATACTATTTATATGAAGAAATGAACATATATGGGAGAATACTACCTTTTCTAGTATTTTCGACATAAATGGTAGATTTGAAATCGGTCTATAATTAGGCAGGATCATGCTGTGGCTTCTAAATAAGCGGTTTGATAACAGCCATTTTAAAGTTTCTTGGGACATGTCCTAAGGATAGCGAGGAGTTAATAATATTAAGAAGAGGTTCTGAGATTACGGGGAATACCTCTTTTAAGAGCTTGGTTGGTATTGGATCTAACAAACATGTTGTAGCTTTTGGTGTTTTGTTTTGTTAGCTCTTCATGACCTATGACAGCAAAGGATTGAAGTTGCACATTAGGAAAATTATGAGACACTGTTTTCTGAGGTACTGTGACAGATGATTGCATAATTCCAATTTTATTTCTGATTATTTCAATTTTATCAGTAAAGAAATTCATGAAGTCATTACTCTTGTGCTGCGACGGAATATCTGGTTCTGTTGAGGCTTTATTCCTAACCAATTTAGCCACAGTACTAAATAAACACCTAGGATTGTAGTAGTTATTTTGTATGAGTTTGCCCACGTATGCTGACCTGGCAGCTTTTAGTGCCTGTCTGTAGCTTCGGACATTATCCTTCCATGCATCGCTTCCAATACCTCTAATTTTGTATTCTTCCAGTTGTGCTCCATTTTCTGAGCTGCTCTCTTGAGAGCATGAATGTGATTATTGTACCATGGTGCAGGGCTTTTTTCTTTAATTTTCTTTAATCAAAGGGGGTTGACACTATCAAGAGTGCTAGAGATGACTGTATTTATATTTTCTGTTATTCTGGGCTTTGGAGTTTACTGAGTGTATAGATCTGGAAGATTATTAGTGAAGCTATCTTTAGTGGTCAAAAGAATAGTTCTACCTGAACGATAGCATGGTGTAGATTGAGTAACATTAGCTGATCGCAGCATACAAGAGATGAGGTAATGATCTGTGATGTATTCCCTCTGTGGCAGAATATCTATAGTATCAACATCAAATTCATATGACAGAATTAAATCTAGCGTATGATTATGGCGATGAGTTGGTCCTGTTACATTTTGACTCCAAGTGAGTTGAGAATATCTATATGCAAATCCCAATGTGTCAAATTCATTATCTATGTGAAGGATGAAGTAACCAGCAATTAAAGCTCTATCTACAGTAACTACAAGATCTGATAAAAAATTAGCAAATTCACCAAGGAAATCAGAATAAGGCCCAGCTGATCTATAAACTGTAGCAAGAGTTTTTTTTAATTTATATCTTCAGGTCCATTCTAGGAAAACTGTGCAAAAGAGGTCAGTTCAGGAGCAAAAGCACATTCGGTGTGAACAGCCCCTAATTTGTCCATTCAGACGTCTGTTGGACAGGCCTATTTATTTTTCATTAATTAGAAAGCCAAACCCAAATTCATGCTTGAAATACTGACCCACACCCGACCCAAAACTGATGATTTTTCGGGTCCCATTGAGCCCGGATCAGGTTGCAGACCCCTGCTGAGGTGGCAAGGGAGGCAGTGCCTCATCAAATAATTCAGATTAGAAAAATAATCGACTACAAACATTTTCAGCCTTATCTCATGAAATGTACCTGGCAAAAAAAAATTGGCCAAAAGTGAGTGAAATGATGTTGTAATCAGACAAGGTTTTTAAGGTGGATATTAGATGGGTGCTTGAATAAGTAAAATGAGCCTCCCTAACCAAAAAACTTAAACCTAAACCTAACCAATAGTGCTTGTCACCCTGTCGCCGGTTTGAGGTTTGTCCTACCTCGGACCACTGTCGGTAGGTACCCACCACTGCTGACTGGGAGCACCCCACAAGCCTTGCCATTTCAAAGATGCTCTGACCCAGTCATCTGGCCGTAACAATTTGGCCCTCGACAAAGTCGCTCAGGTCTTTACTCCTGCCCATTTCTCCTGCATTCAACAACCTGATTACGAGAACTGATTGTTCGCTTCCCATCTAATCTGCCCAGACCTTGACATGTGGCCTTGTTAGGAGATGATAAACGTTATTTGCTTCACCTGTGAGTGGTCATAATGTTTTGGCTCATCAGTGTATGTGTGAGACGGTTTTTAGTGAGCACTCATTCTGTTAATTTTAAATGTGCACCTCTGTGACATCATGACTCGTGCAGTCTTTAAGAGGAGATGATGACTTATCATCCAAAAATAAGGTGACAATTAAAAATAATAGCCAAGCAACAGTTAGTAATATATATTTTAAAAAAAATTAAATAGATGCAGATAGATGCTTTCAAATGTATCCTTCCCTTGTGAACCCTGGACCACTTAACATGTGCTTGCTGTGTGTATTCTCAGGGCAGTGACTGTCTTTTGAACCCTGAGGTTCGCATTGGCCAGCGCTTCCCCTCCTCTGTTTGGGCACATTGATTAGTTCCTTCTTATCTCATACATGATAGACCCAGTCAAAAACTACCCTGCGATACAGAGAAATCTGTTATCCAAATTCAACTACGCACAGTGGTGAGATCTAAGATGTGTTGGTGAACCGAAGTGACGCCAGCTTTTGTGTAAATAGAGCATGTATGTGCTAACAGGTGGAATGTTTCTTTAGGTTCTGAGAAATTCAGGTGGGAAACCAGGTGAATCTAACACTGCCACATGCTCTGCAGGTAAGACAGGTGAACTATGTATGAAGAAACACTGAAGCTCCAGATATACTGACCTATTTCTCCTACGATTGTCTCACAACCACTGGCCTCACCCAATGACCACGTGCAGGTTTGTGTGTGTGCGAGTGATCCTATCCCAAGCCACTGTCTGACTCGCTCAAAGCAGTGTTTGTTTTATCTTGAATAGATGTAATAACCATAAAGTCTTGATTACTTTAGTGCTCTTATCTGGTCATGAATGATTCTTGCTACAAGTCATGTGTCTCTGAAAGAACAGAGTATGAGACAACAAGCACAGAGCATTAATCTAAGCAATTTCAAACTTTGTATTGCAGCACTTCTAATTTTTTAGAATTATTTCCTATGGATAAATGTGTCTGCTAAACGAATAAATGTAAATGCACATGTAAATGTTAGCTGAGCAGAGATGACTTAAAGAAATGAAAGATGAAAATTTTGTCCTTACATTTTCTTAGTCAGTATTTAAAGGAATATTCCAGCTTACATACAAGTTAAAGGAATAGTTCACTCAAAAATGAAAATTCTCTCATATTTACTCACCCTCATGCCATCCCAGATGTGAATGACTTCCTTTCTTCTGCTGAACACAAATGAAGATTTGTAGAGAATATTTGAGCTATATAGGTCCACACAGTGCAAGTAATTGGGTTCCAAAATGTTTAAGCTCCAAATGGACATAATGGCAGCATAAAAGTAATCAATAAGACTCGAGTGGTTAAATCTATGTCTTCAGAAGCGATATTATAGGCTTGGGTGAGAAACTAATGAATATTTATGTTCTTTTTTTACTAAAAAATCTCCACTTTCACTTTCACATTCTTCTTCCTTTGTTTTTTGGTGATTTGCTTTCCTTGTGCATGAGAGGAGAATTTATGGTAAAAACAGACTTAAATATTGATCTGTTTCTCAACCACAGCTATTATATCACTTCAGAAAATATAGATTTAACCACTGGAGTCTTTAGTATTACTTTTAATGCTGCCTTTATGTGAATTTCGGAGCTTTGGTTTTAAATAAACAAGGGAAGAAAATATTATGATTATGCCACAAATGATGTTGAGTTTAACTTGTGTTGAACCCAAATACAGTATTATATTTTCGATGCTTGAAAAATCATTAGAAATGCCTTTTCTAAGGGCAATTCACCAAAGCAAAATCTTGATGTCACTACACAGTGCACCATGCACCAAAAAGCTCTTTAAATGACCACCAGGATGTATTTTGGCCAAAGAAAAAATATTTTGTTGTTTAATTCAAAGTCCCCCCTTTATTATTAACCATTTTATTGCCATCATATATGCAACATGTGCTTGCCAAGTGAAGAAAATATGTTAGTTAACCAGAGACAACACGGTCCAGTAGAGGGTTAAGACTTCATATTTTATGTCATTTTGGTGTGCTATTCCTTTAAAAAATCAAATGTATAAGTGTATGAAGAAGACATACGATAAAAGCTTCAACACAATTGATATAAGGGACAATTCCACCATTTCCTGTGCTGCGCTGCGCTGCTTTGACTTTCATTATCCCCCAGACCCTTCACACAGATGAAGGAGAACCAAAGATGACATCATCTTGTCTCAGTTTATGTATAAAACACATGGTAGACTGAGCTTAGGTCGTAAACGGCAATGACCTTGCTGCTGACACTTGACCAAACACCACATCAACGTCTGTACTATAGTAGGCAAAAGGCCAGGATGATAAGCTGTTTCCAAAACTCCTTTGTTATGAGTATTACACAGACCTCCAGAGCAGAATTCATTTGTAGCTATACATTTGTGAGCAGTGCAACGGTTCACAATGACAGACATACAGTTAACAAATCACAAAAAGTATAATTTAGATATAAGTGAAGTGTGTTTTATCAGGGTAACGGGGGAATTGTGAAATCACATGCTGTTGAATTTGGCAGGTCTTCAGCGGTGCAAGGTTCACGTCTCTCAGTGCTGTGGTGTGTTGGCTGCCAAGAAGAGAGCGCATGCTTGGAAATTCCCTCATGATCCCCTGGACGAGAAGCTTTCTGTGTTAAAACAATCAGTGGTAATTAATTTGTAGCACATATTCACTCTGTACTGAATCCTATAGGCTCCCTACCTCAATGGCATTTTAAGACATCTTACACTGAAAACAAAAATGGCAATTTGCGACCATTTCTTAAAGATCTGTTCTGCTTGATCTAGCCCATACGCTACTTTCATTGGTGTAAAGGTAAACTAATTTGTCAGGTTATTGTAGTCAGATTAACAAATATTTTTTACTTAATGAAACCAGTTAAGTTAGATGTTACCACATAAAGCACTTTTTTAGGTTATCTGACATTCACTGAAGAAAATGTGGGAGATCAGCAAACATGGGCAGAGCCCTAACCCTAACCAACCGAGTGTCGACCCTATTGGAGTTGTACCAACCACCAGCTAGCATTTCTCCACCTCCTACTGGAGCTACCACACCCTCTTTTGGAGGTGCCACCCCTATTTGGAGATCTGCATCAATACCTACTTGTAAAAATGCGGTTCATATGGTACATCTAAATTAACTGGTTTCATTTTAATATATATATATATTTTTTTAGATTTGTAGATTATTTGTAGATTTGTGCACCATAATGAAACAATTTGTTTTTACATTGGAAGGTTTTTAATTTTTACAGTGTTTTTTTTTTTTTTTTTAACAGCATAGGCATGCATCAAAACTCTATTTAAAGGTTAGAATAACTTTGCTTATGACATTCTCCTAACTTTATTTTCACTACTTCGAATATTTACTAGTAATATTTCTAAAAAGAGAAAATATCCAATGTTCTAAGATACCTTGTTCTGGCGTAATTGTGAAAAGATGGCGGAGAAGTCAAGAGGAATTTTGTTTATATATATTCCATTTAATATCACAACATTATTGATCAAAATAGTTAGATCTTATCACTAAATTTAATAAAAGATTTACAGTTTTACCCAATATTTGTGTGTGCTTTGTATTTTTTTGATTATTAGAGTATAACCAAATGTTTCTAGCAAATCAGTCTACTGTCTGCCATCTTTTTCCAGTCATTACAGTGCAGCTCCTATCTACTTGAATGGGGAAAGTACTAACCAGTATTATCATCTCACAATGCTTAATTAGTGTGGGAGAGATGGAAAAGGCCAACTCGGAGCAGCAGTGGGAGAGAGAGAGGAGAGAGAAAAAAAAAACACTTACTCGCCGGTTCTCTGATACGCCGTAGTATGGTCCTCGGCCACTCATCCACCATCTAATGGACGACAGCCTCACATTCCCAGGTGGATCGGAGGCAGACCTCCAGCCCCTGGCAGACGGAATGCCCCACCGCATCATTGGTGGATGGTAGGGGTCTCCCCAGCCCATGGCAGCGGTAACCGCTCCAGGTGGTTGATTGGGAGCCCCTCCTCCCCTCGCGGTTGGCGGCCGTTCCTCCGCTTCCAGGCGGCCGGGCTCCTCCATCCTCCAGCGGATGGCCGAGGCTGCTCTGTTGGGGTGGATGGTAGTGGCGAGGACTCTACTAAGGCACATCCCACCTCCTTCCCGGATTTCAGCAACAGTGTAAAGGTATTTAATGGAAAGGAGGAGGCGAGAACCAGCTTGACAATATAAACAACATTTAATTAAATAAAAAGACACACACACACAAACATACACGGGGAAGCTGCCCATAAATTCTCTCTCTCTCTCTCTCTTGCACCACCGCCTTTATCCCTCTCGGAGGCTTGATTAGCCTAATAAGGGACCGGGTGTGTAGAATCATGACCCGGCCCTGCCCTCCGCCCTGTCACACACATATCTCTGTTTGTGTGATTTACACCAGGAGAAGACGAACAAATCTCACACGTCCCATTTATCACATCATTAACAACCAGTTGTTCAGTTCAGTTCCATACCCATGGAATTTCTGAAAATGCGGTTGTCATTTCCATCATTTAACAATCTTTGTTAGTACAGAACAGAATTAAGGACTAAAACATGAACTGATAACCGTATTTAGCTGCAGTGTGTACTTGGCCCATGAACTGCTGCCAAAATAGTGCTTTCTAATTCAGTCACTTATGAGGTTCTATTACAGTTACTGTAGATCAGGGGTCGGGAACTTATGGCTCGCAAGCCACAAGTGGCTCTTTGTGAAAAATTAAGTGTCTCATCATTCACCAACACATGATTGTGAACTTCCTAGAGATCATTTTCCAGCAGAAAGTGTGGGTGTGATTGCAAAGCTTGAAGTCATAGACATTGTTATGATTTCCTTTCTTCCGAATTTGTCGTACAGCCTACTCCTGGTGAACAAGGTTTGAAATGAACACCTGCCAAATGCAGATTTTTCATGCTGATGTACCAGCCACTGTGGAAGGTGACCTGTAAGACTTCCAGGAGTGATATATTACAAGAAATTAGACACAACGATGCACGTTTGATGAAACGTGTGATTATATTTTGAAGAACAGATGAAAAGCCACCGATGCGCGTCTGATGTGATATGTGCGCTGTGAGCTCAGCTATTCACGAGTGCAATGAAAGCGCTTCTCCTAGACATGCACATGCATAGAGTTCTGGGCCTTGTTTCCCAATAACTATTGATCTTAGTGGTTATGAGCATTTTCTACGAGCGATTTTATGAACGTTCGTTATTTTTTATGTGTACCCAGGGTGTGATATAGCACTCGCCACCAGCAAAATGCGACGAGACTCAATCCAGTTCGTGAGCTCCTGGTCCAAATGTATTTCATGCATGAGTAATTTTGCTCATCTACCCACAACAGGCAGGTGACAATAAGATGTCTCGGAGTGACACATGACAAGAATTGCTGTTATCTACAAAGACAAATGCTTGAAGAAACTTTATTACATTTTTATTATATAAAAACAGACAAAAGAAAAGCCGTCATTGCTCGTGTCTGATTCGCTGTTTGTTCAAAGGCATGCAGCAGGACAATGTCTCATGGAACAAGCCCATGTAAAGAGTTATCACTCCTTTTTCTCGGTTTCATTCAACTGAAAACTGTTTGGAAGAATAATGTAATCTATGAGAATGCTGCAAATGATCTCCGATCATCTCGTGAGGTGCTGTGAGTTTAGTTTCCTTTATTTCCATGGAGCAGTTCACTCTTACACATTGTGAACGCAACTCTGCAGGTTCAGTAATATCTACAGGTATCTTTGTATTAAAGAAACAAAGATGAAAGTGATTAAATCATAAAGTAATACAAGACACGTTCACCTTGAACCTAAAATTTTGTTCTATTTTCTTTTCTTTAGGCAGCTGTATTACCAAAATGCAATACAAACACATTCAATAAGAACACATTTGGCAGCATTATTTTGGAACACAAGGGAATTAATTAGGCTTATTTATTATAATTATCTTTACATTTATAATTGTCTTCAGTTCTTAATTTGCAGGCTATAAGTATTTTTTCACCTGTTGCTGCATACTGATACTTGCGTGATGGAAAATGGGGCTGTTCGAGATGGTAAATGTTTGGATTTGGGGAGGTGGTTCTAAAAAATTTTAATCACGTCATTATTTTAATAGCTTTTTTCATTTTCTTTAAAGTGCACTTTGAATTTAGGAATATCTTTTGTTAAAGCTTAATTAATTACATTTTTAATGCAAAAATATTCAACGAACTTGGGGGTTGACCATATAATCGGATATTGCGATATTTTAAATGCGATTATTATTCAAATATGTTTTACATATTTCCCAGCCCAAAAGGGAAGTGAACTTTTTCATGAACAATTGTAAAATGTTCATGAAATTATTATATTTTTTTCACAGTATCTTATTTTTCAGTGTCTCACGCAGGTGCAACACATTTTTTTAGACACCGTGTCAAGAACTTAACTTTTGAAAACGTATCTTGAGACACCTGCATTGTCTTTATTATTCATCCCGCTGTTCTAGCATTTTTAGCAAAAAGAACACATTCGGTATGAACAGAGCCTTAGAAGGTAACTGCCTTCATATATGTAGTCAGTAGACAGCAAGGCATCTCACTAAGTTATTGAGTTACTTAAGATAGCTGTTAATATAGAATGCCAATGTAAAACAACACATCAAGTCTACCAATAATGCATGCTCATCAAAGTAAAATCAAATGGGGTCAGAACAACACAAATAGAAAGGACAAATATGCTTCATCCATTGTATAGCTTTATCGCACCACTCTTATCTCGAAAGGATTGGATTTCAGAAATGGGAATAAATCTGGATAATATCCTGCCCATGTAAGAGTCTTCTCTTTCACGTAAGGTGAAATACTAGATCTCATGTATCCTGGTGTAGCCCAGGCACTGCAAACTCAAAACTTTCCCCTTACAACAGAAGAGTCTCATAGCTGATCTGCCACGTCACTTGTTGACGCTCTACACCTCTAGTTTCACACTCTGGACAGTGACGATAGCTACAGTCTAACAAAGGTGATTGTTAAATCACAAATTCAAATACCACAAAACCTTCACCTGGAACAAAGCCAGTGACCTAAATGCATAGGTGCTGTCAGCTGATATTGCAGTGGTTAAAGGCCTTGAGGATAAGACAAAATATAACTTTTGCAAATCAGACCAAGCCATGGATGACAGTATACTGGACGCTGTTTAACTCCTCAAATTTTATTTGATCATAGAGTCAAATGTGTTTTTGGTTAAATAAGAATAAAACATTTATTTAAAAAATCTCGCCAACACAATGCAAGGGTTTTGTGATGGCTGCCAAGGCACTGATATGAGTTTGTTTAGATGTTTTGTATAGTTTTTAGCATGTTGCTATGTGGTATCTTGGTTATTCTGGGTGGTTACAAAGGCGTTTCTATGTGGTCATTATGGTGTTCAAGGTGGTTACCAGCTGTTTTTTTACTGGTCCAAGTCAAAAGAGCTCACCCCCAATTCTCTATGATATTCTGGACCCTAGATATGGTGTTCAGGTCCTTCCATCAATAAAAGTTTATAGTAGTTTTTGCATGTTTGCACTGAACCAAACATTGCTATCCTAAAATTTTTACCTTAAGTATCTAATACTACTTAATCTTATTTTAATAATAAATTGGTTTTTGCTGGTGTAACCAAATTTGTCTGGTTGATTGAGTAAGGTTGATCCTGATCCCGGAGTATTTAGCTAATGTACTGATGATGAGCAAATATTAACTTATTTTAAATATTTCACTAGCAAGTTGTATGGCAAGTACTCTTATCTTACTCTTACTCTTCCCTGTAATCTGTATTATTTAGTGTATTAGGATGTGTTTTTGGCTTACATGTTCTGTATGTTGATCACTTTATGGTCTACTCTAAAAGTAACAATGCTGTCTAAAAGTAACAATGCTGTCTACAAGTAATAATGCTGTAATGTAGTGACAGGAATTAGTGCGTGACAGTGTTACATCCAGTCAAAAGCATGTGCAAACAAAAAAGAATCAGAATCACGTTCACACAGCTGTTTTAAATACCTTAGAATAATTTTCTCTTCAACAGTTCTTTTACTGCTATGCGTCAGTTTATAAAGCAGTACAAAGTGTTCTAACACAAGCTATTTTAATAGCCATTACACATATTCTGAGAACGTCCTTACTGATTACTGCATTTGCATACACTGGCGGCTATGTACAAATTTTGCTCTAATGGAAAGGAATGGGTACTTTTATTCACCAAAGTGGCATTCAGCTGATAACAAAGTATAGTCAGAACAGTAATAAGGTGAAAAATTACTATTACAAAAAAATATTCAGAACTTCTTAAACTAATTCAAAGAGTTCTCATCAGAAAATCTTCCATGAGCAGCAATGACAGTTTGGCAGATTCTTGGCATTCTAGCTGTCAGTTTGTCCAGATACTCAGGTGACATTTCACTCCACACTTCCTGTAGCACTTGCCATAGATGTGGCTGTCTTGTCAGGCACTTCTCAAACACATTACAGTCTAGCTGATCCCATAAAAGCTCAATGGGGTTAAAATCCATTACAGTGGCGAATTCTCAGGACCAGCAAAGCCTTCTCTGTTGGCGTAACATGCCAAATAATAACAAATATTTTTTTATCCTTACATTCTCAATCACTTTTTGCCTATATATTTTTAATTGCTTTCCACTCTTAATGAATCTACAAACAAATAGAGAAAAACTAAAAGTTTATCCAGTCAGAATTTATTCCTTGATGCTTACAAGCAAAGTGTGACAACTGTTTCACAAATCGCTTACTCGAAGCAGCGCATGAGCCTGAGCTCAACCCCGTCAGGCCTTCAGAATTTCTATAGAATCCCTCAACAGTGCAAATGAATGTGCAATTAAAATCAGATTGTCAGATTCATCAGCCAATCAGATTGATATATTTGTTTTTGGTGGGTGTGATCTTTAGGATATGTCCCTGTCGAGGCCGTCTAGCTGGCCTTGAGTGAAGCAATCATGCTTTAAGTGATGTATGTAATTTGAAAGCGAAGAGCTTTAGATCTGTCTGACGAGTCGGCTGTCATCACTGCTGATATTGCCGTTGAGAAAGAGATCCTTATGGATTTAAAAACATGAGATGTTCTGCATGACTGTGTGATTGCTTCATTTATTAAACAGGAAAGGAGGACTGATTTTCACTTCAAGTAAATTGGTAAGTGCTTTTTGCATTATTATAGCAACATCAGGGGTTTTCTAAGTGTAAATTAGGCTGCTGGAGCATTCAGTGTCGGATAAATTTTTGAAAAGTAGTGCTGCGCTCCATTCAACTCGGAAAGTCGGATTTTACAACTTCCTACTAGGAAAAGTGCAATGGAATGCATCTTGAAGTCAGAATTACAACATGTAGGCTCGTGCAGAAAATCTCAACTCTGATTTTTCTGAGATGCAGGTGCATGATGTCACACGAACATGTCCACACTCAGGGAGATAAACAAAAATAATATCAATAAATGAGTTCATTTCCACATTACATGATATTAAAGTTTGTTTAACAAACGCCTGCAGAAACAGGTGTATAAAACATTATAATCTCTTTTGATAATCGTTCACCTGAAGCACAAATGCTAGCGCTGCAGCATTGTTTATCAGTTGGGTTGCTAGGAGACATCTCTAATGAGAGTTAAACACCTGCTAAGCTAACGGGAACGTTGCAGTTCCGAATATCAGGGAATGGAATACATTTATGGTCGGAGATATCAATAGGAATATCTCACATCCAACTTGAATGGAACGCAGCATAACCGTGTACCCTGACAAAACAAAATGTATTGCAAGCAACATATAAATCACAAATATTATTAGATAGATTTTTCCAGGTATGATAGACCTCCTTGGTAGATTCATATGAAAAATTATGATTTTTGAATGTCTGTTCGGGAGACGTTCATTTCACAGAACAGTCATGCTGCGGTTAAAATTAGTCTTGCTTGAGCATTAAGTATCGTTTCAAGTTCTGGCTTTTGTGCGTGGATGTGTTTTTAAAATGTCAATTGGTATTATTAGTTAGCTGCGACATAATGTATGATGCCCAAAGGCATTAGCACCCAAAGGTGTCTTATTCATTGTGAAACGGTGTTTTGTTAATGGCATGAATCACTGAAGGCCTAGACTTAAAATGCACGGCCCTCCACTGTATCAATAACTCTCTTTTCCAATTATCTGTTGTCCAATGTCTGTATTTCTTTGCCCACTCTAACCTTTTCTTTTTGTTTTTCTATTTCAAAAGTGGCATTATCTTTGCAATTCTTTACATAATTTCTGCACCCCTGAGTCTTCTCTTTACTGTTGTAAATGAAACTGGTGTTTAGCGGGTAGAATTCAATGAAGATGTCAGCTGAGGACATGTGAGACATCCATTTCTCAAATTAGAGACTTTTAGAGACTTCCGCATCTCTTTCTGTCCTTGTTAGAGCCCGTTTTCCTTTGTCTTTGAAGACTGTAGAGTACACTTTTGTATGAAATCTTCAGTTTCAAGTATTGTATAGCCTTCATTCCTCAAAACAATGACTGACATGAGTTTCTAGAGAAATCTGTTTCTTTTGCCATTTTTGACCTACAGTAATATTGACATGCCAGTCTATTGCATACTGAGGCAACTCAAAAACAAACACAAAGACAATGTTAAGCTTCATTTAACAAACCAAATAGCTTTCAACTGTGTTTGATATAATGGCAAGTGATTTTCTAGTACCAAATTAGCAATTCAGCATAATTAATCGGTGATGGCTGCTGGAAATGGGCCGTGTGTACATTTGATCAAAAATGACTTTTTTCAAATAGTGATGGTGCTGTTTTTTACATCAGTAATATCTGGACTACACTTTGTGATCAGTTGAATGCCACTTTGGTGAATTAAAGTACCAATTTCCTTCCGAAACAGCAAAATCTCTACATTATTCCAAACTTTTGGCCACCAGTGTATGTTCAGTTGACAGATACTTTCTCACAAAATAATTTTCAAAACTAATTGCCAAAATGCAAAACAAGTTTGAGAAACTTAAATACATTTACATTTGTATTTCATACAGTAATTTAAAAAAATAAATAATAAAACTGCTAATATTAATCGTGAACATTGTCAGATGCAGAAGACTAAATTAAGGCATATGTTGTTCATGCTGTTATTCAGCACATTTTGAAGTTTGTTTATCCCCTGAGATACTTTGTCAGATTGAAGGAAGAAAAAGGGTTCATCCATAATATCACTCGTACATATTTATTACACTTACACATGTAATACATGCAATCTTTAAGCTAAACTTTTCTCAGTCTTAATGGTATGGTCCAAAACAGACGGATGTTGTGCTCGATTTGAAAAAAAACGGATGTTGTTATTGATTGTAAAAAAACATTTGGACTAAAGTCCAAATTATATAAAAAGTGACCTGAGATATTTTTTGCTCATCATTTTTCACTCTTACCTTAAGGGTTAAAGGAATGTTCTGGGTTCAATACAAGTTAAGCTCAATCGATGGCATTTGTGGCATAATGTTGATTACCACAAAAATCTGTTTCGACTCGTGCCTCCTTTTCTTTGAAAAAGCTAAAATCTGGGTTTCAGTGAGGCACTTGCAAATGAAGCGGATGGGGACAATGAAAGTGAATGTGGCCAATTTTTGGAGGGTTTAAATACAGAAATGTGAAGCTTGTTATTTTATAAAAGCACTTGCATTAATTCGTCTGTTAAAATTTGTGTGTTATTTGAGCTGTAAAGTTGTTTAAATTGTCATTTTTACAGTCAGGGTTCTAGGGTTTGTTGACATTACATTGTCATGGTAACAAAGTTGTAAAATTGTAAAGTTTCACACGAAAAAGTTAGTAAGTGATTTTATCAGTCTAAAATCCTTTTCACATGCATATCCTTTATTTCTTGTTGCTATAGTTTTCAAACATTTAGTATTTTAACATTTACAGATTGGCCACATTCACTTCCATTACAAGTACCTCACTGGAACCAAGATTTTTGCTTTTTCAAAGAAAAGGAGGCACGAGTCGAAACAAATTTTTGTGGTAATCAATATGATGGAAAAGTTCAAATAAAATAAAAGTGACTACAGAACCATCAAGGACGACAACAGCCGGAGTGGTTCAAACAGAGGAAAGTGGTTCGACCAAATGGACGCAATCTATGGCAATAGACACCGGCAAGCAATGGGAGGGAGAGTGCCCTGGACTAAAACAACCAGGCCAATGTAGCTGTTACACTTGTGTAAAATCACCATGCAACAACTGCTTTATGCATGTTTATGCTTTATGCAGCACAATGAGCTAGTAGCTCACAGCTAGCGGTCGTGTAATTATTTATGGTCAATAATGTTTGTGTCGCGTTTAAGATGATGTTACGGCAGTAGAGGCACGCAACTATGACAAGCAGCCTATAATCCCACCCACGTTGAGGCGGCACTAAACTGCAATGGAAAAGCAAACTCAGAAAAGTAAAGCGAGCACAGTCGAGTCGAACCGTAACCTGCAGTGGAAAAGTGCCATTAGTCAATGTGTTCTTGGCCTGGTTGTACAATATTTCATCCCCACTTCTATAAGCATCCTCTTTGACATGACAAAGCTGTCTGAGTTTTCCTGTAAACCATGGTTTATCGTTATTGAATGATAAAAATGTCCTAGTAGGAATGCACATATCCTCACAGAAAATGATAGATGATGTCACAGTATATGTTGCTTGTCCAGATCTGTGGCTGCAGCCTCAAAAACACTCCAGTCAGTGCAGTCAAAGCAGGCTTGTAGTTCCAGCTCTGCTTCATTCATGTTGGTGTAGTTATGAGTTAGAATATAGTTGTTATCATCAGTAACTAAGCAAACACGAACTATCATATTGGAATTCATCTCATCAATCGATTTAAGGTTTGAATCAAAATTTTCCACAGAGCAGGGCAAATCTCTCCTCTGGGCTCCACAAAATAGCCAGGGTAATTTCAGGCCACATTTCATCACCCATGAAGGTTCTACTGGCATAGTACTACTTTGTTTACTGTCTGTCCTCTCTGAAAAAAATCAAACTAGAGTAGCAAACTAAAACACCCACTTCCTGGTGCACCATCACCAAGCTAACCCTCAAGACGGCATCCTCAGATTACAGCTGTGAGAGATGGTTTATTCACACCGGCAAGTGCCCCCACAGCATTCCAGCGGCGTGACAATGCATACTGTTCTCTCTCCCTCCGTTTCTCTTCAATTCTCATGTACTTTTTGTTTGTTGTTTTATTTTCTTCCATTTCTGTTTACTGTGAATGAAGTTCTCATCCTATCCAGCTAAAGTTATAATGTGAGATTTCCCAAAGGAAATTGCTCTTTTAGAGCTCTAAATATTCACGTAGTTGTCACAGGAAATTAGCATGTTAGTTTAGAATGTTTTGTCACACATATTCAGACCAGATGTTGGGATTTATGGACAAGCACCACCATGCAGTGAATGTTCATGCCCCGATAATCACCTGTGCCTTTGACATAACATCCCAGAAATGTAAGCGCAGCGTAGTTCTAGCGGGAAGACTAGCAGCTGTACATCATCGCACCATTAGCTGGGTAATTCCCAGCCAATCACATGTAAGCCATTGCTTTATAAGTCTGCTCACAATCACATTGCTGTTTCAGTGTGCTAACGCGGCAACCTCCACCACCCCACCACCACCAGTTGAGTCCCGTCCAGCACGGGGGTAGGCTCCTCACCCCTGCCTCCTATCTCCGGCAGGATATGACGGTTCCGATTACTACAACTTCGGACCGCCAGACGGGGCTTTCGCCAAAGAGAGACATTACTTTCCTATTTTATATTTATCGAATAAATGTCATCTTAAATTTCACTCAAGTCTGCGAGTCTTCCTGATAGAAATTACATTTGCAAAGAAGCAATGCTGTTTTGGTGTCAGTGTTGTTATGGTTAGGTTTAGGGTTAGGAGTATTTTAATGTAAATACAACTCAAATATTTACAAAAACTGGACATGCTGTGACTTTCACGTCACATCTATTCAAAGAAGTAAATTCTTGCAATTGTAGTTTAATTGTAGTTCCAGCTTCAGCTTCAGCTATTGGGTTGATCTTCAGCCCGATTTTAGCAGCAAAACATTCAACCTCCTGTCACCGATTCAATCTGGATGTTTTTCCTAAAAGCATTTAAAAATACAGTAATATAAAGGTATAAATTACATTTGGATATCATAGCTTAGATCTTGGAAGAATTCGATGAGTTAAAATCTAAAATTTTATAGACTGTAAACCCTAAAGTTGTCATTACTAAACAGTTGTCTTAATTAGTACTTGAAATGTCATGTTTCAGGCTCATAACTCAAATATTTAAGTTCATTGAACTTATTTCTGTAAAAAAAAAAATCCTTAGACTCAAGATTTTAAGTGTTGATATTTCAAACTGTTTCCTTGGTCAAAGGGAAGTTCTGGGGGCATTTAAATAGTTGTAATTAAGAATGTATAGAGGGTTTAGCTCTTTTTTAGTATTATTTATGCATCTTTGTTTTGTGTGATTCACCATTAGTGTGATTTGCAATGTAAAAAAAAATCCAACTTCAATTTTGTCAGATAAGCTCAGATCATTTTAAAAGTTGATTGAACTATCTTATGCAGAAAAAAGTGAGTTTACATAAAGTTAACATGATGTTAACCAAGTCATGCAAAGGTCTCAAATTCATGGGTCAAAATCTTGTAAGGCTGAGAACTATGAACTTCACATTGTTGCAACTACTACTAAGCATGCCCACTGGAGAAGCATCGTGGCTGAAGACACAATATTGTATGAGATTACTGGGGATGAGTTGTTGCTCAGGATAAATATTTGAGAAGCATGAGACCTAAGCAAAAGTTTGTATCATGCCCTTTCTGTTTATCATACATGGCTGGGCTCTTGCAGATTTAACAAGCACATTTGGCCCACTCAAATCACCACAGATGTGTCTTTCTGTTCCAGTTCCTAAATAACATACCACAATGTGTGAACAAAAATAAATCGTTGCATGCTGATGAATTTAACCCATCCTTTTTCACTTTTGTTGTCTACTTCTCTCATTTACAAGGGAATATTGTATGTATGTATGTATCTATCTGTCTGTCTATCTATCTATCCATCTACAGTAATATGTGTGTGTGTATTTATTTGTATCCTTTATTTAACCAGGAAGGTCCCATTGAGATACAATATCTCTTCTATCAGGGAGTCCTGGTCAAGGAGGGCAGCATAATAAAAAAACTTTCACACAGAAATACAAAGGAGGACACACAAACCACACAGGTAACAAATACAAAACATACCGGAATCAAGGACTAAAGATAAGAAAAAAAGCAATAGAGATCATAAATTAATGTTAAAAGCATTGACATTGTTCTATAAAAACATTTTAAAGTGGACTTTAAAATGTTTTTAAAGAGATCAAGAGATGGTACAGATTCCATGTTTAGTATGCCTTGGAGCATGACTGGAAAAGGCAGTTCTACCAAGCTCTGTGCGGGTAGTTGGTGCCTTGAGTACAAAAAATTCTGTTGACCTGGTGTTATTCATGCTAGAATAATATGTCAGCAATCTAGATATAAACTGCTGTAATTTACCCAATAAATTGTTATTCATTCAAATTGATTTATTTATTATTATTATTCATTTATGTTAGACTATATATCAAAGTATAGTACATAAACCAAATGAGCCAAAACATTATGACCTATGCCTAATATGTTGTTGGTCCTCTGCATGCTGCCAAAACATTCCCAACACGCCAAGGCATGTACTCTACAAGACCCCTGCAAGTTTCCTGTGGTATCTGCCACCAAGACATTAGCAGCAGAACCTACAAGACTTGCGAGGTGGCGCCACAGTGAATCGGACTTGTTGGTCCAGCACAACCCACAGATCAATCGAATTGAGATCTGGGGAATTTGGAGGCCACACCTTGAACTCTTCATAATGTTCCTCGAACCATTACTGAACAATGTGTAGTGTGGCAGTGCACATTATCCTGCTGAATGAGGTCACTGCCATCAGGGAATTCCATTGCCTGATCTGAACAGAACATTGAACATTGCCCAGAACATCACTCTCCCTCCACCGGCTTGTCGTCTTCCCACAGTTTATCCTGTTGCATCACTTTACCAGGTAAACGGCGCGCACGTATACGGCTGTACATATGATATAAAAGAAAACGGCATTCATCAGACCAGGCGACCTTCTTCCACTGCTCCAAGGTCCAGTTCTGAAGTTCGCGTGCCCATTGTAGGCACTTTCGATGGTGGACAGGGGACATCATGGTCACTCTGACCGGTATGCGGCTGCGCGGCAGGGTGCGATGCACTGTGTGTTGTAATATATACCTCCCGTAACCATCATTCAATTTTCTGTAATTTGTGCCACAGTAGACCTTCTGTCGGTTCGGACAAGACAGGACAGCCTTCATTGCCCTCGTGCATCGATGAGCCCAACACCCTATCGCCAGTTTGCGGTTAGTCCCTCCTCGGACCACTGTCGGTAGGTACTCAGCTGACCGGGAGCACCCCACAAGCCTTGCCGTTTCAGAGATGCTCTGACCCAGTCATCTGGCCATAACAATCTGGCCCTTGTCAAAGACACTCAGGTCTTTACTCCTGCCCATTTCTCCTGTATTCAACACGTTGACTACAATAACTGATTGTTCGCTTACCATCAAATCTACCTAAAAGACCTTCAAATGTGGCCTTGTTAGGAGATGACCAACGTTATTCACTTCACCTGTGAGTGATGATAATGTTTTGGCTCATCAGTGTATATTATTATACTATACCTCGATATACAGATTTTCATTAATGTAACTAGTTCCTACATTGCTTGGCAACTGTCAACATACTATTGTTAGACAAATAAATGTATTATTATTGTTAATATGCAACCTAATCATATTGCTGTTGCTGTAAAATAAGCCAAAAGAGCATTAAAAGTTATTTTACCACAGTTAAGGGGATTTTAGGAACCCCCAAAATAACGTCCCTTACCAGTGGTTAAAGTACTGTAATGCATACACAATATGTAACATTTTTTTGAATACATGAACCCAAGAATGTAACCAAATGTTCAAGATTGGGGGACCAAATTTAAAGTTAAAAAATCTGCCATCGAAAAACTGCTATTGATCTGAACATTAGAGGGGACGTGACCCCCTTCAATGTGGTTACAGCCCCGCATGAACTTGAGAGAAATGGCGATCTGCTAAGAATAAACATAAGATGACAAATCCTTGCTGCATAATAGTTCACTGACATACAAAAACAACATCATATGCATCATCTGCAAAGAGCGGGTTTGATGCTGATAATGAATTATTGCACTGCCATCATTAAAAGCTGAGAGAAATTGTGTTATTTTGGATTCAAAATTAGTTAACTGGAATTGTGAGTAGTGAGCGGTGATGAGTGACTCACTACTTCTATGATTAAACATATGCTTTGGTTTATGCTTACACAGTTATAGGGAAGACGATTAACGCATGATTCACACCCGAATGTGGCCTGCTGTGACCGTTGTGTGCTTCATCTGAGGATGCAGAGCATCTGTACCATGCCAGTGTGATTTCAGGCCATCTCCAAGGCCACGGCCACAGATGAGGTAAACAAGGATATGGGAGATGATAATACGCATATACTATTTGCAACAGCTGCACATGGCTACATGAAAATTGGAGAATAGAATGCGATCGTTTCTCACCGCGTTCAGATCCAAAAGCTGTTTCAGATTAGCAATACTGCTCTGAATAAAGCCCAAACCTGAACCAGGCATTTTCCTGTCAAAATGCATTGTGGTGTTACACAGCTTGCCGCAAAGTTTTTTCTTCACTTCTCAGATCTAAATTACACTCAGGCGACTGGGCCTGACTGGGGCTTTAAGCCGTCACTGTGTTACCTTTCACTTCCTCTGACATTTTTACACTTAGGAGACTGGAGAGTTGTGGAAATGTGTGCATCTCTAGGTTAAATATCCCTACAAAGGACTATCCATCACTTTTCTGATCCCATATGTTGCACATTACATGCTAATCATATCCAGACTTGGAGCGAAGAATTGTCACCATACTGCTTTTTATTTTCCAATGCAAATTCTACTTTGTAGGGACATCTATTCTATCTGACTCACTTTCCACTGACTTCACAGAATAATTTTAGCAATTAATCTTCGAGTTAATGTCTTAAATTGAATAGGAAGCAAAACATGACCTATGGTCACGAGTGTGGGTATAACAGGACTAGTCCCTGCGGTCACCCTCCCGAAACACAAACAAGAATTAATTTGACTTGGCCGCGTGCGCTGGTTCGTGTCTGAGTTTGTTGGCAGTCCTGCTCGATTATGACCTTTTGTTCAGTAAATTCAGTCACATCCAATACACATGAAAATGCATCAAAAACAACAAATGATCTGTTGGATAATTGACGGACTGAAACACATGCAGAGATTATAGTATCCTTCTGATTCCAAACAATAGCTTCAGCTAAAGGAAAACTATTTTTCCATGGGTCAAGCTTTATAAGTCCAAAATAATTAGGAACACTGTGACCCTAATAAAGCGCCCAACGTGGCCTTCTGCTGTTGTAGCCCATCTGCCTCAAGTTTTGACATGTTGTGCATTCTGAGATGCATTCTGCAAACTACAATTGTACAGAGTGGTTATCTGAGTTACCACAGCCTTTCTATCAGCTCGAACCAGTCAAGCCATTCTCCATTCTCCTCTCTCATCAACAAGACGCTTCCATCCGCTCACTAGACGTTTTTTGTATATGGCACCATTATGAGTAAACTCTGTTTACTGAGATTGTTATGTGTGAAAATTCCAGGAGATCAGCAGTTACAGAAATTCTCTAGTCCGTCTGGCACCAACAATCATGCCAAAGTCGAAATCGCCCAAGATCAAAATTTTTCCCCATTCTGAATGTTGATGTGAACATTAACTGAAGTTCCTGACCTGTATCTGAATTATATTATGCATTGCACTGCTGGCACACGATTGGCTGGTTTGATAATCGCATGAATAATTAAGGATACATGTGTTCCTAATAAAGTGCTCATGTCTCAAACAAAGTTATTTAATCAGCACGACTGGGCCGTAACCCCAATACCCATTGAGGGAGGGCAAATTGAGTTGAAATAGACTTTGAAAGCACTTCTGTGAATACTTTGAATGCAGCTCTAAACCTCTGATAAAACCTGAAACTGAAGGTCTTTGGCAAGGGACATTATGGCTAACAGAGCATTGAGGACAGGAGGTCTAACACAGTCCATGGGTCAGTTAAACCTGCAAAATATCTGGTAATGTTTGGAGAAAACAACTCAGAGGAAACCAGAAAATATCAAAGGTTAACACACTCTCTTTGGATAGCTCTTTGGCTGAACTTGTTTCAATCGTGGACAACGGTTCCGTGTGTTTGAAATGAGTTTTCCTAAATTAAAATGACTGTTATTTCAAAACAAACACTTTGAAATGTGCAACAAAATTAGACATGTAAGTCTAACTCAAATAAATGTATTTTATTTCTTTATGTACTAACTAGGGAAGGCTTATTAACTGTGCTTTAGTAAGCAAAACAGTTGTTCAACGAAGCAAGCAATCAAATTCGTGTGCGACGCATACCTGTTCTCATCATTAGCTCAAGCTTCCCTCTTCACAATAATGAGTACAAGGCTTGGGATCAATGCCTTTTTCACACATTAATAATCAGAAGGTTTCCCCGATGATTGCTGACATATATCGGGATCCTTTCCTACACTCGACAGTAAATGTTATTTCACCCTCTTGTGGTCTGCCAACACTGTTACTCCAGCCTGTTAAATAGAAGGCGAACTGTGAATTGGAAAGCACGCAAATTAGGCTTCTAATTTAAATGTCAGCTAATTTGAATATATTGATGTCTCAAAATCAATAGAAAATATGCAGATCAATAATCAATGTATTGATATTTTACGACATCCTTAATGGTAACCCCATTACACCAACATAACAGGAACTCTTAACATAACAAAATGCTAAACACTAACAAATATACCCCTTTATATTCATCTTGCACAAAGACACATTATATAACACTTAATTTTTACATTTTCTCTGCTTATGGAGTCCCATATAAAGCATGCAGGGAAATGGAAATCCCCTGACCAGTTTCATCAATGCTACATAAACACCACAAAAAGTATTCATTTATCCCAACTCAATTCCATTTATAGACAATTTTTGTATTTTTTTTAGCCTTTATATAATCTCAGCTGAAACTACACCCTGGAGGCAATGAAAGAGAATATCCTGGCTGCTGTTGTACAACACATACAGTGTTAATTTCCTGTTCACATCCCCCTCACTTTTACTCAAATATGTCCTTTGTACCAATCAAAGCCATATCAATGCCATTGAGTTTGTAATCCCTATCAAATACTGAATATTTCCGAATAATTAGAGGAAAATACTGTTTTAATACCACATTATCTAGACAGTAAATAATAGATATCTATATGATTGAAACTCAGATTTAAGGCAAAATTTTAACAACTGCAAAGCAACAAAATGATTTAGGACACTTTATAGTTGTCATATTTTTTTAATATGTTAATTGTTAATGTGATGAGCTACACCTGCAGTTACTCTAATAGGCCAACTGTATAATACATTAAAAAACGACCAGTGGGTTAAAAGTCATCGCAAAAATATCTAAAACTAGCATCATTAATCTGCAGATGACACTCGTGCATCATCAAGGAGTTCCTTAGAATCGTCTTTGAAATCCTCAGAAGGAATTTCATAGGTTATTAAAGTGATCCTATGAAGCGACGACGCATTCGCTGTCGAGTCAAAGTGCCACACACGTCACGTCAAAACGCTAATATGGTAGACGTGCGGGAAAGAGGCGTGTTCACAACAAACCCCGCCCACCCCGCCAGGAAGACTGCACAAGTTTTTATAAAGATATGCGCGCAAGTTTTGGCAGGACAGAGGGGGCTGTCTGCTGGTCAGAACTATATCAAAGACCCTTCAAACACAGGAATATTCCCACAGTGCCTTAACAAACCATCTGTTTGTCAAATCTGAAATATTTTCAACGCCCCCCGGTTCGACAATAATGACTGCGACTGTTGTGTCTCCTTTCTTCGACTTCGAAGTGACGAATAAGGTAATATCATGTTTTGGGGAAGTTGTTTATAGCGAATGTGTTACAGATCAATGGCTTATTAACATAAAGCAGCATATTTAGTATATATTCTGTATTATACACCGATGTCAAACTTTTCTGGCTTGTGTTTGTTAGAGTAAAACGGGAGGAGGGCATCTTGTGTTCTTTATCTAATCTTGTGGCTTTAATGATCTGCAGTAATCGATTAAGAAATCGATTAGGAAACACTTTCCTTGGTCGTGTTTATGCGTCATCAGTAAATGTATACGTCGCAAAAGTTAGCGTGCAAAAAAAGAAAATAATGTTTTACTTTTAATTAATACAAGGAGATAGCATGAGAAACGTGTTTGCGTTAGTATTTGAATAGATGTATTTCAAATGGACATGTTCTTATCCTTTTCTTGAGCAACACTTAAAAAAATTAAGCATTTCTAATCAGTTTGTCCCATATAGTTTAAGTTTAGCTCACTCGGTTTTTATTTATTATTATTATTATTATTATTAAGTTAGTGGTTATATAAGTATATAAGGGGTCTATAATAAAAGCTGTAATGAGCATGCAACTCAACTGTGACGTAGAAGCCAAATAATTTCAACAGAATGCACTAAGGGGCGTTCACACAGGACACTTTATTGCATTCAAAAACAGCTAGACGCAACGGAATGGAGACTTTGTGGCGAGACGCGTTTTTAAAAGTTGAACTAACTGTTTTTGTGCTGGTGAAAAGAATTGCGTGACGCGACGCAACTTTCAAAGATGCAAAGCGTTTTGACGCATGTGCACACAGAGCAAACAAAAATATCGAAAAACGCGTCCTGCGTGAACGCCTCAGAATGAGTTTGCTTCATTTCCTACGTTAACTATTTTTGTTCTTAAATGTACTACTTAAAGGGGTCCTGTCGTGATTAATGTTCTCATCCTCAACGCCATAATATTACGTTTTATTACAATGATTTTCTACCTCTCTGTAATTAAAAAAAAAACCCGCTAGAATAATATACGAGGATTTGTAACTTTCTAGTGTTAATTTTAGTGACATTAAGTCTTTGCGTTTCAAAAAGTGTTGTGGAATGAATCAGTACGATATTGCGCGCCATTTTTGCAGTTACTGCAGACGTTGCATACATTTCGAGACTTGTATCTCTGCAGAACAAAAATGGGCTTTTCCCAATCGATAAGGCATTTTCAAACAATTGAAATTCCCTACTTTTATTGGTTCGTTTAGAAACGCTCATCCCGGTTTGAAAACGTCCACAGATTTAAAAGCACCCATAACTGTTCTGCAGAGACCTATACTTCTAAATTTCACACGGTCCAGATTACGTGTTTTATGGCTTAGTAAACCTTTCGCTTTTGAAGAGATTGCTGGTTAGGTTAAAACTGCAGGGCCATTAGTGTTATCTTAAAAAAATAATAAAAAAATTCCTGAAGCATAACTGAACCTTTAATACTCATTTAATAAGCCTTTAGTACTCTGTAGGCCAGACCTGAAGACCATCAACATGAAATAAACAATGAAGCAAAGGAAGTCATATATATGTCTAATATTTGAGACATTGTTTTGTTTACTTAAATTTCAGAACAGTGAGGTTATGTCCTACAACAGTACTCTCTCCAGTTCCCACTTACAGTCTGTCCCCTCCACTGGTCCCAACACCCCCTTTTTGCCCACCGGCTCCCTGCTGGACAGGAAAGTGGTGGGTACTCCTTCAGTGGGGCTCTTTCAGCGTCGCCACTCTGTGTCCGTTACCAGCTCCAAATCAACACAAAACCAGTTTATTAACAGTCTCAAGATGGACATCTCGGCCTCCATGAACATGAGCAGCAACAAGGAGAACCACTTTCGTGATCGGTCCTTCTCTGAAACCGGTGAGCATCTAAGGCCAAGCAACATCACGTGCATTAGTGCCAACGGGAACACCCAGGTCAACTCTAGTCGCTATAAGACCGAACTCTGCAGGCCCTTCGAGGAGAATGGCACTTGTAAATATGGTGATAAGTGCCAGTTTGCCCATGGGATGCACGAGCTTCGTAGTCTCAGTCGCCACCCCAAGTACAAGACCGAGCTCTGTCGCACCTTCCACAGCATCGGGTACTGCCCATATGGGTTACGCTGCCACTTCATCCACAATGCAGAGGAACGCCGTGGACCCCCTCCTCTCTCCGCCTTCAACAAGATGGAGCGCCCTCGCCTTCATCACAGCTACAGTTTCGCCGGTTTCACAAGCTCAGGGTGCTCCCAGGACAGCCCGACTTCTGTCACACCTCCACCTATGTTTTCCACCGAGGACTTCACCAAATGGCCTAGCAACCCCTTTACTTACTCAAGTCAAGAGCTTGCCAACCTGTTTGAGTCCAGTTTAGGTGGCATCACTGTTCCCGAGCTGTCTGCTCCTCACTCGCCCATCGCACCCTCCTTCTTCAGGCCAATGTCTGAGTCTCCACCCAGTCCACCAGACTCCCTCTCTGACCAGGAAGGCTACCAGAGCAGTCTAAGCAGTCAGAGCGGATCCGAGTCACCTGTGCTGGATGCGACACGCCGACTTCCCATCTTCAGCAGACTTTCTATCTCTGACGATTAAAACCTACGCTCAGAGATCTTGGGCCTCATTGAGAGAAAGCACAGAGAGCTGGTGAGAACGAGAGAGTAATTGTCCTTCTAGTAACCCTTTCCTCTCCTTGCCTTGTTTACAGCAGAGAAGTGGACTAAAGTACAGTGTTCTTGTAGCCACCTTGTCAAATCAGAAATCCAACTATCCAGTAGCAAGATGTTTTTAGACATCTATAACATGCCTGACGTTTATGTAACCGAAGAGCTGTTCACCTATGACCCCACTCAAATGTTCAATCAATCCATATTTAGTTTATTAAAGTCAGTCTGAAGACCAGAGCATTTCAAAATTGTTCAAGGCAAGGACCTCCTTGCCAATTCCAGAAGCATCCTTATCCAAGAACCTACTGTACATTATAGCAGTGATGCTTTTTGTACTTAAAAGTGCCAATTTTATTTCAGAAAATTCTCGCAATAGATCATCGAGACAAAGTGCCTATCTTCGTTTTACAGTTTATGGGCTTTTCCAATCACTTTGATTTTCAAAGTTCTGGGTTAGAAAATGCATAATGAAAAAAATCTTGGCTAAAGCTATTTACGAGTCATCCTGAAAGATACTTATGTGTCTAGTGGTGCTAAATGTGCTATCACCGTGGTAATTATCCCTAGAACATGTGATCCCTTACAGTAAAATTGTATCTTCTGGTTGGTGGATTATGAAAGAGAGGATATCTGAGAGAGAGAGAGAGAGAATGTCCATTTCCTCTGTTCATGTTACCACTAAAGATGTGACTTCAGTGGCCACTCATTTTTTCATTGTAAAAAGATTATTATTATAAGATGTTCTATCATTAATTCAACATTGTATTTCCCCTATTATTGTTGCTTTAATAGTTATTATTACATTATAATTATTGTTGGTATTTCCTGTTTGGAAATGAAACTTTCAAACCGAAAGTTTTGCTTGTCACTGCTTATTTAACTTATCAAAATTTATTTATTGCTGATTGTAAGCATTTTTTATTTTGTTTGTATTTATCTGGATAATGAAACAATAGAATATATTTTCCTTTATGTTAAATTATGATCTTCCGTATTAATCGTAAGATTTTTATGACCTTTTTCGCTAAGTTTCAACAGTTAATATATTATACTGCAATGACATTTTTGTAACTACATTTTGATTTATTTTTAAAGTGAAACATAATTAAAAATTGTTTTACATTTTATTTATTATTTTTTCTCCCTAATGTTGGACTGCAGTATCAGGATGTTTATGCCTCTATAATCCTTTATTATTTGGCTCCGACCATTTAGAATGTAAACTGAGTTGTCTTGACAATAAAAGTCATGTGCCTGTAATTTTACAAATCCAATGTTTAGACTGGCATCCTCTTATTATGACTCATTACAGTATGAACAAATCGGCAACAATATGTGTTATATCACCAATAGTCCAAACCTATGTTTGCATTATAATCTGACACGTATAAGGGAATTGTTAAATATGCATTTGTGTATTGATTATGCCCAGTTGAAACCATGTAATGTACATCAGCATGCATGTGTTGTTTTGATTTGTTATGACTCAAAATTTGTATTTATTCACAAATTTTGGACCACATTTACTTGCTAAGTGCCTGACAGTACATTCCAAGAGTCTCGTACCTTTTTAGGATTGTAATCCAGAGTTGTTATATAGATTTTAGTACAAATTTAAGGTTAAAAGAATTGACACTGAGAGCTACAGTTGAATGTGTCCTATGTTAGCAGTGTTGGCTGCTATGTTCTGCATCAATATGTTCTTTTGTAATGACAGATTGCAGTTTAAACCAATAAAATACCTATTTATAAGCAAAATGACTGTCTTTTATTTTTACACAAATGCCCTCGGAATGAATTCTCTGTTTATTGTAAGTAGTGATACTAGTCGTCTTAACTGCATTAACCCTCTGATGACTATTGAAATCCCAAAGAAAAAATATCTTCATGTTTTAAGAATATAGCCATTCCCAAAATTGCCCCCCCCCCCCCCCAAAAAAAATGATGTATTTTGACAGGGTTACACATCTGTTACTATAATAATTTATAGTACATTTTCCAGATTTAATGGGGTCATCACCACCTTCGCTGCTATGTTGAAATAAAATTTTCTTATACACTCACTAATAACTTTATTTATTAGGAACACTATAGTCATAATAAAATGCCCGACATGGTCTTGTGCTGTAAGTAGCCCATCCGCCTCAAGGTGTGATGTGTTGTGCATTCCGAGATGCTATTCTGCTCACTACAATTGTACAGAGTGGTTATCCGAGTTACTGCAGCCTTTCTATCAGCTCGAACCCATCTGGCCATTCTCTGTTGACCTTTCTTTTTAACAAGACATTTTCATCCACAGAACTGCCACTCACTGGGTATTATTTGTTTTTGCCACTTTTCTGGTAAACTCTCAATGGACTGTTGTGCGTGAAAATCCCAAGATATCAGCAGTTACAGAAATACTCAATCCAGCTCGTCTGGCACCAACAATCTCCCATTCTGATGCTTAATGTGAACACTAACTGAAGCTCCAAGCCCGTATCTGCATGATTTTATTCATTGTACTGCTGCCACACGATTGGCTGATTAGAAAATTGCATGAATAACTAGGTGTACAGGTAAATAAAGTGCTCAGTGAGCATATAAGTAAAACAATGACATACATATTTAAGGAATATCGACAAATCCATAGTGGTTTGGATGTAACATCACACCCTGAATGGCTAAACGTGTATTTTAAAGACCTGACCATTGTAGTGGATACTTAAGGCAGGGGGGAAACCATGAGGGCACATGAGACTAAAATCTCACGCAAACAGCTGTGCTTGTTATTTCACAGGATTTTGTCTTTCTCCCAGGACAAATTCTTTTTCCTAAAAGCCACAAACTTGCATTCCATACTGAACACAATACGGCTGAGAAAAAAAACAGTATGAGACGGGTGTTGCTAATGAACTAGCTAAAGGGTCAAACTGTTTTCCTGGAATAGCACTCAAAGACAGGAAATTAAAATTCGGTCCCATCCCAATAGCAAGGTTGTGAAAAGCCCAAAACTATGACTTTCCTTGGCACTGATGTCAATGGCTTTTTAAATCTCTCTACTGCTTTCAGAAGCACTGGCAAAGCAAGGCCTCCTTTGGAACAGTCAGTTTGTTACTGTAGCAACAGCCACAGGTTCTTGTGTCAAAATGTTTGCTCTCAACGTCACTAAACAAGCACCATCTGAGTAGCTCAAAGTTGAGCATTTTCACTCTTTAAGCTCGATAGGAATAGTTAACCCAAAATTGAAAATGATTTATCATTTACTCACCAAACCTTCTTCTGAAGAACCCAAAAGAATATGTAAGACAGCCCTTACAAAAAAATCTAGAGTTCTGGCAAACTAGCTGCAAACTTGCCACAGTGATGAACTATGTGCTCAACCTGCAGCAAACCTTTGGCAATAATGGACAATTTGCTGCATATTTGCCACAAATTTGCCATGAACTCTCTCCATTTTTGTAAGCGAGATTGTCTGTGCTGCTCTTTCACATGCAACAAAAGTAAATGATAATAGATACTGTTGAGCTCCGAAAAAGTACCATAAAAGTAGTCCATAAAACTTCTACACTATATTCCAAGTCTTCTGAAACAATAGCTTTGTTTGAGGAAAAGCATATCCCACATATTTAAAGTCGGTATGAAATCAAAATTGACCTTATTTATTTTATTAATGCATGTTGTCTTATTGTGAAGGATTCATCCATGTATATTTGCCATTTTCTAAAACAAATTTGACCTTGTAATCCTTAAATCACAATGTCATAGCTTGGTCTTCCGGTGACTACTGATGTGTGCAAGCGGTAGTCAGTTTTAACCCCGCACCTTCAAGATTCTCGTAAACAAACTTGATGTCAAAGCAGTTAATGCAGAGATAAAAAGGCAATTTTGGCCGTTTTCCCCCAAAAATCAGGTTCCTTACACCAAATGTCCTTGGTTTGAAGGAGGAATAATGGCAAATGTTTGGTTGTGTTCATGACATTTGACGCTTGAATTACTGATGTGTTTACTACGGGATACACCGCAACTTGAATGTCTCTGGAGCTTTTCCGATCTTAAAATGCAGATATCTTGAGATGTACAGTGTGTTGAGAGCGCTGCTCAATTTCCCCAGTAACAAACTCCGGGTCGAACAGCACAGTGGAAGAAGTGTGCTTTCGTGTTTACTGCAAACACGCATTTAGATCTGCCTCCACTCCAGTAAGCACGGGCACTTTTCACAATCGAATCACCAACTGATGGATGAAATCAAGTCCCCACCCTACATTTTTTTCCTTGTCCCCATTTCACTCAGTAATACATCACAACACGGTTGTTGTGACTTCTATTTCATGCCGACATTACACTGGCGTTATCACGAGACATGCGAAAACAAATGGTGTTTTGCATTATTGGCATCAAATCTGGTGCAATGCATCTTCACATACAATATTTGAATATTTGAATGCAAATGAGAGCAGCGGCAGAGGGTAGATTTTAAGCAAATAATGACTTCTATTTTGGTCTGCAGATCCTCTCACAAATAAAATGAGTCATGTGGACTTATTTTGTTTGGAGCTTGGAGTTTGTCACCATTAAATGAATATTCCATGTTTAATACAAGTTCAGCTCAATGGACAGCACTTGTGGCATAATGTTGATTTCCACAAAAAATTGTTTAGACATCCCTCCTTTTCTTTGGAATATTCATTGTATTGAAAAGATCAAAATAAACATTCTGCCTAACACCTCCTCTTGTCTTCTACAGAACAAAAAAATTCAATGAAATGGGTCAAGCATGGCAGTAATCCAGCATTGGGGTTTACGTTTTTTAGTTAAATATGCAGTAAGTGTTATTCTGACAAGAACATACAGGACAATCAATTCTTCGATTAACAGTTGGCTACCATTCACATCAGGGCTGTGGGTCACTGGGCCTTTAAGAACAGACATGGAATAAGGCAAGCTGCAGTTGAGCAATAATTGAGCTGTAGACTTTGTAATTCCTCTATCAGCAACTTATGTTCCCCTGAGCGTTTCAGAGGGCAATGAGTAAATAAAGCAGTGCTCAACGTTGTGCTTCAAGTTTCAGAAGCCTGACACGATTTGCACTAATGAGGTTGTGGAAAGGGCATTTTGAAGGGTTTTCGGTGAGGAAAAGGGTGTGGTTTTTGATGTAACCATTAAACTGTGTAGTAACTGAATTTGTTTATTCGTGTAATTTGTTTACAACCTTTAATAGAGGCTCACAAAGCAGAACAGAACACAAGGTTCTGAGCAGAGCCGACTTCTGATAACAATCCAAGTTTCTAAAAAAAAAAAGTAAAAACAAAGGGAAACATTGGTGAAAAAAAAAAAGAAATCAAGGCTAATTTAAATCCAGAGTCTACTGATATTTGACTGGAAGAAGAATTCAGCAGTTTTTTCTCAGCTTATAATATTGCCCTGCAGATACATAATGCAGAAATACTCTATGGCAACACTGAAACAGAAAAATGGCTTTAAAGGAATATTCCAGTTCCAACACATGTTAAGCTCAATCGAAAGCAATAGTGGCATAATGATGAAAGCACATCAAATATTTAGACTCATCCCTCACTTGTTTAAAAGAAAAGGCAAAAATCGCTGTTACAGTAAGGCACTTACAATGGAAGTGAATGGGGCCCAGTCTATTAACATTAAAATACACTGTTTCAAAGCTGTAGTCACAAGACGTACACATTATGCATGTTAACTTGAATTTAGTGCGATAAAATAAGGGATTTACTTGCGTTGCGGCATGTACCGCATTACGTCGCCATGATAATAAAGTTGTAATATTGAAAATAACTTCACACAGATAAGGTTAGTAAGCAATTTTATCACACTAAAATCATGTTTGCATGTATAATGTTTATGTGTTATCACTATCTTTTGAAACGGTGAGTTTATGCACTGGCCCCATTCACTTGCTTTATAAGTGCCTTACTGTAATTTGTTTAATGAACTAGGCACGAGTCGGAATCATTTTTGAGAATAAAGCTCAAGAAGAGTAAATACGCCAGTCCTCAGTTCTTTTGTATGGCTAGTTTGTAGACAGCCAGAGTTTTAGTTGTAGGACTGAGACAGCCAGAGGTGAAGGATAAATACAGATTACCGTAGACTTTGCACTCTGTCAGGATTGCATGTCTCTCTGCTCTGATTTTACATTCTCTGTGTAAGTTCTCCACCCTTCTTTCAAGAGCAAATCCTTCACCTGGCACAAACTCACACCAGTGATGTGATTATTAAAACTCACAGATCCAAAGAGAGCTTGTTGTCAGGGGATTAAGGAGAGATTCTTCTTTGGAAGGAAGGAAAGTTTTCTTCTCCTCGCTGCAGACACAGGCTGAGATATCGCCACATGTCAACCATTACACAATCTGTCAAAATATGTCAGCTCCTACAGTCTAACAGGATGCTTATGTAGGGTGGGGAGGAGAGATATACAAAAAGTAGGATGAAAGAGAGAAAATAATAATACTTACTCGGCAATGTAGACAATTTGCTGTTAGAGAGAACTATAGATCTCCTTCAGATGTCACAGTCGTTTGCACTGTCAGCAGAATCTGCTCATGAAATTGGAAAGAAATTAAGATTGGAAGACCTTGACTTTGAATAATAATTTGACAGGGGCAGGATTCATGAAATGTTTGAGAACTTAAGTTTGTGAATCCGGCCCTAACAGTACTTTACAAACACACAGGGAAGCAGTTATTATTTAAAACACTTGTATGTATTGACAAAGTAGAAGGATAATGTGCGTCAATTTCCTTAACATGTGTGCATGTGCACAACCAAAAGCTTAACAACTCGAAAAAGGAGGAACCACTCAAAATAACACCACTGTTCATCTAATCAGCCAAACTTCCCTTTAAGGCAGAGAGGCACCATGGGAACAGGAGTCATGGGAATAGAAGCCATGGCAACGGCCAGTCAGGGTCAAGAAGCGTTTGTCCAAGACTGCGGTCCTATCTTAGAACTAGAGAGGAAAATGAACTCTGTCAATCAATAGCCGACTGAGGTTTCAGATTTCTAACTAGATGAACATTTAGGTAATGTTCTACGAAGGGGAGGCTCGGTGGTCAACCTGTGGAGTCTGCACCATCTGCTTTGTGTCATTCTGGCTGTTGTTCTTTTTGATACCATAAAGAACAATCTCTGCTGATCCACCACATGTTCCTGCAATGTTTAACCATGGCTTTAACTACACGTTACCTTTACATAACTGAAAGAAATAAAGAGCAATTCTAGTTTTTAATGGTGCTAGGAATATCAATGGTGAATGAAAAATAGTAAATCTTGTGCCCATAGACAGTTTCATAATACACCTACAATTTCAATAGCATCAGGCAAATGGAAGTGTATTTTTAGTTCATCAAATGACCATCAAACCAACCTTGATGTACAAATGCATCATCACACCTTGCTATATTCAGATAATGGACTTCATTAAGAGTTGACTCAAAAATCATTGGTTCACTTAACATGTTTATTTGCATTAAAAATAACTGTACAGGTCAATAACAGTCACTAGATCTGTAGCCAAGGGATTTATCAACATGTAGAGGGCATGGCCTGGGATAGGTTGTAGCTTAACCCCGTCCTCACTCTGATTGGCTGAAGCCCTGGATCTGTTCCTTGGTTTAAATAACTTTCTGGGTTATCATCCCCTAGAAAACATAACAGAATGTAACAGTTTAAAAAATATTTCCATTTTATCAGGTTGAATTTTTAATCTGCTTAACCTCAGAAATGATAAACTCCTGTGACCTGGTATCTCAAACACAAAAACCCTTAAACGAGAGCCTGATCTCACTGACCAGGTTTACATGCACTTCAGAAAACGGTTTATTCAAGGGTTATATCAGAAATCGGATTCTGATGGGTAATTGAAGCGTGCGCATGTGTTTAATAGACCAGATAACACGTGTCATAGGATGGAGCCCAACAACAATTCAACATTTCTGGAAGTACAGTGGGAAAAGCACATACACTATAAACTCATTTGTATATGTATTTGTATAGCGCTTTTCACAACACACATCGTTTCAAAGCAGCTTTACAGGAAATCATGCATTAACGAAAAATGAAACAGTAATACCTATAAAGTCTATAAAGTCACAGTGATCATTGTGCAGTTTGATTAAATATGATAAAAAATTGTGTATAATAATTAAATAATAATTGTATTTAGAACCCCTGTGAGCAAGCTGAGTGTGACGGTGGCAAAGAACACAAAACTCCATAGGATGTTGGTTAATGGATGTATTAATATACCCATTTATACACACCAATGTAAAATATTCACTGTCCTTCACATTAACGTATATGTGCCCATACATTAGGGGAATCCCTGATTTTTACATAAGAGGGAATCCCCACTATTGCAGCACAATTCCGCTGCAGGTCATGATGCAAAGGAAACAAAAACAGCAACAACTCTGGTATATCTGGAAATAAAGAAAAGCAACAGAGAATAAGATGGCGAAGTCTTCTTTGGATGCCATGTTTGTTATTTACTCAAGTTTAGTGGGGAAATTATATTGCTGTGGAGAAAACTACTTAGTGACTGATACTTATGTATATGGGAGTGAAGAGTACGCCACTTAAACAGTGCATGTAAACCGGAACACAGATTTCTCACAATAAGCCACTTTCTCGCAATAATTAGCTTTCTGGTGTCCATGTAAATGTAGTAACTGTGAATTTGGTGACCGTAGCTTGAAAGCTCTTCAGCTGAAATCAGTCTGTGCTTACTGCAATTTAAACCATTGCCCCCAGGTGGCCAAAGCTGAAAGTGCTGTTGAAGGTATAGGCTGTTGAAAAATTACCATCAGTGGAGTTAAAAATTTAGGTTCAGAGGGAAAATGCAACCTCCAAATCCATGCTCATCATTGATTATGTGAACGTGATTACTTCCAGGTTTCCACGGGACCAGAACCCTAACACTGGGGCTGCCTGTGGAACGTGCTATCAGTAGTGCCTCAGGCAAAGGTAAACACATTTGAATTGATGCAATAATGTCTGATGGGGATGCCGCTTGTCAGTAGCTCGGCAAATGGGGTTAATGTCAGGGTACTGGAACTTTCACTACTGTTGCAATAGGCCCTTTCCCACTGCAGATACAAAAGCCCGTTTTAGGTACTTTCCATGGGACTAGTCATTTTCGTCACTTTTGCACCTAAGGAACTATAGTTCCTCTGGATGGTTTTCAAAGGATTTTAGCTCCTACTCTGGAGCCTGTGACTGGTTAAAAACCTATGACACACAAAGCATTGAGAAAGGAGAGTCCACAACCACCATTAGTAAACAACTAGCTGCTAGCCTGCTACTCCGAGGATTTTACAATTCCCTTAACATAAATAAAATAAAACGAACCAAAGTATTAAAAGAGGATCACCTGTTACACATGTGTGAATGTGTGTGTGTGTGACTTCATAGGGAGACATGCTTTGAGTTTCCCTCGGATGACGGATATTAATAATAGAGATGTAATGGTTAAAATTTTTCATGGTTTTAGGGTCACAGTTTCAGTGCAGTTCTGTATTTGTTATGTTCAGAAAAAAAATATTACTGCCAAATAGTATTATTATTATTATTATTATTAAAGTAAAAATATTCCATTTGGTAACAACCACTTCAAGAGATCTGCCCTCACTACAAATCACCATGGTTTTACAACAGTAACCATAGTATTTGTAGTGAGATGATAGTAACCACAAAATTAACATTGTTACTGTCATGGTTACTATATGGAATCTACAGTTTTACTGTTATAAAACAATGGCTAACTGTATCAAAACTATGATTACTCTCAAGAAATCAATGGTGACTGCAGTCATTGTTACTTCAGTTATGCTACTACCATATTTCTATGGTAAAACCATGGTTCCTATATGGCTACTACGGTATTACTTAATAAAACCATGGTTAATATTCTTAGTGTCCTTATCTAAAAAACACTTTTTTCTCTCTAATTACTCAACATTTAACTTAATACCTGCATTTATGCTACATGCATCAACATGCAATTAAATCATATGCGGAAATCTCACATCTTCATCAACGGAGTTCTTTGGTAATGAACACTCCCAAGTGCTTTAGTTATCATTATATGTCTGTCCGGACTAGCACTGAGTTCCTTAAAGATGGAAGGGAGCGTGTACAGTTTCGGGCTCACCTGTGGCTCTGTGTGCACCACGTGCTATATATTCTCGGTAATGACGGTAATGTTGTTGATCATCTGCTTCTACCTGAGAGGTTTTTCATTCTGTCCGCTCGGAACACTGAGAACCCCACGGAATTTCTGCAGACATCAAAGTTTCTGTACGGCAGATAATGCAGCAGTCCCTCGTCTCTTGTTGGAAAGAGATCTGGGCTCTCAGCTTGCAGAGCTTGTTGTCCAGAGATAGTTACCCTGTAACTGGTTAGAGATCAATACAGATGTTCTCTTGGAGGGGAGTGTGGAAGACTGCATAAAGAGGTGGCTTGAGAATAAGTTATCTACCATATGTGTGGCCTCTGGGAGTGGTGGACCAGATTGATTCTCTTTCTTCATTAAATAATTTTCCCTCTCTCTGTGTTAGGTGGTAAAACCATAGGGGCGAATTCACTATACAGTTGTGCCACTTTTGTGCCTGGTATTTCAAATCTTATTCACTAACCACCCGCAATCTAGTTTTAACAGTCTTGAGTATTTAAATTAAGTTATTGTCATTCCTTTCAGTGCAAACACTCTTCATTTCTATGTAAATTAGTTGTCAGGATTATAGTAGTGAGTGATGCTCTGCAGTCCCGGCAGAGTGTGCCAGCCAAATCAAGGAGGTCTGCTGCGTCCTCTGCTAAATAGTGCTCAGAATCGGCCTGCAAGATCGGAATTGCATATTGAAACTGAGTTTGGCAGCTATTTTGTTGTTGCATTTGCACCGTTGCCTGATCTGCATAATATCTTTAATGAATCGGGTGCTAAACTGGCACTGCCACCAGCCATTTTTAGTGAACTCCCACCATAGAATTGTAGAGGGAACAAGGGTGATTCCATCAAAATAGAGACTGCCTGTCTTCTCTAACTGTCTGGCCTGTGTGTGGTACTCCAGGGCTTGGGAAACAGACCCGACCAAAGAGGTCTGCAGCCATGAACAGCGAACTTGACCTGTCTAATCTCCCTACACCAACCTACCCAGCTCTGCACAGGCTGGAGAGCAATGCTCTGCATAATGTATTTTGGTGTGCAAATCTTTTTCAATATACACTGATAAGCAAAAACATTATGACCACCTGCCTAATAAACTGTTTGTCCAGCACATCACACAGATGCTCAATCGGATTGAGATCTGGGGAATTTGGTGGTGACACCTTTACTACTTGATCATGTTCTTCAAAACATTCCCAAACAATGTGTGCAGTGTTGCAGGGCGCATTATCCTGCTGAAAGAGGCCACTGCAATCAGGGAATACAATTGCCATGAAAGGGGTGTACCTGATCTGTAACGATGTTTAGGTAGGTGGCATGTGCCAAATTGACGTCCACATGAATGGCCAGACCCAGGGTTTCTCAGCATAACATTGCCCAGAGCATCACTCTCCCTCCACCGGCTTGTCGTCGTCCCACAGTGCATCCTGATGCCATCACTTTCCCAGGTAAACGGCACATGTACACAACTGTCCATGTGATGTAAAAGAAAACAGGACTCATCGGACCAAGTAACCTTCTTCCACTGCTCCAAGGTCCAGTTCCGATACTCACGTGGCCATTGTAAGCACTTTTGATGGTGGACAGAGGTCATGGACACTCTGATCATTCTGTAGCTACGCTGCAGGGTCCGATGTACTGTGTGTTGTGACACATTCCTCCCATAACCATCGTTAAAATCTTGTGCTACAGTAGACCTTTTGTAGGTTCAGACCAGATGGGGTAGCCTTCATTGCCCTCACGCATCCATGAGCCGACACCCTGTTGCCGGTTTGTCCCTCCTCGGACCACTGTTGGTAGGTAATCACCACTGCTGACTGGGTGAACCCCACAAGCCTTGCTGTTTCTGATATGCTTTGACCCAGTCATCTGGCCATAACAATTTGGCCCTTTTCAAAGTCACTCAGGTCTTTACTCCTGCCCATTTCTATTGCATTCAACACATTGACTATGAGAACTGATTTTTCATTTACCATCTAATCTACCAAGACCTTGACATGTGGCCTTGTTAGGAGATGATTAACGTTAGTTGCTTCACCTGTGAGTGGTCATAATATTTTGGCTCATTGGTTTATTTTAAATTACCTAGCTAGGCTTGTTTAAAATTTGTAGGACGTTAGATACATTTTTTAGATATACTGAAAAACAATCTGTATTATTAGCTCTATCTTATTTATACTTGTTCATTCTGCCTCCTATTAACTTTCAAAAACTTTTGATAACACCATTTCTAAATTGTGTTCTTCTCTAAACATTCATACTAGATAACGAGGCATGTACATATCCAAGAGTGCTTTGGCACATTTTTAACTGTTTTTCCAGTTCCTCTACAAATACTACTACTTTCAACCTCCAAGAGAAAGTGCAAATAATGTCAGCTCAAATCTGTCATTGTGTCTGAAACTAATAAATAGTTCTGGGAATCCCCAGTGTAATCGCTTCAGGCACAAACCTAATTAGCCTGGATTTAGTCCTGTCTAATGCCACAAAACAGTTACAGTAAAGTCAATAAATGACTGTAAAGCAATCACCAGGAATAGGACTGAGACTGGTTTCTTTGGCAGGATGTATTAGGTTATAACAAAACTGTTTTATTCATGTAAGGGAAATAGTATACTTGCTCACGATATAATTCAAGAGAAAAATAGAATTGAAGAGATTTACAACTAGTTGATGAGAGTTGGTGGACAGTGAAGGGTTAAGTGTGTTTCCTGCAGGAGAATAAATTAAATGCGGCCATAATCACATTGCAGGAATGCAGTCAGTGTACTCTGTGAAACTCCCCCTAAGCCCTGGCTCTGCTCCACTCTCAGCGCCTCACACAAAGACAGCTTTGTTCTCTCTCCTCCGCTACTCTTTCCCTTTCTCTCTCTCTCTTCTTTTTATTTCTTTGCCTCCTTCTCCTAGGACTGATTTGCGTTCCTCCTTACCTCAATCCTAGTTTTACTTTCTCTCTCTCTCTCTTCCTCTTCCACTCTCCATTAGTGTAACTCTTTTCAACATTTACTTTCTTTTTCATGTATTCTGGGTTTTTCCCCCATGTCTTCCCGCATTTATTTAGTTTGGAATATCACATTTCTAGACAGTATTGAATTTGATTCACGTCGTGTAATTGCTTGTTTTCTCTAGAAAAAAAGGTTCATGATTTATAAAGAAAAGAAAAGTTGATGAAAGCAGCAGTAGGAGAAAACATATTTTGTCTCACCCGGTTCCATGTCACGCTGAGACTTTGAAGAATCATACCTATAGACTAGGGGTGTCCAAACTTTTTCTATTGGGGGCCACATGCAGAAAAAAAAAATAAGGTGTCGTAGGCCGCATCGCTGTTATAATAAAAAAACGTGCTAGGTGCTACTAGATTGCCAATATTGCATCTTCTTTATATTCCAATTATAGTTTCTGTTCTGTTGTTACTTGTGCTACAAATACAATTTTAATTTGATCACTCTGCACACAGTGTGCGTGACGCAAATTTCGTCATCAGCAAAGATCGCATGCGGCTCAGAATTTCTCAACACGCGGACACTCCTCGTCTATGAGTATCGTCAGTGCATGCGCCTGCCATTAACTGTACTAAAAGAGTATCACAAAACAATCATAGTGCACGTGTCGAACACCTTTGTATTCGCTCTTGGTCAAATGAGTATACTTTAAAAGGCAATGCGGTCTACTGGGCGCGATCCAATTCTAAACACAGAAAAACGAAGTCTTCTTTGACCTCAACTGCGACTGTTAGCACAACTGCAGCTGTACTCGGTTGTATAATGAGTGGTATTGGAACATTTTAATGAGAATGAGCACATGTATCTAACCTAATACCAGTCCTATAACAAATGCATCATTATTTTTGCATGACGTTTTATCTGTGGAAATTTCCCAAACTCCTGTTGAACTCAGCCAGTGGATAGCGACACCCAGTGCACAGAATATGAATTTGATCATTTCTCAATAGCGGGCCAAATTCTTTTTTATTTAAAAAAGATGACCCACTGCTGTGGACGTTGGACACCCCTGCAATAGACCTTAATCAGGGAAAACAAATTAATTATTTATTTGTGAGTGAAAATGAGGCTCTGAGGGGTAGATGTAAAGTCTGTTCTGTGGGATGTACTGTTTAATACCTTGGTGTTGTTCAGCAGACTAAACTTTAGAAATATGTAAATGGCCATGGAAAAATAATACAGTGGACAAAAAAACTCCAGAAAACAGGTCTGATCTAAAAATGTTTGGATGGTACAATCCATTGAATTACTATAACATGTATCAATTATTACATGTTATTATGTTTAATATATAAGACTAAACAACATGAGAAAACTGTCCTAAATTTGAGCTCTTGAAATAAAAGCATTTAATGAATATACTGAAGTATTAGCTACTTTTTAGAAGGTACTCTGTTTCCTAACGTTTAGACAGATTGGGATAATGCGTTACGTGTAGCATGTTTTTAAGGAAGCTGCGTATTCACAACGCGAGTTGCGTTTTCTGACTAGCCTAACTTCGTTCAAGTTCACCTGTTCATTCGCTTCATTGTCTGAGCAGATGAAAGTTGTTACATCAAGTTAAATGTTGGGGATATAGCTGATTAATCTCAAATATATAGGACGTGTGAGGTAATTAACCCTTTATTAATGTTCATTGTACAGGTGTTCAGCTCTTGCTGTTGTGGAAAAAGCATGGAAATCCTCAACATACTATGACTAGATTATTTTGATTTAGTCATTTAATATTTTTCTTTCTTTAAAAAAAACAAAAACCCTTGTCTACTTTCCATCATGGCAGCACAGCGGAATCACTCACCTCCACCACCTATTCGAAAACAACCACCTCATATCATTTAATACACTAATCCAGAGGTAAGGGGTTGGGAAAGACCAGTTCCTCCACTACCAACAACTAAAATTCTTAATTAAATCCAAAATTAACATAACTAATAACACACTACAACCGGTGAAATTAAGTGATGAGATATCAACATTTTCTCCAAACTTTACAAACTCATATTTAACATAAGATACTTCCATAACACTCCCAACTACAAAATGGGAAAATGATGTAGCCATCTCATCCAACTCTGAGATCTGGACACAAATCTGCCATAATAGTTTCTCAATGACCACCAACACAAACTCGCAACTCATACAATATAAAACTATCCACAGACCACACATCACCCAAGACTAAATGTTTAAAATGGGACTGGCCGACACAGGTATTTGTTCACAATGCACTTTAGGTAACACAGATAATTCCAACCAGTTCAATCCCTCTGGACAGCAGTAACTAACAAACTTTCTCAGATCTTGGGCTCCAGAATTCCATTGTCCCCATCACTATGTCTACTGGGAGATACTACATAAATTACTCTACCAAATACATATAAAAACCAGCTACATATTTCTCTAACTGTCACTAAGAAAGTAATCTTTCAAAACTGTAAATCCAAGAATTCTTGTCACATCACTCACTGGATTAATCTACTCAAAGAAGATTTTTCAATAGAAAAAATAACCGCTTACAAAACAAGCGATATATCAGTCTTTATGAAACAAGGGATATATTTTTAACCTCTTTCAAATCAAATCCACCCCAAGACCGAGGCCACGTACATATCCACCGTCCCCAGCTATAACATCCAATTTCCAAATAACATAATACATCATACCCAATAAGCACATTCACAGACAAATAATTTCCCCTTCCCTCTCTATTACTCTCTTTATACATCTCTTAGCTTATCATTTGTATTAGCAATGTTGTGGTTTCATATTGTTTTTCCCTTTTTTTTTTTCCTTTTTAAATTGTTAACATCCACACCCAAATCTTATGCACACATGCCACATATGTACTATTTTGTTTATTTGTTATCTTATTTTTCATCTGTTTCCTAACGATTATCTGTTTTGAAACATGTTATTTTCCTGTATGGTTCTAACTTATACCTCTGAAGGAGGGAGTTGGAAGGCGGGCCCAAAAAAATAATAATTTCAACAGTATGTTTGAATAAAAAACATTTATTATCATCATGATGAGTGTTTTTCATCTCGACTTCCTTATAATTGACAGTGTAAAAAAAAAAAAAAAAGAAAAAAATCGTCAGTGATTTTGTTAATTAGATTTCAATACAATCCAATACATGAATAATATTATGCCAAAATTGTTTGGTCAATAACTAGAATCTGACAAATTTGCCAGAAAAACATTGGCTTGTTTGCTTCTTTGAGCTTCGTTCTTTAGTTTTGTCAGTCACCTTCTTTAGTTTATGATAGAGGTGAGGTTGAGAGAGTTGTCCAACCGATTGTTTGTCAGAGGCGGTTCATTCTCAGTTACTGATTTACACAGGTGTTGGGTAATTTCTGCTGAATTAATTCCCTCTTGCGTGATCAACTGAAGAGAAGACAAGCAAGAAATGGCAGTTTGTCTTTTAGGATGCATCATCTGCTCTCATCTCAGACTGCAGCTGCTGCTTTGTATTCCAGCCACACATGCATCCATGTGTATATGGAAGTAACAAACGAAAGCTTCTGCCTTAGCCATGTTTCCCTTAACATTCATTCTATTCACAGGTGCGGGTTTACCAGTGCCCATAAAGACGCAGTGTTTGTGTGTGCGTGCACATAAGCACATGTGCAGATTTCTGTCTATACTTAATGTATGAGTGTCGTTGTTGAACAGAAACCCCCTCTCTATTTAAGTGCTAAACAGAATGACTCACCCCTTCACAGCTGCAAATGTCCCTAATCCCAGAACCCAGAGTTCCTCTCGCAGCAGAGGGCATTGCATACATGGGCACCAAAACCCAATCTCCTGAAAGTAAAATTGTCTGTGCGTCAGCCTATCACTTGGATTCTTCATCCTAATCCATGAAGCCTACCCCTACCATGAATGAGGTAGGAGGTTAAGTTGGGCCATGTGAACTGTCCTGACCCTGCCTCCCATAAAAACAAGCCTGAAACAATGGTGTTTGGTGTCAATGAGGGTTATCACCCAATTAATTTAATTTACAATGAGATTGTGTCAGGGCAATTACACAACTGCAAACCCCTTTTCTGTTCCTCAGAATTTGGCTCCGTTTACCAGGCACAGTGTCCTCAAAACTCTACAGAAAATGAATTAGATAATCTTTGCTGATGTCCCCAGCCTTGGCTCACAAATGACAAGTTTCCCTTAAGTTTCCCCTTTGCATCCTGCCAGGAAAGCATGGTAGAGGATCCTAGACTTACGACCTGTTTTTTTAGACATGCTAAGCAATGTATTTGATGCCTGGGTAAAGCAAACACACAATTATTTACACAGCAAGCTGAAACTTCACAGTATCCTCACACAGATAAACTTAGCTTGAAACAAAAGGCCCTGGCTGACTCAATGTTTCCAGCAGGGTGAGGACTGGAGGGATTTTTGCAGAGCTGTATTATATGTCTTGGCCAGTACCGCAGTGACTCATTATTAGCAATCAGTGTTGAATATTGATGCCTTTAGCTGCTGTGGTTCTGTGGGACAAAAGCTCCCATGATTGTGCCGGGGTGAGACATTTTTCAGCTCGGTTGTAATCGCTTCCTTTTAGTAATTTAGAAACTTTATTATTGCAAGGTTATGTTTTGAGTGAACCCAGAAATGCTTAAGCTTATGAGTGAAGAAATTTAAATAAAAGAGTAAACATTTTATTTTATTTTTTTTTTTCATAAATTATGACCGTTTTCAAAGACTTAAAACAGAACATGCAACTCAATTGCAAGTACATGTTCTCAGGTAACCCTGCTGAAAAGACCAAGGACTTTTTTTTTAAGCTAATCGACTGAGGGAGATTTGCTGGTTAACTAGCTAAGTTAGTTAAGAATCCTGGTGGTGGGACACCAGCACACCAGCATCCAAACACAGCAAATTATGGTGACCAGAAATCCTTGGGTCTCATGTATAAAAGTGGGCATAGATTTAATCCTAAAAGTAACCGTACACACTAAAGTCAGATTTTGCATATGCACAGAAGTTTTCAGATGTACAAATCCTTATATATGCCACAACGAATGCACAGTTGTCTTTATCAATCCATCCATATTTGGAATGTGCAGCTCCTATCTGCTTGAATAGGGGAACACCCAAATCTCAAAAACAGTTGGACAAGATTACGATCAAAGAACATTTCAAATCAGCAGTAAAATCAGTAAAAAACAACTTTACATCAGATTACGCTAAAAAAACATTTTTCCAGGCTTGAACAGCTAATGCGTGTTCTTGAGTTGACTGACAGACAGACGTCTGTATCTAAAAGGTGATTGGTTCTTTTATCTGTAAGGTGGGACTTCCTTTCTACATCCGTTGACTGTTAGGGTTTCACATTTCTATAATTCATTTTAATAGAAGTGGCCCATCTCTGCTAAATCGTCTCTGCCGTACATGCACGGTTTACCAGAGAAACCTAAAGACCGTGAAGACTTTTTGATATAATCTATCTTATATTATTTAAGTGTCTTATTCTCGCAGCATTAGGAAATTAGATTTGAGTGTATTAAGCATAAACCTAACCAAAATTCTTTGCTTCTCAGGTTTAAAATAATTTTTAGGATGTTTTCATGCATTTAAAACTTCCTCAGCTGATGTCCTTCCTTCAAATATTTGATTCCGTATTGTGTCGTGTATACTTGGACAGACAGGCCAAGTATACACTGACTACATGAAAACCTACTGTAGCTCTTGTAACTATGCCTAGAAATGTACAGATTGCATGCAGACAAACTCTCCAGTTCTTGTTTCTCAGTGCCCTGACTGTCCTTACTGACGTGTTTCCTAATGAGATGTGGTCTGGACTTCAGTGCTCCAGGTGAAGGGGCCCTTTCTGTGTTATTTTATACTGCAGCAGGTTTCACTAAGGTGTTTAGTCATTTCAAGAAATCATTTAATCATTTCTTGAAACATTTGATCTCCTCCTCCCAGCTCTCCAGACTGCATCTGACCCCATAAATCAAAGCAGAAAAGTTGTGGGGGACAATACGAGAAACTTCAACAGGGAATTGTCTCCTGTTCCGTCTATACTCGCCCTGGTTCAATTAGCCAGGCCTTGCTTACTGAATCACTTATTTAAATATGTAATATGTTCACTTGAGCTCATATACTCAAGTTCTCATATGCCAATTCCAAATGTCATTTCTTTGTAGGCGAAGGTCCGAATGAAAAAAAAAAAAACCGGTGAGTGATAGGTCGTGTACACCCCTCCTGACTAACAGGTTTCCATTCGTTATTTCCTGTCTTGCCACTCTTGCTAGAACTTGCCTCCATACGTTCTGCTTTATGAAGTAATAAAAAGATTTAATAGCTCTCATCTATTCTTGTTAACAGCACAGTGTGTGCTTGTCTGAGGGTGACAAAGGAGGAAAGGCAGGCTGGCTATTAAGTGAATTTGGAGCGGTCCCCCTTTAAGGCATATGTAAACATTTACGGATCCTCTCAAGCTGCTGCTGCGATTACAGAGGTCGTACTGTACAGTGGCAGTCAAATGGAAAATGCAGAGCACATGAGTATGAGTGGCCTACTTGCCGGAGAGCATTTCCTGACTGCTTCACTTTACGGTATTGGCAGGGTGCTGCCTCTCGAAAGTGAATTCATTACGTCTGATTTAGAGGCTTGTTAGGATATTCCAGTCAACATCCGCCTGTGCTCTGGTCAAGTATGTTTATGGGTTTGCTTATCTGCAGACTGAATAGATGCCATAGTACAGGGAGGGGATCAGACTTGGTTGTGTGCAATGACGTAATGGAAACTGAAACGGATAAAGTAAATAACTATGTTTGTAAGCAGTATGTTCAGGCCTGTTTAAAACTTTGGGATAACAGTCATGTGAAATCAGCAGTAGTCGTAATGCTGGTCTAAAAAACATTTAGAACATTGGAAGGACTCTTCTGATACAAACCCTCAGTTTTCAAGATCATGTGTCTTTCTTGGTTGTTATTGTTACGGGGAGGTGGAGAAATCAGTCATGCATGTTATTACTCCAAGCATGTAAGCTGCCAGTGCATTTGATATTAACATAACTCTACAGAGCTGTTGCACAGTAGTAGTAAAAAAAAGTCTTTACTGAGTGTTGATGTTCATGTCATCTACTTGATGTTCATGTCATCTACTTGCCTTCTTTTCTGGGGTCCCATCATGAGGTCTGGAGTGAAAATGAAACAAAACAAGCACCCAGCCTCATGGGAGACGTTATTCTCATGAAAAGCCAAGCTTAGGCATTGAGGTGGTTTCATAATAAGCATCACAGCCACAGGAATGACAGTAGCAAAACATAGCTGGATGTATTCTTAGCCTTGTTCTTCATTGTCTTCCCCCACAAATCTGGCCACATTAAATTTAGCCCTCTATTTCCTCAACAGCTCACTAGGAGTAAGCTTGTTTGGGTTTTATAAGAATTCACATTGCTCAATTAGTTGCTTCTCTTCCTTACCAAGTATTTAAGTACCAGAGACTAAAATGAAGCTTCAACTCTAAGGCTGTGGAGCCTCTATTTCCTCCCCACTTTCACTCAAAATGGTGCCTCTGCCTGTATTGTATATCTGTATGTGTGTTTAATATCTTCTTGATGTCACACTAGGGTCTAAACTCATCACATGGGAACTCAACATATTAGGCCCTTTCCCACCTACAGTCCTGGTACTTTTCCTTTAGTAACTTTCTAGATGAGAACTCGTACGAGGAACAGAACACCCCAAGGAGACTTTTCCCGTTGCATTCACATTAGTTACCACCATGGTGATGTCATCTAGTATCGACAATTATTCTCCTTACGTGGTTGGAACATGCAATTTAATAGCAACAACACTGAAATCAACAACACCAATGGAGGATGCAGGGATAGAAGTTACACTTTTATTATGGCTGTTTTACACAAGCTTTGGCTGCACCCAAAAATGTAGGCAGCTGCCTAATCAGTTAATGGTTTAAACAAAAGTGTTTTTGGATGAATGGAACTCTAAAGGAAACTGGTCTCTGAACAGGTTTAAAAGCACCTTATTTCATCCTAATACAGCCCCCTGAAGGCAGCATTTTCCAGCTTTCGGATGAAGTCTGTCTCTTCATCTTACAGATTAAACTGTGCGCGAGAGCTGTGCTTATTGAGCTCTTTGCTGCTGCAGCCGCAGTGAGAAGAGACGAGCAGTCAGACTACCTTGCAATACATTCTGAATTTAGTAGGCAACATGTTGAAAGCACTGGACAGAAAGAATTGTATGACAACATAAATTACTGTACTGAAATACTCACTTGTTGAAGTCTTGATACAAGTTATCATCCAGTAACTGGCATGCAATACTTCCCTCATATAAACTAGATTTCATGACGGCTTAGTGTATAATAAGAGTTAAATTACCCACTCTCAATAAACATCTGATTATTTATTAGGGGTGTAACGGTTCTCTGTAAAAAACCGAACACTAAGGTTCACCATCCAGCATTTGCACCACGATTCACCTCAAGTTTAATTATGCATCTGGATCATACAGTTTGGCAAAAAAAAAATAATAATGTGCAAAATAGACAAGGGCAGTTAAAACCTTTGCTAATGCACCTGTATCGCTCTGTAGACACATTCTGCCTGTTTCACGTGGTTCAACTTTCTAAAGAGAGAAGCTGTTCTATTAACTCATGAACAGCTTCTCTAACATGTTTTTTTTTTTTTTGGTATTTTCTCCCCTTTTCTCCATAATTTGGCATGCCCATTTCCCAATGCACTCCCAAGTCCTCGTGGTGGCGCACTGACTCACCTCAATCCAGGTGGCGGAGGACAAATATAATTTGCCTCTGTGTCTAAGACAGTTAATCCGCGCATCTTCACATGGCTTGTCGAGACTTAGCATGGCTTGTTTAGACCTAGCACATGTGGAGGCTCACGCTATTCTCCACGGCATCCATGCACAACTCACCATGTGCCCAACCTAGAGTAAGAACTACATTATTGCGAGCATGAGGACGTTAGCCCAACGTGACTCTACCCACCCTAGCAACCGGGCCAATTGGTTGCTTAGGAAGCTTGACTGGAGACACTCAGCATGCCCTGGATTCGAACTTACAACTCCAGGTGTGGTAATCAGTGTCTTTACTTGCTGAGCTACCCAGGCACCCTCTGTTAATCTTATGTTAAATCAGTTGATGACATCACAGTTCTGCATGTGTTAGCGTGAAGTTAAAAATTACAGCTAATAAAATAAGCCGCAAGATAGAGAAGCCCTTGCGTCATTCAAGCCTCCTGTCTGGGAACTTTTTCTTTTTGCAGTCAATCACACCTGCGTTAATCATTTAACCTTTACAAAACAGGCACTGTTTGCAGACATTGCTCAAAGCGAGTGCTGTATATAGGGATAATACATTGATGAACCTTCACCCCAGTCTGAGTTCCAGGGCACTCTGGAGCAGGTTTTCATCAAGGATGTCTCTGTACATTGCCGCATTCATCTTTCCCTTGATCCTGACTAGTCTCCCAGTACCTGCCGCTGAAAAACATCCCCACAGCATGATGCTGCCACCACTATGCTTCACTGTAGGGATGGTATTGGCCAGGTGATGAGCGGTGCCTGGTTTCCTCCAGACATGACGCTTGTCATTCAGGCCATAGTGTTCAATCTTTGTTTCATCAGACCAGACAATTTTGTTTCTCTTGGTCTGAGAGTCCTTCAGGTGCCTTTTGGCAAACTCCAGGTGGGCTGTCATGTGCCTTTTACGGAGGAGTGGCTTCTGTCTGGCCACTCTACCATACAGGCCTGATTGGTGGAGTGCTGCAAAGATGGTTGTTCTTCTGGAAGGTTCTCCTCTCTCCACAGAGAAATGCTGGAGCTCTGTCAGAGTGACCATCGTGTTCTTGGTCACCTCCCTGACTAAAGGCCCTTCCCCCCCCCCCCCGATCGCTCAGTTAGGCCAGGCGGCCAGCCCTAGTCAGAGTCCTGGTGGTTCCATTTATGGATGGAGGCCACACTGTGCTCATTGGGACCTTCAATGCTGCAGACGTTTTTCTGTACCCATCCCAGATCTGTGCCTCGATACAATCCTGTCTCGGAGGTCTACAGACAATTCCTTGGACTTCATGGCTTGGTTTGTGCTCCGACATGCACTGTTAACTGTGGGACCATATATAGACAGGTGTGTGCCTTTCCAAATTATGTCCAATCAACTGAATTTACCACAGGTGGGCTCCAATCAAGTTGTAGAAACATCAAGGATGATCAGTAGAAACAGGATGCACCTGAGCTCAATTTTGAGTGTCATGGCAAAGGCTGTGAATACTTATGTACGTATTTTTTTTTTTTTCAATTATTTTTAATACATTTGCAAAGATTTCAAACAAACTTCTTTCACATTGTCATTATGGGGTATTGTTTGTAGAATTTTGAGTAAAATAATGAATTTAATCAATTTTGGAATAAGGCTGTAACATAACAAAACGTGGAAAAAGTTGTGGCGGCTGTGGCTCAGTTAGTAGAGTGGATCGGCCACTAATCGCAGGATTGGTGGTTTGAACCCCGGCCCACACGACTCCAGATGCCTTGGGCAAGACACTGAACCCCAAGTTGCTCCCAATGGAAGTCTAGCACCTTGCATGGCAGCTCTGCCGCCATTGGTGTATGAATGTGTGTGTGAATGGGTGAATGAGTGTAAAGTGCAGTGCAGTGCAGTGCAGTGTAAAGTGCTTTGAATACCGTTAAGGTTAAAAAGGCGCTTTATAACTCCAGATCATTGAAAACAACATTTTCAATGATCTTGCCTGAATGGAAGATTTGAGATTGGTCTGTAGTTGTTTAATATAATTATCCAGATGGTTCTTTTTTTAGAAGGGGCTTGACAACTGCAGTTCAGGGACTTGACATGTTCAACCTACATATTACCTTCTCTTTGCTGAGCAGTGGTTCTACCAGTTGCCACAGAACCGGACATAGTCTATCGAAGAAAAGTTTGAGATAACATTCACATCCTTGGTCTAACTATTCTGGAATCAGACTGTATAACACCTACCAGTTCTTAAGTCCTCTTATCACAATAAAGTGTCATGATCCTTATTATTTCAGATATTCATATAGAGGGAATGGTAATACAATAACTAACTTTGTTTGAGTAATGACTCATAGACAATAGAAATCAAGACACTTGACTATATTAACTGGTCTAACACAGCAGAAGACATATCCAAAGCATTTAATATTGCAATGGAATAGATAAATAAATGGGTTTGCATGCCAAAATGACATATGAATCTTTCACAGCTCTGTGATTAAAGGTTTTGAAAATTAGACTTGCTATGTTCTAAGTTGTACTCAGTTCCCCTTACCGACAGACTGTCAAAAACGCCTGGAATCTGTCAGGCTTTGTTAGATCATTATACCATAAAGCTCAACAATTTTGTCCTCCAAGTGGCAAATGGCAAAGCTTAGGAGATAAGTGGCTACAGTAATCGGTAAAAGGTCTCATGTGTGCACATAATTGGTTGATAAGACGGTCGATGGACACATGTTCCATTTGATCTTTTCTCTGTTGAGAGCTTCACATGTTAAAAGTATACTGTAGTAAAAGTATACATTGATGTAGATATTTTAAGAGTCCACATTTTCTTACCTCATTATCTGTTGAGTTATTACACGAGTAATCTGGATATTTATCTAGGCGTGAAGCTTTCAGCTCGTTCAAATGATCAGTATGTGCTGAATAAGACTGAGGAGTGAGAGACATATTCATGAATAATGTCAGCATGCTTCTGCCATAGTGCTGAAGAGTTTACTATAATGTATAGCAGGTTTAAGTTATTTCTCACTCATGTAGTGATCAAAAGGTAGGCCATATGGAGATATACAGACAGCCAGACACAAACACACTGTGCTTTCAGTTATGCAATTCTGCAGTGACAGCATGTTCCATTTATTCTTCATGGTAAGTCCAAGCAGACTGTTTAACAATCCTGCATCAATAAGCAAAATCACAGACATGCAAGATCTTTGGTGATATCCCTTTTGTTCCTTTCTCTCCTATACTCTATCTAGGGTAGTGATTCCCAACCAAGAATATATGTACCCCAGAGGGTACTTTTATTTTGAAAAATGTTGCTCCATTAAACATATAAAGAATATATTAAGACAACATTGGATTTCCTTTTTAATACATTTAGGTGTTCCCAGGACACTTTGTCCATGATTGTGAGAGACAAACAAGATCTGGTCTCTAATTAAAGGGACACAAATCTACTTTTTGTTTGAAACTGATTTATGGTGATAATAGCCAGTTTAATAATATAAATGGTAATGCAGAATGATATGCAGTATAATAACAGTTAAGAGTAACATATTTCTGGTTTGTTGTCGAAGAAAGGGAACTTGAGCCTTACTGATGGAGCTGTGGTGTTACAGAAGACGCTGTGTGATGGGAAGTGTGATAAATAGTGAAAATTGTTCCAGTCTTTAAGTTTTTTTTAATAAGACCTGATGCAAAACATGTAATGGTTGTGCTTCTAGCCAAAAGAGTTTGACCTGTGGCTTATTGTGAAGGTTAAAACTGAGATGAATGAATCATTTTAGAACTATCCACTTATATATAATCCCACTCAAGTTGAATGGACCGTTTGACATGGGATTTGGCAGGGCTTTCCTTCTTGCAAAGTCACGGAACAATGTCTCATGACATTTATTGCAAAGGAAGTTACATAACAACATGGAGGGACATGGACATATAATGAGAGCAATATGGAGTGGCCAGAAATGTGATGAGATCATTTAATGAGAAGATGATGAGGCAGGGGTGGGCCGGGATGTCATGTTAAACTTTTACACGCAGACTGGCATAGGTTAGGGGGCAGATAATCACTTCTACTAAATATATGATGAATGTCCATTTGGTAATGAGAGAATAAAGCATCATTATTCAAGGGAACATCTGTTTGAGATATTGTGTGATTAATCTGATGTCCAAATCTGGAAAAGAATAACTGGATGATTTTTACAGTTGGCAGGTGGGGGTGTTTGTTTCAGATGAATAATAGGAATTTTTGGTGTCAATTATTTTCAAATATTTGTGTTAGCATTTTGGCCATTATACAGTATACACAAGGATAATCAACAAAATTATTATTGCTTAAGTAAAATGAAATACAGAGACGTAGCGGGGAAAATATGTCTGTGAAATGTAGAGTTAGGAAACTCTCACGAAGCCTGTCAAGTTAATATTCAGGTCCTATTTTATTCCAAAATCAAAAGAGACAAATAGAAACTTATTTTACAAATAAAACAAATAGGCATATTTTAGGGTTATTAAGATATTTTACATTATGAAATTATTAGGGCTGGGAAATTTAACGTATTCATTTCTTGCTTTTAATAGTTGACTGTTTAACCATTTTTTTCCCCCACTTTCTTAAACTTCACAAATATTTTTCCCCACTTCCTGTGAATACTGCCATATATAAATATTTCCAAAAGGTACACGCTCGACTTGACTGCACATCTTAGCACAGAAACTGAATGTGTGGAGCAGTGCTCCATTTTTTATAACGTAAAACATATTCCAGGTATTATAAACATGGAAGCGGATTGACTGTGTGGAGAAAGGAGACTTTACCTGCAAGTGGTAAGCCAGGTGTGGGAAATACACAGGCTAGCTGCTGTATCTCTTCGCATCTACTGAAAACACGCTGTCAAAAGCTAAACCTTTGAGAAAGACCTAGCGTGTGTGTGACAAAAAATAATAACTAACCAATTTCTTGCAAGTTCTTTTGAGACAAAGTATAAAGTTAATATATTTATCAAACAAATCGATAATTCATGTTTTTAACTATAAATCGTTACTTCCTGCAAGCGCTGTAGTCCTGTTTGAAATGACCTAACTCTTGTGTGGCATTCGTTCCCTAAACAAAGTGCACGTGAACGTGCCAACACTTATGTCATACGACAGCTCCATGATGAGTTGGCTGGTAGCAGGAAGCGTTTTTTTAAAGGTTAATATAAGTATTGTTTATCTATTTATTTTTTTACACAAACCTGTTAATTAGCTTCAGAAGACATTAATTGATCAACTGAGTCGTGTGGATTACATTTATGCTGCCCAAATATGCCTTTTGGACCATCAAACAGCCAGCAGCCTCATTGCACACATTCACTTTCATTGTACGGACATATAGAGCTGAAATGTGCTTTTAAAAATCTTCATTTAGATTCTGCTGAAGAAGGAAAGACGTACAAATCTGGGATGGTTTAAAGGTGAGTCAATCATGAGAGAATCTGTGACTATTCGTTTTGCTACTGCAATCGTGAAGCTGTTTTCATGATTCGCGGCAGAGCGTCAACACCACAACGCAGACACATTACAATTAGTTGCAAATGCAAGTAATGTTATGAGATAAATATTTTAAATGTAAAATTATGCTTATAGAAATATGAAATGAATGAAATATGAATGAATGCTCAACCTATCAGGGAGTCAACCTCCCACTTTTAATGTTACTTAAAAAGGTGATATTTTAGTGCATTTCTATTTTTATATTGTGATAGGCTTTGTTTGTAATATGTAAAAGCATTATATTGTTACATATTGTTTTGTTTTCTTTCCAAAGATGGAAATAAATGCATTTTGACAGGAACATTAGTATATATGGTGTCAAATTTCAGCATTTACAAAATATCGCAATTAACCACAAACAAATATGCGATTAATCGCAATTGTACATTTAAAACTGACAGCCATTATATACACTACCGTTCAAAAGTTTGGGGTCACTTGCCGGAAATGTTTCTTATGATCTTCAAAAATCTTTTGATCTGAAGGCATATGCTTAAATGTTTGAAATTAATTTTGTAGACAAAAATATAATTGTGCCAACATATTAATTTAATTACAAAACTAAAATTTTATTAAAAAAAAAAGGTTTTGAAATGGATGAGTTGGATCGAATAATTAAGAAAAGCAGCCACTAAGTGCCCAACATATAGAAGAAAAAAATTAAGTAAAATAATAAAGAAAGAAAGAATGAGTAAGTGACCCTAAACTTTAGAATGGTAGTGTATATAAAATTTTCATTTACGGATGAACTATTACTTTAAGTAGCAATTATCTTGATGGGGTAAAAAATTAGCAGGAACTGTTACTGTGTGTATGTGATAACTTACTTGGTGTAAAGAGCTCTGAAAGAAGAGTGAAGTGTGTTTGGAAGGCAATTATCATACAGGGTCTTTATTTGAAGCTGTCACTGCACATCAAAGATGCACTTGTTGAGTGAGACTGATTAACACGAATGATGCTATTCAATAGCTGGATTGAACTGGACGCACACAAGACTTTCGCTCACTCTCGGGCACAAAGACGCACAACCACACAGACACTTTATAGAGAAGTCTTGTCAGCAAAACACAGAAACAGGGTTTTACTCTTAGGATGTCTATGAAAGTCTTCAATACAATAATTTCCCATGCGAAATGCATCACATTGCTGTCTAAATAAAAGCACCGAATGTGATACTATGGTGCTTGCTTCCTCATCTAAAACTCAACAAAAACAAGCACCAAATGTCAGCTCATATCAGCTGTGCCACAGGAATTAACAGGAACTGTGAACTGTTTTTACAATTATTCAGTGTTATTAAATAATGCGGAGTTGATAAAAATGTATTTAAAAAATGTAGAACCAAACTATTAAAATGATAGTTTACTAAAAATAAAAACAACATTAAGGTGAGTAAATATTGTTTCAAATATCCCTTTACATTTCAAACCCAAATGAACCCAGATAAATCAGGGTGAATTTCAAGTATTTTGAAGAAAAAAATATTTTCCAAGTGCTGTTAAAACTCCACCACATACAGTATACACCACCATAAACCTTTGCTAAAAGTTAAGACATTCCGACTATTTTTTCCCTCTGATATGCTGTTTCCCATTAAAGTTTTGTGGTGTTGGGAATCCACACAAACCGCCCTGTGGTGAGTTGGGAAGCCCACCGATGAATTTTAATGGTCCTGAAAAGGGTGCCATAGGCGCTGGAGGTTAAAATGCAGAGCAATTCTGACTGAGAAAGTTCAACACTAACAATGCAAACCCCCACACAGATGAGTGCATGTGTGTTATTAGCCTTTTCTCAGATTAACCAAGGCATTTTTTCAGTTTCAGAATACTGACATTGAGTGAAAAAAAAAGTACTTTGATGTGTAAATCGAATTAAAATACACTTTACATGACAAACAAATAAAAACAGTCTCAATATTTCCAGACTTTTTATGGTATTTATCATATCTCTTGTTTCCAAGTAGCTTTTAGTGTTTCTAGTACTTTCAGGGCTATTTTCAATACACATCTACTGTAAAACACTTACCATGCAGACAGATGCCCTCCCTCTGAACGGTGTAGCTCAGCATGGCAAATGGGGCCACAGGTGACTTAGCTATGACAATCTAAAACAAAAAACAAGAACAGATTGAAAGGGAATGAGAGAAGGCTTTATATCAATACAAGGCCAGGATATCAAAACAAGAGCAATGTTTCTTAGCCTCTTCAACTGTGTGGACCTGCCGGTGGGTCCAAAAGAGGGTTGCTATGTCGCAAAAAACGTTTACTCAAACTTAAAATGTTCCAAGTCTTCAGATACATCCCATGGTATCGTTTGTAAGCTCAGAATCTGATTTTTTCATATATAAACAATCACTTCTGCATTGATGATACACAAAATAAGGCCTGAAAACATTTGCGTTGCAAATAAGCGCCACCTAGAGGTAATTTGGTAAAAATATTAATATGAATAAAACAAAAGACAAATCATATCAAATGAAAGCTTTTATTCTAAGGAATGTGACTGTACAGTTTATTTTGCTGCCTATATGCCACAATTTAAGATTTTCAAAAGAATAACAATATGAAATATGATTTCTGCGGTCCTTTAAATACAAACATCTCATTAATGCGGTGATCACTGCCACTGCAAGACCCCAAATTGCTAAAAACTTTATATCTGCTCTTACCTTAGGCAGTTTTATACACAATTAGACATTTTCTACTTGTCTGTGAGATTTCTTGTGTGAATAAACCAATGTTATATCTTAGATGTCCTTAACAAAATATGCGGTCAAGCAGGAAATGCATGCTAAACAAGTCATCGGAAATATATGTTATCAAATATTGATGATAAAATCTGATAAATCATTGCAAAGGGGAGGAACTCAGCTTTCTATAGACACATATAGATTTTGATTCTAGTCCACACAGAGGCCTATATATTCAATTAAAAATTGGAAGTGCATAAACTGAAAATTACACTGAATGTCGATGGACAAGCACATCTCAGATAGGGATTTTGGGATAAAAGGTGATAGAGGAAAACTATCTTTTATAGCACTTGCTGCCATCTCGTTGTATAAAATAAGACTTTTTGGAGGGAGATAGAGTGAACGGAACCAGAATTACATGCTTACAAATTTAGGAAAACAAAATATTGTAAACATTTTTAAAGATAATTTATGAATAATTGAAGGGGGGGGGGGGGGGGTTCTGAAAAATAAGACCAATTTTGGCAATTAGTCCACAGTATGTGTGAATGTGAGCTTTTAAATTTGAGTGTGAAAAATGGAAGGCGGCAGCCCCAAAATAGACCAGAGTTTAGCTAATAATCATGACTGGCAATCAATTAAAAAGTGCTATCGGATTAATTGGATGATGTGCAGACATAATTGCAAGTATCAATATTTGACAATATATTATTTGCTTAATATTTCTCTCTTTAAGTCTGGCAAGGTACACTGCCTTTAGTGCCAGCTGGGGGTACAAGCAGAAATTGCATACAGATCAGGTGGCATGATTTAATGCATGAATTTATCAAATTATTCATAAATTAATTGTACTAAATTAACATGTTACATTGACAGCCCTACCAATAATACATGAATTTTGCTATTTAAGACATCAGATTAACCATGGCAGGGGCCCCCTTTCAAACATGGCACTATCTAGATGCTACATCATAGGGAATAATGGCAAAGCATCAGATTGTGGAAAACAGCCTGTAGGGAAGAAGTGGCATTGCGTTACCACACTCAACAGGGTCTTCCAGGAACACAACTTCTCTGAGATTCTTGCAAATCAGCATTACTCCTTTTGTCATCAGTCTCTAATAAAGAACATTGCACTGGAGAGTCACATGATGCCATGCATGGGTCAGAAGTGTGAATGGCGAGCTCTGCACATTTTGCTAGTTTTAATACTATTTGTGTCTCAAACTGGTGAGATTTGCTACATCTTGATTCTTAACTGTTCTAGGAAGACAATGTCAAAATTCAAAATCCTCAGGCTCTGGAGACATTAAAATGTGTATGTGCTCAACCTGATTCCTGGTAGTGGCAGGCTGAAAGCCCCAGACTCAATTCGGACGGGGATCTGAAAGAAATCTGAATTGAGCCATGAATTGATGAATGTGTCGGCAATGCTGCCGAAAGTCATTGCAGACTTGGAGGATCTTGCTGTGATACGTCGATCCATCACTTCCATGGAGACGAAATTCTCTGAGTTAGTTACAAGATAGTCAGACGTTGAAAAACAGATTGATTACTTGGAGTCATCGGAGAGGAATTTAGCTGCTAATCTGCTAGCGCCAAGGGAGATTTGGAACGCGTTCGGAAAAAACAGGAGGATTTGGAGAATCATAATTGATGAAACTACGTCCGAATTGTTGGAATTCCTCAGCATGAGGAAGGCTGAGATATGCTGAAATTCCTAGACGAGCTCTTCCCGAGTCTGCTTGACATAAAAGGCCATAAAATGGAAATCGAGCGAGGGTTCCGGCTTGCAGATCCACGGAGGGAGACAGACCCAGATAAATTCTGGTCAAATTTCTGAGATCATTCGATAAAGATTTTGTGTTACGCGAGGAGTAAAGGAAGGCATTCTTAGAACAACACAATATTCATCTTGTTCCCAGACTTGGCAAATTTGACAAGAGAGAAATGTGAATTATTCAGGGAATGCAATAAATTCTTACATCAATGGAAGGTCGCTTTTGCTCTGATGTTTCTGGCCAAAGTGAGAATAGATACGAAGGATGGCCAGAGAGAATTTATATGCCCTCAGCAAGCACTGTCCTACATAAAGGCAATCGAGTGAGTAAACCATTTGGTGATTTTCATGTTGCCGCCTAGTGGACCTGACTCACTGAACATTCACTTGACTGTTTGAGGAAACTGGGTGACATTTTCGTTTAGTTTTGTGCTGGTTCCGCTAGCAGCTGGAGCTTGTTTTGTGTAGAATAATTTCTTCGGTACAGTTTGTGGATGAATCTGCTCATTTTGGGTGCTTATGCCGCCTGTTGGATGGAGTTGGTTTTGTGGAATATTTCTTGCAGGATATTGTTTGACTCAATGTTTAGATGGAGGCTAACTGGCCCTCAGGGTCCTCTGTGGGCATGGCTTGGGAGGCACTTAATGCAGTTCGAAGGGGCCAGATCATATAGTCCGACTCATAGAACTCATGGAGTTGAAAGGGAACATTAAAAGTGCAGAGGCAGAGCTGAAGCGCTGAATGTCGTCTTATGGTCTCAGAGAATTGACCCAATTGAAATACAGATATATTACTATTTTGTCGCGGAAGGTGGAATTTTGGTTATTCAGGGAAAGACAGTCATACTTTGAGATGGGGACAAAGTAGGGAATCTTTTGGCTAGATACTTTTAAGCAGAAAGTCTTTTTCTACCATTCCCAGCAGTGAAATCTTCTGGTGATGAAATATTTATCTTGGTCATTGATATTAATAATGCTTCAAAAGAATTCTATCTTGACCTCTAAAAGTTCTATTGATGAAGATATTAGAAATTTTAGAACCATTAGAATTCCCTAAACTGACAACTGAGCAAAAAAATTCTCTTGATTCTGGGTCCAGACAGCTTTGCTGATCAATTTTTCAGAATTTATTCTACAGAACTGGCTCCACTTTTGTTAGAAGTTTATACAGAATCATTAAAGAATGTGAAGCTTCCACCAACCATGACACAAGCCCGGATCAGTCAGATTCTTAAAAAGGACAAAGATCCAAGCGAGTGTAAGAGTTACCATCCAATTTCTCTGATCCAGCTAGATGTAAAAATATTGTCAAAAATCCTGGCTAACCGATAAAGTTATGACATCTCTTATCCATATAGATAAGGTGGGGTTTATTCAGGGCAGCAGCTCTTCTCATAACATTCGGTGTTTCATCAATATCATGTGGTCAGTGGCGAATGATCAGACTCCGGTCACTGCCATCTCACTTGATGCCAAAAAGCCATTTGATAAAGTGGAATGGGATTATTTTTTTTAAGATTTTGGAAATATACGGGAACACTTCTATTGGATGGATTAAGTTACTTTATAGACATCCAGTAGCAGCTGTACAAACAAATGATTTAATTTCATATTATTTTAATCTGGATAGGTGCACCTGGCAGGGTTGCCCTCTTTCCCCATTATTGTTCTGGGATGATTTTGTGGTGGTGGGCGTGGTGGTGGCGGGAGGTATAAAAAAGCATAAACTTTTGCTTTATGCAGATTAAATTTATGCCTTGCATTCACATAATTATTAATACCTTTTCTAAATTCTCAGAATACAGTCAATTGGTCTGAATCCAAAGACCAATTGGCTCTGACAGCATACTACCAAGTAACAGCCTTCCAGTGGCCCAAACAGGGACCCAGTTTATTCCCAGCAAATTTGTGTGATTTAGTTCAGGGTATTTTTCCCCCTTTTCACTCAATTTGGAATGTCCAATTCCCAATACGCATTTAAGTCCTTGTGGTGGCGCAGTGACACCTCAATCTGGGTGGTAGAGGTAGAATCCCAGCTGCCTCTACTCTGAGACCACCAACCCGTGTCTCTTATCATGTGGCTTGTTGAGCGCAGAGAGCTTCATGCCATCCACCACAGCATCTATGCTCAACTCACCAGGTGCTCCACCGAGAACGAACACCATTATAGTGACCACGAGGAGGTTACCCCATGTAAATTTACCCTCCCTAGAAACCGGGCCAATTTGGATGCTTAAGAGACCTGGTTGGAGTAGCTCAGCACGCAGCAAACTCCAGGGGTGGTAGCCAGCGTCTTTACCACTGAGCTACCCTGGCCCCTAATTTTGACCTCTTAATAAAATGGTTTGAGCAATGTAATCAGGTGGGCTTGATTACATTTATGAATGATTGGGAAGGTTAATGTTATTAAAATGAATTGTATTCCAAAATTCAGATACTTGCTCAAGTCTCTCCCTGTAGATGTCCCCCTCTCTTATTTCAAGCAATTTGATAGCATAGCAAAGTCCTTTATTTTGAATAGTAAGCCTCCTAGATTACATTTTAATAAATTGCACAGGACGATCGACAAAGATGGGCTACGCCTACCCAAGATATTGTTTTATTATTATGCATTCGATCTTAGACATTTGGCTCATTGGTCGCTTCCATCTGAGAGAGACCCTCCCTGGTTTTGTATTGAACTGGAAATTCTTGACCCTATTTTGCTGTTTGTGAAGTCTTCCTATCAAACGAATCGAAGTTACACCCTGTTTTCTTGCATTTGCACTACGTATAGACAAAAGTGTCCAAAATATTTAATTCTGACATTTATTTAAATGTTCAAGCATACAGCTGAACCCTAAATTATGTATTTATATGTATTATGTATTCTGCTGGTCAGAGTGGATTGTGAGGGAGGTTACTACACTCTCACCTATATGAGAGTGGAGTGTTGAGGTCTTTTGAAGATTTGGGATTCCTAGATCTCAGATTTTTAGGTATTTACAGCTGCGCCACCTGCTCTGAACTATATTTGGGAGTAGCATATTACCCCCTAAAGCAGCAGATACTCTGGGAGTGGTGATTACTGCTTTTGGAAAAGGTCATGAGGCATCAGTATATTACTCCCTACTAATTCAGAGTCTGGGGGATGGAGCTTTAAATTCTATCAACAGATTGTGGACGAAAGATTTAAACTTGGTATTGGAGTGTGGGCTAGGATTAAAAACAAATTCAAGTCTGCATCTAGAGAGGGTGTGCCTTAAGCAATTCCACTAGATTGTATAGACTCTGTATATGTCTTAAAGACACACCCACCTGCTGGCGATTCCAATCAGAGGATGGAGACACATGGCCCATGGTGGTGTGTTGAGATCCAGGGGTTTTGGATGAAGGTTCAGAGTTTTATGTGTGACGTGTTGGGCACTTGGATTTCTTTTTGCCCCAAGCTCTGTGTTTTGGGTGATGGAGAGGTCATCGATGTGGGGAATAAATTCATAAAGAACTGGGTCCTGACCAGTGTGCTGGTTGACAGCGGATAGATTTGAGGGGATGGAAGTAGGCTGCAGTGCTCCATTTCAGGAGTGGTGCACGGAGATGGGGAGGGTGATGGCATATGAGGAAATGGTATATATAAATGGGTTATTTGGATTTGTTTGTTGGGAAATGGGGCAACTGGTTGGCGCTCTTGGAGGGCTCTTGGGGAGAGATAGCGCACAGAGAGGTTTAGATGTAGATGAGTGCGATTTTTATATATATATATATATATGCGCTCGACCTAATATAAAGTGTGATCAAAGCTTTTTAACAGTTAAAAAATTATTAAGATTGCGGTATACCTTGTGCGCTCTTGAAATCTTAAGTTGAACTCCCACATATGGCACAGCTTGCTCTTGGCTTATTTATTGTAAACTGGTTCACTTTTTGCAGGAGGATCTGGTTACCTGTGGTTGAGAATGAGTTTTTACTGTCCTACTGCCAGCTGCTTTGTGTGAATGTGGCTCCTCATTGATTTGCCTTGACACAGAGATGCAGAGCTTTACAGCCACCAAAATCAGCCCAGTCTGTTCCACTGTATCACTTATCCTACAATAAAAATCTCTTTACTTTGAGCCAACTGTGCCTCTCTTGCATAAGGAAGTAGCATGGTTTTACTAAATGGACAAAATCCATAATAAATGGCTGAAAAGGAGAGGGTTTTTACTGAATGCAGAACAGGGTCTTGCCAGAGCCACTGAACTGCACAAAGCAGTCAGGCACCATTGCCTCCTCATGTACCAGCAGTTTTGGACCACTGCTTCTGTATCAGTGTGCCTTTCTTTAGGTAGGAACTCAGTCAGAAAAGAGAAAAACAAAGTGCTCTGGCCTGTAAGTGTGTAAAGGCTGTGAGGTGTGCCATAAATCTACAGGATGAAAACAAGAAGGGCAGGCCAAGAAAAGGCGAGGTTGTAGAGCAAGCTATCTGTCCTCAAACATTATCTTAATTTTATTTGACTTAACAGCACAATGCTGTGCAAAGTGAAAAAATAGGTCAGTCAGTTCTTATTTGATGTTAAAGATAAATGTAGGGTGGTATTTTAAATGAAAGGAATTTCATTGTGGGCAGGACTAACCAATGCAATGATAATTGAAACTAACTTAATGAAAAAGACACGATTTGTTGCTTAATGCTTTGGTTACAACTGTACATTACAACTTATTGCCCTATTTTAAAATGCAAGCATTACGCATAATGCAGTGCCTTAAGTCATAAGCACAAAGTCAATGGGCAATGGGGTATTTTCGTATTCCAAGCATGCACTTAGTCTAGGTGCAAGTGGGTTTGGTGAAATCATGTGTGCCAGGTGCTAATCAGGTCAAGGGAGGATGTTCTATGGCACCGTCTCAAGTTATTCCCTGTCAAGTACCAGCGATATAAACAAAGACACCAACTTATGAATTTGCTAGGTAGTGTAAATGGACAGTATGCAATTAATTAGAAGAATAGAATTTACATTTACATTATTTTGTGCATTAACTCTATCCTTGTTAAATGGGACATGCTCCTTTTATATGCATGGAAAATGTGGTTCAGGATATGGATGTAGGCTCTGTTAAATTATAATGTAAGCATTATTAATCATTTTCATCTACTGCCACACAAATCATGACTAGTATTAACAGCGATTGTATCGGAACACACTTCACTTCTACTGGTCGACATTGATTTAAAAAAAACTTAATTCATGTATTGAAAAACAAAAAATGAAAAAAAAAAATTCTAAATTTAAATTACACTTCAAACTATAAAGATTTAGACTTTTCTTCTGTTTTTTTAGTTGGCTTTGGATTCCGATATAGTTGGCTCTTCCACCAATAGCTGGTGTGTATTGAGCATACTGGTGCACTATGCCTACTATTGCATAATCCATGTGAATACTGCACATTGGTGGTGGTGGTTGAGGAGAGCCCCCTATTCACAATGTAAAGTGCTTTGAGTGTAGTGTCAGAAAAGCTCAATATACACCGATCAGTCACAACATTAAAACCACCTGCCTAACACATACCTAATAGTCTGTAGGTCCCACTCATGCCGCCAAAACAGCGGCAACCTGCATGCCAGAATAGCATTCTTAGATGCTATTCTTCTCACCACAATTGTACAGAGTGGTTATTTGAATTATGTAGACTTTGTAGTTCGAATCAGTCTGGCCATTCTCTGTTGACCTCTCTCATCAACAAGGCATTTCCTTCCACAGAACTGCCACTCACTGGATGTTTTTTGTTTTTGGCACCATTCGGAGTAAATTCTAGAGACTGTTGTGCTTGAAAATCCCAGGAGATCAGCAGTTACAGAAATACTCAAACAAGCACATCTGGCACCAACAATCATCCATGCGATTTTCTGATCAGCCAATCGTGTGGCAGCAGTGCAGTGCATAAAATCAGGCAGATCCGGGTCAGGAGGTTCAGTTAATGTTCACATCAACCATAAGAATATGGGAAAAATGTGATCTCAAAAATTATTTGGACCATGGCATGATTGTTGGTGCCAGATGGGCTGGTTTGAGTATTTCTGTAACTGCTAATCTCCAGGGATTCCTGGACAGAAATATCTTGTTGATGAGAGAAGTCAACAGAGAATGTCCAGACTGGTTCAAACTGTCAAATTCTACAGTAACTCAGAAAACCGTTCTGTACAATTGTGGGTTGCTTCTGTTTTTGCGGCAAGAGGGGGACCTACACAATATTAGGCTGGTGGTTTAAATGTTCTAGTTTAATGTTCTGGTCATTCTCATGAAGGAGTTGGAGGGTGTTTACCTGTCTCTGTTCTGAGTCTTTATACTGAACGATGAGGCGAGTATTAACGCTATGACTCCATGTGTTTCCCAGCGCTGCTGTTATAAACCCCGACTCCTCCTCTCTAGATCCTGAAGGTCAAGAAAACAAAAGACAAAAAAAAAACAAAACAGATTTTATAAAGTTGTTTCACCATAGTGCATCCCCAATTGTCAAAGCTCATTCATCTTGTGAGTCACTTCAAAACTGAGTTATTATTGTGATTTGGGACTGGCTGCATGGCAGTTGATAAGACGATAAGAAGTTGATAAGATAAGAAAAGCTTCTTAAGGTCACATATCTAAAGTAGTTACCAATATTACAATTGACATGACACTCATGCCGGTCTTCCTCGAACTGCTATGTAAACAAACACACCTGTATGTCTTTGTTCGCCCACAACCAGAAACATTTGGGGTTTCTAAGGTCACAGTCTGGGCATCTTTTCTCATGATTCTTTGTTGTGTTACATTGACATTCCATGCTGCAATCTGACAATACAACTGATAACTGTCACATCAGCAACTCTCACTTCCTCAAAACATTTCCTGTGGAAAGTAGAGTGCGGGAGAAACCTGAAAAAGCCAGCACCAAATGTCAGTGAACTGGAAGGTCCCTCCTCTGAAAAAACAACATCCTCAAAAAAAAAAAAAAAAAAAAAAAAAAAAAAATCTACAAATTTGGAAACAATAGGGCTACATTAAAACAATTACTGCTTGGGACTGACAACTGTTTTCAGAAACGGTGTGAATATATATTTAACTGTCCTGTTCATATAACAGCAGACAGGATCATGTTGAGTCTTATCACAGTTGACACAATTTTGTGTCGAGGCGCAAGTTCATCCGCCAAATCTTAATTAACTAGCAGTTGCTTCAAATGCTCTTTTATGTTTAACTAAGTGTGGAGAGCAGTATTTGGGTTGCATCAAGACCACACTGGTAGAAGACAGTGACTAGATCTAAAATCTTCCGATGACACACAGCTTACTGTATATCTACAACTCCCATTAGTTAAAGAAGCCCATATGAAAAAAATCCAACACATATATGAGACAAGCAGTATGTGTGCAGAAGTGAGTGGCTTTCGCATTGTATGACATGACAGACAACTAGTTGTCAACCATGGATCCATTCACACAGCCCAAGCTAACTAAACTCACTTAAAATGTAGAACCTAGTCTTGAAAATTAGGGAAATGACCTTGGTTATAGAATGCAGCAGTCACTCTTGTTCATAACTAAACTGTGTGAGAAAATAACCATATTTAAGTACTCAAATTTGTTTGCTGCTGTGTGAATGTAGCCTAGCTCACAAATGTACAGCTCTGTTTCACTTCATCTCAAGAGATGAAATGTCTGATTTGGAAAGAAACTTAGACTAATGACCACACATCTAAATGTGAGTTCATGGTAATAAGGTTGGACCAGACCAGATTAAACAAATGTGACGCCTTGTTAAGGCCAGTCTTCTCAAATCAATGCTGTGGCTTCCAGTACAATCCGCCTACTCTCTCCGATCTCAACAGCAGTGATGACAGTCAGTGACAGCAGAGCAATTCAAATGCGTCAATCAGCAATCAAGTTAAATCCAGTTCTTGTTTGGAGCTAATTCAGCACGTCCAAATATTTTGTTGATGGTTTGTGAAAATGGGAATAAAAAAATTGTGGACTTGGACTGAAGACAGGGAAGTAGTGGTGCTCTCAAAGTGATTTAGATTTAAAGATAATGTTGTTACGAAAATTGGAGTGTGCTTTTGTCTTCTTGACTGGTTAAAACCCTGGGTGTTTCAGTCACTGTTCTGATATACACTCATTGAGCATTTTATTAGGAATGCTATAGTCCTAGTAAAGTGCCCCGCGTGGTCTTGTGCTGTTGTAGCCCATCTGCCTCAAGATTTGAAGTGTTGTGCATTCTGAGATGCTTTTCTGCTCACTACAATTGTACAGAGTGGTTACCATAGCCTTTCTGTCAACTTGAATTGTCAACTTGTAAAATCTAGAGACTGTTGTGCATGAAAATCCCAGGAGATCAGAAATACTCAAACCAGCCCATCTAGCACCAACAATCATGCCATGGCCAAAATCACTGAGATCAAATTCTTTTCCTCATTAAGTTAATATGAAAATTAGCTGAAGCTCCTGGCCTGTATCTGCAAGATTTTATGCATTACACTGCTGCCACACAATTGGCTGATTAGTTAATAGCATAAATAAAAAGGTGTACAGGTGTTCCTAATAAAGTGCTCGGTGAATGTGCAACCAAACTACTGTATGCAGTACTTGCACTGAAAGTACGCAAATTCACCATTATCTCACAGGAGACTCTACTCCTATTGGTAGTCGCTGCCGAAAATCACTCCTCATTTGCATAAAGTTAAACTTTTCTCAACTTTCTGTATTCACTGAACTGAACAACTTACCAAGTCGCCATCTCTCATTGAAAATGAATGTGATCTTGTTGCTTTGTTGCCTGAAGTTTTTGCATGTGTGAACGGGGCTTAAGTCAGAATGGTCTGAATATCTGTGCCAAGCTTGGTGTATGTAACCTCATAGCTCTAAGAGGAGGTACAATTGACAATGTTGTTCTTGGCTAAGGGATTTTGGAAAACACCATAAAAATGCAAAATAGAAGTAATTTCATTATTGGTCTCAGACTGTGACCCCACTTTGACTTTCCACATTCATATAGAGTTAAGAAAAAAAATTATTAAAAAAAATGTTCTGATCAGGTCATTAAAAATGCATGCGACATATTGAGAAAGGATGGAAACCTTATTTGTCTTGCTTTCCCTATTTTACTATACAAAGTAGCCTTCTTATCAATGTTCAGAGGAGAATAGAACTGAATCATTGCTGCTTCTGTCACACATAGCAGGGGGGAGTCCAGGGGCTGGACAATTACACTGCTGCCTGTTAACACTATTACAGCCCTGAAATCAAATCCAACCATAAACAGTACACGCACATATTGTACAAGCATCTGAAGCCAATTGTTGGTGACTAGCAGAAAAAGCAGAGTTAGATCCACAGCAGAAATGTTCAGTAAATCGGCTGAGTTCTGTTATGATTTAGGTTTATTCACCTCATCTAAATAACAAGCCTGAAGGTGCTAGTTGTAGCCAACAGCAAATGCTATTCTTGTGCAGAGTTGACCTCTAAGATTCAACTACTCAAATATATACAAACGGCTAAGGTATGGCCTTTTGTCAAACAAAAGACTTCAAAAAGGATTTTCCATTCCAAAGGCCAAAGACAAACACATTTTCCCAATAACTGGTTGTCTGAGAACCTATAAAATCATGTCTAAATCAGTTACTCTTGGCTACAAAGTACAATACATTGAAAAACACATGTTATCCCATATTTGGGTGCTGAGACATGGCTCATTTTCAAAATGCATTCAGTACTAACAATATTTTGTAATCCTGTCCACCAAGACTGTATGTAAACATTTAAAGGAATAGTTCTCCCACAAATGTAATTTCAGTCTTCACTGATGCACCCACATGTTATTCCAAAACCATATGACTTACTGTCACAAAAGGAGTTATTTTGAAGAACTTTTGTTCACTGAAAATCTTGTTCTCAAATTGAATTTGCGCTTGCGAACATTCAAACTTGTGAAGATGCATTGCACTAGGTTTAATGGAACGGCATTGGTTCCAGTATGTCTTGTAAACAATCTTGACGTGCCAAGCAGTGTAGTCGTTGAGACCAGCTCATCCGAGTACAAGTCTAGGCTGACACCAGAGTAGGTTGACACAGAAACAAGACTCATAGAAGCTTAATGCAATCTTAATAAATGTGTTAAAATTATAGCATAAATAACTAATTTATTTACACCAACATAAGCCAATGCAAATAATTGATATGGTAAATCTGAGATATAATGTTAGGTCCATAGACGGACTCGACTGGTTTAAAACTTGCTCGAGTCCATGACAAAACAAAGATGATTAAACCATTAGACCAAGTTCAAGACCATATCCGGTTTTAAGATTTGAGTATTATGTCCGAAATTGCCAGTGAATAACTATATAGAGAGGTTTCTTCAACTTTGGGCCATTTCATGTCCAAGGGGTTGATTTTCTTCTTTTGATTTCTGAACTTTTTCTTTTTGTTATACAAGTGCATCATAAAAACTAAATTAGAAACTTTTTCCATGCCTTCACTTATATGTGGTACTTTTCAAATGTATTTTATTTACAGATTTAACTGTTTTAGCCTTTTCCTAGTGTCTGACTTTCAATATGAAACTATTAAATGCACATTTAGACATGTTCTTAATCTAAACAAAGAGATAAGTTAACAAACCATTTCAATATTTAATGTGTGAAAATGATTTCTGGACCTTGGCGCAGTTGAAGAAGGTCAACTAATCTGATGAGTCACTCTTTCGTTTACATCACCTGGATGGCCATATACATGTGTGTCGTTCACCTGGAGAAGTGATGGCACCAGGAGGCACTGTGGGAAGACGACAAGCCTTGTCCCATAGGCATAGGAGGGAGTGTGATGATCTGGGTAATGTTCTGCCGGGAAACCCTTGGCCTGGCCATTCATGTGGACATCAATTTGACACGTGCCACCAACCTAAACATCATTGCAGACCAGGTACACCCCTTCATGGCAATGGTATTCCCTAATAGCAGTGGCCTTTTTCAGCATGATAATGCACCCTGCCACACATTGTTCGGGAATGGTTTGAGGAATAAGATGGAGTTCATGGTTTTGTCCTGGCCTCAAATTTCCCCAGATCTCAATCTGATTTAACATTTGGGGGATGTGCTGGACCAACAAGTCCGATCCACGGTGGCTGCAACTTGCAACATACAGGAATTGAAGGATCTGCTACTAATGTCTTGGTGCCAGATACCACAGGACAGCTTACTAGATGTTTTGGTGGAATACAGAGGTACACACACACACACACACACACACACACACACACACACATATATAAAAACACACACACACAAAACCCCAACTCCAAAAAAGTTGGGACAGCATGAAAAATGCTAATAAAAACAAAAATGTGTCATTTGTAAATTATATTCACCATTTGCTATATTGAAAGCTCTACAACTACACATTATATGATGTTTTACCACGTGAATCATTTAAAAAAAAAATTACAGGAATTTCAAATTAGATGATTACAACAAAAAGTTGGGGCAGTTGAGTGTTTACCACTGTGAAACATCATCATTTCTTCTAATAATACTTTGGCACTGAAGACACAAGTTTGTTATGTTTAGAAAGTGGAATTTCCCCCAGTCATCCATTATGTAGGTCTTTAGCTGCACAATTTTACGGGGTCTTCCTTGCCATCTAATGTGCTTCATAATGTGACACATTCTCATTTTGAATCAGATCAGGACTGCAGGCAGGCCAATCTAGCACCCACACTCGCTTACATAGTCATGCACTTAAAATCCAGGCAGTATGTGGTTTGAAGTTGTCCTGCTGGAAAATGCAAGGGCGTCCCTGGACAGTCAAGATGGCAGTATATGTTGCTCCACAATTTGTACATATCTGTCTGCATTCATGGTGTTACCCATGCCATGTGCACTGACACACACACACAGGCCCATTCAGACACTGGTTTTTGGCCCTGATGCTAATAACAGCTTGGATGGTCCTTTTGCTCTTTGGCCCAGAGAACACAATGGCTGTGTTTTTCAAACTAAATTTTTAATTGTGGATTCTTCAGACCAAAAAACACAGTTCCACTGTTCTACTTTCCATCTAAGATGAGATCGAGCACAGAGAAGTCAGCAGCGCTTTTGAACAGTGTTGATGTAGGGCTTCTGCTTTGCATAGTAAAGTCTTAAATTGCATCTGAGGATGCAGCTGCAAACTGTGTTGTCTAGCAAAGGTTTACTAAAGGAATCCCAAGCCCATGTTCATTATATCCATTATATTATAGATAAAAAATTTTTTTTAATATAGTTATGTCTGCGGGATCAGAGATCAGCCGCATTCAGAAGTGGTTTTCATCTTGCCCTTTACACACCAAAATGTTACCAGATTCCTTAAATCTTTTAACTATATTGTGCACTGTAGAGGGGGAAATGCCCAAAATACTTCCAATTTGTCTTTGGGGAACATTGTTCTCAAAGTGCCGGATTATTTGCTGAAGAATCTGTTGGCAAATTAGCAAAGTCTTGAACAATCCATGCTCTTGAAGGACTAGGATGTTTTTGGAGGCTCCCTATATACTAGGACACAATTGCCTCACCCGTTTAACATCGCCTGTTTCACATTGCCTTATTTCAACTCATCAAATTGTTATTTGTCTTAAACTGCCCCTGTCTCAACATTTTAGGTAAAACATCATATAATGTATAGTTGTGGTGCTTTCAATATAGCAAAGGGTTCATATACACGTTAGTGTACTTGTTAACAAAGTCAATAGTGTCAGTGAGGAGCATAATTCTGAGATAAAATGTGAGATAAGCGGTGTTTGAAGGGGAAAAAAAATCACTTGCTAGAAGAGTTTGTAATTTTGCCAAATTATGCAAAAAGTGTGAAAATATTAATTAATTGTGTGTGTTTAGGATAAATAAAATGTTATCTATTAAATTAGCCATAGCAAGACAAAGGAGTGTGATTCTGCACACCCGGTCCCTTATCAGGCTAATTAAGCCTCCGGGAGGGATAAAGGCCGACTGTGGATCGTTTACGGGCAGCTGACCATCATGTGTGTGTGTTTGTGTCTTTAAGTTTTTCATTAAAATATTATTTATATTGTCGAGCCGGTTCTCGCCGCCTCCTTTCCATTGTTCCCTTTACAAGGAGGTGGCCCTTTTATATGAAAAACATTTAAAAAGTATAATTCCCATCACCATCGTTTCCACCACAGCTCTGCAACACATCACAGAATTTTAGATGTGCTGGTACACTGGTGGAAATAATCATTAAAAATGACAAATCTCCTGTGAGACATGCATATTCACCATTGGACACTATTATTAGAAATATAAAAAATATATATATATATTAAAGTTAAAAATGTTTTAATGAGACATCATTAACTAGAAATCCAGTGCTAAAAGTGCCTGAATATTTGCAGATTTCAGACTATTCCTTACATTAATCTATCGGATGGCTTTAAAATAAGATATAGCACACGTCGTATGCATTAGTCATATGGACAACATTTCTAGTGGTTTTCTTGTCCTTTTTGGAGGTTGACAGTCCCTGGTCATTGCATATGTACGTTGATAGGGGAAAAAAACGTGTGACCATTCTTCAAAACATCATCTTTTGTGTTCCACAGTAGAAAGCCATTTGGAACAAATGTAACAAACTACACCTGTAAAATCCTCAGGTCCAACTCCAAACTTTCTTGTGTATTTCTGAGAAAATGAATGGCTATTTGTACTCTCGGCTGCTCCATAGATGAACACTGACATATTCTTGAAAGATCAGAGGAGACAAGGGAACACAGGCTGATAACAAATGTGCAGAGAGTGAATTGGATATGGGCCATTATTTCCTCAAATAATCCCAAGAGATGAAAAAACAGAGATTGCATTTTGTTTGAGAATGATACAGAAAGAATATGAGTGGGAGAAAGAGTTACCCACAACCCCCACCTTGCCAAGTGGAACAGTGGGATGTAAAGAAAGGTGTCTGGTGATAAAGTTACAGGCCAATAACAGGCCAGGCCAATAACATGAGACTCTATCTCTTTCCCCAAAGATTGCCCCAAAACAAGAACTTTTCACCTCCCTCTCACTGTACACTTGGATGTTCGCCAGTGGATACTCACACTGTGATGCACTGTGTATTCTGACACCTTTCTATCATGGCTAGCATTAAGTTTTTCAGCAATTTATGCTACAGTAGCTCTTCTGTGGAATCAGACCAGACGGGCTAGCCTTCACTCCCCACACACACATCATTGAGCCTTGGGCACCCATGACCCTGTCACCGGTTGTCCTTCATTGGACCACTTTTGGTAGATACTAACCACTGCATACCGGGAGCACCACACAAGACCAATGACAGAAGCTCACTGCACAGCCATGAAATCAGAGAGGCTGTGGGATTCAAAGAAGGCCCAGACAGGTTTGAGCAGTGAGAAGATCATGTTTTCAGCCTCCTGATTAGAGGAATTTCATCTTCTCAAAGGTCAATGATCTACTTCAAAAGATTCTAAAACAGTTGCTTGTGCGGAAGATCATAAATAATGCTCATCTGGTAGTCATCCAACAACCGACTGATCACTGTAAATAAATAAATAAACTGAGAACTAAAAAAAGTGTTTGTGCTACCTTAAAACTTTAAGCTGTGACCATTTAAGAGTGAAAGTTGTTAAAACAGAACACGAAGTTGACTTTAATCAATATAACTTGTTAAATTAGCATAATGTCTTTTGAATCAACTTCATTCTAATTCAATTCAAACTGAATATAGAAGTTCAATGAATTATATTTCCATTAAATATTATGGATAACCATTAGGGGTATTCCATTGTAAGAAGTAAAATAAACTGCCATTTGATAGTAAACGGCCAGTTGAATAATTAGAGGCCCCATTGATCATATTCAGACTTCAGCTTGTCAAGGAGACACGCATGAGCCTCAACACGCAAATCACACATGCCTAAAAAGATGAGCTTTGACAAATAACTTGATGACAACAAACACAACAACAAACAACATAAATAAAAAAAGTTAAAGACAGTAACACTGCTTTTTGCATAATTTATTCATACTGCAGATCATGATGTAAATCTGAATAAGTGAGCATGATGTGTGTAGTTCTCTTGACTTATACTTTTTATTTCAGCTTACTAGTTCAATAACCTATCACAAGTTCCACCAACAAAAACTTGGATAATTGGGTTCACAACAAGATCAAGCTAGGGTTATTCTAACTCTACATTTCAAGTTATGAAAACTAAAAAGGCAAAAAAAAAAATTGGAAGTCGGTTAATGAGATTGAAGAGTATTTTGGGGTCACATTTTTAAAGCTTTAATTAGCCTGCTAACAGCATACTGTGCTTTAGCAATGTAGCGCAACAGAACCTGCCCACTTTTTTGGTCTTGGTTCTGGAAGCATTTTCTCCATTTATTTTTTTTCCAAGGGTATTTCATAAAATCTTTCACAGAAGAGTTCTTAGCCAAAAACCAAATCAACAAGCTCAGAGGGAAATCACAACATTCCAAAGTTTAATTTGAAGCAAAAAAGTATCTGAAAATCGGAAATATAAAAAAGACAAAAGCTACAAGAATGTGTACTTACCGCCTTTCATGAGGGAATGAACTACAATCCCATTAAGCATTGCGAATGGCATAATCAAATGAAAAAAGATGGAAATATATAAAATTACTGATTCAAAGTTGATTAGAAGCATATAATCAATATACAGTTGAAGTCTGAAGTTTACATTCACTTAGGTTGAAGTCATTAAAACTCATTATTTAACCACTCCAAAGATTTAATATTAGAAGCCTACTGTTTCAGCCAGTCGTTTAGGACATCTTTGTGCATGACATGAGAAATGTTTCCAACAATTGTTTACAGACAGATTGTTTCACTTTTAATTTACTATATCACAATTCCAGTGGGTCAGAAGTTTGATGTCATTTGATGAAAATGATGTCAAGCCTTCTGATAGGCTAATTGGAGTTAATTGAAGGTGTACCTGTGGATGTATTTTAAGGCCTACCTTCAAACTCAGTGCCTGTTTGCTTGACATCATGGGAAAATCAAAAGAAATCAGCCAAGACCAGGATCTCCACAAGTCTGGTTCATCCCTGGGAGCAATTTCCAAATGTCTGAAGGTACCACGTTCGTACAAACAATAGTAGGCAAGTACGAACACCATGGGACCACACAGCCATCATGCCACTCAGGAAGGAGATGCATTCAGTCTCCTAGAGATGAACGTAGTTTGGTGCGAGAAGTACAAATCAATCCCAGAACAACAGCAAAGGACCTTGTGAAGATGCTGGAGGAAACAGGTAGACAAGTATCTATATCCACAGTAAAAACAAGTCCTATATATCGACATAACCTGAAAGCCAATGCTCCAAAACTCCCATAAAAAACCCAGACTACAGTTTGCAAGTGCACATGGGGACAATATTATTATAGTATATTACATGCAGGAGGGACTGGTGCACTTCACAAAATAGATGGCATCATGAGGAAGGAAAATTATGTGGATATTTTGAAGCAACATCTCAGACAACAGGAATTAAAGGTCAGTCGCAAATGGGTCTTCCAAATAGAAAATGATCCCAAGTATGCCTACAAAGTTGTGCCAAAATGGCTTAAGAACAACAAAGTCAAGGTATTGGAGTGGCCATCACAAAGCTCTGACCTCAATCAAATTGAAAAATTGTGGGTAGAACTGAAAAAGCATGTGCTAGTAAGTAGGCCTACAAACCTGACTCCGTTACACCAGTTCTGTTTGGAGGAATGGGCCAAAATTCCAGCAACTTATTGTGTGGAGCTTTTGGAATGCTACCCAACACGTTTGAACCAAGTTAAACAAATTAAAGGCAATGCTACCAAATACTAAAAGTGTATGTGAACTTATGACCCACTGGGAATGTGATGAAAGGAATAAAACTGAAAAAAATAATTCTCTACTATTATTCTGACATTTCACATTCTTAAAATAAAGTAGTGATCCTAACTGACCCATTTAATTCTACGATTAAATGTCAGGAATTGTGAAAAACTGAGTTTAAATGTATTTCACTAAGGTGTATGTAAACTGACTTCAACTGTATTTAACGCATATTGCGAAACATTCAGGTATACTGTATACAACCTACAATTAGTTTGAGTGTGTAGGGAGATTTACTCAAGCGCGTCATTCGCAGTGTGTCAAGGAAGTGGGCGGTCACTTCAGGGCACTTTTCCACAATTTTATAAGGAGGTGGATTTTTCCCTCACTAGGATTATGGCTGGTGTAGTTCTTCATCAGGAATTCCGCTATTAAGCATGAAAACGCGATTCCTTCAGCAGAAGCACTAATACATAACCTTGGGATCACAGTAGGCCTTTCTTTAAAGGTTTCTGAGTAATCATTAATACTCAATTCATCTATGACAAAAATGTATGTGATTTTTACTTCCACAACCAGTGTTGGGTGTAATCCAATTACAAAGTAATAAATTACTGTAATCTAATACTTTTTTATAAAAAAAGTAGTGTAATGCACTACATTTTAATTTCCTTGTAATCGTATTACAGTTACTGACTTTCAATTCATTTAATTACTTTTAAGTACATTATAGGTTTATGCTTATTTCAAATATATTATTTATGTAGAATACATGAGTTATGGCCCCGTAACGAGTCATATAACTGGTTAATTTAGTTCCAATCATTTTTCCATGAAACCAAAGGGTTTAATCGCAGTATATTTTTGGAACTACACTTCATGTTGCCCCCAAAAAATAAAGAAACGACCGCATCACACATTTCTTCCCCAATTGCCCGTTGTGGATGTTGCCTTCAGTGAATGAAGACATTTTTTTTTAAAACTATGTATAAATATACAGGGTGGAAGTGGGAAACACTGTTGCCTAACAGAAACAAGGTCCCGGGTTCGAATACATGCTCAACAGGGCCTTTCTTTGTGGAGTTTGCATGTTCTCACTCTGTTTGAGTGGTTTCCTCCAGGTGTTCCAGTTACCCACAGTCCAAAGACATGTAGGTCAAGTGAATCGGAGACTCCAAATTGCCCATAGGTGTTAGCGTGAATGTGTTTGTCTGTGTGTGTTGCACTGTGATGGACCTGTCCAGGGTGTTTTCCTGCCTTTGGCCCGAGAGAGCTGGGATAGGCTCCAGTGACACTGCATAGGACAAGCAGCTATGGAATGGATGTATAAAGTACCACATATACTGTACATGCATGGCTAATCCAGATCCATAATTAGATTTCTCAGTTGTTTCCAAGTCTTCACTGAATTATTGTTAGATATGATGCATTAATACAGATTTGATTACAGATCTTTAAACACAATTTTACTTAACTTTCAATTAATTGTATGCTTGTTACAATTTCTATTCCGATAAATCAAAATTTTTTGGTTTATTTTGGCGAGGTGTGTGTTATTTTGCGCTTGTTTTTCCAGACCAGATTGCTTGTTTGTCTAATGAGATCTGGCAACGCAGCAATTGGTATTTCACCCAACCCTTAGTCATTTTAAACACCATTATTAAACGTTCTTTTATTTTGTTCTAACCAGTAACCATTTCAAAGGAGGCTGCGGAACCTTTCAACGGAACAAAAACATTTTTTGCTCAGAATGAACCGAAATTAAAAAATATTAAATTTTTAGTCCCTTCTGTCCAGAAACAAATTTAAATTAACCCACTTTTAAGCCCAGCCAATAGAGCAGTACACATGCAAACAGACATCTTTGGACCCTGCATGATGTCTTGTGCTGTTTTTTTTCTTCTTTTCTCTCCAATTTGGAATGCCCAATTCCCAATGTGCTCCAAGTCCTCGTGGTGGCGTAGTGACTAGCATCTATCTGGGTGGCAGAGGACGAATCTCAGTTGCCTCCACGTCTGAGACCGTCAATCCGTACATCTTATCATGTTGCTTGTTGAGCACGTTACCACGGAGATCTAGAGCGTGGAGGCTTTACGCTATTCTCCGCGGCATCCACGCACAACTCACCACATGCCCCACCGAGAGCGAATCACATTATAGCAACTACGATGAGGTTACCCCATGTGACTCTACCCTCCCTAGCAACTGGGCCAATTTGGTTGCTTTGGACACCTGGCTGGAGTCACTCAGCACACACTGGATTCGAAATCGTGACTCCAGCGGTGGTAGTCAGCGTCAATACTCGCTGAGCCACCAACTCTTTGAGACCCCTGTGCTCAGTTCTGTTCCATTCCTTTGCATTCCTGTTTCTGAAACACTTTCTCGCATTCCATATGTGGATTGTAACCCCACTTTGCCGAGTGGAACAGTGAGATGTTAAGAAAGAGTTGTGTAGGGGAAAAGTTAGACCACTTCAGCTTTTTAGACAAGTCAATTTGGAAAATATGTTGTTTTGCACAACCCTACCAAGTACAATCCTGAATGGATTGGAAAGATGTCTTCCATTAACAAGATCAGAGAACAGCCTCTTAAAGGGAATTTCTGGTCTAAATTTCCATCATTGAACCTCTTCACACATTTACACAAAAACATTCACCTCAAAGCAGACAATGGGGACCTGTTCTTACCATCTGACTGAGTCCGCTGAGGGTAGTGAACCTTCTCGCCCACATGTGTGGTGATCTGGTTAGTTAAAACCACCTGAGGAAGAAACACAGAAGGGAAACATCTGTACTGGAGTTTACACCAGCTTGCCTGGATCACACACACACACACACACACACACACACACACACAGAGTAACAGCCAGTCATGGATGCTGAATTCCTCATGAAGAAAGATAACTCTTGACATCAGTCATTACATAATGGTGTAAACTGAGGTCATGTCTAAAAAAAAAAGGGATTAAAATGCAAAAAAGTGTGAAAAACCAACATTATTTCAGACCGACATTAGCTGGAGATAATGTCTGGTAAAGGGGACTGAACAGTCTTCGAGATTTGTTTTTTTTCTATTTTGAATATTCTATAATACAAAAATTAATTAACTATAAAAAAATGTAAAAAAGATATATATATGATATGATATGATAAACAACTCAGTAACACCATGTTTGAATTCAAAGATATGTTCTGGGTCAAAAAAATAATCTTCAAGACAGCATCTGTGGCCTGCTGTCAGTAATCAAAGATGATAAATTTAATCCATATCATGATAGTAATTAATATGACTTCAGTGGTTAAATCAATATCTTTACAAGACATTTGAGAAGTATGGATGAGAAACGGATCAATATTTTATGTCATAATTTACTATAAATTCTCCTCCCGAAGAATGCAAATAAACAAAAACGAATGTGGAAGTGAAAGTAGAGATTTATAGTTTAAAATAAAGGTACATAAATATTGATCCGTTTCTCTTCTGAAGACATGGATTTAACAACTGAAGTCATGTGGATTACTTTTATGATGCCTTTATGTGCTTTCCAGACCGTCAAAATTTTGGTCACCATTCACTTGCAATGTATAGACCTACAGAGCGGAGATATTCTTCTAAAAATCTTAATTTGTGTTCTGCAGAAGAAAGTCAGTCATACACATCTGGGATGGCATGAGGGTGAGTAAACTATTATTATTTATATTTGGGGGAGTGAACTATCCCTTTAAGTGGTGGGTATACTTTTTAAAATGGAAGAACTTCGAATTAGGCATTATGTAAATATGTGTGCATTTTAAGCCCCATAGACTTCCATTGTAAGAGTATTTACTGTATATATGATTTTTGCTTGCTTTCAAAAACTGAAGGATGACTTGAAATAATTTTCTGTGGTAACACGTATAGTGTTTAAAGGTGAAAAGTGTACATTTTGTGCCTCTCCTGGTACCATATGGAAATTTGTAATAGTATGTACTTTAATGTTTATTTTTGCTCAGTGCCTTGGTGCTAAATGTCATTGCAAATGCATTACCGTAATGCAATTTTTGTTTATTTTTAGAAACGGAGGGAAATTTCTGAGGAAATTTTTCTTTGTGATAATCAAGAGCAGTTAAGAGAGCTCAATTTGTACTGAACCAACATTCCTTCACTATGGCTCGCTTTCTCATAAACACACCTAAAAACAAAATCAGCCATAACCGAAAAAAACATTTCGACATTCCTTTATGTTAACAAAGCTTGGGAGAACACACTTAGCTCAGTAGAGCTTGGCTCAAGGTTTTATTGTGGAAATTTAGTGGGTTAACCTATTTTATGGTTATGAGCTTTTATGTGTGCAATAACACAGTAGCCTACCTCGAGGAGTTATCTAGCATGTGGCTTCATGTTGAGGCCCTTTTCTGCTGCTGCAGAAAGCTGCATTAAAACTCACTTGTGGCCACTGGGAATGTCAAGCACAGACATTTACTGTGCTGATTTAAAACATAACTATCATCTTTAAAATGAGTGTGGTTGGAGGGGGACCAGGGGGCAAATGACTGCAGATTAGATGCGATTGGGGTTAGAGCCTTGGGTCTCCTCTGAGAATAGTTGACTTACAGACTCATTTCGAAATAAGGGAATGCAGTATTTTTGTCACAGCACACTTAATTGAACAAATTATTCTAGAGCCAACAAAGGATTCAAGAAAGGCAATAATATTCCTAAGTATGATTAATCCAAACAAATGCGTAGAATTAGAAACGATACACTTTTAAAAACATGATCTGTGAGCACATGTATGAAGTGTACCAATTAGAAATTTGGATAAAAGAGGTGTATGGGTAGTTCGAGTACATCACGTCAATGTATATATTTAAGATCAAATTTGTATTAAATGTACAGTATAAAGGAAGGTGTAGCCTATATCCTTGGTCCTGCAACAGATAATTTCTTGTTTTTTAACCAGCCTTAATTAACTTTTCGCCTTCAAACGTTCATTTTAAATGGTTCTGAGGTGACAAAATAATTTTTAAAACTACAAATGGTCCATGACCATGAGGTCATGCATAGTTATTAAATAATTAGCAAAATGCTGTTTATAAAAAAAAAAAAAAGAATAAATTCAAATGGATCATAGCACGCAAAACCGCAGGACATGTCAACTTCACAAAAGTTTATGTGGACTACCCACTAACGGAGCAAAACCTGATCTAGGATCAGCCCTCCAACTGTTTGATTCTACATAAGCACTGGCAGCAGGGACCCATAGTCCTCTGCAAGGTAAATGTGCGGGTGAAACAGGGGGCGGGTAAATGCTTTACATACCTATTTTGAAGATCTGTGATTCTAACAAAGTGGAAATTCCCAAGATCAAATAACATGGAAAAAGGAGCACACTTTGTGTGAATGGGCCTGGACTAGTGTGTCAGGAATTTGTCATTTGTAACAACGCCCTCTGGTGTTGTAAACACAAATATGATCTGAGACACAGTGCTGAAATGCAATAACTTTTATATGTGCAGCAACTCCTTGTGGCTGACAAAATGTACTGCATAAGAGCAAAATTTTAGCATTTTCTTAAAATAAAATATAGTGGGGTTAAAAAGTCACCTTGTGACCATTGAAAATATTTAACCTGGAACAAAGAAGCGTTATGATATCAAATGAAGTAGAAATATTTAACAAGGTACCCTGTATTTTTTGGTCTCAAATCTAATAAGCAAATTTGTGACATTGACCATGTTAACTTCTTTATACAAAAGGTCAGATTTTCTTGCTTGCTTCCATTGAAGCACACAAGATGCTATTGTAAACATCATACTGGAATAACATAAATCATCAGCTCAAGTGTATGCTTCCATTACAGCTACAATGTGATAACAAATAGGGCACAACAGGGCTAAAGGCCCCCAGGGGCGCATTTGATTTTTATTTTCTCCCAAAACACTAAAAAGCACCAGAAATTGTTTGTCACAATACACTGCAAAATATTCTAGATCCATGAGATCGTTGGATGCAATGTCTAAAGTTTGATTTTATCAAATTTTTAATCATTTTTTAAATGTCACAAAATGATGTAGCTAGTGCGAATACTAGAAATTATCACGTTCATTTTGAGACAAAGTACTCACAGAATTTGTCATTTTAAGTTTTGTTCAAGCTCATTAAATCAAGTGTTTTAATAGCTGTCCAATGAGTGAAAGGATAGTATTTTGGGGTAAAAGACCCCCTGTTGCAGAGGCTAAAGGCCCCTATAAAACACATTGTTTTTCTGAATTGTCGGCGAATGAAGAATGTTCAAAGTGGGCTCACATTGACAGATCTAATCACATAGAGATTTATTTGTCTATAGAATACTTAAGATGTTATGAAATGCCAAAAGAGAAAAAGTGAAGTGGTTATTTTGAATAAATATGATCTTAATCAAAAAAAGCATCTTAATGTATCAAAAATATTTGCCCAAGTTGACAAATATACCCCAAGTTTGGAGTAAAAAAACAATTTTTTAATTGGGGCCCTGGGTAGTTCAGCAAGTAAAGACGCTGACTACCAACCCTGGAATCTCAAGTTCGAATCCGGGACGCGCTCAGCAACTCCAGTCAGACTTTCTAAGCAACCAATTGGCCCGGTTGCTAGGGAGGGTAGAGTCACGTGGGCTAACCTCCTCGTGATCACTATAATGTGGTTCTTGCTCTCGGGGTACGTGGCGAGTTGTGCGTGGATGCCGCGGAAAATAGCTTGAAGCCTACACATGCACTAGGTCTCCGCGGTAACGCGCTCAACAAGCCGCGTGATAAGTGTGGGATCGATGGTCTCAGACGAGGAGGCAACTGAGATTCGTCCTCCACGACACTCGGATTGAGGGGAGTCACTGCGCTACCATGAGGACCTAGAGCGCATTGGGAATTGGGCATGCCAAATTGGGGAGAAAATAAAAAAGTTGTGCCTTTAGCCACGTTGTACCCTAATAAGAAATTCTAAAATTCATCCATGTATAAATCGAGCAGGTTCTTCAAAATAACAACTTTCTATTAGTAACGTGTGAAGGCGGTTATACATGGGATGTGGTAACCTTGAGTTCCTAGATGAACCGTGAGCACCAGATGTAGTGGAGGATCCTCTGCTTGTCAAGCTCGTTTTTCGTATTTTCATATATAATGCAGTGTCATTGACCAATCACAGGTGACTGTAATCAACTGGTCAGTTTCCTTCAGAACAGTCTGAAATTGCTCCCTATTCCATATATTTTGTAGCATTTACTATAAAGGGAATGAATGAACGAGTGCATGTTTTCATTCACAGCCACATGTTTGTGCAGCAATCATATTTAAGTGAAGTTCTATTCTTGGTTTATCCCTTTTAAAAATCTATTTTAACATAATGTATCATAATTGGGAGGAGGAGGAAACAACAATAAACTTACTTTGGTCAAATTGATGCAAATACTTCTGAATAATAACAGAATAATGCACTGTGATAAATCAATGCATTTTTACACCCCTATTAATGATGAAAACAAATGCAGGGATTCAGACTTTTGAAACCAACTGTATGTCTTCTGAAAAAATGTATGTTGTAAAATGCACACAAACACAAACAATGACAAAACACAGTCTTACTGGAATGCAGAACTCCAGTGCGAGGTACTTCAGCATTGCAGCCTCCTGGCCCAGTAAATTACTCCTGTGTATTAGATTACCAGGCAGTGAAGTATCAAACTCCTTCCTCACAACAGAGGCCACAGAGTCCAAAATAAGAAGCCCTGCTCGACACGCAATGATGTCCTCTTCCAGACGCTCTAGCCTGATCAACATCAGATTGGCAATAAAATGCCCCATTAATTTAAGTTCACAAGCTTTTACCACTGCTTGTGACTATCATGATCTCAAAAGTTCATTTATGCAATGAGGTTGCAGTCAATCCCTTTTTAATTTAGGTACTTAAGAACAAGATTCATAAATAATAAAGCAATTGATCACCTAAAAGCTCTGTAATTGAGCCAGAGTGCATTTCATGAATTAAAGGTGAAGTGTGTAATTTCTACTCCACTAGTGTCACAAAAATAATGAATTTTGCAACTGTGTTCTGAAACAGGATTTCAGAACACTACCCCCATCTGGCATTGGTTGGAATAACAGAGAATCACACCTAAACTAATGCCATTGGTTGAGCCAATGTTGACGCGTCTTGCCTCCTTGGGTTGCATTGCACAAACATAAACAGAGCAATGTGTTGATAGTTTACATTTTTAGGGGGAATCAAACTATACATTGATGAGCCAAAATATTATGACCACTGACAGGTGAAGTGACTAACATTGATCATCTCCTAACAAGACCGCATGTCAAGTTCTGGGTAGATTAGGTGTGAGCAAACTATCAGTTCTTGGAGAAATGTAATTGACAAGGGACAATTTGTTATGGCCGACGACTGGGTTAGAGCATCTCTGAAACGGCAAGGCTTGTGGGGTGCTCCTGATCAGAATCAGAATTAGCATAATTGCCAAGTTCTCACGTACACAAGGAATGTGTTTTTTTTTGGTGATAGGAGAAACAAGTGCACACGGAATCATTACAGTGAGGCAGAGTATAATTAGACATACAAATGATAGAACATAACAGAATGGCATATGTACACATGCAAGTGGTAATGTATGTGCAAGGTAGGGGTATTTACATTTATTTAATTAAATATGTGAGTTTACATATGTACATGAGATATGTATTTACATTATTGCACTATGGATCAAGAGGCAGATTGATCATGAGAAAAATGGCCTGAGGATAAAAACTGTTCTTGTACCTGGAGATCCTGGCACTTAGAGGGCAACAGTTCAAAGTGGGAGTGGCCGGGTGTGTGGGGTTCAGAGTAATTCTACCTGCACCGACTAACGTTTTGAAAATACAAAAACATTCATGAATCCGAAAACTTGTGTCAGAGTGGATTTACGAATGATTCACACAAAAATTAGCTCTACTCGTGTTTCATGAATGAGGCCCATTGTTCAGGAATAGTTCGAGGAACATGATGAAGAGTTAAAGGTGTGGCCTCCAAATTCCCCAGATCTCAATCCGATTGAGCATCTGTCGGATGTGCTGGACAAACAATTCTGATCCATGGTGGTTCCACCTCGCATCTTACAGGACTTGAAAGATCTTCTGCTAATGTCTTGGTGCCAGATATCAACTGGTCAGCCAGGGCCAATAGCGTTGGACTTCGAGCCGCGAGACCAAAATCGATCTGCATTCCCACCATCGGGCCAATAGCCCAGTAGTGTTGCCCTAAAACCTGCCCTTAATATGCCGCCCTGGTGCCAACGTCACACACCTCACCCATTTCACAAGCCAGAGGGAAATCAAGCTGAGGTATCAGAGTATTCAGAGTATTTCAGGGCCAGAAATACAGCCATCAACTCAAGACAGTTAATGTGACAATAGAGCTGATGACCCTCCCATTCCAATTGAGCTGGAGGACCATTTATCAGTCATTCTTTTTCTTCCTTTTTTGTTTTTTAAAGAAAAGAGAAAATTTTCTGCGCACTGTCTAACAATTCTAACTCCTAACAGAGGAATGTAGAAAGTTCAGACAGTCAAGAAGCACAACACACACAGAATGATCTGACGATGCACCTGTGACGCATCTATTTATAGCCCTGCTACAGGTGAATCCAATGATGTCAACAGCAGAGACTATAAATTCTAGTCAATTTCATTGACGTGTTGCACACATTCACAGCTGGTCACACCTAAAGTTGTTCCCAAAGCGCTAAATCAGCGCAGCATTGAAGTGTAGCTTTTTGACAGGGAACAGGAATTTTTCTAATGCCACAGAGACTCAGTCTTAACAGTTTTTCAAAAATTCAATGGCTTACTTATAGTTGTCTCTGCATATTAAGTGGAGATAGGAGAAAGTATTTTGGCACTGAAAAAGTTACACACATCACCTTTAAAAATGAATTGTATCAAACACTAAATTAAAAGTACTTAGCTAGTGTGTTAGCACCAACCTATTCAGGACATCTTGACAGGTCAATTCCCTGAAGAGATGAACCCGAGACGCCATCTCTAGCACACGCTCCTCCACAGAGAAGTATTCTGGGAATCTGGTCTGTGCCATCTCTATCAACCTTAGAGAAACAGAAAGGATTTTTGATTCATCCCAAAGATTCAAATCTTTTGATTCCTTTCACCAAAAAGATTCATTAAATTACTCTGTCAGTGAATGTCTTATTTGTGTCATGATAAGTAATTGCATCATTTACTCATCAGAATCATTCAAAACACTGAGTTGTTCATGACCAAAACAAGTCTTAATATTCTATATTAAGATTTCAATGTTTACAGATCTACTAAAGGATTTTCTATTGACTTTCAAGCTATAGAAAAAAAAGTAATGTCTAACTACTAACTCGAACAATGAAGGCGTATGATTTGCTCCCTTACAACCCACACTATGACACGATTTGCGCATGTTCTAGTCATTCTTTGAAATCAGAAATAAAGAGCTTTGCAAGAGATAGACTAGTGACCAAAATAAGCAGAGTCAGTGCAGAATGATTCATTCACGTAAAAGAGTCGGTCACAAATGAAACACTACTAAATGACAGTGGGAAGCAGATGGGGGAAGCACAAGCTTTTTTTAACACCTCTCAGCAGAGAATGCCGACTCTGTGTCGATGTAGATGACTCCGCTGTCCAGGCCTCCCATACTCTTCGGCAGAGTGGCCAGCAAACTGAGCATAATACAGAACTGAGTCTTCCCACAGCCTGATGGGCCAGTCACCTAGAAAAAAGGAAGTGGCATCATTCCTTAAACAGATGCATACAAAATCAGCCCTCTAAAACAAGTGTAGCCTATGTATTTTACTCCAGTATTTACCTCAGTGAGAGCACCTCGTGGCAGACCTCCCTGAAGTAGTCGGTCCAGGGCAGGAAGTGATGTGGAGAAACACAGCTCTCCCTTCTTCCTCCACAAATCCAACGCCTGACATAAAAAAAAAACATTACCACTAAAAGGTAACACCAGCTGCACTTGTTAGATGAGGTAAATATACTTACGGTGGTCACAGCTGGCACACATGCTTTACTGACCAAACGATGCAAGTCCAAAGCAGCTGAATAACTGAGTCCAGCCAAGCGCATGAGTTCAAGAGGTGTGATGGACAGCAGATCCTAAAGGTCAGAGTGCATACCCTTGCAAAAACGTACTGTGGCAATACAACAGTACCGTGATGGCATCAACTGTAATATACATTATATATATTCACATACCATAGTATTTACATGATGCTAGGAGGCATTTCCAAAAATACTATGGTAGATGTACAACAAAAACATGTCAAGAGAGCACAATATAAGAGTGTAAGATGATCTTACCTGGCATGTTTCCACTTGATGACGCTTGAGTCGATCGCATAGATCAGCTGAGACACCTGACCTCCGTAACTTCTTACTGGCCATTCATACAATCTAAATAAACAATAACAGACTTAAAAACTACATATTTCGATTGATGGTGAAAAATAGGACATTTTAAAACAGCACAGCGGATTACCACGACAGTAAATAAAAATGCGCAACGACAACGCAAATGCAACAGAGTTTGGATCGAAGTTTTGCCAACATATGAATGTTATGAGTTCGCGCAGCGCGCCCGGAAACGCCGAATGCAGTGTATTGTGGGTAATGTAGTTTATTTGTTAAAGGTACACTCCGTAATATTTTTAATATTGGTGCATTCAATTCATTCTGGAAAGTTAGTTCTTACGAAATTGGAAATCCAATGTGAATACGATGTGATGTGCGTTCTAGCGATTTAGTAATACATTTAATAAAAAAAAATAATAAAATAAACAGACCAATTGTGCAATTTCATATTAATTTCCCTCTACAAAAACCCGTACAGGAATCCTGAGGATATTCATTTTATCTGTAGCATGTTTGCAGGTATCCTGCTGGACACATGGACAAACTGTGCAGGATATTCCTACAGGTTTTAGAATGGAACATGCAGGACTAGCCAGCACACTTCCTGCACAGGAGAAAAATCCTGCATGATTTTGTCATTTCTACAGGACAATTGTACAGGCAACTTTAGGAATAAAATAAGGTTCTAAAACCTGTTTTCTATTTTCTGTAAGCTTTTTCCTGTAGGAATAAAACAGTATTCTACAGTGCTGTTACATGTAAAAGTGTCTCACTGTCTTTTCAAACATCAAGACAATTATTTACTTAAAAAAACAACAATAAAGAATTTAAGAAGAGACTCAACTTAAAGTAAACAAATATGTTTTACTATTTTGAATACAAATATTTAAAATGGCATTTTATGTGTAAGAGTGTGCAGTATATGATGTAGTGCAGGGGACGGGAGCCGCAAGTGGCTCTTTGTTAAAAATAAATTGGCTCGCCGAGTGTCTCACCATTCACCAACAAATGATCGTTTAAAATGTTCTAGAGATTATTTTCCAGCAGAAAGTGTGGTTGCAATCGCAAAGCTTGAAGTCAATGACACTGTTTTGATTTCCTTTCTCCCGAATTTGTCCTTTTTTTCATGCAGAGTATTTTGCTGATGTACCAGCCACCGTGCATTTGATGAAACATGATTATATTTTGAAGAACAGACGAAAGAAAAGCCGCTGTTGTGCGTCTGATTTGATATGTGTGCAGTGAGCTCTGAGTGCAATGAAAGCACTTCTCCAAGACATGGGCCTCGTTTTACCAATAACCATTGATCTTAGCTGTTAAGCGCATTTTCTACGAGCGATTATCTGAACGTTCGTTATTTTTTATTTGCACCCACGGTGTGATATAGCACCAGCCAATCCAGTTCGCGAGCTCCTTGTCCAAATGTATTTCATGCTGGGTTAGTGTTGGGTTAGTGAATTTCATCTACCTCATCTACAGGTGGGTGACCTGTAAGACATCTTGGAGTGACACATGACAAGAAATGCTGTTAGTCAAAAAGACTCGCTTGAAGAAACACTTTATTATATTTTTAAGAACAGACAAAAGAAAAGTCACTGGACACTGACAGCACACGGACAGACAAGACAAGAGCAGGCAACACCATGCAGCAGCGATTCAGACCAATCAGGGGGAAAACAGCAGCACAGCATCTCTCCTTCTCCTCTTCACCTGTTAAATATATACATCTCTATGTAATTCATTTGCATAAAGCCTGCCTAAGTAGTTATAGCCAAGGCCAGGATGAGTTGGTTTAGTATTTTCGACATGTCGAGAAGGTGTTGTTTTCTTCACTTGCGAAAGCAAAACCTCTTTGTTTGGGCTTCCAAAGGTAGATGAATTGAAGAATCGGTGGTTAAAATGTATTTTTACTATTATTCCTCAGAAGTACAGCCACCACCATTGCCGGATTTTCAAGACGGTTACACCTGAAAGATGGTGCAGTTCCTACTTTGTTGGGACAATCTGGCACTTCAGGAAAACAACCTGTAAGTATGTTTGATTATTTTTGGATTTATCTGCTACTGAGAGTTCATATGCTGAGTTTTGTGTTGTAGCTATGGTGTAAACCCAGTGTACAGCTGTAGCCTCTGCTAACCTGCTAGCTAATGTTATTTTGTTGAAATAGTTTTGCTAATCAGCTGCAGGCCCATTTTACCTACAATTGTGTAGAATTATGCAGATCTCGGTAGCAGATAAATCCACAAATAATCAAGCATACATACAGGTTGTGATCCTGAAGTGCCAGATTGTCCCAACAAAATGGGTATTGCACCATCTTTCAGGAGTTACCGTCTTGAAAATCCGGCATTGACTGTGGTTGTGCTGCTAAATAATTAATATACATTTTAATCACTGATTCTTCAATTCGTCTACCATTGGAAGTCAGCGTCTTCTCGACATGACGACAACACTAACCCAACTCATCCTGGCCTCGGTGGGCCAAAGTAGCCCTTAGGCGAGCATTATGCAAATTTGTAACATAGTGACGCAGATACTTTACAGAAGAAATGGTTGGACTACAAACAGCCCGTTTCTTGTAGCTCTTGAGCAGTGTTGTCTGAGGGAGAGAATAACTTCCTTTTGCATGGACTTTGTGTTTTGTAACCTTTGACCTTTTACATGCACAAAACAGTTATATTACAAACTAAAGGAAAGCAGTGGTGGCCCGTGCATTTTAAGGTTTGGCATTCAGTGCAATTCATGCCATTAAGAAAACACTGATTCAGAATGAATAAGTCACCCTATGCCTTTGGACATCATTCATTACATCGCAGCCAGTGGGGATTTCTTTAAGACTGCAAGGGAAGCTCGGCTTCCCCTATAATGTCAAAAAAATAATGGTCAAATATGTACTATTGTGTAAACAATTTATTGACTAAAAATGCGTTAGAACATGTTCATCTCGAAAAAGAGTTCGTTCAGAATCAGCTACATATAGCAGGTCGGCTGACTCAATTTCATTCTCATACATTCCCGTAGCGTCACAGTGCATTTCCCTGTTGAAGCCGAGCGTCCATTGACTTCAATGGGGCTGCTTTGAACAGTTTTTTTCAGTGCTCCGAAACTAGACGGTCATTGGATAAATGCTGCGATTATGTCCCGCCCACGGATGCTCAGCGTCTCTGGGGGTGAATGAGGAGTGGGCTGGCCCGGACTCCGGGCTTCCGCGTAATGATTGGAGGATCTGTCGAAAGACTGCATCTCCTTTCGACTGACAGCGAATCTGTACTATAAGAAGTCGCTGAAGCTATTCGCGCTCAGTCCCATCGCGGATTTCTCAAGTGTAGTCGAAAGACAAACTGCTGCAACCTATTTCTTGATATTTGTTTGGCGAAATTGCTAGTCAATTTGCATAATACATTTCACACAATTATACACCACATTCCTTGTTTCAGTTTTACCAAGTTTAATATATTTTTTTAGATCGTTCATTAATTCATTCATTCATTCATTCATTTATACAGTAGGCTAAGCTAGCGTCGTACGGGTGAAACTGCGCACGATGGCAGACAGTGGTAATATTGTCGACCTGATTTTGGCGAAGCCATTTGAAAGTCTTCCTTACGAGGAAAAAATTATAATTAAACAGCAGGGCAGATCAACACCTAAGATTGATTTAGTGCAAAAGATAGGGAAAAATAACAGGTCTTTTCAGCTCTCCTGGTATGACAAGGTTAGCTGGCTGACTGGAAGTGCTGTGACAAATAAAATGTACTGCTGGCCATGCCTCTTGATGAAACCATCTCACGGATGTGTTGTTTGGTCAAAGGTGGGGTTTGGAGATCTGTCTAACTTTGACAGGGCATATAAAAGACATGAAAAGAGCAATGAACATGTGCGTGCATGTGCAAGATTAAGTTGCATGGGCAGGATCAGGGTTGAGCATGCAATCAATGAAGGTGTTCGCATTCAAGTGGCTAAACATAATGAAACAGTCAAACAAAACAGGGCCTTCCTAAACCGCTTTATTGATGTAACATCCTTGCTTGGCCGACAGGAGCTGTCATTTAGGGGACATGATGAGAGTAGTGAATCATCCAACAAGGGGAATTACAGGGAGTTCACAGAAACATTAGCTAAATATGACTCTGTCCTGTCCACACAATTCAAGTCCTCAACTGTGTTTTCTGGTATGTCCCATACTATTCAAAATGACTTGATCTCTGCTCTTGCAGCCACCATTTCTGATCAGATCAGAGATGAAATTCAGGATGCTCCCTTTTTTGGATGGCAGGTGGATGAAACAACTGATATATCCTGCAGTGCCCAACTCTCGGTCATTGTTCGCTATGTGGATAGTGCAGGTTTTTGCATCACTCTCTGGGTTTGGCAAATTTTTTTCAAAATCCACAAAGAGGATGTCTTTTCTGGAGTCTGCAGGCTGTTCAAGGTTGCCCAGAAACACTCCTACACTATGGAATTTCACATCACGGATAGTGAGCACTGTGGCAAACAATTATGATGGCCTCCTGCAGACATTTGAAAACATCATTGCAGACACGACAATGGATGATGATACACTGGATTGTGCCAAAGGCTTTCTGAGGAAACTGGAGGATTTTGAGTTTGTGTTCATGTTGTACACATATGAACAAATCTTCTCTGAGACTGATGTGGTCTTTGATGTTGTCCAGCAGAGGGCGATGGATGTTTTTTACTGCAAGAAAAGAATTGAGTCTCTTCTTGCATTAGTCAAAGAGAAAAGGTCAGAGGGGGCTTTCCAAGCTGTTTATGCCAAAACAGCAGATCTCAGACCCACGAGATGAGCCCATGAGAAAGCGCCGTCTGACCCAATTGCAGGATCCCCGAGAGCGCTACAGAAATCTCTACATGGCCATCCTTGATAACATCTTGGAGCAGATTCCTCAACGTTTTTCAAATTTGGAATGTATGCTCTTCTTAGATTTAGTCAATCCAGGGAAATTTGATGACATGAGACAAGAATTTCCAGAGGAGGCCTTCCAAAGTGTCCTGAAAAGTTATGGCCATCACTTTGATTCAGGGAGACTGAGGTCTGAACTTCAAGTCCTGTATTCAGATCAGGACTTGCAGGGTAACAGGGGAAAGCTGTGTGATTACTTGGTGTTCCTCAAAGACGTGGAGTTGGACAGTGCAATGCCTCAGCTTTACAAACTGTTCTCATTAGTGGCAACAATTGGAGCTACATCTGCAGGTGTAGAAAAGAGCTTCTCCTGTTTAAAGCGGCTCAAATCCTACACCCGTAACACAATGGGCCAAGGCCGTTTAAGCAGCCTAGCTCTGCTGGCCATTGAGAAGACACTGGTCAAGTCACTGGAAAAGACGCCTAGTTGGTACGACATGGTCACAGTGCATTTTCTCGAAAAGGAACGTAGGGCAGCGCATTACTGTCTTTCCTTTTATGCAACACAACAATATTAAATGAAATACATTTTCTCTCATGTATTACCTCGTTATTTCATCTGACTCCAAAAATGAAAACGGTTTTAATGATATCTGAGCATCATTAAAAGTGAGCGAATGTTTGATTATTCTTTAATAATAATGAGTTATAATGTTTGATAACTCTTTAATTATCTTTTACCCGTTCAGATTAGGAAACTATGTCGCTTTGAGGTCCTCGCATGTTTTTCTCTACACTGCGGGTCTCACGATCACAAGCGGCCAGTATTGGATCATCAAACAGAGGTAATTGCTATATACCTGAGATCGGTCACGTTCACGTTTACACAATCAAAGATACGTCAGTATAGCCCCCATGGAATTGCATACACTTGAATCTAACTTAACGTTTTCTTCAGTAGAGGTCACGGCCACTATTACAGATATAAGTTGACCAACATAACTTCTCCAAATAGCTTTGGATTGGCCATGCCGTGGTTTCCTGCGTACACTTATCTGGAGAAACGTCAAATTAAAACAGAGGGTGCACCAAATGCCACACATTAGATTTGTAATTAACGCTTTATCAATCTATTATATTATTCTTGTGCAGCCACAGATAATGATGGGAAATGTAGTTTTAATACCAGCTAAATAAGATTACCCAGTGTCCAAAATCACATACTGTCAGAGTTCAGTATGCTCTGTATTTGATAAAGAAAACACTTCTTGGCCTGTAAAACAGTACATTCTTTATGTATGAATGCGAGCTGTATGACTAGATTCCGGACATACTTCATCCGGGGATGTGGGTATTGACCAGTTACCATATGACGTTACTACATCAACCGGAAAAACCATTCTACTCTGGATTTGATAAACAAGAACAATTTAAGCACAAGTAACTTTCTTTATACTGTATATGTATCAGTTGAAAAGAGCCGTCCACTCACAGTTCACTAACATTCTTTTAAATAAAGCATTTTAAACGTGACATATTCCCAACAGATTATGGGATAGTAAAGAGTCCCTTCAATCTGCACTTCAGAATCTTGCCAGAAATATTGCAGGTCATCAGGGTATTTCTCACTTACTGTTATATGAATACTGAGGATTCGGACATGCTACTCCATTGGCATACTGTTTTTGGCATACTAAATAGACAATCGGGAAGTATAGATAATCAGACACAGCATTATTTTCTGGCAAGTTTTTTTGTTAATCTCATTAACAGTACAAAAAAAATGCATTCAAATAAAACTGCACAGTCAAAAGTCTTAAGTAAAACAAACGTATTACCAATAACAATTTGCTTCCGCCTTCATGTCCATTCAACTGGAAGATACGATCATTCTGACATTACTTGAACATAACATATGTTGTTTTGGACTTGCACTGACACCTAGGGGCTTGGATGCAGCATCACTCAAATGCAATAGTTTTCAGTTACTGAAGCCATTATAGTAATTCACTATTCACAGTCAGTTATGAATCATTTAAACACTCTGAATATGCATACGTCCTTGCTGCAGTATATAGTATGCCAAAAACAGTATGCCAATGGAGATGTATGTCCGAATCCTCAGTATTCATAAAACAGTAAGCAAGAACTACCCAGATGACCTACTATTTCCAGTAAGATTCTGAACTGCAAATCAACTGAACACATCTCATAATCTCTCAGGAGCAGAAAAGTCTCTGGATTAGAAAACAGCAGAGAACCACAAATCAGAACAGCTCTTTTCTCAACTGAGCTTAAAATCACAGTTAATTATTTTTGCGATTATTATTACATCTTATATTTGTGTTGTAAGGTACTATTTAATGCTGTACAGTTATATGTAATGTGCAAAGAACCCTAAAGGGGGAGCTGTGGTGCACAGCTGCTGAAAGGCAGCTGTGAATTGAATCTGTAATCAGGAAGCTTGACTTCTTTGTACCTAAAGTTAACGTCATTCACGAACAAGCACAATTTCACATGAGGGGGTCAATAGTCGGGTGAAACGGCAAAGGAGTATATTCACTGCCTCCATGAGCTAGCGAACACATGTGACTTTGGTGCCGCTAAGGATGAGAATATCCATGATAGGCTCGTGTTAGGGATTCTGGACCGAATGTTGCCAGAAAAGCTCCAATGCCGTAGAACTTGTGAGGAAATCTGAAGTCCGAGGACATGTCAGCGAACAGGCAGCTAACGTCAGCGCACAGATCAGTGAAGTGGCTGGCGCTAGATGGAAACCTCATTATAACGAAAGAGGAAGACAGTACCGTTGCACAAAACGAAACCAGTCTGAGCATGCTTTTGAGTGGAGGTATAAAATATGTAGAATGAATCATGGAAAAGTGGAAATGTGTCCAGCAAAAAGTGCTGAGTGTCACAAATGCAGAAAGAGAGGTCACTTTTCTGCAGTTTGTAGAACCCGAGAAGTCCATAATGTTAGCAAACCACCAGAGGGCATCAGTGTAACACACTTCCTAGTTGAGGTAACTCAAATTACTGGTAATTGTTGTGCATGGACAGTCACACTTCCAACATTGACACAGACATAGACTTTAAAATTGATACTGAGGCTAACTTGAGCGTCATTTCTTACAAAACCTTTTCAATTCTGATGCATAAGCCAAAACTCAAAAGTGTCAGTGTGAAACTTAAGAGCTCAGGAGGTACATTGAACTGCAGAGGGGAGTTTACAGCTATGACCACCTTCAAGGATAGGCAGTATAGATTTAAAGCATTTGTGGTGACCGGTCCAAACATAAATAATCTCCTTGGCTGTGAAGCAGCAGTTGTAATGGGTTTAGTAAAGAGGCTGGAAGAGCTCCAACTCACTCTTTCTTCTGAACTAGGACTAGTAAAGTCAAAACCTATAAAAATCTGCCTGAAAGAGGATGATGTACCACACAGTGTGCCCTCTGCAAGATGGGTGTCCAAGCCCTTGCTCACAAAGGTTAAAGGGGAATTAGAGGGGATGGTGCAGAACCACAACGGACAGCTGAAACCGGTGGCCTACTGCTCTAGGGTGCTGACCAATGCTGAAAAAAGGTACACCCAAATCGAAAAGGAGTGCCTGGCAGCTCTGTGGGCCAAAAGATTTTTGTATGGACTGGAAAGTTTTACCTTACAAAGTAAAAATAAACCACTGATTCCATTAATCAATGCCAAAGACCTTGATTCAGTTCCACTGAGATGCAAAAGACTGCTAGTACAGATGATGCGCTACAATCCAGTTGCACAGTATGTACCTGCAAAACAGCTGGTAGTTGCTGACATGCGTTCACGACACCCTCAGACAGCTATTTTGTCTGAGGTTTCCGAATTCATGCAGAAAGTGGAAGCTTATGAAGGAACAGTCAACCTTGCATGACCAATTTCTACTACAAAGCTGGAAACCATGTAAGGACAAACAGAGATGGATCCTGAGCTACAGATGGTGAAACAGTACATGAATGTTGGATGGCCCAGGTATGCATCTGACATCCCTAAAGGTGTTAAATGTTTTTGCAGTGTACATCATCACTTATCAATCTCTCAGAATCTAGCACTGTACGATAATAGGATTGTAATTCCCCCAAAGCATGCAGCCTGATATACTTCATAGGTTGCACAATGGTCACCAAGGCATAGTGAAATGTAGTGAAAGAGTAAGAATTAGTGTGTGGTGGCCTGGCATACGTAAGGAGATTCAGCAATTAGTTAACAGCTGAATGGACAGTCAAGAGTCAAAATCTACTCAAAGGAAAGAGACACTCATAACCACTCCATTACCAGAATTTTTTTTGGAGAGAGTTGAAGCTGATATCTGTGAAGCTATGAAGCTGAAGTGATCAAGCAGCATTACTTAGTAGCAGTGGACTATTTTTCTAGATACACAGACATAGCTCACCATCAGAACCTGTCAGGTGAAACAACACGTGCATGTATAATGTTTGCGCGATGGGGCTGTCCCAATGTTCTTATTACAGACAATGGACCACAGTTCAATGGATGTGCTTTCAAAGACTTTGTGAGAGACTATGATTTTCAGCACATTACTTTGAGTCCCCATTATGCCCAGTCGAATGGAGAAGCTAAGAGAGAAGTGCAAACAGCAAAAAAGATTCTGAAACATTCTGATCCATTCACAGCTTTAATGAGCTACAGAGCCACACGTCTCCAAGCTACTGGCGTGAGTCCTGAACAACTAATGAATGGCAGGCAAATTAGAACTACAGTTCCCACATTGAAGTCCTACCTGTAACCAACATGTCCTGATCTTAGAAAAGTGGAAAAAGTGAGTGAAAAGGCCAAACAGAGCTGTAGAAAGTACTATAACAAAAGGAACAGTGTCAGAACATTGCCTGAACTTTCATCAGGATCTACAGTCGCTGTTAAGCTAGATGATGAAAGAGGGTGGAAAATGTCTGGTAATGTCCTCAGAAAATGTGACTCACCATGGTCTTACCTTATCCAATCTGTTACTGGAGTACTTAAACGAAATCGATGACATTTAACTTCCACAGCCATTGACCTGGCACCTGGTCAGGATGTACCTGTGACAAATACCCCTAATATTGCCCCAGACATTCTAGTCAGGAAGAGCAACCATGTAAAAATGTACCTAGGCCTAATTCCAGTCATGCTACTAGCCCCCATGGGGAGTCCCTCACCATGTAGAAAAAAACAGCTTTTATGACATTACTGATATGACTGGAGTCTTCTTAAAGCTTAAAGCTGCGTTCACACTACCAGTGACACGCAGCGACAACACGACCTCATCTCATTCATTTTCAATGAGAGCTGGCGACTTCCGGCATCAAGAGCGACGGCGACCGTTGACGACCGGATTTGGGCGTATCCAGTGATGCGACAGTTGAGAAATATTTAATTTTATGCAAATGAAGAGCGACTTTCGGGAGCGACAGCCAATTCGAGAGAAGATGGTAGAGCTCTCGCTCTCAACATGCATTCACAATGTTCTCTGTACAAGCTAATTCTAGCTCATACTAGCTAGGTTTTCTTTACTGGAAGTATTTCAATTGAGATGTACTTGTTAATTTTGATCAACACACATGAGTATTACAAAATCAAAAACTGACAGTTCTGCTACTTACACTTGTAATTATTTGGGTTTACATTGTGGAGTGGTGGTGGCGTTCAGAAGGGTAGCTGGTTAGATCCTCACAGCCACCACCATTGTGTCCATGAGTAAGGCACTTGACTCCAGGTTGCTCTGGGGGGATCGTCCCTGTAATAAGTGCACTTTAAGTTGCTTTGGATAAAAGCGTCTGCCAAATGCATAAATGTAAATAAAGAAGGTTATTTTAAACCTTGCAGATGAAAATAAAACATATTTCTCTTTTGTTTATTTTTGCTCTGTTTTCCTATGACCCTCATTATGTTTTAATAACCTTGGTGATTCTCTCAAATTTTATCATCAAACACATGCCTCGCTGTCAACTCTGCCCTCTTGACACCAGTATGATGCACATCTTTTCATAATTTCCTTATTTTACTAATCATTTCATAATCAGTCATGCTCTTGAGAGGAAAACCAATTTACACCTGCATGGAGGACAATCAATGTGTGAAGGGGTTCAACAAATGTCTGGTATTACCTAAAAAGGAGAGAGAGATCTATCAGATATTGCTTATATGAAAAGGAAAGGTTTAGGTTTTAAAGCACGTTTATTTGGTTAAAAATGCAACGCAATGAATGTGACGAGTTCACAGTATCAAAATCCAGTATTAGTTCAGAACCATTATAGCTTTTGAAGCTGTTTTTTTAATGGTGTAGCCAAATCAGATAGCAAAGCCTCTAAGGAAATATTAGAGATCATTATGATAACATCAACTTGAAATATGGAACTAGCACGAGAAACATTTTTAACTTTTAAGATCAAACAGCCCGCAATTGGCCCTTTTAAATGGGAATACATAGCAGCATATGCTCTTTCTATGGTTTGTGATTAGAGAAACTGACGGAACAATATTCAGTCTCACAGATGCTATGAGCCACCAGAATTTTCAGAATGCTTCCATGGCATCTGACAGCACGGCACATATCAACCCATGTGAAGTTTGTCAGAGAAAGGCGACCCATATATGGACAAAGCATTGGGCCTGTCTTCACTATCTCTGTACCTGATAGAGATAAGCACTCTGTTTGTCCATAGTGCTTGGCAAAGACCCCTCTGCTACAGCTCGGTTAAAATAGACAGAGAGGAATTACAGATAAACCCAGCATCAAGACTTCTCACTGTCTCCTTATGTCTACCGTAACATTTGAATAGCCTACATAAGATCAGAAATTAAATTGATTTTATTTGAAGTTTTTTGCTCCCACTGGTAACTTTAAGTTTTAAATTAACAAATTAAAATATGTATGGATCAATGATTTTAAGAAGAGACATGGAAAATTGTATATTTATATTTAGTTATACAATACAGTTTTTCTCAATCACTTTGGCTCAATTTTGAATGAGAATTATTTTTTTTAAACATTAAGTTTAAATATTTGAACAATTAGTTTCTTGTTCACACCAAACTGAAGCAAACTGCACATATTTTGGCACATATGTACAAAAGAGTAAGTACAATTGTCTACAATTTGCACGATAACTAATTGCACTTGACTTGCTGATCAAAACTGATGAGTTGATTCTCAGTGAAACTGTCATACTCTTCACAACTGCTAAACATCATGTAAGCCATCACATTCAAAATGATCCATTCTGTTATCAAAATCTGACAGAATGTTCGTGATGTCTGCTAAATCTCTGGCCAGACAAACATGAGTGACAGGATGTCCACCAAGAAGATGGGAACTTAGTGTTACGTACCGTGAGGTGGTACAATTCATTGTTTTTTACAGAACTACAGCAGGTTTTTTCATTGTTTTGTTTTTTTGTTTGTTTGTTGGTTGATTGTTTGGTTGGTTGGTTTTTTGCATGGATGTCATTTTGTGCCAATTCTCTGTTCACTATATATGACTTTACATGTAAGAGATGTGTAAAAATGGACATGCAAATTTACACGTAACACTGCCACAAAAATATATTTTCTGTATACATACAAATGTGCATATCCTTTTTCTGTGTACTACAGTATTGTACAATATTGACTTTTTCCCATAAACTTTTCACTACTGTTGAAATCGGTATCTAAAATGCTAAGTGTGATACACAATATCATTATAATATAAAACTGACATTCATGTATAGAACAGTAAGCAGTCAGTGTCTACAAAAATACATTTGTATATAACAAACATTTCCTTGAATTTGATATGTGCATCATCCGGTAGCCAGTGGAGAGAGACGAGGAGTGGTGTAATATGTGCTCTCTTTGGTTCATTAAAGACCAGACGTGCTGCTGCATTCTGGATCGTTTGCAGAGGATTCTTTGGCATTTTAGCTGTCAGTTTGTCCAGATACTCAGGTGACATTTCACTCCACACTTCCTGAAGCACTTGCCAAAGATGTGGCTGTCTTGTCTGGCACTTCTCACGCACCTTACAGTCTAGCTGATCCCACAAATGCTCAATGGGGTTAAGATCCATAACACTCTTTTCCAATTATCTGTTGTCAAATGTCTGTGTTTCTTTGCCCACTCTAACCTTCAAAAGTGGCTTTTTCTTTGCATTTCTTCCCATAAGGCCTGCACACCTGAGTCTTCTTTTTACTGCTGTACTTGAAACTGGTGTTGAGCGGGTAGAATTCAATGAAGCTGTCAGCTGAGGACATGTGAGGCATCTATTTCTCAAACTAGAGACTCTGATGTACTTATCCTCTTGTTTAGTTGTACATCTGGTCTTCCACATCTCTTTCTGTCCTTGATAGAGCCAGTTGTTGAAAACTGTAGTGTTGTCTTTGAAGACTGTAGTGAACACCTTTGTATGAAATCTTCAGATTTTTGGCTGTTTTAAGCATTGTGTATCCTTCATTCCTTAAAACAATGATTGACTGATTAGTTTTTTTGCAATTTTTTATCTAATTTTGACCGTAAGACATGGCAGTCTATTGCATACTGTGGCAACTCAAAAACAAACACAAAGACAATGTTAAGCTTCATTTAATGAACCAAATAGCTTTCAACTGTGTTTGATATAATGGCAAATTATTTTCTAGATTTTCTAGCAATTTAGCATGATTACTCAAGGATAAGGTGTTGGAGAGATGGCAGAGAAATCTGCACATTATTCCAAACTTTTGGTCGCCAGTGCTGTAATAGTTAACTTGCTTTCTGTGTGCTTTCATAAAGTGTATAAATCCAAAAAGTGGAAAACAGACACAAATTATGCTTATTTTAGGAAAACAGCATCTCTTTTGGGATTCTAAGTGCCTCTGTAAAAAAAAAAATCCAATACCGATTTTTAGGCTGAAACTCTGTTGATATTAGCTTACATTTTAAGCAGAATGGGATGGGAATTCAGAATGGGAATTCCACGAATCATAAAGCCTAATCATTCTCAACTAAATCAATCATTCAAACCCACTGTTTAAAGTTATTTGTGCCCAACGACATCATCCAACTGTTTCCGTCCAAGGTAAATAAGCCTTCTTGTTCATTATCAGCCAAATATTTGTTCAGTTGAATTTGAAATTCTGTAAATCACGTTGTTATGGCACACAGGGGGTCAAAAGAAACGATACTTTGAAAATGTCAGTGAGAGAACACCTTATTCGCTTTACAGCCTCAGCCACCATTCACTTTTAGTGTATGGAAAGCAAAAAGATGCAATGAAAGTGAATTCCTAACATTATACCTAACATATTTTTCTGCTCAGTGGAAGAAAGAAAATCATGTGGTTTAGAACAACATGAGTTTTAGTACAATACTGTGATGTCAGAATTTTAACTGTTGGGTGAACAATCTCTTTAATATTTGAAAGAGGAAGGGGTCCAGAATTGACTGCTCTTCACTATTGGCGAATCAAGTCTAAATTTGTCCCTGACACCTGAAATGATGGCACCGTCATACAGAATGCCATGAAAGATATGCAATCTTGTCGGCCGGTGTGATGCTGGAATCTAAATTAGCACATTGTGTAATGACATAGATGCAGGGTTTGAGTGACATTTATTTCATATCCATTCAAAAATGAATAAATTAAATAGAATGCATTTAAATAATTGAGAAGGTCACGCAGTCATATTTGCATGTGATCTGAATTTCAGTATTATGCATCTTCAGGCTGGAAATAAGAATAGAATGTACAGACAGTCTCAATCCCACCTGCATCCCTCTGACAGACAGACAGACAGACAGACAGACAGATAGATAGATAGATAGATAGATAGATAGATAGATAGATAGATAGATAGATAGATAGATAGATAGATAGATAGATAGAATGAGTGCGGGTGAGTGTGCTGACGTAGCTCAATGAAATGACGTCATAGAGGGAGGATCCGCGCGCTGGCTGTATTGAAAGGGAGGATGCGCTCGCGCTTTGAGCATCACTGAGATCGAGACAGTGCCATTTGTTAAATCTAAATTCAAGATAATAACTTTAAGCGTGTAGCATTTTATGGAACATGGCATCAAAATGTCCAAAATGTGACAAAACGGTTTATTTTGGTAAGTGGTGCTTTTTTCCGATCCTTTTAGAAATGTCAGTAGGTTAAAACAATGCCCACGCTGGGCGAAATGACTGTCTGCAACGTATTTGTTGTTAATTTAGTTGTCTGAATTATGTTTATCGTGGTATGCATTATAGACAGTAGATAATATATTGTTCAATACATAATCAGTGTGCATTGTGCTTAATATTAATTGGCTACTTATGAGGGAACGATATGTTCACTGCATGAATTCCGTTTTATGATTAAGGTTCGTCCATTTGCATTACAGAAGCTGAATATAATAATGCAATTTTATCTCCCTTTGTCGGCTTAGATTTGCGATGAATGCTACAATGAATATTTACAGTTGCATATGCAGTTACATCATTTGAAAGGAAATCAAATATGAATATAAAATTATTGCAGAATTAATAATGCATGAAGTATGAAATGCAAAATGATGGTGGTTGAGAGTAGGCTATATTTGAAACAGGCACATCTCAGACACAGACCCAAATAGCATTAGTTTAAATTCATTGAATAGGTGTGACTTAAATTAGGTGTCTTTTCAATTTCAGACAAAACTTCCATGTTTAATTGATAATAATTTACAATGTATGTACACCTGAACAGAGTTAGTGTGAACAGCCATTAGTGAATGAAGTGAATTTAATTAGTAGCATATCCACCAATACACCACCACAGATTCAGAGGCATAAACTGCTTACTACTGTAGATCAGCCATGCAGTCAAAATCTGATTTGACCCATTTTTAGAATCTGGTAAATACTTGCTACACTTTTTTTTGTCCAGTCTACACATTATTTATTAGCCGTTTGCTTTCCATTTCCATTCCTAGAAAGCCTCCTGTGAATGGGGTGTGTACCACATTTTGTTTCATACAGCTCTTCTTCGTTTTCATCCTCCTCTCATTTTTAATATATATAAGCAAAGAGGTTATTTCAAACTGTAGGTGTCATCTGGCATTTTCCCCCACAATGTAATTAGTCATTAATTAGACATTATACTGTATGTAGCTGTCACCTGTAATGTTTTCCATCTCTTTTTTGTGTAACCTCCTGCCGGGAGGGGTCAGTTTGTTCTTCTTTTTTTTTTTTTTTGCAACAAATATTCATGCTCTCACAGTAAATGAACAACAGTTTTGGAGTCTACATTGTAAAAGTAGTAACCTGCAATTGTTACCTTAAAGGGATAGTTCTCCAAAATAATTATTACCGATTAACATTCTCTCATCATTGATCCCAGATGTCTACAACTTTCTTTCTTCTGCAGAACACAAATGAAGATTTTCAGCAAAACATTTCATCTCTGTGTCAAGTGAATAGTGACCAAAACTTTGAAGCTCCAAAAAACACATAAACGCAGAATAAAATAATCCATACGACTCCGGTGGTCTAATCCATGTCTTCTGAAGCCATCCAGTAGGTTTTGAGTGAAAATAGACCAAAATATATCTCCTTTTTCACTATGAAATTTGACATCTGCAGTCTCATCGGTGATCATTATTTTAAGCTTGATTGCACTTCCTGGATCCATCTAGCATACGTTAAGCACTTGATCGAGCTTGAAATCAGGATCGTGCATAGAGACTGCAATGGTGAGATGTGCTGTAAAAAAGAGTTACATTTCATTACATTTTGATAATTTCTCACCCAAAACCAAGTCTTATGGATAACTTTTGTAGCGCCTTTGTGTGTTTTTTGGAGCCTCAGAGATTTGGTCACCATTCACTTGCATTGTGTGGACATACAGAGATGAGATATTTTTGGGTGAACTGTTCCTTTAAGAACCATTGTTTGTGCAGGCCTTTTTCTTTCCAACCACTGACTAACACTACTTTATAACACCAATGAATATAACGTCATTATACACCAGAAGATCAAAAAAAAATTCTCTACTGTTTTGAAAGAGTTTGCAACCTTTGTAACTTTACGTCAGACTAAAAACTGCCATGCATATTCTCACTATGGAAACAGCTAATTTCATACTTAAGGTTAAGAGGACATTGTGAGCCCATTAACACAGCAATTCTAGAGACAAGGCCTCATTAATTACTGTCTGCTTATCTCTCTGCACATTTGTTTGCACCGCAATCAGTTCTTAATCTTGTTAATATCTCTAGCTGTGTGGGAATGTGCTATTGTGGAAAGAGATGTGTCTTCTGAGCAGAAAGATTGAGCAAGAAATAGAAAGTTAATTTCAAATGAAGAGTGTATTTTTGACAATAACTAACAAATTCTAACAAGCGGTATCTCCCATCAGATATTTTTGCATCAATTCAAACGTATTTACATTTTGACACTACTGATAACACACAGACTCAGAGACATTGATTCAATGTAATGGTTCCCATGGAAACCATGAAGTAATTGCATTCACCAAATCAATAAATGGGTTTCCATTCATGTATATCAATCCACATTTTGGGATATTGCATGAAAACTACTGGATGGAAATACCAAGATGTGAATAAAATCTCCAAAATGTGCATAAAATAGTTTACATTTTTTATTTGATATTAAGAAATATGCATAAAGTATGATGGAAACACATTAAACGAATAAACTATATTGAATTTATTAGGAATACAATATGGACATAAAAAAAGTAATGTGACCGAATAGCTCGTTCATACCAGGACTAACCAGTGGACCAATCATCACATCTGAAATGCTGCTGAAATAATGGTGTCCTAAAACTCAGCAAAGTGTTTGCGAAGCTATTTAATATTAACTTAAACTTTGTCAAAGAGCAGGTTTATTGACACTTTTGAAAAATAGCTTATAGATCGATCTGAACAGCAAAGACAAAAGGAAGGAGGAACACACACACACATAGTGCTCCCAGAACTGTGTGATGCGGTGCCGCTCCCAGAAATGAGACAAAGTTCTTTACAGTGTTTTGTCTGTGTGCCGTAACTGGGAGTATTTTAGTAATGAAAGAGTCACAGTTGCAACAATTTCCCCAGAAATACGTTTTTTTTTTTTTTTTTTCCTCCACTTTTCTCCCAATTTGGAATGAACAATTCCCACTGCTTAGTAGGTCCTCGTGGTGGCGCGGTTACTCATCTCAATCCGGGTGGTGGAGGACAAGTCTCAGTTGCCTTCGCTTCTGAGACACTCAATCCGCGCATCTAAGCACGTGGCTCACTGTGCACGACACAGCGGAGACTCACAGCACTGGAGGCTCATGCTACTGGATGCTCCACTATCCATGCACAATTTACCACATGCCTCATTGTGCGCGAGAACCCCTAGCTGTGACCACGAGGAGGTTACCCCATGTGACTCTACCCTCACTAGCACCCGGGCCAATTTGGTTACTTAGGAGACCGGAGTCACTCAGCATGCCCTGGATTCAAACTCGAAACTCCAGAGGTGGTAGTCAGTTTCAATACTCGCAGAGCTACCCAGGCCCCCCAGAAATTACAGTTTCGTTTTTTTTTAACACATGGTATGGAAACACGGTTTTATTCGGACATTGTTTTTGCAATATTATGTTTTTTCACATATATTAAATTCACAACTTGGATGGAAACATAGCTAATAATGAGCACATTTCAGAAGTTGCACTTTCTTTCTAAGATTACTTTTGTACTCTATTGACAGTTAGGTTGTTGTTGGGGCATATGGTTAATAAAATAATCATTCCTGTTAACTTTAGTACATCATTTAAATAAAAATACAAACAATTTTGTCGCTGTGGACGTTTGACCTCAACAACACTTCCAGCTTCGGCCATTGGGGGCAGTGGTTTCAAATTTTGGTAAGCACATATCAATTTCAGCAGAAGAACTTTTTGACCTGTGGCTGATTGTACAGACTAACCCTTTAGTTTTTTTGGTGTAACTTAAAGTATTCAGCTATGTTAAGTAATATTTTGAATAAAAAACAATTAATTTAGACGTTACCACATGAAGCACATTTTTAGGTTAACATTTTGTTTTCAGTGTGTTTTCTGCTTGAATTTTTTGAATGTTTGATCTATAAGTTTATTGTGCGGTTCTTTGTTCTTGTCTCAAGTGATGAGCGCACTGCTCTGTGGGCAATGAGGGTGAGGCTAATGAGGGTGTTCTGTGCTCCCTGAGGCATGTGCCTGGAATATTCCGGGCTGGATCTGACAGAGGACATTGATAAGAACCTTTCACTTCATAAGAGTGTTTCTCTGCCCACCACCTCTCCCTGATATCTTCTGAGGAAGTAATCAGAGATGGAAACTTTATTGAACATTAGGGTTCACGTTATCCCTCTGTGCGCTCAGTTACTCACATTAAGATGTTAATTGACAAAACCATCACAAGACTAAATGGATAAGCACATTCAGGGGTCTAGGATAGCCTGGTAGACAGTTTTTTGTGCTGACGAGACACTGTTGATACACAAACCACCATTTCATTACTTTGATTGCAAGACAACACCATATTGGTTTGGTCAAAAACCCTAATTGCAAAACATAAATTCTCCATTGAGACTTTGTTCTGTAGATGGGTGTTTCTTCAACTTTGACACTTATGGACTTTGAGGAAGTAAAGTCTCATTAAAATATTATTTAAACGTACTAAATGTCCAATAGAGTATGAACGTTTATTTCTGTTATGTTTGATTTATGTCAGCTTTGTCATTGTTTTTCTGAAAGTCATGAAAATTCCAACCACAGTGTCATTTCCATCAAATCTCAAATTTTGTATTGTGTTTATTATGGACAAAATTGTTAAGTGTGGTGGAGATGACACCATGTCAGTTGTAATTTTTGAAAAAACTAAAATAAATAATCTTAATGATTTTCACACAATAAATATTGAAATAGTAGATGTTTATTTTACTCTTTTAGATTATTTTATTGTGGATTTTAATAGTTTAAAACTGAAAGTCTGGGTCTGGGTTAATGCTAAAACCATAAAATCTATATATAAAAGTGATTTCATAAGAACCAAAAATAAACCATGAAGGTATGCTTAAAAGTATCCTTTTTTCTTTTCTTAAAAGTCTTTTTTTTTTCCTTTTGCTAACTTACACACATATATTTCCTTGCAAATGTAGTTTCTATGTAAAAGCTCTGATATTTTCCATGCACTGTTAAAGTAAGATTGTCTATAGAATAACTGCAGTACAATTGTTATGATAAAAACTCACTTAATGGAGTTATTATATGTCTTTCAGAATACTTTCAAACATAATTTAAACACATTATTATTCAAAGAGACGCCTCTTAAACCATCTTCTTAATGTTAAAACTTCTTAACGTGACAAGAAATCTTCAAATAAATGTTGATCTGCAAAATGGGATATGTCTATGTGTCTCACAGCGGAGAAAGTGACATCTCTCGGGAAAGACTGGCACAAATTCTGTCTGAAGTGTGAACGCTGTAACAAGACCCTGAATCCAGGAGGACATGCAGAGGTGAGAGGAAGAAAAGCAAAGCACAAAAACAAAGAAAGTGATCAGATATATCAGTTAAGGACCCCATAAAATGGTTTGAAAAGTGCAATCCTCTTTAGTTTTCCATTTTCATACCTGTGATGATGAATTTCCTGTTGAAGTTGGGGTGGGACATGTCAAAAAGAAAAAGAAAAAAGCATTTAGTTGGCTCGTTGGCCGTGGCAGGCGTGGGCATTGGCTTGTTGGCCGTGGCAGGCGTGGGCATTGGCTCGTTGGCCGTGGCAGGCGTGGGCGTTGGCTCGTTGGCCGTGGCAGGCGTGGGCGTTGGCTCGTTGGCCGTGGCAGGCATGGAGCGACGAGCCATGGAAGGCTGGGGGGTGTCCACTGTGGGAGGAGATGTAAAGTCCTCTTCCACTACACCCACAGTGAACGGTGAGCCGCTAACTCACAGAGTCTCCTCCACGAACTCGAGGAGCGTCCAGTGAGGATAACAGCTGGAGGTAATCCGAGCAGGGAATTATGGGAAGTGTAGTCCGGGAACAGATGACAGGGGAGAAACACAGGCCAGACAACAATGAATCGTGACACCATGAAACACATCCTAAATCATTCTAATACAATTTTTTATGTTTGTACGGTACTCCTGTTGATATTTCGGTGAGCTCCACGTGACAAGAAATCAGAGAGAGAGAGGTGTGGAGAGGCATTATGTCTGTCACTCCTTAACCATTTTGAATCCACCAGTGTGACATACCTCTGACTGAAGAGAGTGAGATCTCAGCAAAACAGTTGGCAAGTGTGCACTTACACCAATGGGACACTGTATGTGACTCAAAGTGTGTGACTAGGGTTTTGGACACATTACCCTCTCTGGGCTCCAGATCGGATTTTGACAAGCCAAACTTTTATTAGAGTCGTTCAACGACAAGGCCTAAAGGGAACTAACACATTTGTCTGATGCCAAAGTGACTAGTAGCGCAGCCTTTAACAAGAATATGTGTAAGCTTACCCCCTTTAATGGCTCAAATGGTGAACCACATTTAAAGTGCATTTAATACCAGCGCTAAGTCCAGACCGGGACGGTACTGGGGAGAGAGGGTCTTAGCAGTCTCGCACCACACAAGATGTACTTTGTCAACAGACAAACCACCAAAGAGGTTATGCCCGGTTGCTATGGCAGTGATGTTTGCTTTAAGTCCTGCATCCAAGGGCTCTGGTAAGAAGTAGAGTATCATCTGCACAGAGCAACGTGCTGGGTCCTTACCACGGGAGGAACACCAGTCATCAAAAAGTCACAATTTTAAGGCATAGAGCCGCCCCGTCATAGGGGCCCCGGTCTATAGAATGGTCAGCTTCTAGGTGCCGAAGACTGGACAACCGTCACAGGATATGATTGACACACTCCCGACCTGCGTTGGACGCATCTGCCCTGACAACTTTGCGTCTGGCCACTGTATATAGCTAGCAAGGCTAAACAATGGAGCATTATGGGTAGATGTTAGAGACAATGTCGCCACATGTGATAAAGGACCCTCAAGTTGACATAAATTTGGAGAGGCCTCATTTGTAATAATCCTAGAGGGGTTACCGCAGCCGCAGTGGCCATCAAACCCAAAACCCGCTGGAACTGATGCAGTGGTAAGGCTACCACCGGCTTGAACTGGAGTTTAGATTGAGTGCATTCATCGTTCAGATGCGCTGAAATGGCCGTAGAGTCGCGTTTCATTCCAAGAAGGAAACTTGCAGACTGGGCACAAACACGATTTTCGTTTAGGTAGTTCAATACATGGATACGAATCTTAATAATGGCCTATGATGATGGGCTATCTGCACATGAAAGAATGCATCTTTCAGACTGCTTGACACAGACCAGTCCAGAGGATGGACGTGAATCAAATTCTTTTGAATAGACAGAGACTTTGTTCTAGCAGAAAATAGTACTTTCTGTACACCGGTATGCTACCTAATGTATCTTTGGCGACAAGACATTGTCCCTCTGAGTGCAAAATTGGTGCTTTCCGCATCGTGAAGCTGTTAAAGCGAGGATGGGCCGGGTTGTGATTCCGTACACCTGGCCCCTAATTAGGCTGATGAAGCCTGAAAGGGATAAGGCCATCCGGAGATGGCAGTGCGACAGAGAGAGAGTTACGAACAGCTGTCCGAAACCTGTGTGTGTGTTTGTCTTTTTGGCTATTAAACTATTATTTATATTATTAAGCCGGTTCTCGCCTCCTCCTTTCCCTTTTACCTCGTTACAGAAGCGTTTTGAGTTTCATGAGTACATAGTGAATGGAATCGGTCTCACCAAGTGCCGCTTGTAAAACAGAGAGAAGATAGGAGATTGACTCATTGAAATTCTGATGATGTGGCATTGTGCCCAGGCTTATTCATGCGTGACATATATGTATGGTGGCGGAGAAACACTTGTCACCTGCCAATATGTACAGTAATTGCTGTGATTTGATGGGGTTTCAAAGATCGGTGCTCCTGAGAGGAGCTCCAACAGAGTCAGCGACTGATGCAGCATCAAAGTGACCGATTTGAAAGGGAACTCCAGTTTGGCAGATCAAATCCACTTTGATTTCATGGGGTTAAAAAGATAATTTAAAAAAACATTTTATTATTAAATATAACTTAATATAGATTTAAAGAACACTGGCATTTTAGCTCGGTTACATTGTCATGTAAATGAATTTACTAAAATGAATGTTTCATATTCTAAATCTAGATAATGATGTAGATTATTCACAGTTTGCACTGGGTAACACGTTGTTATCTGTAAAGCAAAGAGCCTTAGTGTTAAACAAATATCATCTGTAAAGTAAGCTATTTGCTCTTTAGATGTTGAAAATATTGCATACTTTAATCTTTTGACAGCATGGATGTTAATTTTTGATGACAACTGACTAGGATGTCAGGAACTGGATGCCTAATTTCAGTGATGTACTTTGTCCACTGTTCACAGCATGATGGGAAACCATACTGCCACAAGCCATGCTATGCTGCCCTCTATGGACCAAAAGGTGCAGTATGTCTAATTAGTGTCTGGAATCACTCTGTTCTTAATTGGTGGCACTTGCAGGAATTAGAGCACTCTTTGCTTTAATCCAACAGATTCTTAATGAAATAGACAGAGCTGGTTCAACAATAACTCTGATCTTTATATGGATTGAAGCATAAACTCTGCATGAATTTAAAAGTCATTTTCAAAGCCTAGATAGGCTTGCTTGACTCCCAGCCTGGTCAGGAAAGTTATTTTTATCAGGGTGACGATATTGCCGTAAAGACTTAAGAAGGTTAATCTTGTTTTTCTGTAGGAGTAAATATCGGTGGGGCCGGCGCATATGTTTATGATACACCTGTGAACGATTCCCCTGCCCCCGTTGCCATGGAAACCCAGGTCAAAGCTGAAGAGAAGAAAGCATCTGCTCCTACGAGGGGTCCAGTGAAGGGTGCGTTTTTCAGAAATATCTTGCTCTGCTACAGTAATATACCTCCTAATGCAGTGGACATCCACTTAATGGTCACCTACTGATAATTCTAATCGTTGTTATGGTAACGAATTGTGGTAAGAATGTAATAGTGTCATCATACATGTGCAAAAAGTTATAGTGGTGAAATATAATTAAAATACTTATTGCTCATACTTAAGTTGATGGATTTTAACAAACGCCTTACTTTTAAGTATTACACTTTGTGACATGATGAACGATACCTCAAATGGTGCAGCTTGTTGAAAAGAGGTGTGCTACTGCTTGTCTAAGCAATTGAAATTACGAGTTGTGCCTGATGGAAGATAAAATAGTCTGAAAAATCTATAAGACCTGTGTTATATTGAGGGACTAGAATATCACAGAGACTTGGTCCAGAAAACAACTACTTAGCTACCATACTGAACAACCTAGCACCCATCAAGTAATGCCCAAGAAACCACCCCCAAACTTCCTAGTAACCACATAGCAACTTTACAAAATGTAAAAATCAAATTATTCTTTCTATGACAACGAAAAGGATGATAATATTGAATTCCTTGTTGTATTTTCTCATGATTACTACATTTATGATAATTCAATGTATATTTACTACATGTGAATGATTGTTTTACACCTAATTGTTTTGGTTTTCTCCAGCTGCAAGCTTCAGTTCATTCTCTGGTGAGCCAAACATCTGCCCAAGGTGCAACAAAACAGTGTACTTTGGTAAGCACTGACATTCAGACACCAGATATGGACTTGAGCTGGAACATGTGTATCACTGACATGCACTGAACTACATGTCAGCTCTTCACACTCTGATCATGTCCTTTCGCCCCTGCCGCTGCATCACTCATGTGTATACAGCAATGCCGAGAAATACTTTAGCATTTATTGAGGTTGCCTGATGCTTACAAAAGTGCCTGTGATTCCTTCTTTGTGTTTCAGCTGAAAAGGTCACCTCCCTGGGCAAAGACTGGCACAGACCTTGTCTGCGATGTGAGAGGTGCAGTAAGACTCTGGCCCCAGGCAGCCATGCTGAGGTTAGTGTGAATTTACAATATATCCCTGTAAATCCTTACAGTATATACAGTACAGAATATGCTTGCTTACAGTATGTTCAGTTACTTGTTTTGTCATGTTCAGAGTTATTGGTGTAATCCAAAATCGTTTGTGAATTGTCACCGATGTTGAGTTCAGTGTGCCATTATGCCGAGTGTTGATATCTCTGTGTGCCATATTAAATATTCAGCTCACCACAACAGCATTGGAAAAAACACCTCCTTAATTGTTTTTAAAAATAGATATTTTTTCTGTATTATAATGTTCAATATTGGCACTTAGTCTAATCTTAAAGCACTAAGCTTAGTTTAAACACTCAAAAATTGAAGTCATTGCCCTTAATTAAATTTTTGAATGTTTTTACAACCAGTTTAGTCATTTTCATTGAGCCAACATAATTAAGATTAATTAGGTCAAATCAATGTACAACAGTTACATTACAACCAGGTTAGTCAAAGTCAAACTCAATTTAATAATGTTTATTTAACATTCGTAATATTAGTATTTGAATTTCTTATGTTGGTCCAGCTTAACAGATTAATCATTAGTAAATACCAGGTGTGCGAGTGTAAGGACAGTGAAACTGTCGCAGTATTAATTTGATAGTAACTGCTTATCGAGGTAAGCAGCACTCACGTGAAAGTTCATCCTCAAACTAAGCACAAGTGCCATTCTTCACCACAATGGTTACCCCCAAAACTCCAGCCTAACAGACACTTTTTTTAATACCAATATAACAGAACATTAAACATGAACAAATCTACTCGTATACTTATTTTGCTCTAATGCATTAAACAACACTTAATATTAACACTTGTTCACCCCATTCAGCCCCATGCAAAGCATGCATGGAAATCCCCAGCCCAGTTTCTTCAGTGCTACAAAAAGTCTTGGATTAAGAGTAATGGATTAAGTAAAGTACATTTTACACATGTAATTGGATAGAACGCAAGGAAATCAAATTGGCGAAATGTTCTAGAATTGTGTTTCTGTAGTTCATTTACATTATGCATGTAAACCAGCTGTGGTCTATTGTAATACTATTTCAACTGGCACCAAGTTCCCACTAATCACCATAATGATGACATCAAATGAAACACAACTATTTACACAATTATCCCATGATGCACTTTGATTTCACCATGAGGTTACTTTTAACAGTAATGTGTTGTTATATGACAGTAAACAACCTAGCCTGTGTTAATTTAAAAGTAAAATTATGAAAACTGTATTTTATTGTCAGAAACGAGTGTTAAATCATGTAAAATTCTGGCAATATTTTAAATTGATGTACAACAGCTTAAATGAAAGACTTCATCATTTATCATCTATCAGGCAGATATGTGTAAATATCATAAAGGTAAATTGTGTCCATGGTTTTTGTTTTAAACTGCAGCACGACGGCCAGCCCTACTGCCATAAACCATGTTACGCTGTTCTCTATGGGCCAAAAGGTACATTTTCCAATTTTATTCTTCAGATATTCATAGAAAGAGTTCTGTCAGCATTCTGTCAGTGTAATATTCAGAACAATAAAATAGCCTGATGTTGTTGCGCTTTCTTTGTTCAGGAGTAAACACCGGAGGTGTTGGCAGTTACATATATGAGGACCCAAACACTGAGAGCCAGCCCTGAAAACCACCACAATTAATTACACCAGCATTATCTGCACCCTTAGATTCAAACTTCTCTCTTCCTTAAAGTCAACTTCCTCTCTTTTTTTTAAGTCTAAACTTATCACGTTAATCTACAGAGTGCCACTACATATTACCATACTGATATGAGCTATAGTATTGCTACTTACTAACAGGAATATGTGTCTAGCCTTTCTGATGTATTAATATACAGTAGGTTTTATATATTTAAATGTTGTTGAGACGTTAAGCTGTTTTTTTTTTTGGTTTTGTTTTTTTGTGACATTATTTGCAGGTAACAACAAAACTTAAACAGCTTAAATTATTGTTTATTTATTTGTATTTAATTTTTTTGTCATTTTCTCTTCTACCATGGTTTAGATGTGTAGCACTTTAGAAATCTTCTTTAATAGAACTTATTGACTGCATCTGGTTTCTGAACTTCTTTTTCTGAACCGACGATCTGTTTATGTATCAAAAATATTTGTATTGGTAATTAAAAAAGTATTATTAAGTGTGTTAAATTGTTTTATTTCATTTCAGTTGTAGAACGCTGAAAATAAAAATAAAAAAACAAGAGAGAAACTAATGATTACATCACTTTACATTTATAAGACAATTGTGGGTTTACTTGTCTGTGTAAAAAATGACTCTCAGGTTTATTTGTTTGTACTTGCCCTAGACATATATTTGTGTATACTCTTTTTTTCTTCTTTTTTTTTACATTATACACTTAGAAGTAAAAAAAAAAATGTTTTTGACATGATATGTTTGACACAATAAATGTCTAGTGACTATTGTTTGCAGAGAAAATACAGTACCTAGGACCTGTTCCAAAAGTGATACAAAAAGCCCATATATTTACCATCAGAAAATATGGGAAAATAAATATAGATCTTAACTAACTTTAGAGTTCATTAAAATAAAACACTAAAATAATACATAAAGTAGAATATGTTGACTAATTAATCTCTTGTAAATTTCGACAATACCCTAATATATATATATATTCAATATTGGATCACTTTGAAAAATAAAAAGCTTTCTGATATTTTGTTTAAATACAGTGCTGGTTACACACAAAAACATATATTTTAAGCTATTTTTAAGATTCATTCAATGTCATAACAAAATTCCATTCAATTGAATTGTGTACATAAAACACTATTAACACTATGTGTAATAAAGCATTCTGAAATAGGAAATAGGTCACAACAGTGACCGCCCACTTTTTCAGCCGTCTGGGTTCCGGAAGTGTGTTTCCCTATTAATTTCTTCCATAGACTTTTAATAAAAAAACAAGCTAGAACCGCTACTGGAATCACAACATCACTAACTTTATCTTGAGGCAAAAAAGTATTTGAAAATCAGACATAAAGTCAAAGGTACAAGGCTGTGTTCTTACCATCTTTACTAAGGGCATGGACTACAATCCCATGAAGCATTGTGAATGATGTCACTGAATAAATGGGCATATATAAAACTAAGGATGTTGATTATAAGAATATAAAAAAAAAGATTGTACGTTTGTTGCTAAATACACCGATTTGTACAAATATATAAGTAGTTTAAAGTCACTGTGAAATCAATATTAAAGTGTTGCTGCATTTAGTCTATATTTATTCCCTTACCCTCTGGGGTCTGAGGTTGTTTTGGGCCCTGGAGAAGTTTTGACATGCCTTGACATCTGTGCTTTTTTCAGTTGCTTAAAAACATACAGTATTAATGGTTTAAGTCTGATAACACTGTATTCAACACAAACTGGGCTACAATAATATGTGAACAACATGTTTGTATTTTTCAGAAAATAACGTTTATGTATGTTTTTTGAAAAAAATAAATTTTTAAGTCACTGAAATAAGGCCATATAACACATACTAAACATTTGTCCACAATACTTTTGAGAACTGGATCTTGTAGCCTAGAGTTTTTGCTACAAAAGGATGTGAAAACCATCCTGATCACTCATTCATACAAAACCATATAGTAATTTAACTTTTGTAAGACACTTTTAGTGTTAAAAAGGTCATATGCGAGGAGGCGTGAACTATCATGAATATTGATTGTAATTCACACCTGAGGAGACAAAAGAATTTTCTCACTTGTGTATCGTGCTGTCTTTCAAACGCGCAGAAAAGTGAATGAACTTGTTTTTACGGCACAGTCTTGGGCGTTTACCATTTGCATTGATCGCCTCAGTACATTACCGTATAAATAGTGTGGCAGTGCGGGCGCGGCCTTCCCAACCGTGCGGTTACCCGCACGATCAAGGCAATTTAAATCCGACTACGCCAAAATGTGGCAGTGCGGGCGCGGCCTTCCCAACCGTGCGGTTACCCGCACGATCAAGGTAATTTAAATCCGACTACGCCACCCTGGGGGAGAGCCAGGGAAATACTCCCAATAAAAGGGCACACAGGTTCGTTGTTTCCATTCAAGAGGACAAGAGACGTGAATACCAGCGTACAAAAATAATTTATTTTTAACAGATGAATCATAAGGGACACTGCATGCTCATTTCATCTTTCAACAATGTATTAAAATTATGAGCACCACAATTAGCGGCCAAATTCATAATAGGCTTCACACACCCATGAAACGCATCCACTATCAGTAAGGACTGAGACTTACCAGGAGCAGGAAGGCTAACCGGGGGCAGCAATTCCCCGAGGAAAGACACACGTCACCCACAAGTGTACACTCACGCACACACACACACACACACACACACACACACAAAGGTGAGTCAGTTGTAAACCCACAGCACTCCACAGGTGAAAGGGGCACTATCACCCTCTAACGGGGAACAGCTAGCCCCCTGCACTAAGCCTTCAGCTCCTGAGAACAGAGAAGAGAATTAACAATACTCATAAAACTAAAAACAAAACAAGCAAACTGATTTTTAACATACAACACATACTATGGTGGTGTGAAGGGTATAGGGGCAAGCTAGTAACAAAATCACCCTACCAGGACCAACTTCTACACATATAAAGCGAACGGCTCCCGCTTCTCTCGGTGGGAGGAAACATCACTGCTGGAGCCAGAAACAGAGTTTATAATGTAAACATACAAACACAATGTATAACAACTCAAAAAACAAAAGCAAAACAAAACAAAGCAAAACAAAACAGCAGCGCAGTTCACTCTGCAGCTTCCATCCAGACTGACATCTCTAGTGAGCAAATTAGTTGATCTATAAAAGAACAAACGATTATACACAACTAAACATTAAAGCCACCTAAGTTTTAATCACCATCGTATTTAAGGCAATCACATACCAAAGGTGTTGAGACTGCAGCCATAATTACGGCCGCACACACACGGCTGTATGAAACAGCTGACTGAAGGAAGGTAGCAGTTGGCCAACGGAGCTTAATACAAGCCTCGCCCCAGCAAACGCTAAATCACATACAACGAAACTAACATTAACACAAGACGCCAGAGCCAGGCAGTGAGCCTGACGTAAACATAAAACGGACCATAACAACACATACCTTTGGCGCGGAGGAGCCCAATACCGGCAAAAGGGGGGGGTTCATTGGACCATGACGCGCATCTAGGCGACACGTAGCCGCCCTAATATACCCCACAAATGCGCGCTAATAGGCTGTGAATCAAACCACCAATTACTAAGGGGTGGAATAAATTAAAACCAACAGATGCGCTGTTCTTATGCGCACCGCATAATACAAATTCCATTAGAAGTTCATATTATGCATAACCGGGAAAGAAAACCATGGTTACACCCAAATAACAACATTGGGGGGGTGGGAACTTTTACAAGTAATTAGTCTGTCTCACTACAATCGCACCCTCTGCCCGTGGGTGTGATCACATTAGGGATAATTCGCTGAGCCAGGAGAAACTGTACATCGCATTATTTCATACAGATTACATTGCAGGAGAATATTTGTTTTAAAATTGAATTATTTTATTTAAAAGTAGACATTTTAAGCTTTCTTTAGACATATGTTTCATGATTGTGTGATAAGTATTCGCAGAGTTTCAGATATATGATCGCAAACCCAGAGACTGCTGACAGCTCACCCTTTTTATTTTCTTTATTTTACAAAAGCACAAGGTTTTGAGTGTACACAAAGAAAAGTAGACCCTTTATAGTCTCTAATGATGTCTTACACTTAACTGTATGCCCCAAAATGATGGAAAATGTTATGTTGTTTCCACTGTAATGACGTTTAAAATCAGTAGACACTCTCTTCCAGCTTGACAGACCGAGGCACAGTCATAACGACATGCAGTGCCTGAGAAACTTTGTCTAATCAAAGGAGAACACTCCCTCCCCCTAGAGTGTGTGGCTTTGTTCTAACTGGCGCTGATCATGATTTCGCAAGGTACTTCGAAAGGAGCACAATCCAAGCTGTAGGGTCAATTCCAAACAGATTTTATGATAAGAATCGCCTAAAAATTAGTTGTGCCTTACCATTATCACCTTTCAGATCTCTGAAGTTCTCACAATGGAGGGTAATTGTCTTTGTATGGAATAGGGCATAGGAATGATGACTTTTAAATATGACACACTGACGCCGAAGCTGGACAAAAGAAAACTTGCTGGAGTTTATTTATATTTTTCTGCAGATGGAGGTTTCTTGGACTTACCACCCAAGTAAGTGTTCTTTAGTCTTTATGCTTTATGCTTAGTGTATTATGATTCAAAATGTGGACAAATTAGCTTCTACTTACTTGTTTCACATTCATCTGTAGCTACACAACAGCTCCAACCTTGTCCTAATATAAACAAAGTCACCGCACAACACTTTTTTTCTCCTTTGATAAGCCATTTCACTCAGAAATTCATCACAATTAATTGAGTAATCGAGTCAGTAGTAACTTCTATTTCATGGCGACTTTAAGGGTGAAGAGACACCCACTTGATTACGTCATTCACATTGCGTAATGGGAGCGTGCGGTCGCACCAAGGCACGTTTCGCGGGTTTCGTTGGATGCGGTACTCTGATTGTTGGATCTTTCTCTGCTGTACCATGGGTAATGTAGTTGTTAACCATGAATTACGCTATCAAACACGATTTTAAACAATGAAGTTGAGATAACACATACGGATGGCTTCAACAGAAGCATATATCATAGATGAACAACTTCGAAACTCACGGTAGGTCAGTCTTTAAAGGTTAATAAGTTATCATTGAAAATGTTTTTTTTTTTTTTTTTTTTTTTTACAGCGCCTTACCCCTCCAAACATTCAACATCCATTCGCGTACCCCCTGTCAAACGCATAGATGACATTCACACAAGGTATTTTTTAAATATGTATATTTAACACAATTATCTTTGAAAAACAACTCCCTTATATTAAACATGTTATATTTGTACATGTTATATTAAAAATATTCATATTGAATAAATGGCTTACCGATTGAGATGGTAGATGCTAGATATGATATATCTGCATAATTTAAAAATTCCCCTCTCCTCACGGTACGGAAGAATAGCGTTCGGTTCTGTGCCTGGAACTGCACATCATTGCAGGTACAGCAATGCCGGCCGACTTTGAGCATAGCAGGTAAGTATCTGTGCAATTGCATATTCAGCTAGCTCAAGGTGCTTTTTATGTCACATTTGACACTGTTAGCAAGGTTGAGCTCATTTGCATAAAAACATCATGCAACCATGAAAAAACAGGTCTCTAGTGTGCAAGCAAATGTGAGTGAAAATTACTGCTTGTGAATGTGGAAAATTGTCTGACACCTGTCATCAAAGCTTTTTAACTTATACCATCAGAATCAAAATTCTCTATGCATCTAACCTGAAGCACAAATTACATTTTAAACTAAAATAGTGGACGTCTGGTAAAACAGTGAAGTATCAATTTTAGCAGTGTGCTGGGCTGGCGAAAAAAGACACTTGTGTGACGCATGAGTAGATGCATTTCTTTTTAACTGCAAAAGATATGTTATTTCATTGCATATTTTCTGACCTTTATGACACAACAATTTTGGTGTTTCTACTCTAGAGGGCACACAAAATTATTTTTGCAAGTGATAAATACATGAACTGGGTTTGAATGTTATATAGACAGTGATGAAATCAGAAGAACGGTAACTCTTTGAATTTGATTTGCATACCCCCATTGACACCTCATGTACCCCCCAAGGGGTATGCGTACCCCAGTTTGGGTAACACTGGTCTAGAGCAGTGGTTCCCAACCCTGGTCCTGTAGTTCCCCCAACACTGCATGTTTTGGATGCCTCCCTTATCTAACACGCCTGATTCAACTCATCAGCTCATTAGTACAGGCTCCATGAGCAGAATTGGGGGTGCCAAATAAGGGAGACATCCAAAATGTGCAGTGTTGGGGGTACTCCAGGACCAGGGTTGGGAACCACTGATCTAGAGGATAAATTAATGGGATTTTTACTTCTGTAACCAGACTATTGTGCTTAGCCTTCAAATTTCAACAACAATAAAGCAGTGTGTTGTGGGTAATATTGTTCACAGTCCCCACACGCATGTTGTGACTGGTATTTCTCAACAGTCTGCACTGATGATGTCTACAGTGGTCATTTTAGCCGCTGTCCTTGATGGTGGGGTCATCTTCATTGCACAAAGAATTTTCTTCAGGTGGAAGATGCTAAAAACGATTGACCTATCCTGCCAGTACAATGCGTGGAAAGACTGTGATAGTGACCAGGGCGAACTGTGGCATTGGGAAGGTGACGGTGGCAGAGCTGCTAAAACTGCAGACCCATGTGCTCATAGTGTGTCGGGACAAACAGAGGGCTGAGGAGGCGGCACAGGACATCAAGAATCAAGCCAGTCTGGATCAATGAGAGATTGTCATCAAACACTTGGACCTCACATCGTTCAAGTGTGTGCACATTGTATGGATTAGTCAATGCAAAAATAGCACAAACGGTCAAGATGTAATGAGTAAATGGTTAAATTAGTCCATGTCAACCATGAAAAGTAATGTTAACATTTTGATGATTAAGGTCTGTATAGTGAGCATACGTCTCATTGAAACAAGCTTTCCAGTGTGCTGAAATGTGGTTATATTTCATATTTTTCCCTAACCGTACAATAATCAGTTATTGTTATTAAAATAAAACTGTTGCAGCGTGAAGCACTTACATGTTTCCACTGATCATGGTATAAATATTGGTAGGGTTGTACTTGCTGTATTGATTATTGTGGGGGTTACCTCGCCCCCCCCCTCCCCCATCCCCCACCCCGCCTGGAATCTGTGCCCCTGTATATAACCCATTTGTAGTAACCATTATATTTTTAGTGTATGGGTAAATAGCCTTCTAGAGATTGTGTAATCAAATTAGAGACAGTAGGGGCGACCGGGGCTACTTAAATATATCTTGAGGCATGTTTATTTTTGGATGTCAATTAATGTATAGGCACAAACCTTAAAACCTTTTACATTTACAATATAATTGCCAAGAAAAAAAAACTAAAGGAATACACTGACTTTCTTTCTTCTGCAGAACACAAACAAAGATTTTCAGAAGAATATCTCAGCTCTGTAGGTCCATACAATGCAAGTGAATGACTCCAGTGGTTTAATCAATGCCTTCTGAAGCTCCTTTTCTCTGTACATCTTGTCATTGTAGTCTCTAGGCTCGATCTTGCTTTTAAGCTGGATTACGCTTCCTAGTGCTTGATATATGCACAGAGTGATAGATGGTGCTAGGAAGTCTAATTGAACTTGAAATCTTGATCACCATGGAAACTGCTGATGTCAAGATTTATAGTTAAAAAGGAGTTATATTTTGGTCTGTTCTCACCCAAAACCACTTTATTTTTGTATCGCTTCAGAAGACATAAGCTGTGTCCGAAATCACTCACTTGTTCACTCATTAACTATTTCTTATATAGTTTAGACTATATTTCTTATAGTCGGTGAGTTCACTTTTTCAGGCAAGGAGTGAACACAATACGTGAGTGAATTAGGATGCTGAGGTTTACACTGAGAATCGGCGAGAGCGCTGCTGTAGATACAGTATGTCCCAAGTTGATCCCTGTAGTCCTTTGGCAGCCTTTTGGAACAGCCCTAACGAAAATCGAGAGTTCATGGAAAATTTGATGCAAACTTGCCGCAAATTAGCCACTGATAATTTTCACATGCAAATGAGCTTTGCATCAAACTTGCAGCAATTTGTCAATTGTTGCCAAAGGTTTGCCAGAGGTTCACCACTACCAGCGTAGAGCTACAAACTTCTGGCAAACATTTGTGCTGAATCAAAAGCTCATTTGCTTTGTGAAAATAATGAATGGCAAATTTGCTGCAAGTTTGCGGATAGTTTAGATTTTTTTGTAAGGGAGCACTTTCTGTGTCCATGGTACTTGCTTGCCAGATGACTTAAGGGTATTACAATCTGTCATTTTCTGTATTATAATTTTTTTTCACTATAGTCTTAACTTTACATTTTTAGCTTTTACCTATAGGTTATGGGCGATATGCCCTTATAAAAATCAAGAGTTCTGTCAAACTTGTTGCAAATTTGCCACTCATTAATTTCAAATACAGATGAGCTCTGCTGCAAACTCTTTATTGTCGCCAAAGGTTTGCTGCAGGCGAAGAGCTGCAAACCTCTGGGAAACATTTGTGGTGAATCGCAAGCTCATACATGTGAAAATAATAAGTGGAAAATTTGTGGCAAGTTTTTCAGAACAAAGTAAGACAGAAGAGGACTTTGAAATGCAACTCGGAGTGAACCACCTGGGCCACTTCCTTCTTACCCACCTCCTGCTGGACCTGCTGAAGTAGTCTTCCCCCAGCCGGATCATCGTGGTCTACTCCAAACTCTACAAGTATGGCAGCATCAACTTCGAGCACTTGAACAGTGAACAGAACTATAAAAAAAAAGCTTTCTGCTACAGCCAGAGCAAGCTTGCTAAACTTCTTTTCACCCACGAGCTGGCCCGCAGGCTGGATGGTACCAGGGTAACTGTCAATACCCACACTCTGTGTATCCTAAGGACCATGCTGGGTCAGCATGTCCATATTCCCCTGCTGATTAAGCCCCTATTCTTACAGGCTTCTTGGTTGTTCTTCAAAAGCCCACTGGAGGGTGCTCAAACCCCACTGTACCTGACATGCTCGCCTGAGGTTAAGGGTGTGTCTGGAAAATGCTTTGCTAATTGTCAAGAAGCCAAACGCCCCTGGGACATAAGTGAAAGCATGGTGGGCTTAAAGAAGTGAGGGAAGGCACAGAACTGTAATTCTCAGAGATCACATTTTGAAACCTTGAACATCAGTTCAGTGGACTTTTCTTCTTTTTTTTTTTTTGCAAGTGCAGTAGCCAAACACCTGAGGGACTTGCTGGAGAAGAGACAGGAAATTAAAATGTCCATCTGTTCCCTGTATCTTTCTTGCAGTGTTTTCAGAGATGGCCTCAGGCTTGTGACTCACTCTTCTCTGTGAATAAGTGCCTGAAAGTATCAAGTCCAACATATCCCTTGAATACAAATGAAAGGAGCAACGTGCCCATGAAACATATAGCTCAGAGCTATAGCGAACATGTGCCGTGAACATCATGGCGCATTTCCTGATGCAGATTAATTGGTACATTGTGACAGCATTATTACAATACATAAGGATTGTTGAATGATATTTTGTAATTAATTTGACATCTCTTTTCATCCATTAAGTCAACCGTGAAGTAAACTGGTGACACTCAGAACATCATCTTGTTATAACAGTGTAAGTGAGGCCAGTCCTGTAACTTATTTCAAGAGATGTTTGAAAATGTTTGTGACATCCCAGCATCCTAACAATTTTAAAAAGAAAATGCGTAGGCGGCAAATGAGCAGATAGTGTGGTGTATCTCAAATAAATAAAAAACAAACCAGAGTAATGACTGTGTAAATATCATTACCTCCTCCATCTACTACTGTGTATTAACTATTATTAGATTTCTCTCATTCACAGTGGTGCTGTAGGCAGGGAATATACTGGCTACTGTCCTTAATCACGTACTTTCGAGTATGAATGCAGTGGCTTTTTTGCATGCTGTACGGACTATGAATTAAACGAATACTGGAAAAGAGCTTATGTTTATTTGCCCTTTGTGGAGAACATGTTTGAAGGGATTTTTCATTTTGGGGTGAACTAACCCTTTAAGGATTTCCATGCTATTCAAATAGCACTTCATGCTGGAAGCAGAATCCCAAATTATAAATTCTCCCCTACACACCTTAGCAACAAGTTCTGCTCTCCAGCAGGAGTAGCAAAGGGGAAAATGGAGTTAAAGAGACAGGCATGATGCAAATTTTGTGCTTTATTAGATAGAGAAAGCCAAACAGAAGAAACAGAGTCATGCATCATTGTGTCAACTGACACAGGATCCCAGCTGACTAAGAGAGAAGAGAGGGATTGAATCGTGAGGTAGAGAGGGCCTGAGGGAGGGACGTACAGCACTGAGGAACAAAAGAGAAAACACAGAAAAGAACAATCACCTCAGAAATCCATCGGCAAACAAAACGGGAGCTTAAAAAAATGCCCAGTGCTTTCAAAATATTGTGTTCTCTTTTGAAGACAAAATAAATTTGAGTTATATCAAATAGATTTGAAGTATCGCTTTTGTTGCAACTTCATCTTAAAGGACTGATTCATGGTAATATGAATCCATGCAGAGTTTATTCTCAAGAAATCTTGCTGTCTTCGGCAGAATAATCTGTCAATGGATTGCAGTAAAAATTTAGATTGTACCCATGACTTGAATCATTTGAGGCATTTACATTTGATGCAGCTTGAATAATTGTGCTGATTGCCTTATTTATAGCAATATAAATTATTTACAATTATATAGATTTGTCTGTCTCCCCATAGTCTTACATCTATTAAACAGTTAAAGATATAGCATACCTAACAATAAATACAGCTATTCATAAATAATATCATAAAAGATCAAATTTCTTGTCAAAATGAGCATTTCTTTGTACTGTACATAGCATGTGCTGTCCATTGACTTCACAAACCCTTATGAGCCCAGAAGACTTTTGGTAAAACAAATTCAACCTCTCTTACAGATCGTATTTAAGACACATTTCCAAAAATCCATAAACCTAATGCACATAAATTACTTTCTCACAAACCACACAGAACCATTAATAAACAAATCCAACAAGTGTTGGAACTTCTCATCAGCTGTAGAAACATGAGCAATTAATGTTAAATGTTTAGAAAACATTGTAACAGATACTGAAAAAAAGAGAAAAAAAATAGGAGAGCTTATGATCCGAAAATATTAAACAGAAAATCCCATCATGTTTTTGGCTCAAACCGTAGTTTCACATTCAAAACCTACTAAAAAGAGAGGGTAACATGAACCCCTGCTCTTAGTTTAGTAGTGTACCATAGAGCTGTGCCTTGGTGAGACTGTCTTTACGTGACAGTCCTAATGTGCCAAATTTTTGGTACGGTTGTTGTGGAGGAGGTGGTGGGGTGGTTCCCTGAGGGGACACGCTGTGCCTCTCGGGTTGATAATGCTGCAGGTCAGCAGCCATCTCAAGAGATCCGTGGTCCAGGGACTCATTTGAGCTGTTGGGACTCACATCGACGTACTCGGTCGTCTGGCCTCCTGCTGCCACCACACCTTCTTTGGTGCTGTAGAGGCTGTGCTCGGATTCTTGGCTGTCCTCCTTGGCATGGTACAAGTGGGGTTGGCTTTGCTGTTGCCGTATGCCTGGGCTGCACTCAGGGCTGGGGCTAGAGAAGGGGTCTAGAACTCCTGCATGATGGTGGTACACATCTGTACCCTCCTGGAAGCTACTGTAGAGAGGGCCAAGACGGATTTTGGCAGGCCGAACAGAGAAGTGTTGCTCAGAGAAACTGTAGGGTGATGCCCGACCTGGACTGCGGTACGAGTGGGCACTCAGATCCTCCACACTGAGTTGCCTCCATCGACCAATAAGCTCATCTTCCTCAGGAGCAAAAGCACTTCCTCTACGACTGTCACCATAGGTAATGCTTGGTGAGGTGGAGGTTGGCAGGGGCTCATAAGGTTCACTGTAACAGGAGGACATGGTTCTGCTATAAATAGGTGAGCTACCATTCTGATGGTGGCTGGGCTCAGGCGGTTGAAATGCAATTGCCTTTGTAAAGGTGCTTGGACTCTCCCTCTCCCAGGAAGAGTCACTTTTGTGCTCGTATTCACCACCATCCCTCCAGTCCATGTAAAGTGCATGGTGACGTGGAGAAGATGCAGCACTGCTAGGAGGATCCTGACCCTTATCCTCTGACCCTCCCCCGCTAAAACTGGAGTAGGAGCTGGAGCCGCCTCCCAGAGACGTGGTAAACTTTCGAAAATGTTCCTGCGCGAAGCCAGGCTGCAGGGACATAGAGCCCTCCTCTGGGTTGCTATCTGTGGAGTTCTGGGGTTCATAGACCTTCCGCTGTCCATGGAGGTCCATGCTGGGTCGGCGCTCTCGCCTCCGTTCATCAGGGCAATAAAGTGCTGTGTCACTGCTGTACAAGTCTGTCTTGTACGTAGCTCGCAGGCCAAGGCGCTCTGTGCTACCAACAAGGCTAGTGCCTACAAGGAAACCCTGCCGTTCCTGGGGTTGAGGGCTGGGTGATCGAGATGCTTGAATGCTGCAGACCTCGTCAGGTTTTTCCAGGACCTTAGCAATGACTGAGGCAGGCACTGTGTCGGCATATGGGGAGTGGCAGATTGAAGAACCCTCCATGTGCAAGCTTACACGCTCCTGAAACTCTGCAGGCAACTGAGAGAGATACACAGAGAGAACACACTGCAAAGTTCAGAAAACAATTCATTAGCTGGACCCAATACACAGTAAGAGTTGAAACACTCACACTCAAAGAGATTTTCTGGGTTCAATACAAGTTAAGCTCCATCGACAGCATTAGTGGCATAATGTTAATTACTACAAAAATGAATTTCGACTTGTCACTATAACCCTAAAACAACCACAAAAATAAAGGGAAAAACAACTTTACAACTCAAATTCACAAGTGCTTTTATAAAATTATAAGCATCACATTTATGCCTTTCAACCCTTTAAAAATTGTCCCTTATTCACTTTCATTATAAGTGCCTCATTGTAACCTTGATTATTGCTTAAAAGTGAAGGAGGGACAAGTCAAAATATATTTTGTGGTAATCAACTTTATGCCATAAATGCTGTTGATTGAGCTGAACTTCTATTGAACCGGAATGTTCCTTTAAGCCAGGTTCATGCTGTATGGTTTTGGCCATGACTTTACAATCTGAGAAAATATTTGTGGATCATAAAAGATTTATCTTATTATAAGGCATTCAAGTGTTTGATTGCTCAATGTGACATGTTCACCGATGGCCAATTAATTGCCTTTGTAATAAAGCTTATCCTCTTCTGAAGGTCAGATTGTCAGAAATTTTGCATCTTAGTCTTGCAGTGTGACTGCTTCTACGATGGCCAACTGACATTAAACACCCTGTAAGTGCCGTCACTAATAGGACCAAAGTTGTGGCTATGATGCATATCATACATCCATCCATCCATCCATCCATCCATCCACCCATCTTCAACCGCTTATCCGAAGTCGGGTCATGGGGGCAGCAGCTCCAGCAGGGGGCCTCAAACTTCCCTATCCCGAGCCACATTAACCAGCTCTGACTGGGGGACCCCGAGGCATTCCCAGGCCAGTGTGGAGATGTAATCTCTCCACCTAGTCCTTGGTCTTCCACGAGGCCTCCTCCCAGCTGGACGTGCCTGAAATACCTCCCTAGGGAGGTGCCCAGGGGGCATCCTTACCAGATGCCCAAACCACCTCAACTGACTCCTTTCGACGCAAAGGAGCAGCGGCACTACTCCGAGCTCCTCACGGATGACTGAGCTTCTCACCCTATCTCTAAGGGAGAAGCCCACCACCCTTCTGAGGAAGCCCATTTCGGCCACTTATAATCGCAACCTAGTTCTTTCGGTCATGACCCAGCCTTCATGACCATAGGTGAGGGTAGGAACAAAAATTGACCGGTAGAAAGAGAGCTTTGCCTTCTGGCTCAGCTCTCTTTTCGTGACAACGGTGCGATAGATCAAGTGAAATACCACCCCATATCATACAGTCTAAAATAATTCTGCACAGTGTGGTATGGCATTTTCCCCAAGTCCTCACTGGGATCATATCGTACTGTCTGAAAAGCAAGAATTATAAAGGACTGTAAAACAATTATAGTGTTCACCTGGCCTTTTCAGACTATAAGGTGAGGTCAATATCCTAAAGAGGCAGTAAGCAAAATACAAGAGAATGGTGAATTGAACTGAAGCTCCTAATGAATGCAAACGTACATTAGCATAGCATACAGCCAAATACACTTTAGTCTTCAGATCAGTTAGTACTAATGTTCTACATAAAGAGATGTTTTTTAGTATTTCATATAACAAATGTTGGCCAGAGGGAAAACCACAGATTTCATAGCCACTGACACTATACACAGAATACTGGGCATCAATCCAATATCACAATTCTTTATTCCTCTCAGTTCTTTCACCATAGCAACAAGAAGAAAGTAAATTGCAGCTAATTAGCTAAAAGAACATGGCTAATTATAGAAGCATGAAAAGAGGAGCCAAGACAAAGCAAAAAGTTCAGTCCTTCAAAACCAAAAGTTTGGTCTTGGTCCAACAAATTGTGTTTTATATTTAATTCTGTCCCAAGACTATCTGTTGACCTCCAATTATATTCTGAGGGGTGAATTCACTAAACAGCTGCGCAACTTTTGCGCATGGTACTTAGCACTACATCTAGATTTTAAATTAAGTAATTAGCATCCCTTCCATGCAAACATGCCTCCTTTCCATGAACATTTGGCTAATTATAGATTATATGCTCTCTTTTCACAAAACTCAGTGCTATTTGCTCAGCCCAGTAAATATCGGGCTATCACCGCCCAAGGAAAGTAGGCGGTAAATTGAATTTGATATTTTCCATTTATAAGGTAGAAGTAATTCATAAAATAATGATGAAATGATGGAGAAGAGTGTTATAACCTGGCAGACACGTGGCATAATCAAGCGCACTTTTGGCATGTTAAAGAGATAATTCAGATGTCTTTATTACAGTTGTACAGTGATGCTGTAAAGTCTGGGTAGAGTGTGCCAGATCGGGGTAGTCAGATGCATCCTCTGCTATATACCTCTCAGAACTGGCAGACAAGATCGGAATTGGGCCTTGCAATTTGCGTTCAGCACAGATTTTGTGGTCACGCTTGTGGAGCTGCCTGATCTGTATAATTCCTTTCAAAAACTGACAACAGGCTGACAGCATGTGCAAATAACTCTTTAAACTATTTTACATTTACAGAAATTTCTCTTTGATTTGACATCTTTTGCCCAGTTATAAAAACAGCTTTTTTAATGAACTTCTAGTGCCAATTCATTGACTTTCTTATAAAACTCTCTGCAAGGCTGAATTCCCTGAACACATTGTGTAACAGACTCATTTATGTTTCCATTCATATATATCTGCCAGATATGAACAGGTTTTTAGAGCAGTCAGTGTGCCAATACAAGTCTTTGCTCTAGATATCATGGGACTGGCACAAGGCTTAGAGCGGATGCGTTGAATAAAGTGCCAGACTCTAATGGCACACAAACTATCATTACTTTGAGCATTCTTACTACTGTGGCCCTGCTAAAAAGGTCACCCCTTCTCAGTTGGGACAGAACCTCAATATTTATTTAAACATGAACTTGATTTGCTATGGTTGACCTAAATACTGGGAGATCTTGCTTTTTGATTTGCTACACTGATATCAGTCTTTCAAAAACGGTATCTAGCTAACAGAGTTAGTGGTAAATATATATATATATATATATATATATATATATATATATATATATATATATATATATATATATTGCACTGAGGCAGATAGTAGGGTTTATTTAGATAAAATATATTTTGAGTTCATCCATCAAGGCCAAAACTCATATCAGCTTCCTTACAGTACAATTACATGCATGTGTGCAAAACACATTGAGTGAAAAAGTGAAATAGTGCTAAATATTATAACTACTTAATTATTGGATTAAAAAGTACTATTTAATACTACTATATTATTTCTGAGTGGGCAACTAAAAAAAACTATTGTCATGTGGTCCTGCAGATAAAATGGCCCAGATAATGAGAACATTCATTTGAATCAATGTAGCATTGGCATGACGCACATTTGTGATGCAACTGCTGTTCTCTGTTAAAGGAATAGATCACCCAAAAATGAAAATTCTCAAATTTTTCACTTACTCTGATGCCATCCCAGATGTGTATGACTTTCTTTCTTCAGCCGAACACAAATTAATATTTTTAGAAGAAAATAGAGCTCTGTCAGGTCTTTATAATGAAAGTACACGGGTGCCAGCACTTTGACGGTCAAAAAGTCAAATTTAGGGAGCATAAAAGTAATCCATGTGACTCCTGTCGATCAGTGAATGTCTTCTGAAGCGAATCGATAGGTTTATGTAAGAAACAAGTCGATAATTAAAACATTTTTAACTTTAAATCGGTACTTCCATCCTGGGCCCTGTTGCTGTTGAAATGGCTGAACTCTGGTGTGACGTTTGTTCTGTTGTAAATAAGCGCCGCTACCGAATTCTCACGTGAACTCGCCGGCGTGTTTACATCATTCTTTGCATCATCTGCTGAGAGGGAGCACATCTTAAAAGTTCAAAATGTTTTAATTATCGATTTATCTTTTACACAAATTCATCGATTTGCTTCAGGAGGCATTCAGCGATCAACTGGAGTCGTGTGGATTACTTTTATGCTGCCTAAATATGACTTTCGGACCATCAAAGTGCTGGTAACCGTGTACTTTTATTAAAAGGACCTGACAGAGCTCTATTTTCTTCTAAAAATCTTCATTTGTTTTCTGCTGTAGAAAGACAGTCATACACATACAGGGATGGCATAAGGGTGAGTGTATAATGAGAAATTTTGATTTTTGGGTGAATTATTTCTTTAAAACGCTTGCATGTATGCCAACTTACCTCAGATAACTGGGCTCTGTAGTGCGACTTATTACACTGCAAGAGCTGGGCAGCCAGGTTACAGTCCTTCCTGTATAAGTCCTATTAAAAATAATGGTAGAAAAGGAACATTAGGTAATCAAAAGCAAATACACAGTCTTCCAATGGGTGGCCATTAAGCCTCAACGTATGAAAAGAAATCATATCATCATCAATTTGCTTACATTGTCCTCTCTCAGTTTCTCAATGGTCATCTTTGCCTCCATGAGGTGATTGTTGAGAACGATGATTTCTCTACTGAGAGCCCGTTTCTCCTCCTCATGGTGCTGTGACTGGGTGAGAGGACCAATTTCAGAAAAAAAAAAAAAAACATTTCCAATGTTACAGGCACATAATGCAATGCTCAACGTGTGGCCCTTGAGGGATTTTTTTTTTTTTAGCCCATGTGATGTCATCATTGTGGCAATTGGGACTGCAATAATCACAAACATGCCTTCCTATCTTGTTAAAAAAGCTTGGTGGTATGATGTGTATAGAGATCTGTCATTTTGTAGAGAGATTCTGCTGTAGTGTTTAATATACAGCATTATATTCACGGTATGATTCAAAAATGTATTATAGTCTACTCTACAAACTGTGTTAGTTTGGTTTAGTTTGGACTCAATGCGATACTCTGCTCGTTTTCTTTCTAAACTTAGTCTAATTGTAGGCTGTTTACGGTTTTAAATTGTTCAACCAAAAATGAAAATTCTATCATCATTTACTCACCCTCATATTGTTTCTAACCCATATCATTTTCTTTCTTCTGCGGAACACAGAAGACATTTTAAAGAATGTTGCAATTGCTGATTTCCCCAAAAGTGTCATATATAAGTAGTCCATGTGACTTGTGTATCAAGAAGACTTGCTCTTTTATCTTCCGTGGAAGAGAGTGATACAAGTTTGAGGAGGCATAGGGGTGAGTAAATTATGATAGAATTATCATTTTTGGTGAACTATTCCTTTAATTTGATCTTTTGTTTGGCATCCAAGTTTTCACATTAAAAAAGGTAAGTTTATAAATTAAATAATCAGATGAGATAAAGTGCCTTTTATTCCAAAAAGTAGGCATTACAAAATAGTTATGTTATATATTAAACATTTATGAGTTGAATGTCCAGCAAAAATGCATTTGTCATTACATTCACTGAGCACTTTATTAAGAACACCTGAACACCTAATTATTCATGCTATTATCAAATCAGCCAATCATGTGGCGGCAGTGTAATGCATAAAATCATGCAGATATGGGTCAGGAGCTTAAGTTAATGTTCACATCCACCAACAGAATAGGGGGGGAAATGTGATCTTGGGATTTTCAAGCACGACAATCTCTAGAGTTTACTGAGAATGGTGCCAAAAACTAATGATGAGAGAGCTTAACGAAGAATGGCCAGAGCTGACAGTAAGGCTGCGGTAACTCAGATAACTCTGTACAATTGTAGTGAGCAGAATAGCATCTCAGAATGCACAACACGTCACACCTTGAGGTGAATGGGCTACAACAGCAGAAGACCATGCCGGGTTCCACTTCTGTCAGCCACTGAGGCCGCAGAATCCATGGAACAGCATGAATCCATGGACCCAACCTGCCTTGTGTCAACAGTCCAGGCTGGTGGTGGTTGCGTAATGGTGTGGGGAATGTTTTCTTGGCACACTTTGGGCCCGTTAATACCAATCAGTCATCGCTTGAATGCCACAACCAATTTGAGTATTGTTGCTGAACCTTCATGGCCACAATTGACCCATCTTCTAATGGCTTCTTCCAGCATGATAATGCACCATGTCACAAAGAAAAAGTCCTCTTAGACAGGTTTCATGAACAAGAAAATGAGTTCACTGTTCTTCAGTGACCTTACCATTCACCGGATCTAAATCAAATAGAACACCTTTGGGGTGTGGTATAACAGGAGATTCACAGCATGAATTTGCAGATGGTAGCTGTCAACATAGACCAGAATCTCAAAGGTATGTTTCCAACATCTTGTGGAATCCTTGCAACAATTAATTTAGGCTGTTTTGAGAGCAAAGGCAGACCCTACCCATTATTAGTATAGTGTTCCTAATTAAGTGCTCAGTAAATGTGTATACTGTACCATTACTGTGACATAAAATTAGGAGTGCAGCCGTTGAGGCTAAATGGATCCTGCTTTGTGAGCCCTGAGCTTTTAAGGTTGAGTAGCCGTACTATAGATCCTAATAGACCACTAGTATGAATATAGACACATTCACACAGTCAATGCAAGTGTAATGTCATTAGGATAACCCTGAAGCAGATGGAAATTAATTGGTGTGCTCAAAGGAGCCTGAATAAAAGCCTGATATTAGACGATTTGCACATCATTTTCTGTTGATACCTTGGCCCATAACCTTCTGGGTCATCACTGACGTCCTTAGAGACCATCATTGACGCAATCTGTTGCTAAAAAAAAGTGTATTTATCAAAACAAATTCAGAGTTATCCCTGAAAGTGGGATCATAATACACACATGTAATGGCCAAACAATAAACTGCTGCAGGCAGGCCAATTATAATTTAATTGTTTCAAGCTTCAAATTAACAATGAGGCTGTGATGCTGGTTTTGCTAGTATTACAGACTCACTATCACACTGTCATCTGAAGGCGGACAGGCTGTATTTATGGACTATAATTAATGTCAGCCACACCAATGGCGGTGTATTGATATTCAAATCCTCTTTCACAGCATTCATTGCTATTGTACATGTTTAACACATTCACTAATCTGTCTCACCAAAAATGCGTACACAGTCAAAAGTGTGGTAAGAAATGTAAACACTTTCATCCAAAAACACATTAAAAAGGAAACTGCTTAAAGAGGAAGACGACACCTTGTAAACACTCGTGCGAACAAAAACATTTGCACATTTCAACAAGTGTGTGCGAGCTCATTTAGACCAACTAAATTCTCATGTGTAATGTGTGGCTGTGTTTTATAGAATGTGGCCTGTATGTTCACTCACATTTCTGTGGATTTTATCCTCTAAATCCTGGTTGATCCTCTGCAATGCTGAGTAACTGCTCTGTATTCTGTGGGATACACACATTGACAAAACATCTTTCTTCAAATCCAGCACTCACAGGAAGGTCTTAAACACTTATTTCCTCAGATGTATCTGATAGTTAATCCTTTTAGTTATACTTTTTTAGTCGATATATATATATATACATACATACATACATACACAGAATATATATATATATTCTTTAATGGCCAAATATATATATTCTGTGGAAGGGACAGGACAAACAAATGATCGACCAATCATTGCATTCAGTCCGAATGTATTGATAGGATGTTCTTCCTCTCTGTCAATCCATATTTGCATACCGCCACGCAACTTGTTCGCGCATACAATCATACGTCATCAGCGCGGGTTCCTTGACTCTATGCAGAGCAAGCGCGAGAATTACGTTCGTAATTATTGTAATATCTAACCTGTGAATGAGACATGAGGTAATCTGAAACCGTTGTGATTTATTCCACCAACACGTCTCTCCTCCTGGCGCTTAGAGTCTGCTCTGTGTGTGTGTGTGTGTGTGTGTGTGTGTGTGTGTGTGTGTGTGTGTGTGTGTGTGTGTGTGTGTGCGTGTGTGTGTTCTAATGTGATAAAGGAGGCGTGGCTTTGGAGATGTCTTTGAAGCAAGGGCGTGTTTATGTTTTCAAAGCTAGCTTGCTAACTGCTAGCCTCTCTGGATTACACACCCTAGCTTTAACTGAAAAGTTTTTTTTTTTTTGTTCAACAATTTAAGATTAATTTCTGTATTGCCTCCTTGTTCATTGTTGCACACAAGTCACACTCTCAACACCACACAATTCTCCATTAAAAAGGAAAATGTGTAGAGACATATCTAGGAAATTACTTTTTTGATTAACCTCCCTTTGTGTGCTGCTCCAAATGTTATTTTTATTTTCCTTAGCCTTTTTGCTTTTGACTTGTGTATTTTGAAATAGCTCCCCCTATTTGGTTTGTTTTTATTGTTTTATGTTTGTTTAATACCTTTGTATATTGACAACATTTGTATATATACATGTATATTCTTTTTTCCCTTACAAGAGTTTGTATGTTGATATTCTTGTTAATAATAAAAAAAAAAAAAAAAAAAAAAAAAGGAAGAACAAATAACATGAAAAAAAAAAAAAAAAAAAAAAAACAATTCTCCATTAAAATGACATACTGTATGAACATAATTCATATTTTGAATGCATTCTAAAAATATCATTTCAGAAATATAGATAACCCAAGTAATGTACTTCATTTTAAATTACAAGAATTTAAAATGAACGCAGTTACATTCCTTTTGGCTTTAAACGTAATTATATAACAGTAACTACTTACTTTGTAATCAGATTACACCCAAGACTGGTCTCAGTAAAGGCACACTATTTTTCTACACTCTCAAAACTATACTTTATCATCACAAAGAACATGCAGTAGTGTCCAAATGTCCACCAGTATAAATTCTTCTGTTTCCATTTTTTTATTTAATTAAAATTTGTATTAAAAATTATATTCTCAGAATTAAATATTTAGAGAAAGTTTTAATTGAAAGTTAACACGAATATCAGAATTTCTTAGTATTTGGTATGTCCCCCTGTGCACGTGAGCTGACATGAACAAACCTAATGATTCATGTTATTCCAGAATGGTTTGAGAGGCATTAACAATGTCACTGTCACAAATTTGAACTAGAAAAAGTGAAGAATCTTAAATATTCATTATTATTCTTTTTATATTCAGGTTCCAATTATTTTCTGAATCCAGATTTTCAGTGTGGTCTCAATCTTTTGGGCATTGTACTTTTAGTGCATAGTATATTGGGAAGCAGCCAGTTTCTTCAAGTTTCTTAAAAAAGGAGGTCTATTTTTAGTGTATTGGTCCTGTTTAATATGCCTCTTACCGGCGTAATTTGTCAGTGAACTTGTCGAGTTCCTCCTGGGCTCTGCGCAGCTCAGTCTCCAGGTACTGCCTCGTAGAGTCAAACTCACGCTCTAAAAGCTCCAGCTTATGTGTGGTGTAAGAGAAACGCTTCCTTAGGTCTTCTTTCTGTTCCTGCAGAGAGCTGCATATAGACACACTGTTTACAGTACATTCACTTCATGTATTTACCAAAAATTTTGCCTAAAATAGGATGGTCTGAATCCTTTCCATGGATCAGGTAGAGACTGAGGATAAATGAAGTGATTTTGACAGTGAAACAGCTATTTTGATGTTTTAAATCAATTTCACTGAGAAAACCAATAAAGCATCTCAACATGGCGTCAGTTTTTGCCAGATTTATATACAGTATGTATTAAGTAATATATTCTTCATTTTAGCTGTCATTTTGTGATGTCACTGACATAACAATAGCTTTCAAATAATCCATTGATCAAATCCATTTAACTAAGCCAAACGCAGTCATGAAGAGAGTGCTGTGATATTTCCTTTATTAATCCCCAACATTAATTTTTCCCATTTCCCTCATTGATCCTGAGTCACATGACCACTGCCATGTACATGTTCTATTTATAGGTCAAACACACAAGCAGTCATGGGTTGGGAGGGTGGGGGGATGGAATAAAACCAAGCCTTTTACGATACATGAGAGAACCACTGACAGCTCTTAATGGTTTAGTATTGATTGACACATGTGGGTAGAATTACTTTATTGGCTGCCACAAACCAAACGTGGTCAGAGGCAGTGATGCACAGGGATACTAACACGTGTCTACAGCAGTGAGAATGTAACAAATATGAGTGCTAAATGTACATCGATACACACATGTATTTGAAAGTGTGCACACACGCGGGCAGGCATACACTTATCCTCAAAAGACCACAAGTACAGCAGCACTCAACACACAGATTTACACACTATTATCACTTCTGGTGCCATATACAATTTATATACTGGATGCCCATTACAAAAACTAACCATAGCCATACAGTGATATAGTAATAATCTCAGATTTAATACCATGGTCGTAATTGATTATCGTATTCATATACCATGGTATTACATTGTAATACAAAAACCTTCAAAGAATTATGTGGCATTACCTTGTGCACTATGATACCATGTACAAAAACCAGCATGTTACTACCATGGTACATTTACAAATACAGAAATCTGATATATGTAATGGGAAAAAAAATGCTTTTGTATGATTTTCACTGATATAAAAAGTAATATACTGATAGATGCAGCTTATATTTCAAAATACTACAAAAATGACTTTTCATAAATGTAACACACTGTAAACCCCAATGCTGTCTTAAAGGAATAATTCACCCAAAAATGAAAATTCTCTCATTATTCACTTACCCCAGTATTGTGCACAGACCTTAGCAGGGCCAGGGGCGGAAGGATAAAAAAAGATGAGTAATTGAGTAGTAATTATAAATACTTAACTAATGTCTTTGCTTCTTGAGTATTTAACCATTTTCTTGTATATATATATATACTACTTTTTCTCAATATTTCCTTTATCATAAATAATAGATTATTGTGTTATTATATTTCTCACAAAAATCACCATGGCAATACAGTCTTGTTTATTTATTTATTTTCAGACATGGTCTGTGATAACCCATGTTTATGACATGTGTCGCAATAAAACCATGGTATTTTTTAAAGTACCTTGGAGTACCATGAGAGTATCATGAAATATGAACATGATCAATCGTTCAGTACCATGGTATCACCCTGGTAACGTTGTGCGCGGTGCAAAGGCGTGATGAGAAAGTGCGAGCACGAAGCGATCGACTGTGTTCTACTAATGATACGGGGTCCTTCAATAACCTATAACATGTGAGTAAGGGCAGCCAGTGGAGTTTCTTGTGTACTTTTATGCTGCCTAAATATGACTTTTGGACCTTCAAAGTGCTTGTACCCATGTAATTCCATTATAAGTACATGAGATCTATCTTCTTCTAAAAATCTTAATTTGTGTTCTGCTGAAGAAAGAATGTCATACGCATCTGAGATGGTATCAGGGTAAGTGAATAATGAGAGAATTTTCATTTTTGGGTGAACTATTCCTTTAATTAAACATTACTTGAAATGTCAAGTTTTGGGCTCAAATATCTATGGTCCTTGCACTTTTTTAACTTAAACTATTAAATAAAAAAAAAAAGAGGCCATGGGGAATAACCATAATGCATTGGGCTTGAATGATTAAATTATGTTTCCTTGGCCAAAGGGAACATATAAGGACATTTAAATAGTTGAAGTATAATTTTTATATTATTATTATTATTTTATTTTTTATTTTTTTCGCAAAACAGTTATTTTGTGTAAAGCTACCATTAGGTTGATCTGTGTGCCCTTTGGTCAAGTTGGACCCTGTAAACTCTATCCCAGTTCTTCTTGTTCATGTGCAGCTGAAGTACAGGTATCTATGCATTTCAGTTATAAACAGTTATAATCTTCTTTATTTAACCTTAAGCTCTGGTGGCTTTTTGGGCTGCCACCTGTGATTTTTCACACTAAAATTTAAAAGCTCACCATTCACGCATACTGTTGAATAATAATGAATTCATAAATAATATTTTTTGTGTTTGTAATCTTATGATAAACAGATTATTTTTGGAAAAAATGTACATACAAATTTTGTCTGAATTTGCAAACATGTAATTCTGGTTCTGTTCACTCTACAGCACTTTGAAAAGTCTATTCTATGATAAGTCCCTCTTTTTTATTCCACTAGATGGCAGTAAGCACTAGACGAAATTCTAAATTTTCTATCATATTCCATCACAATATACAGATCTGAAATGTAGGTGCGCTCTAATGCATTTTAGCCCTCACAGATGTGCTCGTCCATAGACATTCAGTCTAATTTTCAGTTCAAGCACCACCCTCATTGTTTCATTGAGTATCTCGTCCTCTGAGTGGACAAGAAGTTCAATCTAGGTGTGCTTTCAAACGATACCTCATATGCCTGACTTATTGTATGTATACGGATACTTAAATTTTTTAAGTGTATACCTTTCTTAGCCATTTTTTACATGTTTGTGAGCTTGCTTGGTTGAATAATCCTATGTTATATCTTAGATGTCCAGAGCAAAAAAAGCATGCAAAACAAATCATCTGAAAAATATATTTTTGACTATTGATGATAAAACATTATCATCACAAAGGAAAGGATCTCAGATTTCTAATGACACCTGTTGAGCTTCTAGTCCACTCAGAGGCAAAGACACTCAATGGAACAGTGAGGGTGGTGCTTGAACTGAAAATCAGACTGAATGTCAATGGACGAGTACATCTGTGAGGGCTAAAATGTGTCAGCACTGTGTTATCGTATGGCCTAAATTTGAGTCCATTTAATTAAAATCGTTAAGTAGTAACAACAACATTTAATTATGAAGTAAAATTATTATTAAGTAGAAGTTTATGTAGCAACAACAACATTTAAATACAAAATCTAAGTTGTCTACTTGCATCTAGTTACCGTAACTTAAATATGTTCATTCTGTATGATCACCAAGTTAAGTAAAAGTTTTGGAGACACCCTTACTCAATTTATTTGAGGGAATCAGATTCGAATAGTCAACTTATTAGGGTTTTCAGTGTATATTTTCACAAATCTTAGAGGAATTTGAATATGTACATTCAGTATTTTGCCCATATATGGGTGTTTCTGTCTATTTCTGTCCCTGGGGTTGATTTTTATTAACTTTAACTTTACTTTTTTTTTTAACTTTATTCTTTTTGTTATATGATCATATTAAAACTTTTTCCAGGTCTTCAACATTTATTTATGGCACTTTTCAAATTATTTTTGTATAGATTGTTTTAAATTTAGTCTTGTTCCAAAACTAGATTTTCAATATTAAACTATGAAAAGCCATTTTAAAAATACAAAATATTAAATGTTTAAAACTATGATAACCTAAACAAAGAGTGAATTGAACATAAACCATTTCAAAATGTATTTATTTTATACAATTATATAAAAAGTACAACTATCCCACAGTTATAGGCATAATTTCTACTCTACCAAACATTTTCTTTCATTTGTTTTTCAAAAGTTAGGGCACTTGTGAACAAAGTGTCATTGAAGAGAATGCTTGAAATGAAATATGAGTTGTGAAGTGATGTTTGAAGAAAACAAAGAAAAATCAAGGTTTCACTTGTGAGCAGAATATTTTTATTGGGCATAATTTCTGAACAAATTTTTAGTTTGCCAAATTATGCAAAATGTGTAAAACATTATTTGTGTATTTAGGATGACAAGACAAAGGAGGGGGGCATTCTATTTTAAAAACATTAAAAATGTAATTTCCATCACCATCATTTCTATCACTGAATTATATTGAACAGCACATCATTTGATATGTGCTGGAAATTCAGTTGTGCTTTGAGACTTTTTTTAATATCTTTTAGAAAAAAATAAGAGACATAAATCTCCTGTGATGCATGTACATACACTGTTGAAAATTTTTAGAAAAACAAATGACAGTTAAATGAACTAGTATGAGTGTAAAAAACATTTTTACTGAGATTTTACTTTTTAGAAATTCCCGAAGTTAAAGAAACACCCATATATTCTGTATGTTCATACTTGGCCATATTGTCATGTCTTCCCTGTTTTTGTCTAGACTTTTATTTTGAAATTCTTGTTTAGTTCCCCATTCCTGTTTCCTGTTAGTTTTGTAGTCCTTTGTAGTTTTCTTTCATGGTTGGTTTTCCACTGATTTTTTTCCCCCAGGTGTTACTGGTTCCCTTGTTTGCCCTTGTGTATTTAAGCTCTTGTTTCCCCAGGTTTCTTTGCCAGTCTTCACATTGTTCTGTGCCTGGTTTCCTGTGTTTTGTTTCCTTTTATTCAGAGTTAACTTGTTTATCTTTGTTTCATTAAAAGCTGCATTTATCGTCTGCCTTGTCACACATATATCAGATTTCTGTTTGGAAGAAGCTTTTCTCAGACAAGCTGGCCAATGCATGTGACACTGTATTATCTATAGGTCAAGCTTTTTTCTTCAAGTGCCTTGTTGCATGCCTAAAATAACACAACACAACACAAGCTGTTCACAATGGGGAAAATATAGTTTGCAAGTAAACTGGCACTGAGGATTAAACTGCTTAAGATTCAGATAGCCTATTTTGCAATTATGTTAAAATCTCTCTTCTAGGGGAATAAAAACTACAGTGGTTTACTCATTCCTTTAAACAGTTATATTTAAAAACCAATCACACTTCAGAAGTCTCAAGTGGACAGGAGAGCAGATGATTATTGTATGCAATTTGTACGAACGGTGATGCGCATGGTTGATGAGATGACTGTAGTGGGCGGACGGCGAGGTCGAGAGAGCATCTTACCTCTTTTTCTGATGTTTACAACCATTTCGAGGGGTTTTAAGAGCCGTTTTCCCAATATATATCTTTTTCATGGTTTTTCGTAGAAGCCCACCTCTCATGAAGGTCTGTGTATAAATTCTCCGCTCCCTTACTGGGATTCCACTTATTCCTGCTTGAGTCTGTTACCTTGTCCATGCAGCCCTGACAGGCTGCTGGAGATCCTGCCAATAGAGCAAAAACAGTGGCTTTTGGCGGCAAAACGATAGCGACAGCAATTAAGAAAGTGTCATCAAACTTGTCACATGAATGCGGGTCATCTCGGTGCTTCATGCATGAAACTGTGTGCCGAGTATGAATGTTCAGCGACAGGTGAAATTAACCTCTTTGGGCCGATGCCACTGTGCCCATGATTTGTTACCAGTGCACCCTTGCACAGGTGCGTTCGTGAGCATCGATATGAATTGTGATAGGTACGCGATGAGACAGCTTGTGACTTCATCAAGATGAAAATCACTAGCAGATTCTTATGTTCATGCAGATAATCTATAGGATATTTATATTTCACATTCATGCATTTATTTATTTCCTTGTTCATTTTTTTGCACATTTATTTGCATGAAAGAACCTTTACTTTTTTCATGATGCCTACTTCCATAAAAACTACATGACAAAAAGGATGTGGACACCATGACCGGGTCTAAGAGGGGGCTAGATTTTCCTTGTGCCCCAATCCCCAGAAACTTCAGACGCCAGTCACCCCAGCTAAACCAAACAGCTTCACCAAAAAGACCCTTTTAATCCTGGTGAACAGCATTGTGGCTATGCTGGTCAACCAGCTAGACCTGGAAATCCATGCTGGCCTGAGATGGTCTTTTCGGAAGGGTTATCAGGTAAGGATGGAGAGGATTTTGTGAAAATCCATTAAGCCTTCTTCTATGGTTTCCCCACCTCTGACTCATCACTCACTTTATTCTCTCCCTCTTTTTCTCTTCTCTCTGAATCACAGCTGAGAGTCAATATGCTGTACCACCATCTCCCAAATCCTCACCCACCAACACTTACCACATCACGAGGGTATACTCAAGTATACTCCCACAACAGGCCTCAGAAAGTCAATGCATCTTATATCACATGGGGCTGCATCCATGGCATTGGCTGCATATGATCTTTCAGAAAATGCAGCTGACATTTTAGAGGAGCGAGGGAGGTAATGACAGACAAGTGGAGCAGGGAGATTAGAGGAACAGGAATGAGACAGAATAAAGAAATGAGAGTGACGGATAAACCGAAGAGGTGTGAAACGGCCTCTCATCTCACTTTGTATTCTGCGCCTCTCGACACAGGGAAATTATCTTACAAGGAAACCCTCTCATTGCAGACCCACACGTCTGTAGTTGCGTTGACATAAAACCCAAGATGCACTGCTCACACATGCACATCTCAAACTCTGTGGCTTAAAGCAATAGTTCATCCTAAACTAAATATACTCTGTAATTATTCACGATCACGCTCAGAATCAGAAACGGTAACCTGAACATAGCAGGTTTGATGCCAAAACGCTGTTTGATCTCAGGTGTTCTGTGACAAGATTTGGGATCTGCGAGATGTATCGGAGGCAAAGATTTTCCAACATGTTCTCATAGAACCAGGTTAATATAGCCAAATATTTGCAAAATGATTTTTACGTTGCTCGTACTACCTATCGTGCCAGTTTCAGATTATCAGTTCATAAACCAAGGCCAGATCTATGGGGGTGCTTGGGCCCCCATACAGTATATATGCCCAAGTGAAGCAAACGGTTGAAAGTCTTTCTAGCAAGTCAGTCCACTGATGGCCATCTTTGGAATGCTCCCAGGAAGCTATTTCCAGTCATGAAAGTGTAGCTCCTATCTACTTGAATGGGAAAATCTCCAAAACGGTTGGTCAACATTACGATCAAAGTTCATATTTCAAATAAGCAGAAAGATCTGACAACACTGGTATCAGAATTTGTGGTTTTGTACCCCAGGTTACACTAAAAAACTCAGTTTTCCTTGCTTGTACAGCTAAGGTGCATGCACATTCTCGAGATGATTGACAGGTGACATCTGTATCTAAAAGATGATTGGCCCTTTTAAGGCAGGACTTCCTTTCTACATCCGTTGATCATTGGGCTTTCCAATTTCTCACATTCATTTTAATAGAAGTGGAACATCTCTGCTAAATAACTCTCTGCCCTGACTCTAACTAAATGTGTTGGAACTGAACACACGCCCCACCCACGTCAAGGGAATACATACGCGTACCCACCCGTCAATGCCCCTCCATTATTTGTTACTGCCTCTCTATTGTAACCGATCCGGGCCTGTCATAAACACTTTTCGCCCTGTTCCTCACGCAATGTATCTTATAACATAAAAACACTTTTACTATAGCACATGATTTATAAGATGATACATTTTAATGTTTTCATTACATAGCCAACTAAATTTATTAGATTCTTAAGGCAAGATCAAATTGCGCAGTAGCTCAACTGATAGAGTTTTGCACATGTGATGCAAAGGACCTGGGTACAAGTTTTGAAGAGTACACAAAGCAAAAGTATCATGAAAGTGCAACAAAATGACGTTTTGCATTTTTCATATCACATTTGCTTTTATTACACTATCGGTTAGGTTTGGGTTTAGGGTAGGAAGTTTTTTCTTTTTATGTAAAACTCGATAGATCATTAACCTTTATCTGTTTGGGAGAACTTTTAACTCGCTTTTAGCGCCACACAGTGGAGATTTCACCTTGGAACTGCTGCGATACATGTAAGTACCAATGTAGGGAAAGTTACTAAAAATAGTAATCCACTACAAATGACTAATTATTTATCTAAAATTGTAATCAGATTACTTTACTGATTACTTCATGAATAAGTAATCACATTACTAAATACTTTACTTTTAAATTAAAGCATATAATGAACTGAAAGTCAGTAACTGTAATCTGATTACAAGAATTTAAAATGAAATGCATTACAGTACTTTTTGACAAAAAAAAATGTAATTACAGTAATTAATTTGTAAATGGATTATACCCAATGCTGGTAAGGACCAACATAAAATCATTTTGCAAAAATGTTGTTACAGTCAAGTAATTTTCTTGAGATCAGGTGCAGATTTTCAATCGTTAAAGTCCTAAATTTCAGTCTTTTCCTCTTATGGTATGGCTTCAGAAAACTTGCACAAGTCTTATGGATTTTTTTGATCACTAGGAACTGTCGTTGAATGGAAAAAGAGCTGTGTGAATATTCTACGAAAACTCAAATTTTTCTATCCACAGAAAAAACAGTAAACAAGTTTGGAACGACATATGGGTAAGTAAAACTATCCCTATAACTAAACAACGGTCAATCTGTGTGCGTTTGAAAAGAAATACAACCAAAATCGCACTTAATGCAAAATGGAACAATACAGTCATTATCAGCTCAGACTTGATTTGTTGTTATTCTTTCCATCTCTCTCGCTCTCCATCTCTCACTGTCAATCTCACATCATCCCTCCTTCCAACAACCACCCACTTTCAAACAGCGGGGAATAATTATGGCATAAGTGGATTATGCGGCCTGCAGATGGCAGATAAACGAAGAGGAGAAGAATCAGGACAGTCTATCCGGGCAGAATTGAAGATGAGCAACGGAAATCTGATGGGTGGAATGGGGATCCAAGAAGGAGCATCAACACGTTGCGCCAAAGGCCATGATAAAATGTGTCATGGTGCCCAGAAAACCAACTGGGATTCATATTTGATCTGAGATCTACATTAATTTTTTGTGGAAAGTTTGCTGGGATGTTATCTTGTCATGACACTAAATGAGATTAGTTTGCATGGTCCCAGTGGAATGTTTCAGTTGGGTTTTAAAGCTGTAAGCTTTTTTTTTTGTAATATAAGCCGTATAGAGTATGTACCAGACCTGCACCTAATGCACCTCAAGACATAATTCACACTAAATCAAAAGGAAAACAAATAAATAATCATAATAATTCTTTTTTTATGTTCCACATTTTTTAATAATCCAAAGTAGGCATCAATATCCTTTTGCAAACACTGAAAAAAGTACATTTAAGTACAAAAAATATAATTTAATATCACTAAATCAATCTGACACTAGGTAAAAATCAGGTAAAAAATAGCTCCTCAAAGTAACATCTGCAGGTTATAGGTTACTGCAGGTTAACGCTTTACATTGAAACATAGGGCTCAATTATATACATTGAAATAAGACTCAAACATGTTGTTGAAAGCCTTTGTGAGATTCAACAATTTCATCGGCATTTACCTCATATTTCTCAACAAATAAAAAAAAAACACATCCACACTCAAAGACTTCCCTTGAGTCGCACAGATCTGCTAGTACATAAAATATTCAGCCTGCAAGGCTAACTTTATTGACAGGTTGAATAGTATAAAGAAAAGCACTGGACATGCGTGCATATGTACACATACAAGAGCAAACAGTTGAGCTCAAATGTGCTGAAAGTAGCAGCACTGACTGATGTAAAACATGTTATAATAGAACGATTCTTCAGCACAGACAGAGATCATTGCACCCCAAGGCTACAAAACATGGATTGTTTTCAGTCACATCAACAAATATCATTCAGTTGATGGAGTAAATTTAAAAAGGAAAGTCAACAGAATGAACAAATGCGATAAACACACACTTATGTAGAAGATAATCATTATTTGTGTTTCCTTCTCTTTTCAAATTGTTATAACATCCCTGATTGCATGGACCATTTTTGTTCACGCAAAAAATACGAAACTTCTCTCATCATTTACTCACACTCACACCATCCCAGATGTGTATTATGTTCTTCATTTGCTGAACAAATACTGAGATTTTTAGAAAAATACGGTATCTCAGCTCTGTAGGTCCATACAACGCAAGTGATTGGTGGCCAGAACTTTGACGGTCCAAAAAGGACATAAAGGAGGCATAAAAGCAATCCATAAGACTCCAGTGGTTACATTTGTCTTGAAAGGTGATATGATGGTGTGGGTGAGAAACAGATCAATCTAAAGTCATGTTTCACAATAATTCTCCTCTCTGCCCAGTAGGTGGCGATATGCACAAAATGCAAATCGGCAAAAACAAAAGAAGAAGAATCTGAAAGTTGAGATGGACTTAAATTTTGATCTGTGTCTCACCCACACCAATCATATTGCTTCTGAAGACTTGGATAAAACTACTGGAGTCATATTGATTACTTTTATGTGCGTTTTGGACCTTCAAAGTTCTGGCCACCATTCACTTGCATTGTATGGACCTACAGAGCTGAGTTGTTTCTAATTTAGAGGGTGAATTTTCATTTTTGGGTGAACTATCCCTTTAAGCTTTCTTGAGTTAATCAACTATATATTTCTCTATTTTCTATATACTGTTCTACAAAAGTAGATCACAATTTACTAATTACAATGTTAGCTACTACATATTTGATAGCATTAGCCGGCATCCATATTCCAAACAATGCTGCAAAACCTGCAACTGTTACCTCAAGGATCTATATATATTCTTGTCCTGGTTCAGATTCCATTTACAAATGTTGTATATGTCACATATTGTATACTTCATAAAATGTTTCCTTGTACTTAGCTACACATTCCACAGAATATTCCATATTTATAACATATTATACGTCCATTATATCTCCTTTTGTCTTCAGCTGTACCATATTGTCTATGTTGTCCAAACTAAATTGCCTCTCTGGATTACTAAAGTTGTATTCTTTTGTATTTTCTTACTTATTCAAGTCCTTTTGGAGCAATGAAGCAACGATGGAGCAATTTCAGCATGTTACATCAGATTTGCTGCACTGAGGGGTCAAGACCACGCTGGTCACTTGCAATAAATTGGGATGATAATTGGTGTTTCACCTTATGTTTGCATATTCTGTCCAGCATTTATCATCAACACTTACCCTAGCAGAAAGCCCTGACCTGGAGATTCAGAGCTTAAGCTTTGAGTACGCTTATTCCATGCAATGCAGAAACTTTGCGTGCGGAGCTGTGAAACTATTTGCCTTAATTGCTTTATATCTGTCTATTCAATTAATAGCCTCCAACTTGTTAAGCATGAACAGTCATATTTGGCGCCCAGGCTAATTCATACAAAAATATAATATTTTGGAGCATTTTTAACTTTCTTAAACCCTTTTGCATCTCTGGACTGTAGCGTACATATTCAGTACTAATGTTCACATTTTTTCCTTAATATTTGTTTGCATTTACTGTTTACAATAAGGATCAATACATTAACATTAGTTAATGCACTGGGTACCATGAACTCACAATGAACATTATTTTTTACAGCATTTATTAATCTTGGTTAAAGTTCATTTATAAATATAATATTGTTCATGATATTTCTAAATGCATTAACCAACGTTAACATTTCATTAAACATTAGCATTGTTTTATGGTGTTTTTGTACTGCTAGTATAGTATATATTGTTCTGTAGTGCTTTGTAATGTATTGTACAATGTATACTGTATTGTATATTGTATTGTCTTACACAAACCTGTACATTTACTCATGTGTACTTTTACACATTCTCCCCTATATGTAACATTGCTGTACCGACAACAATTTCCATCGACCTTGCTGTGTGGCAATGACAGCTTCTATTCTATTCTATTCTATTCTATTCTAATGTCATCACAGTAGCTATTGCATTAACTAATAATAATGTATACAACCTTATTGTAAAGTCTTGTAAAATTGTTTTGTATATAAATCAGGCACAGATATTAAAAAACAAAAACAAAACAGGAAATGTTTTAGGTAAAGCATGTTGGACTGCTGGTCTGCAAGCTGGCAGCTTCTCTTCCTATCACTGCGATCCACCATGATAACGGTTCCTGGAGCACACATCATGGTTTAGCCCTAGCAAATATATTCTCGGTAGAGTTATGCAATCCTCTTACAAACACAAAGACTAGCCAGCTCGAATCCATCAGTACAACCTCAAACATTTCAGTTTTGCACTATAATCTATTAATAATTCATGTGGAGGGGAAACCCCCAATAAATCCATCCAGCCTCCCCTATAGTGCTTGAGTCATACCTTTCCCCCCACATGACTTGTGTACCATAATATACAGCAACAGCAGTGAGCACTTAGCATCCTCATAAATAATTACCCATGCTCCATTTCTGATGGCGCCTTGATGAAACAGTGATCTTAAAACAGCACATGCAGGGCTTGAATATTCTCCAGCCAATAGAAAGCTGCCGTTCAGTTTGGGAATGGGCATTATTACATGCCTTGTTTAAACCTCTACAGGTCATCTTTTCTAATAAACCTTTCCACAAAATGAAGACCAACTCTTTGAAGAAAGAAGGAAAACATACATGCATAATGCAAATGTAAATACTCAAACACGCACATTACCAAACGAAACAAGACATTCAGCTTTCTGACGTGGTCAAAGTTTTTCAAGCGTAGACCAATTTACCTAAAATCCTGATTTTTAGTAGAGGAAAGAGGGAATCCTGCCTCCTACATCACAGTGTGGGTAAATACCATCCGCAGTCTGACTCTGAATTGCCTTAACAAGCATTGACAGAGAATCAGAGGAGAACAGACACTAAGGGAAGAAAATTAGAGGGGTAGAGATACAGAAACCAAAATAAAGGTGAAGCTGCTTACCTTATGGTCTGCATCTCCTCATCTGAAGTCTGGAAGGAAGAACAGTAGATTACTGAAACGGCTGAGTGCCTACTTCCCGGAGCTGCCAAGGCATTACTGTGCAGTCGAGGCACATACAGCCTCTCTCTCTCCTTCTGTCTCTGCCTGTTCTCTCACTCTCTCTCTCTTTCTCTAACCAACAGTGCTTGTATACTTCTGCAGTGATCTCATGTGCGAGGAGGGGAGAAATCTTGACAGATTAAGTGCGAACGGAAAGCATGGTTGCAGCCAGAATGCAGACACACAACATCGTACACACCACCCCCATCTCTTTCCTTCTCCCGAGAAACTCACTCATCGGTTTCACGAAGATCCACAGGATGTGAAACCAAACAGCAGACCAACGAGAGGGAGAGAAAAATGAGGGTGAGATGGCGAGAAAGAAAGAGATGGTGTAAGAGAGAGAGGAAGAGGTATAGGAGGGAAACAGGTGGGCTCATCTGTTGATGAAAGGAGCTGGGGGAGGGCTGGGGTAGGCACACTAGTTCTCACATCTACTGCGTGCTACAGCTCTCTCTCTCTCTCTCTCTCTCTCTCTGTCTCTAACTCTCCATGAATAATGCAAGAGTCAGATTATGTCAGAGGAATTCACATTCTCATTCAGATTTAGTGTGCAGCAATGACCAAGGGCCGTTGCACCAATGCCTCAGTTTTATTGATTCAACACCAGACAAGAAATATGTGATGAAATGTAACACATTCTGGTTTAATACTGAATAGGCCAATCTAGGATATTTCTGAGGTCTTTATGCTATTTTGTTCTTTCAAATATTTAAGACAGCCTTTTTTCAAACTGGGGTCTGTAGACTCTGGGCTCCATCTCAAATATCCTGAGGGGCTCCTGTGAGTTTGCTCGCAGGCGCAGCCAGCATGCATGATTGACATTTCCATGGGAACATTGATTGTTCCCGTGTGAACGCTAATCATGCCACTGATTCGCGTGTCGAGCAACACCTGTTCTCCTCTAATTAACTCCCACCTTAAGCCCTTCGTGTTCTCAGTATCTTTGCTAGATTGTTGTTTGGTGTGAAGTAACTAACCTCAACCTGGTGTGAAGTAACTTGCCCACGTGTCGGGTGTGTGGTTGCCTTCCAGGCTGGGTTTCTACGGAGGATACCTTGTCTTTGCCCATGTGTCGGGAGCTAGATTGCCCTACCCTGTTGAGCATTGTTCAGCACCTCACTAAGCTTCAACGGAGGATTCCATGAATCTATTCCTGACTTATGCACAATGCACAAACTCATTCTACAAACACACACTTCACAGATTGCCCCGTTCGTGGCCACTAGGTTTTTTCCACATAACGATGTAGTTATGACATCTACCAGTAGGGGCTATCTGCTGAAGTTAACCAATCAAACCTTGACCCCCTGGTTTGGACAAACAGGTAGTCCCACCCCAGTCTCATGAAATTGGTTGAGCCAATGACGTTTTGAGTACACTACAAAAAAGCCACAGTCTTTGGGAAATAAACCTTCAAAGGGCTTATTTATAGTTTTATCTACATAGATAGAATTTTACAGGAGTAATTTTTACTACTTAAATTACACACGTCAACTTTAACATTTTATATCTGTCACCAATTATTCATGACATCAGTCAGATGCTGGGCCTAGATTAATGGATTCTGAAAATGTTGTACTGATATGGTAATTGATGACATGAAGAGTCACCTATTATATCCAGCGTGAATCCATTAAAGGGGTCATGATATGCCTTTTTTATTATTTAAATATGTTCCTTGAGGAAGTTTAGAGTTCTGAAACTTACAGAATGTTTTTATAGTACAATGACCTCTTATATGTCAAAAGTTCAAGTAAAATGTGATTCTTCATGTCATGACCCTTAAAACTAGGAAATTGACTCAATCTTCTGATATAAAGATCAGCGTCTTCTTTAAAATGAAGGTTGTTTCCGGCAAGAGAAATTATCATTTTACAACAAATGGCAAGGTTGCATTGCAAGTTTCATTTGACAAGCACACGCACACTCGCACACACAAACACACACACACACACTCACTCTCTCTCTTTTCTCAGGCACATACAGACTTGTCTCACTGCCCCCTCACCACCCACCTTTTTTCAAGCAGTTGCTAAGGTGACGGCAAAGACTGCATTTTAATCAGATAATAAATTAAGGCAATGTTTTTTTCTTCTGTTCTACAAATGAATGCTTGGCCAATTTAACAGGTGAACATTTTTAAGATACTTAAAAGTTAAAAGGTTTAACAGGCAAGACAGATTTGAACATAAGTCAAATGCAGCATAATAATACCTACAAAATGAGATTCAGTTTCCAATGTTTTTGAGCTTTGAAAGAGCTCAATCACACCAATTCAGCAAAGCTGAGATGATATAACCGTACACATGTTTATCTACGCTACAGTTATGTAAAACCTCATTGATCCAATTACTTGGCAGATACAGTATCTGATCCACACGGACTAATGAGAAACCTGGCTCTCTCAGCGCTGGATTAGATTTTGATCTTATTATTCTTAAAAATGACCCCAAAAAAATTAAGAAAAAGCATGGATCAAACCTGTATCTAGTTTACACATTAATATATGACTATTGACCATGCTCTTACGTGCACTGAGAGCATAGGGGAAATAAATTGAGATTCAGGAATGGTACAAACATAGCACACAGTATCACATGCGCCTGTGTTTTGGTGTAATATGGATGGTAAAGTGGTGTAGCTCAGTTCTGCAGGAGTTCTGGCACCCTCGTCATTGTAGAGCCCATAGTGACTAAAGGCTTGATTCAATAGCAATGCTTTCTGATACATTTATGAGTCAGGGACAGACTGTATTGTTTACTACTACCACTGTTTGTACTGTATGGTAGAAAACGCATCCTACACAGCCATGCCTTTATACCTGCAAAATGTCTGCTGAGATATATGCTAAAAATAATTTTTTTGGATAGCAGAAGTACCTAGAGGTTGCTTTTTAAGCTCAGGAGACTTAACAGAGTCAACTACTTAGCTCAGATGTTTTCCTAAAATTCCTTAACTGCAATTGTTAACAAAAGTAAAAGGCTTTCAAATGAATGTGGATATCATAGCTCAGATAATTTGGTCTTGGAAGAATGTGATGAGAAATGTTTGAGTTCACAGTGGAGTTGTTGATTGCAGGCATTTGTATCTTGCCAAATTTGAAAACAGCGTGAGACATTGTTGAGATTTCTTCTAAAACTGTAGAGGAAGCACTTGATATTACTAGGATCATTTTCACGAGACTCCATTAGTAGAAACAACTGAAAACGTTTTTAAAGAACTGAAATAAGAAATCTCAATTCAGAGTTTTCTATACTATGGGTATGCAGTGATTAAAATGCTGAAAAGATGGAAATGATCTACCATGTTGATGTCCCTTGGCAGGGAAACAGATCTGTAGGGGTGTTTTAAGATGGTTTCTTCTCGAAAGATCATGGGGCTCGAGGGTCTCATTCTCTGGATGGAGTTTGGATGGCATTCTGGAAGAGTCTTAACATCTCTTTTCTCTTTGCTCTCAAATATGATGGATGTCTCTTTCTTCGTCTTAACACTCTTGATTTCATCCTCCCTTCGCACACAGTCAATGTCTGTCTCCAGGTAGGCCTTTCCTTTAGACTCTGGTGCATCTTGTTCTTCTTGCATCCCGTCCGCTGAGTTGTTGCTCTGCGACTGACCTGAACTCTGAGGAAAAGCCACGTATTCTGGCTGCTGTTGAGGATCTAGTTTCCTAGACTTGCTTATACTGTTGTTGGAGATGGAAGAGCTAGACCTAGATGTTTCCGTCTGCCTTGACAACACAAACAGGTTGGTAGGTTGAAGCACTTGGCTACTCACTTCATCCAGGAACTGTGAGAACTTCAGTTTGGCTTTAATTTTTAGTTCCAGCTGATGCTGTGATGCAGCTAGATCTGACGTGTCCTGACCAGAGCTAAAATTGACACCCCTACTGGAGCCCCTCCTTTCCTCCCCAGTCTCCAATACTGCCCCCTGCTGGCATCTCCCTGCTTTAGGCCTGATCTGAAGGTCTCTATAGGAGCTGCAACCTCTTGGTTGGTCACAATGTTGCTCTTCTTCATGGCATCTGTTGGTTTTGAGCTGTAGGCAGGTGGTTGCCTCTGAACTCATACTATCCCAGCTAGAGGCATGTGGACTACTGCTGTTACTGGTGCTCCTTCCGCTGGGGCTGGAGGTGATGCTGTGTGAGTTCCAGTTGGAATCTATGGATCCTCTGGAAGAATAAAAGATCTGGTGAGAGCTGGATGAGTTGGAGGAGGTTGTGGAGCTGCATGACCTTTTTCTGGAATCAAGTTGGAGGTAAAGGTTGCAAGCAGGATCCATCAGCCCATGAAATTCAGTATTCCGGTTGGCCTCAGCAGAAGGTTGGATATGTCCACTTGTTCTGAAGCCTAGACAATGAATGAGCATGAAGCCCAGATTTTAAAGCGATTAGACCCAATAACTGCCCACTGTCATTAGCAGCAGGGAAAAACTCAATATTTAAGCCACAGAAGCATTTAATCCCCTGCTTGCCATGCGTGCAGATAGTGCATGCTAATCACATTGATTAGACTTCAGTTCTGTTGTTGAACTTACCTACACGTAATGCTGACTCAAACTATTATGATCAGTCATGAACACTGCAAATTTGTTGAGTTTCCTCATTATTTTATCTACAGACTCAATAATCCAGGCAACAGCAATGGTCTTTTACTTTAAATCCAAAAAAAGTCAAATCCAAAGTCCAAAGGTAGTAAATAACGTTCAGATCAAATTAGTAAATTTTATAAAGTGAGTAGTTTGCCAGGTCATTAGAGAAATTGCTTTAAAAGTTTGGCTTTAATTAGGACATCTATTGATAGCGCACCAGACTCTGGTTGTTTTTTCTAAATGTTTTCTTCCAGGTCAATGCTTTCTACTGCGCATTGATCAGTAAATAACCAAATAGCACACAGAGACACACTTTTTTTGGTTGGCAGAGTTTAGCCTTAAAAGGCTCAATTTAAAGGAATCTGTCTAACCATCACAAGAGTGTTTGATGTTTAGAAGAGTAAATGTGATAATATTGGAATGGAACATTATAGATTGTTCCTCCCGCCACTGTTTGCTGGGTAAGTGATGAGTCCTTGATGTCTAGTTTTAGTTAGGCTGCTTGTGTGGCTTAAGTGCGCCAAAAGTTCAACACAATGAAAGATGACCCGCTCTCATGTTTCAATCTGTAGAACACAGATGCAGTCTGAACAAATTATCTGAACAAACCACAATCCCCACCACTTCTGTGATACAGTACATTTTATCAAAATCATTATGCAAATTATTTTTACTGCCATGTCTCTTTACAGACACACTTGAAGCTTAATAGTGGTCCAAGAGTATTACAACAACAAAATACATATATATTAGAAGAGGGTTTGGAAACAAGGGGTGAGTAAGGGAGGGAACGATATTGTAAACCAGCTTAACTATTACAGAGGGCTTGCTCATCAATAATTATAATTTTAACCGAGCTGAACTGCTACAAAAGATGGAACGTAGTAAAAGTGATGCACAAATTTAGTGGTGTTTACAGATTAAGCATCTATTACGATTGCTCATAATTAGTCTAGGGATTTGAATAAATTAATTCTATATTATGCTTTCATTCCAGAGCCCTGGCTTCAAAAATTTAATTTTAATATTTTCCTATGGAGCAAATACATGCTTTTTTCTTGTATTTTATTTCCTTGTATTATAGAGCTCTGCAGGCCCACTCAATAAATGATGCGCAAAATAAAATTGTGTGGGTATGTTGGTATGGATGTCAGAGTGTGTTTTGGATGTGTGTACTGAGAAATGTGTGTGTGTGTGTGTGTGTGTGTGTACTAAACAACAGTGGCATTATGTAAACAAATTGGCATGTGGGTAAAAATCATGAAAATAAATGACTATTTGGTGGTTATGATCAGGATTGATGTTGGTTAAAAGTCAGTAGAAGTGAAAAATAATATTAATATATAATATTATTAAGGCAGTTTTTTGACGGGGACATTTTTGTCCTTGAAGGACCTCTGAGTAACTTTTTTTAATGACGCACAAGGGTTAAATTCGGCACATAACTCATTCACGCTGTCTGTGCTACAGACATGAATGATACCTCAGAGCGGCTTATTAGGGCGATGCCATTACTTAAAGGTGCTGTAAGTGATTTTAGCCTTTCTGGAACTTCCAGCAGACTAGCTGTTGGTTAGACACACACCCTTTTTCCAAAACACCGAACTACAAAGACGTGTACACACACAGACACACATGAAGACCGTTGTATTAGAGCAGATGGTGGGGGTTCCATCCACGTTTCGCCATCTGACATAAGCGCTTCACGGGAGCAGGAAACCGGCACTTATACAAGCTTATACAGTATGGGCTTCCCTGTGAATACAATGATTGGCAAAAATTTTCTGATGGGCAAACAGGCTGAGCACGGCCCACAGACATATTTTTTGACACTGTTTACCAAGCCTAGGGTTATTACTGAGACAGGTATGATATATTTTATGGCACCTATTTCAATTATCTGCGGGTCATTTAATGTCATTTAATTAAAAAAAACTACTTACAGCACTTTTAAGTAATCAGACAAGCAATTTACGTCTGCCTGGTGGATAATAAATCAGGCAAAAACAATCCCATATACTGTAAGACGTACTTTGAAGGAGGGACCCAGGCTATTTCTACAGCCCAGAAGACTTGGGGGTGGACTCCTGAGCCAGTAAGTAACCATCTATCAACCACCCAGATCACCCTAGCAACTGCATATCAATGCATTAACAACTACTCAAAACATCTTTGCAACAGTATGTCAACATCCAGGAAACCACCCAAAACACCAAGCATTGTGGCAATGAGTTTTGCACAGGCCCCACTCTTATTTTTCTTGTTTTTAAAGTTTTTTGGGAAAGTCAGACCTGATAAGGAAATGACCCTCTTTGTGTTCCCAAATCTTTTCTGCAATTTAGCCTTTTACACTTTTCATGGCAATCAACAAATGTCTTACTTTTAGTTGTCTCTGCATATTAAGCTGGAGTATAAGACAGTATGTTAGCATAAAAAACAACCCACTTTAACCACAGTCCACCTCCAATTACCTTATCATAGATGAATCTGTCCTGAAACATATTGAAGCTCACCAGATACCTACCATGGTTACTCAGAAGACTTATCCAAGCCCGTGCTGTTACATAATGTTGTGGACATTACTAAAAATAGCCTTGGCTTGAGGGCATTCTCATGAGTTCCCCCCAAGTGCTGTGCAACACGCCCAGCCTTCTGTACACGCTCAGGCAAACAACCCCTTCTGGCCTCCTTCTCAGTTTCCAATTGTTGAAAGAACCAAAACGATGGGGGGCTTATAGCTCTCAAGGGCTGCAGATCTCTTCAACTCAACTTCATAATAAGTGGACAGTTTTAGACTCTCAAATGATAAATGCATTTAATAATCTCTCTCCATTCCATAAATGCAAATTTAGCCCCATAGCCTCTGACAGGAAGATGATGAGGTGATGGGACCCTGGAGAGCTCGTAGCTGCAAAATTGATTCCTGTAACATCAGCAAAAGAGGGGATAATTGGTGATGGATCTGCAAAAACATGCTCACTGTTTTCTCCAATAGTCAGATCATTCTCGCACTACCTAGAAACCCCGGTAGCCTAGGAATATACTGAAACAGGCAGGTCTGAGATACTGGACTGGGATTCAATTCCCAGCAGCTAAACATCAGTAGATAAATTTCAGTTGTAAGGATGTATGCAAATTACTTCTTAATTATTTCCTCGGCATGGCAGTAACCAAATACCTTTAGACACTAAAACCCAGGGGTGGAAAGTGTACTGAAAAACCATACGCAAGTACAATTACTGTTACTTTCCAAAAAATGTTGTGTGAGCAGAGATAGTACCTGTCCCAAATTACCCTTAATGCCCATAGAGGCCCAGAGAGTTATTTTTGCTCATAAAACATTCTTTAAAACAATGCAAAGAAAGCAATAACTGTTAGAAAAAGATGATGATCATCGTATCGTATGATCAAACCAGTGTGATTGCACTAGTCTGTGCTCAGAGGCGTATCATCAAACCAGCGTGATCTGTATTCATGTTGCCGTTTACCTGCAAAGAGGGACTGAAGTGGTTGTCATAATGAACCAGTTTCTAAATTAGTCTTTTAAACATCACAATATATTTATTTTTTGTTACAAACATTCAAACAATCACTAAATAAAAGTTTAAAGCTGTTACTGTCAGTTTTTGATTCAGCAATACGGCCATGTTTTCTGACATCAAACAAAGAATGCAGAAACTAGTCAGTCCACTCGAGCCTTCTCCCATTCCGTCACTCCATCTCACCACTTCTGATGCAAAAAATTGGAAGCACTAGGTTTTAGAACCTTCTTTGCTTGATGAACTCAGAATCCCATGATGCATTGCAATGTAAACAATATGGTGGGGCACATAGCTGTCAATCGCATTGGCGATCACATCTTATCTATCATAATCAATCATTATAAAAGTCTAAAAAATTCCTTATATATTTGATAATACTTCATCTGTTCTCCAGTGCTGCTGTGAAGTGCGCAGTAAGATTTTTTAATTACAGAGTACATTAAAGAACGGATAGAGGGATCCATCAGTACAGGAGTAAAAGGGTTCATTAAATGTCTGTAACGTAAAATAAACATATCATGTGGTTGAAAAGAATACTATATCATCTGTGAAATGCATAGCGACTCTCGATTTCGGATAATGCGCTCAACAAGCCACGTGATAAGATGGGGGGCGTGATCACGTGTCTGTCTGTGGGAGAGGGAAAGCGGTAAGGCTCGTCACCTGGACTGTAATTACTCTAACACCTGTCTCTCATTATAGTGACGGCGGAGGGAGACCTGATAAGGCATGTCAGAGTGGGAGAGAGAGTGGCAAGGGACTAATGTCTAAAGGACTGGCAGCGAAAAGAGAAAAGAGAAAAGAGAAAAGAGACTGCAACTTCTAGTTCCACGAGCCCTGTTTGAGTTGGCTACTGACAGCTGTTGTTTTTGTTAACCTGTTTGTGTGTGAGGAAATAAATACTAACCTCAACTGTTCGCTGTCTCCTGACTCCTCCATTTCCCATGAACTAAGATCCTTTACAGTGAAACTACATATAAAGAGGTTAACCTAATGTGCTGATATAGACAGATATAGCGAGCTAACGCTAATTACATTGCAGCTTCTAAATACAGATCTCACACAGCAGCCCAATATATTCAGTGATACATATGGAGGGAAAATAATGGAGTAAAGGTACAGTTACAGTGCTTAAAATGTACACATGTAAAAGTATACCATTTTTAAACTACCTAATAAAGTAGAATAACTGAAAAAACTACTTAATTACAGTAATGAGAGTATTTGTAATTCATTACGTTGAAGTTGTATAGCTTTTAGTGCTTATCTAATGTCTTTGAATTCATCTGTTTCAAACCAACCTAAAAGTTGACAAAATTGGCTTTAAGCAGATGTACGCTCTTTCACTTCAAGAAAAATGAACCAAAAAATGTTAACAATCTTAAACTATACTGATTTTTGTCCAATCAGATCTAGAATGAGAATGTATCTCTTACTATGAAGCAAATCACAGTTTATCATTCTTTGATATTTCCTAAGCGTTTTCAGTAGTATATTTAGATATTCTTATGTAATGTGTGGTTCTATCATATATACAATTTTATATGCTTGCATAGACACTGAAATGTACAATACTGACTTATTGACAGTCTCTAAAACGTAAAGCCTCTGTTAAGCTTGAACAACTTTAGGGGAACATGGTAAAAATGTTTATGAATCCTTTTGAGTTTCAAAGAATCTGAATTTGCATAACCAGAGCACACACAGACACACATATCAGGAGATTAGTGAAACAAACGTTAATATTACACCGTAACATCAACAGTGTTACACTGTAATTAACTTGTAAACGTTGCACTCAAATATCTATGAATACTCATGAGATCACCCCTTATATGTTCCATCCAAACCTCATGCAATACATGCTGCTGTGGCTGAAACAAAAACATACATAGGATCCCCTATGAAACAAATCTAGTGTATACAGGTGGTGCTGGGGAGGAGGAGGGTAAACACGAGGAAAGCTCTCATACCATGAGAGAGTTTCCCTAAGAAAGTTCTCTGTACAGATTGCTTATATATATATTGATATTTAGCATTCTCCAGAAGACAGGTTTTCTTACATGTTAAAAGCTATCATCATTCCCTTAACATCCAAGATGTGTGCATTTAAAACTTGCAAGGGAGGCTGATATTTCACAGGTACTGTTGTGGGAAACAGTGTGTGTGTGTGTGTGTGTGTGTGTGTGTGTGTGTGTGTGTGTGTGTGTGTGTGTGTGAGAGAGAGAGAGAGAGAGAGAGAGAGAGAGAGAGAGAGAGCTAAGACAGAAAATCATTACCCCCCCGTGGACTTTATTCCTTTCAGCATTGCCTTACCCAGGAATTCATTGCACAAGCAAATGAAATGGCAATCACTTGTAAGATAACTGACAAACTTTCCTTGATAGGTTGGGTTTGGTATCTTGAATTACAGATTTATGGTGGCCTTATTGGACCAGGAATGATATCTCCATAAATTATACTTTATCATAAAGCAGCATAGTCAATGTGTTTCGCTGTGATAGATTTAAATATAATTCACAGGAGAACTCACAGAGTGCTGGAAACTAGAGCTGTCAATCATGCTTTTAACAATCTTTTAAACATTTCACTGTAAATGACATGCTGTCATGGTGTTCTACTGACTACTGGTGCTGGTTCATGTTGACCTGGAAACCATTGCGCTCTGGGAGTCCCACGGGCAAGGCGAGGGTTGGTCTGACCTGAATGCATTTCATTATGTTACATTACAGGAAAAAACAAAAAACAATCAAAACAAAACAAAAACAGGAGAAAAATAGTCTAGTCGGCTCATTCTGTGGTGTTGGTTTACAGTGTATTTCACGAGTTTGCGTGCCCATAAAATCCAGCCAGGTCTCCTAAGCAACCAAATTGGCCCGGTCGCTAGGGAGGGTAGAGTCACATGAGGTAAACTCCTTGTGGTCAAATTTAGGGGTTCTCGCTCTCAGTGGGGCACGTGGTAAGTTGTGCGTGGATTGCAGAGAGTAGCATGAGCCTTCGCGTGCTGTGAGTCTCCACGGTGTTGTGCACAGCGAGCCTTGTGATAAAATGCACGGATTGACTGTCTCAGAAGTGGAGGCAACTTGTCCTACACCACTCAGATTGAGGTGAGTAACCGTGCCACCATGAGGACCTACAAAGTAGTGGGAATTGGGCATTCCAAATTGGGAGAAAAAGGGATCAAATTAAAAATAAATAAACAAATAAAGAGATTATTCTGCACTACTCATGCCAAAAAAAAAATCCATTTTTTTTTTCTAATACTTCGATTTTTATTTACTGTCTCTGTACGGTTACACCACATGACATTTTTTATTTTAAGCCCCATAAAAAGTAGCAAAATGTCATTCAACTCAAATTGAAAACATGTTCATCACAGAAAAGGTCTACTTAAGTCATTTTGTTTTGTGTGTGAATTGCAATGTATTTATGTGTCACGTCATTGACCCATTTGAGATTAAAGGGATAGTTCTGTGCTGTAAGCGATTTTAGCCATTCTAGAATTTCTCCAAGCTGAGCAGTTTAATTAGTCAAGCCCCATTTTTCCAAAACCCCACACTCCAAAGATACCAAATGAGCTTTATTGAGACCAACACAAGCACAAAAGTTTGTCAAAAACAGCTGCAGCAAAATAGTGCCCTCAACTGACACCTTTTATTAGCAACATGGCATAAAAATTGCAGTAAGCCTCAATAATGGACTCAATGCACAGTCACTTCTGCGTTTTGCCTCAGGGGGCACACTTACTTCCGGCGCAGCGTCGGAAACTATTTCTTTCTACGCTAATAAATGCTGGCGAGACCACTCGGGGGAAAATTACTTTCTACACACGTTATTTACAGAAGTTTCTGCGGATGACACTGGACAGTATCCATCGCACATTGAGACACTGAGCTGTTGCTCCATCCTGTAAAAAGAAGAAGGGATTTAACAACATGTTATTTCAATCACAGTGCACGACCACCAGCACTGAAGGTCCCTGTTTCCGACTGTATTACATATGTAATTATTTTGATTCATTTTGCTAGATAAAGCCCTCTGTGACAATTGATGATACTCCAGCTTCACAGCAAATGCTGGAGTGAACGATCATATGTCTCTTAAAATAGTGACTCTTATTTTAATCATACAATTTGTCCAATAATGATTCAAATTAGTTTATTGTATTCTATTTATGCATTATTACATAATTTTCAATTTCAATAAAATTAGCATTTACATTAAAAATCGTGTCCCGTTTCTGAGAGATTTGTCATTTGAACTGAAGACAGCACTGATGATGGATGAATGCTTTTGAGAAGAACATTTATTCTCCTTTTTTTTGGGAAAAAAGTTAACAATGATGCAGTTATTTGACACAATAAATATAGATTAAATTGTGATTTAACACTTTACAATAAGGTTCAATTCATGATATGCATGAATGTATTAGGTATCATGGTCAAACAATTAACTATACTATACTATACTATATATATATATATATATATATATATATATATTAAGATTAGAGCTGTCGATTTATGCGTTAATTCAGTGCGATTAATTTGACAAAAAAATTATGCGTTAAAAATATTTACGCAATTAATCACACTATACTAAGGAAGATTCCTGAGAAATGCAAGCTTGTAGTACCACCTGTTTACTCCAGAGGGCAGTAAGTGAAATTTCGGCTGTATGAGCAACGCGCAGTTTATACAATGAAGAAAACACTTCAGTAGGAAGAACAACACAAACATACGTTACATTCTTGCATTCAAAACACTTGATGGAGCGCAAATGCGAACTAAGGGATCTCAAGATGTGTTTAAAGATTGAGTATTAAACTATATTTAACTTGAAACAGTGAACTAAACATTTTATGTTTATGACGCAACACACCCGAGACGCTACACAAGCATGTCTGATGCAGGTGTATATTGACGTGTCCTTAAACAAGCCCTCATAATAAATCTCCAACTGATTGACAAATTGACTTGTGAAATGGATTGTTGTGAACTGTGTGCCAATGATTGACTTATGTTCAATAATATGGTAGTAAACAATACATTGTATTTTAAAGCCGCTTTTTGTATTATCTTATCAATGACTAACTCTCCTGCTACAGAAATGTAATGCATTTTAATTATCTGAATATTTTTTTATTATCGGGACACCATGTAATTAATTCGATTAAAATTTTTAATCAATTGACAGCCCTAATTAAGATACATAAATAAATGCTTTAAAAGTATTGTTCCTAATGTTACCTAATGTTAACAAATAACTTTATTGTAAAGTGTTAACAATTGTGTTATTTTATCATTATTTTTAATTAGGAATATTGTAGTGTGATATTACAGACTCTGAATATAAATGAATTAATCCTCAACTGCAGGTTATTGTTTTTTTCACAGTAATGCTTTATTCATGTGTAGTCTCATGCTTTGACTAGGGGGGAAATATAGCCTAATAATTTACACACACAAAAAAAAAAACAGTACTGTGTGAAGTGCTGATCTTGTTTACACAAACATCCCAGGAACATACCCGCCCCCATCTCGGCTACTCAGACCACATCTCTGTTATGCTAATTCCAGCATACAGACCACTCGTCAGATGCACAAAACTGCTCCAGAAGCAGGTGAAAATCTGGCCAGCAGGAGCCATCCCTGATCTTCAGGACCGTTTTGAGTGTACTGACTGGCACATGTTCAGGGAGGCTGCAACATATGGCGATTCTACCAACTTGGAGGAAAACACAGCATCAGTGACCAGCTACATCAGCAAGCGCATTGATGATGTCACCTTCTCCAAGACCATCACCACATGTTCCAACCAGAAGCCGCGGATGACTGCAGAGGTGCGTGTGCTGCTGAGGATCCGAGACTCCGCCTTCAGAGCAGGCGACAAGGCTGCCCTAAGAACAGTGAGGGCCAAACTGTCCCCGGCCATCAGAGAGGCAAAGCGTGCACACGCCCAGAGAATCCATAGTCACTTCCAGTACAGAGGCGACACGTGGCGCATGTGACAGGGCATCCAGGCCATCACCATCTACAGGACAACATCAGTTGCCCGTGACAAAGATGCCTCCCTTCAAGATGCGCTGAACGACTTCTACACTAGGTTTGAAGCACAGAACGACGTGGTGGTGAGGAAGACCACCCCTCCTCCCAACGACCAGGTGCTCTGTCTTACCATGGCTGATGTGAGGAAAACTCTACGTAGAGTCAACCCACGGAAGGCTGCTGGACCAGACAACATTCCTGGCAGAGTGCTCAGAGGATGTGCAGACCAGCTGGCAGATGTTCTTACCGACATCTTCAACATCTCTCTGAGCAGTGCCGTCGTTCCAACATGCTTCAAGGCCACCACCATTGTCCCCATGCCAAAGAAGTATTCAGTGTCCTGCCTCAACAACTACCGTCCCGTCGCACTCACACCCATCATCATGAAGTGCTTCGAGAGGCTCGTCATGAGGCATATTAAGACCCAGCTGCCCCCCTCACTAGACCCACTGCAGTTTGTGTATCATCTAAACCGTTCAACGGACGATGCCATCGCCACCACCCTCCATCTGGCCCTCACCCACCTAGATAAAAAGGACTCATACGTTCGAATGCTGTTCATAGACTTCAGCTCAGTATTCAACACAATCATTCCCCATCACCTGATTGGAAAGCTGAACCTGCTGGGCCTGGACACCTCCCTCTGCAACTGGATCCTGGAATTCCTGACTGGGAGACCTCAGCCGCCACCACACTGAGCACTGGGGCCCAATCATTAAGTTCGCCGATGACACGACCGTGGTGGGTCTCATCAGCAAGAACGATGAGTCATCATACAGAGAGGAGGTGCAGCGGCTAACGGACTTGTGTAGAAACAACAACCTGTCTCTGAATGTGGACAAAACAAAAGAGATTGTTGTTGACTTTAGGAGAGCAAAGAGTGACCGCTCTCCACTGAACATCGACGGCTCCTCTGTGGAGATCGTCAAGAGCACCAAATTCCTTGGTGTTCACCTGGCGGAGAACCTCACCGGGTCCCTCAACACCAGCTATATTACTAAGAAAGCCCATCAGCGTCTCTAATTTCTTCGAAGGCTGAGAAAACTTTAATTATTGTCACTTTATAACTGGCTGCTACCTCAATAACTGCTATGTGCATAGAACACCATCTCATAGTATGTTATGTTTACATTTACATTTTTACAAACTGTCATCTTTTTGCACTACTGTGTACTGGTTGGTGCTGCACTATCTCTCACTGTGCCTATTGTCCCGTTAATTTTTAGTAATTTATCCTACTGTCCCATACTTTTTACACACGTTTCCATGTGCACTTTATATAGGTATGTTATTTAGTCTGTGTAATCTCATGTGGTTCTGTGTTTGTCCTATGTTGTTTTATGTAGCACCATGGTCCTGGAGGAACGTTGTCTCGATTCACTGTGTATTGTACTAACTGTATATGGTTGAACGACAATAAAAACCACTTGACTTGACTTGAAGTTTTCTCAATGATGTTTCATCACCCTGCGGATGGCACTAAAACCTCAGCTAAGCAATGGAGCCACTGTTCCTAACATCATCTTCTGGTGATTGTTTGTGATCTGACATGAATCACTTTTGTTGCTGTATTTCTCACTTGTAAATCACTGTACAATCGCTGGATGTAAATACTTTGCACACAGAGGAAGCCTTACACAGTGGTATAGCATTCCTCTGCCATTCTGCAAGCTTCAACACGTATGTATTTACACTTTTGGAGTTCATTACTGAGATAATTTTATACTTTTACTAAATAAAATCACATTTGTTGTGATAAATCGCTTTATTTGAGAAAGAATAGTAGTTTGCTACAGCTGTTGACACTTTCACGTTAGCTGGATACGAAACTAGAAGATTGTTAGCCCCCTGAGATTTGACCGGAAATATGTAGGCTTCGTTCCGTGCTTAGTCCATTCGCTGCAACTACGATACTATGAGAACACACCAAATGATTAACAGGCAGAATGCACCATTGTCCACGATCCGTGGACACATTTTTGTTTGCTGTTTACAGAGACTAGAGCTGTCACAGAGACAAGTGAGATATCTCAGGACACTTATTTCATACATTCCCATGAAAAAAGTCATTTTTTCACTATAAATCTCCACTTTCACTTTCTTCTTTTGTTATTGGCACCTACTGGGCAGGGAGGAGAATTTATGTTGAAAAAGGACCTAAATACTGATCTGTTTCTCACCCACACTTATCATATCACTTCTGAAGACACGGATTTAAACACTGGAGTCTTATGGATTACTTTTATGCTGCCTTTATATGCTTTTTGGACCTTTAACATTTTGGTACCCATTCACTTGCATAGTATGGACCTACTAGAGCTGAAATATTCTTCATTTGTGTTCAGCAGAAGAAAAACGTCGCACACATCTGGGATGGCATGATTGTGAGTTAAGAATAACAGCATTTTTATGTTTGCTATATTTAATTGGAGCGTTAATGTCCAACTTCGGTGTTATTCGTATATCCGATAGCATGTGAAGGCAGCATTAAACCAGTTTGAGAATGAGCATCTTATTGAGGGGGGGGACATTACTTCATGAATTTGTAAATTAAATTTTGAGATGAGATGTCTGGTGATTTATGCAAATCCAAAGAATGATTGATAACTACGATGTTAAAGGATGAGAGACAATTTTGAATGTAACATTGGCTGTATCAGTATCTCATCACACCAAACTAAAGTGCATGTTTCATACAAAGTCTCAGTTACACTCCGAAATAGCTGAGCACCCAAGCATGACTTTCTAATGCTATTACACCCACGCGTGTCACAGCCACACTTTTCCCAATACGCAGAACGCGCGAACTCGCACAAACACACATCAACTGAACTGCAGAAATATCACCTCTGACTAAAAGCCAAGGATACCGCAGTTCAGCAAGAACTGCTATGTTTTATGTTTACTCCTTTTTCATGAACACTAATTATAGTGCATGTGAGGTTAAGCTTCTTTTGCGCGAGCTCAGTTCGCTCACTGACTTTAATCCATTGTCATTAATTATGTCTCAAACATACCGAGCCCACTCACTTCTCCTGGAGTCAATGCTGAAGTATCCATGGAAACAAGAGGACAGGCAGAGCTCAGAAAGAGAGGCAGTCTGTTGCCCAACATCAAGAGAGTGGACAAATGTTTCAAACAACTGAGAAGTTACATTGGCCCTATTGTGGTTCAACTGTGCTCACATTCACTCTTTGGAATAGCCTCTAGATATTGGAATGAAACTGTTTCCAGCTAATCATTAGGATTTTTCATTAAATTTACTCTTTGGAGAAGGATAGTGTGGCCAATGGGAGATATCAAGCCATTTGGATTAATGGCACAAAACATACAGTACTGTAGTGTCATACCGCCCTCTTTTGATTATGACAGGGATTTTTATCAAAGCAAAACTGATTTAAAGGAACAGTTCACCAAAAATGAAAAGTCTGTCATTACTCGCCTGTCTTTCCAAACCCATATGTTCTTTGTTTTTGTTCCTTGGAACACAAAAGGAGATATTTTACAGAAAGTTTGCACTGTTCTTTCCTATATGCTTTGAAAGAGATCTGAGAATTATGATGCAAGTGAAGATTTTCGACAAATAACAATGAATACAAAGCTATCGTGCGGCTTCAGAAGACTTTAAAATACAGTGTATACGTCGTAAGGTCTAATTTTATGGAGCTTGACAGCCCCTTGTCACTGTATGCCATTGTTGTATGCACTCAAACAACTTGATTCAAACATGGACAGAGTCTTTATGTACTAACTAGTGAAAGTGAATGTTAGCATGCCAGATGCTAGTTGGAAGCGCTACACAGTGTAGTGTAGTAACTATGCTATAATTAGCACATACTCCTCTAAATCTTAACATAACAAAACATTAAATACTATTAAGTATCCCCCTTTATGTTCATTTAGCACATAAACACATAAAATGACATTTAATTTGAACATTTCTCTCCCATACTAAGTATGTTGGGAAATGGAAATCTATCCATGAATTTCATCCATGCTACGTTTGCACCACAAAAAGTGTTCATGTTGGCCCAACACAAATTGATTAAGTACTGTTCCATTTTACAAATTTAAATGGATAGAATGCAATGAAATGACAAAATGTTCTAGAATTGTGTTGCTTTCATTCATTTCAATAAAGTAAATCGAACAAGCAGCAAAACCATTTTTTATTGTCATTTTCATCTCCATAAAATATAAATATCCCTATAAATAACTCACACAAAATGTTGTTGTTGTTGTTTTATTTTTTCATCTAAAAACTTGTATTAAACCAAATTATAACACTAGACTGGAAAACATTTTACATAGCACTCTATGAAAACCAAAACCAATGTACTTCACTCATGATGGATAGAAAAATTGCTGCATAAAATTTGCTTTACAGTTAAAATGCTTGATCTCATTAGTAAACACAAATCAAACAAATGACAGTGCATTTACAGCAGGGGTGTAGGAGGTTACATAAACAGCGAAAAAAGATAACACATTAGTTATAAAATATATTGAAACCAAAATTTCATTTTAAATGAAATTAAGTTTAACTGTAATACCAATTTTGCATCGTAACACGTTTTGATTTTGATACACTTACAAACATCAGGCAACTGTCATTCGCATGCAAAATACTAATATATGGAAAGCATAACCCAAAGTAGTACATTAATGAGACATAAAGAGATATAAAAATTGTCAATATTTGTAACCACAAAGCAACATCATGGGCAGGTGACCAATTTAACACAACTTGTAATGATGACAATAATGTAAATGACAAATTTTCACTTGAACTGATTTACCCTGTAGATCCATCTCAGGGCGAAAATAAAAACAGTACATTCAGATCAGTCAGCTAATATTAGTATTCTAGAACATCAGTCTGAGTCTGTTGACTGAATACATGCTTTGTAAATATAAAAAACTGACATAATTAGCTTTTAACAAACCCTTTAACCTTAAAATAGTCTTTATGCATGTATAAAGTAAACCTTGATGTTATATAAAACTGTCTAAAATATTCCATAAACAAATATCATGTAGGTAGGTAGGTAGGTAGGTAGGTAGATAGATAGATAGATAGACAGACAGACAGACAGACAGATAGATAGATAGATAGATAGATAGATAGACAGACAGACAGACAGACACATAGACAGATAGACAGACAGACAGACAGACAGACAGACAGACAGACAGATAGATAGATAGATAGATAGATAGATAGATAGATAGATAGATAGATAGATAGATAGACAGACAGATAGTTCTAGTATCAAACAGCAGGTCTGATGGGTGTCTAGAAAATAAAAACTATTTTGCATTATTGCAATATAAAATACAATAGCAAAAGTTTTATGAGCACGTAGCAGAATGATGTAAGATAAGAAGAATTGTACAGTACTTTCTAGATAAGGACAAAACATGTTCTGATCATTTCAAAGCCTATTGTGAAACAATATATATGGCAAGTATATATATATATAGATACCCTCATCTTAACATACTTTACGCTATTTATGCAGTATATATGATAAACAATGTAATGAACAGCATTTGTGACAGAATTAACTATAACAGCTTAAAAGTGGCATGTCTTATTTTGACTGTTTTTCTGGCTGCTCAATCAGTTTCCCTTTGTTATATTTCTGTCCTATTCCATATGGCACATGGGCAGAAATAGTGCCCATCTCCTTGGCACCCTCAATGTGGAACATCTGGTCATCAAAGAAGATGTGTGGGCGAATCTTCTGCAGCAGAGGCCCTTTGGGGGCCCCGGCAAGGAACAAAGCCTCATCAATCTCCAGGCCCCAGCTTCTGAGTGTCTTAAGGACTCGGGCTCCAGAGCTGGCTGCGCTTCGGGCGGTCACCAAGAATGTGCGAATTGGGCAGTTCAGTCGCTCATTCTTGGCATAGAATTTCTTCTGGAGCTTCCCCAGAGCCTCAAGAAAGCACTTTAGAGGGCCCTGTAAAAGCAGAGGTGAGCAGTCTTTCAGTCACTGGAACCGATCATTTGGAATTGATCCATTATCAGCAGCTGCCATTGCTCAAGCAACTATGACAGTTCACTTCAAGTCCTAAAGTTACAGATGACCCAAATAAGGAGTTAACCATGTAGTGTTGTATAAAATAAATAAATGTAAGTGTGGCAGGGCGGAGGGCAGGGCCGGGTCGTGATTCCACACTCCTGGCCCCTAATCAGTCTAATTAGCCCTCAAGAGGGATAAAGGCCGACCGAAGACGGCAGTGCGACAGAGAGAGAGATTTACGGACAGCTGTCCAACACCTGTGTGTGTGTGGTTGTCTTTTTGGTTGAGTTTTATATTAAACTATTATTTATATTGTCAAGCCAGTTCTTGCCTCCTCCTTTCCATTAATACATTTACAATGGTGCCGAAACATGGGAGGAGGAGGGATGCGCAGTGGTAGGTTCCTCGCCACTACCATCCACCCCAAAAGAGCAGTTGCGGTCATTCGCCGGGGGACGGAGGAGCCCAACCGCTTGAGAGCAAAGGTATAGCCGCTGACCGCGAGTGGAGGAGGGGGTCCTAACAGACTGCCTGGGCGGTCAGGGCCGCTGCCAGTGGCAGAGGAGACCCCTATCAGCCACTGAAACGTGCTGGGGTCTGAGACCGTCAACCTCGAGCAGGTAGTGTCTCCTAGCTGACCGCTTGGAAGGGGAGGACTGCTGCCAATGGCTAATTAGTCTGATTAGGGGCCGGCTGTGTGGAATCATGACCCGGCCCCGCCCCCCACCTTGCCACAGTATGGTATGTGAAGAATCTTCTATATCACTATGTTTAGCCTCCCTTTGACCATTGAAGTCAAAGATTAGAATAAAATTAATGTTGCTGATTGGTGCAAGTTGGTGCAATTTTTAACACCATAAAGAGAATAAAATCCACATCACATACCTGAGCGAGTGGTTTGTTCTCATGGCGTTTTTCATGCTCAAAGAACATGTCCAGGCCGTGCTGCTTCACAATGATCTCAGACTCATCAGAGAAGAGCACAGCGTCTCCATCGAAGGCCACACGCAGCTGAGTCTCAGATAGCTCTGTCTCCACATTAGGCATAAACATGATGGCTGCTGCTATACCTTTAAGAAAAAAAATACCACACACTGGGTTTATCAGAATAACAAACAAATATTAGAGCATTTTGAAAAATTCTGTTTGAAAAGTGATTAGTTTGAAAAACGTTTTGATATATATTCACAGTACTGTGCACATAAAATGTTACAAATATTTTTCTTGGTTGGTTATTTATATCTTCAGCTTTAAAGTGTCAATAGGAAATATACATTTTAGACTTCCAAACATTAGTTTTGCAAATAGAAAAGAATAGAATAGAATAGAAGTGTCCTACAACAGATGGTATGGCCCCCACAGAGCCCATATCTCAACATCATTGAGTCAGTCTGGGATTACATAAAGAGACAGAAGCAATTGAGACAGTTGAAATAGACAGAAGAACTGTGGAAAGTTCTCCAAGAAGTGGGACTTTTCATGTTTATTATGTAAAAATGTTTATTACCCTTTAAAGGAATGTTCTGGGTTCAACACAAGTTAAGCTAAATCGACAGCATTTGTGGCATAATGCTGATTACCACAAAAATTAATTTCGACTTGTTCCTCCTTTTCTTTAAAAAATAAAGCAAAAATCGATGTTCCAGTGAGGCACTTACAATGAAAGTGAACCTGGCCAATTTTTTGAGTGTTTAAACAGAATTCTGAAGCGTATAATTTTATAAAAGCACTTGCATTCATTCTTCTGCTAAAACGTGTGTATTATTTAATAATTATTTAATTACGTGTGTCGGTTTAAGGTTTGTTGTCACAACATCATCATGGTAAAAAAAGTTTTAAAATTGGATATAACTTTACACAGAAAAGGCTATTAAGTGATTTTATCACACTAAAATCATGTGTACATGCATGTTGTTTATATCTTGTGGTTATACTTTTGAAAAAGTGAGTATTTTAATGTTAATAAAATTGGCCCTCATTCACTTCCATTGTAAGTGCCTCACTGGAACCCAGAGTTCTGCTCTTTTTAAAGAAAAGAAGGAACAAGTCGAAATTAATTCAATATTATGCCACAAATGCTTTTGATTAAGCTTAACTTGTATTGAACCCGGAACATTCCTTTAAGCTCGGATGGGCCCGCAGGTGGCAAGAATTTTATTTTTATTTTTTTGCAAAATATTAACAACTACAGTCTTGACCAACCATATCGTTTGAAAGCTTAGATGCTATACTTCACAATACATGTACGCATTATGATTAAAGCTGAAAAAGTGCTTTAAATTTTGCAGACTAATCAGAAGTGCTCCGTTTTGATAATTTATTAAAACTTTTGAACTGTACATATTATTGTAATCAGTAAAAAACAGCAAACTCATCAAATAGCCTTGAGGCTTTTGGAAAAGTCTCAAAGAATAGAATACAACAAGCAAATTAATTTTACTCAGAGACAAAAAAATCTAGCGAGAAATAGCTAAGTATATGTCTTTGACATATATGTTTCATGTGAAAAGGTGTTACTTATATGACACATTTTTGCTTATAAATTCACGAAAAATAAACTAAACAATAAATACACATACCATTACTTAGTGGAGGCGATTATCACACACAAGGTAATCGGATGCATAGATCATTAGATAACTGACACAAAGCACAATGTGCACACAGCATCTGGCTATCTGGCATCTTGCAGTCTGGGTCAGATGAAGTCATCAGAAATACTGTAGAATCATAGAACCCTAAACCAATCGGACTGGGCTCAGATTGCACCAACCAGTGGTCATAGTCCTCCATATTTAAGCTGAGTGTCATGCGATTGGTGACTGTTACATATGGCCACCAGGAGATGGCGCCAAGTACATGACACCGACTCAATAATGACTCTGATGGCACTGAATGAAACATATTCTATGAAATCTCACTACTAAAATCATGTCTGCATGCTAAGCAAACCCTTAGTCATTGTTGTGTTTGCATGTGTAATTTGTTCTTATGCACAATTATTATGTTTTATTTGTTTGCAGAGGCTTTTGGACACATGGAGATGTTTTTAGTACACAAGGATAAATTATTTTTGTAATGCTATAACTTTTAATGAAATCGATAACCATGCATCAAATGACTATGTTTAATTTAGAGTAAAGGTACTTATTTATGTTTTAGGAGAGCTGTACTGTATGCCGGTATGAATGTCGAAGCACATCATGGATTGTTAGACTCTCTGCAAAATGTTTCCCTGCATATTCAAAATCTGTACGAGTAAGAAGGTGCTAAGTTGGGACATCCAACTAAGAAATGTTCACAGGTCAACGCTACTAAATACTGCTCTATAACCTGTTTATTATTACATTTATCTTTAAATATGGAACTGGCTTTTATTATATTTAAACACTACACATATTTGTCACATTGTAGGTCCTTATTCCTTTCCCCCTCTACTCGTGGTTTATTTATTTGCTTATTTAAATAAAAAAAGAGGATGTGCTAATTCCATTATAAGTAGGCTAACTCCAAAGCATATTTTAACAATACTTTGACATTGCAGTTTTATTTAGGTTTGGAAACTTTATTTAAATGAATTAAATACTTATGTTGAAGTTATTATACTACAGTTATGTATTTGTTATCAACTTACCCTCTTCAATGGCCTGCTGGACTTTCTTGGAGTCTTTGGAGAGATACAGGTTAGTCATGTAGGCCTTGAGGTAGCCGATTGGGCTCTGACCTCCAGTCATGCAGAATCGCTCTATTGTCAGATCTGTAAAATGAAGAAAGGGGGTATTTTCATATGCTGTTCAACTGCAGTATCTGCTTGTAGTATTGTACTGCATGCTGTATATACAGTATGTGTTGTGTTTAAAGGGGACATGACATGCCTTTTTTATCATTTTAATATGTTCCTTGAGGTTCACTTATAATATTAGTAAAGTTTTGTGAACAAAATATATTGTCATATATTAGTAAAACATGATCATTTTCCAACCTCATTCTAAGCCCTTGGTCAGAAATGCTCAAATTTGATGCTGCTTCTCCTTTAAGACTTGACAGTAAACGGCCACTGTTATGATTGGCTCTCTGCTCTTGTGTAACACATGTAGCTGGCAATAGCAATGATTATGACACGATGATGTGAATTGAAGAACCCAAGACAGCCAGGAGCTGACTCTGGCTTGGCTGCGACGTAGCCTGGAGCTGACTCTGGCTTGGCTGCGACGTAGCCTGGAGCTGACTCTGGCTTGGCTGCGACGTGGCCTGGAGCTGACTCTGGCTTGGCTGCGACGTGGCCTGGAGCTGACTCTGGCTTGGCTGCGACGTGGCCTGGAGCTGACTCTGGCTTGGCTGCGACATGGCCTGGAGCTGACTCTGGCTTGGCTGCGACGTGGCCTGGAGTTGACTCTGGCTTGGCTGCGACGTGGCCTGGAGCTGACTCTAGTTTGCTTGGCTGCGACGCGGCCTGGAGCTGACTCTGGCTTGGCTGCGATGTGGCCTGGAGCTGACTCTGGCTTGGCCGCGATGTGGCCAGGAGCTGACTCTGGCTTGGCAGCGACGTGGCCAGGAGCTGACTCTGGCTTGGCAGCGACGTGGCCTGGAGCTGACTCTAGTTTGCTTGGCTGCGACGCGGCCTGGAGCTGACTCTGGCTTGGCTGCGACGTGGCCTGGAGCTGACTCTAGTTTGCTTGGCTGCGACGCGGCCTGGAGCTGACTCTGGCTTGGCTGCGACGTGGCCTGGAGCTGACTCTGGCTTGGCCGCGATGTGGCCAGGAGCTGACTCTGGCTTGGCAGCGACGTGGCCAGGAGCTGACTCTGGCTTGGCAGCGACGTGGCCTGGAGCTGACTCTAGTTTGCTTGGCTGCGACGCGGCCTGGAGCTGACTCTGGCTTGGCTGCGATGTGGCCTGGAGCTGACACTGGCTTGGCTGCGACGTGGCCTGGAGCTGACTCTGGCTTGGCTGCGACGTGGCCTGGAGCTGACTCTGGCTTGGCCGCGACATGGCCTGGAGCTGACTCTGGCTTTGCTGCGACATGGCCTGGAGCTGACTCTGGATTGGCTGCAATGACGTGGGGCAAGGTCGTGGAACGTGGAGCCGTGGATAACTGGGAAAAGACTTCCGTGGTCATGTACATGGGCAGAGACTCGGAGATGGTCCCTGTGGTCGTGAACATGGGTAGAGTCTCGGGAGCGACCTCTGTGGTCGTGGACTGAGTCTTGGGAGCGACTTCAGTGGTCGCAGACATGGACTGAGACTCAGAGACGAAACCCCTTTTCCTCATCCTCCGTGAGGACGAAGTTGGTGGTGCAGGCTCTGTAATGCTTGTAGCTGGCAATAGCAATGATGATGACACGATGACGATGACTTGAATTGAGGAACCCAAGTGCAGTTTATTTACAATCGTGAAAACCCTAACTCAACACATGAACTTAACTAAACATAAACATGACTAGACTTAAACATGGCTTGACTTAAACATACATCAATACTAGGCAAGAAACAATGGCAAACATGAGGGCTTAAACACATGGATATGGGGAAACATAAGCCAATGAACAAACAGGACTCTAAACTAGATAACTTAAAACTAATGACAAACTAGAACTGATAACAAGTAATCAAACAATGAACCAATGAAAACAAGACACATGAACACGGAGAGAAACAGGAAGATCACATGAAAAGGAAACAGGAACAAAACATAACATACAATTGTTTTAAATAAGAGACAGGAAAAACAGGATCCAACAGAATAAACTGACCTGCTCTATCTACTTGCTCTTTTACTGCTCACCACACTTTTTTACAGTGACCTCTTATATGTCTAAAGATCAAGGAAAATGTAATTCCTCAGGTCATGACCCCTTTAAACCTGCTGTAAGCGATTGCTGTGCCACTATTAACAGACACTAAATGGAGTGGGAAAAAGAATTACTATTTCCAATCTGATCCTTTTTGCTGTTCTCAGAGACTAGGTGTTTTTCAGTGACAACTGTCAGATAGTTGGGACTTTTTATGCTTGGTATAGAAAAAAATGTCTACAGCAGCTTTGAGCTGGACGAAGTCTTTGAAAATACAATCTTACTTGACCAATAAACTCCAGCTTTAACTTCAATGGTAAAATATTTATCTTTAAGTGTTGCTCACAGTGGTTTGTCTCACATTATAACATTCAGATCTTTTAACAACAGTATGAGTTACCTGATAAGCCAGTTACTTACAGTAGGGAATGGCACACCTACCGTAGTGATTGATGCTATTCATGAGTCGCACCCCGACCTGGGCGTGATTATTGGTCATGAGAACAATGTCGAACAGCTCTTCACTGTCTGGATAGAGATCCCTCAGTCGTTCATTTACAGTCATCAGCGCCTGAGTTCAGATTTTTACGACAAAACCATAGCTATGACTAGGCAAATACCTTTTTAGTGTGTAAAATGTATTCAGAAAAATGTATACTAACTTTTACAAAGTCTTCTAAGCTGGTCTAACACCCTGTCCACACTGCTTACGATATGACAAAACTAGTACGTTCCCACTGTAAAGGCCTTTGCACACCAAACGCGAGATTTATCACCACAATTATCATTTTAAATCAAAACAATGGATTCCTATAAAGTCAGTTCACTCCAGGAGTGAATATTCACATGCTGACAAGGCTAGATTTATTTTTGTATGGTGAGTGTCAATTTTGTTTTCTTTGCCTGCCGATGAAATGCCCTGACCAATAAAATATGAGCTTTCGATCACGAGTCAGGAGCCACTGCAGTTACCAAAACTAGTGCAACTTGTGGCGCTTAAGCACAGAAAGCTGTTTTGACCACCGACATTATACGCTGAAGGTACATGAGGAAAAAATCCTGAACCAGCAGTGAGGACGTGTATTTCATTTGATCAAATGCCTCTAAAACTGAAGAAAATTGTCCTCATATGGGTTCTCTTATCATGTAAATTATATTGCTGCACACTGCCTTGCATCCCCTTTTGAACTTGACGATACATGGACGGTTTGTTCTACAACATAAATTACACACATAAATCACCTCAAACATGAATTTTTAAGCCGCCATGAGGTATGACTGTGTCTCATTTTTGTTTTAGAACAAAAACGTCCTCGTATTGTCAAGTAATGTTTACCACAGACCTTATTTTTCTCATAAGTAAAACAAAAACCATTATAGAAACCCACCGCAAATTCTCTTCCATGTTTTTGGACTACAAGCTGAACAGCTCTATTCAATTTCTATTGTTCTTCTTCTCATTAGTGTTGGGCGAAGGTCAGACCAGCTGAAAGGTGCTTCGCAACACCTAATGTACTGGGTTAAACTGCTTGTTGATTAGCACCACCTAGGCATGTGATGTATTCCATAAAATGGTATCCACCTTATTTTGCAACGTGAAAAGTAAGCAGCGGCAGAATTTCTGGTGAATGTGAGAAAGTTCCGCTGTTACTGACCGCAGTGTAAATATCTAGAAGGTTATAATACCAGAATTTAGTGACATAAGTTTATAAACTATCACATAACCACAGGATATGCAACAGAATTATGTGCCAATGTTGGATAATTTTCTAAAGTCAGCATTTATAGTAAAAAAGTAAACCATTCACTTATTGCTGTGTTGCTGCACTAAAGAGACAGTAAATCAGCTTCTTTTTTATAGAGATCGTGATGATGCAGTCTTTCTTGTCTCCATGTAAACTTCCATTCATATGTGCCTGCATATCCTCTGATGATGAATTATTTCTAAAGGCAATGTTTCATAAGCAATGCTGAATGCGAGACATGCTTGTCGAGAAAAAAAAATGGGCGGGCATTTCAGCTAACTTCGTTGATTTAATGGAGTGTTCTCGTTTAGTAGAATCGCTCGCTTTTATTAGACGTACGACAAAGCTAGTCAAGTTCAGCGAAATGTGTCATCAGTGTTCAAGTGGAGATAGTCTCACCTTGACGAAAGGAAAGGCTGCACCGGGTTTCAGCGGCTCACTCTCGTGCTCTTGCTGATACTCAACATACTTCTCCAGCCCTTCTTCCTCAAAGATCTTCCTCTCCGCCACCATTTCAAATAAGGTCCGGGATGAAACTCCGATTGTAACTGCATATTTCGGCTTGGGCTGTTAAACACGACAAAAACATTCATCGCCAATATGATCGTATGCTTTCCAAAAGTCAAAACAACTGACACCGCCTTCTGTTATATACAGTGGTATAAATATCGGTTTGCTGAGCTTAGTCTGTTTACTGTACTTACGGGTCTTGGTTTCTTTGATTTCAAGTTTTCATAGTGTGCTTTAGCAGCTGCCCAGTCTGTTTCCTCTGAGGAAGCATCATTTTTATGCGTTTCTTCTGGTTTTATTTCACTCATTGTCTAAGAGACCCGATAATGCTCTACGCGCTGAACTTCCTAGGTTGAGTGAAGGCTAATGTCAGACATCGCGGAAATGTACAGCGCTTGATGAATGCGGAGAAGGAGGCGTTCCGTTTGACGCAGGACGCTGAGACCCATTCTGTCCACTGTAGTGGATATATGTGCTTTTACATGTCCCACAGGCAGGGCCGGCCCTGGCCAATTTGCTGCCCTAGGCAAGATTTCACCTGGTGCCCCTGGAATCACAGACAATTCCACCACTGATCATTGTTCATACACTCACACAGAAACAAACTGTGCAGCTTTGTCTTGTTTTTCTTTATTTTGAAAATATTTTGTAAACAAACACACACACACACACACACACACACACAAAACTAAATTATGAATACAATATAAATAAATGTATATTATAAGATTATTGCAGAATTTTTTTTACAGAGATATCAACCTAAATTTTGGAACACAACTTTTTGTGTCACAAATTTGTGGCTTTCATTTTCTTGCAGTTTTAGAGTAAAATATATTTTGTAATATATATATTTTATAAAAAATATAATAATTATATTTTTACATTGCACATGTTCATAAACTCAAACTGATAACTTTTTTTTCTGTTTCACTTTCATAATTTCTAAACTTCTACAATAATTTGGCAAATGTCTTCTTTAAAACAAGACCAACCATAATATGTATATATTCCAAAGCATTCTTGAATTACAACCATTTAAGATTGGATAGTTTTTCTATGCGAATTAAAAAAGCTGACGATAGTGAAACTATAAAAATATGACAGCACCTAAACCACGTTATAGCTTAAACACACAAACAGCAATAATAATTACATCTGATATTCATGCACAAAACTGTATTCATTGAGCACTTCTCTAGCATACAAACAGTAAGTTAGTTAGCCTACATTTTCTAAATTAATTTTGAAAGTGTTTGTTTTCCAGTAACAGCAATGTCCTACTAACTACACATTACTAATTTAGTCAATTCAAATAAAAATACCATAAAATAATGCACAAGTTCAACTAACTATGTCATGATAATAATTACAAATTAGCAAACGTTACTAGCATCGTCAAATTAACTACTAACTGTGCATAATGAAACATAGATAAACAACTGATCATACATCACATTACATTACCTCTATCTTTATCCCGTTTTTCTTCCTCTTCTCTTCTTTTTTTTTCTTCCCTGGGCACCAGAGGGCTTCGGTCTTTTTGACATAATGATCTGTGAATTCGGCCATCCGTCACAATATCAAACAGGTAATGGATGTCTTTAAGTGCAGCAGGGCGGGGGGAGATTGATGCGTCACTCGGACCGGGGTGGATCGGGAAAGCAATGTAGTGATGATTTTGTGGGACGATCGCTTTTTTATATATATATTTTTTAAATCTATAGTATTAAAGTTGTATTGTTAATAAAAAAATAAAAAAATAAAAAAAAAAACTCATTTAGGCGCTCGGTCGCCCCAAGGGATGGGCGGCGCCCCTAGCATTTGCCTATTCCGCCTATGCCACGGGCCGGCCCTGCCCACAGGTCACTGTTTTAAGTCCAGTTAAAGATGACAAGGCTTTTCCATGGAACTAAATGCTTGAGGTGATGGCCAATAGTCTTATAATATAATATAATATAATATAATATAATATAATATAATATAATATAATATAATATAATATAATATATTGGGCAGGTTACTTTTAAAATGATTCCACTAAAGATTACAGAATACATGCTGTAAAATTCAACTTGTAATGTATTCTGTTAGATTACTCATCGTCAGTAACATATTCTAAATACTTTGGATTACTTCAGCACTTTATATAGATGTATTCACTTGTATTGACTATAAGAAATCTGTCAGTACATTAAGACCAAATACATGTGTTAAAAATACATTCTCTGAAAACAGCCTAAATATCTTATACAGTGTTGCTTCTAAAACAAGATTAAGCAAATTGTTCTTGTTTTAAAGGATTTTTACAGAAAAATAATAATATATATATATTTTTTTTCAACAAGAATATTTTTCCCTAATATCAAAGGTTTTACGAGGGAGAGAAAAAAAATATGAGCTAACATGAATTTTCCTGCTAACAGGCACATGTGAAATTGCTTGAAATAGCATTTTTGCTTCACTTAAAAATTATTTCGATTTTTTTTTTTTTAATTTGCCACTCATTATTGCAAATGAGCTTGGCGTCAAACTCTTGGCAAATATTTGCGTCGATTTCATTTGCATGTGAAAATAATCAGTGGTGAATTTTTGGCAAGTTTACAGCTAGTTTGCCAAGCCGCTAGACTTTTTGTAAGGGTTAGCATGAAGCTAAATGTTCACATTACTATTTACACAAGGTTTATATATATTTCTATTTCTTATATCTATATCTATGGATACATGTTTTCAAATAAATAGACTCATTATTAAAGGTGCTGCAAGCTTTCTGCCTGTCAATCATGTTGCGCGTTTTGTCAGTTGAGGGCGCTATTTTGCTATTGTTGTTTTTAACAACCATTTCTGCTCTCAACAAAGCTCATTTTGGTATCTTTGGAGTGCAGGGTTTTGGAAATAGGGGGCGTGGCTAATTCAACTGAAGTAATTTACAGCACCTTTAAACGCAATGACAATAAATCAAAGTAATCTGTTAAGGAATGAAAATACTTTTTGAATGTAACTGTATTCTGATTAAAAACATTTTAAATTGTAACTAGTGGAATACAGTCATCCATCCATCCATCCATCGTCAACCGCTTATCCTGCGTACAGGGTCGCGGGGGGCTGGAGCCTATCCCAGCTAACATTGGGCGAAAGGCGGGGTACACCCTGGACAGGTCGCCAGTCCATCGCAGGGCCACACATATACAGACACACACTCACAATCACACTCACATTCACACCTAGGGCAATTTTTTTTTGGAGACACCAATTAACCTAACCTGCATGTCTTTGGATGGTGGGAGGAAGCCGGAGAACCCGGAGAGAACCTACGCAGACACGGGGAGAACATGCAAACTCCACACAGAATGGCCGGGGCAACCGGGGTTTGAACCCACGACCTTCTTGCTATGAGGCGACAGTGCTAACCGCTGCACCACCGTGCATACAGTGCTGGGTGGATTACTACTTGATTACAAAAAAATGCAATCAGTAATGTAATCTTATAGATTCTAATCAGACTACATTCAGATTACTTTCTACCTAATTCTATTTTATTGTATGTCATGCATTTGAGAAGGATAATCAATTTATGGACAAAGTTAAGAATTTAAAACACTGAGACAACCGTTAATTTTAAGTGCATAAAACAATAGCAGCATAACGAACATGAATGACCTTTAAATCAACAGCAACAAGCCTAAGCCAACGCTTTCATCTAAAAATTCTTCAACACTTTTAACCCTTACAGCTTACTGATAGTCTATCGCCTATTCCAAAAGCTGTGGTGCAAGATATTATCTTTTGAACAGCAAGAATATTCTAAAAGAGCAGAATAAAACAGCTGGCTAGACACTGTTCTGTATCAGCCATTATTGTTGTGTGGAGGGGTGTTGTTATTTGTATCCTTGATACTAATGACTGAGTTCTGTCGTGTGTGTGTGTGTGTGTGTGTGTGTGTGTGTGTGGCAGTTAACCTCATGCTGCATCATCATCACTGTCCCAGTACATTCTCGCCTCCCTCTCACAGCATGGAAACATTCTCTCTCGTTTATCTCGGGTCCCGCACAACATCATGGCGTTTGAGGGTAAGTATCTTAACCGACCACCACAGTAAGTACACCGTTATCTCTTATCGTGGACACGCTATGAATGTGCTTCTACATGCCTTGTATAGGATGTTAAAACGTGACGAATGTTTTTATCTCTAAGTGATTTTTGACGCTGGTTACGTGCGCTGCACCAATGCGGACAAAACGTGTTACAGCGAGCGTTCAACCGTGTCCTGAAATGACAGCTCCAAGCTAGAAAACAACCGCGTTTATTTTGAACGAGTTTAAATTGACTGGGAATTGCATATACTCAAAATGAGCAGTGAAAGGTTTTGGTCTGTTTTGGTTTATGATATGACTGCGTCGCGTAATGAAATCGCCAGTGTTTATATATGTCAACACAGCGAGGACTCCATCTGTTACATGTTACTCATATCAGGATATCCCATCATGAAAAGTTATATGAATACTAGTCACGCATAGCCTGAGACTAGATGATTGCCAAAACACTATTAAAGGCTTACTGACTGAAACATTGTCTTCATGTGCGACTTAAAACACTAAATTGTTAATGTTGTTTCCTTTTTACATATTGACATTTAGTAACCTAAACACGAATGGCGTGATACCCTTACGTAAATGAATCATGGTTTTACTACAGAAGTAGGCTAACCCAGGCCCAGCTCCACAGAGTCATGAATTTGGCCCAAGGTGGTCCTATGGTCCAACTTACAGCTTAGAGCTGGAGCCAGGCCTATAACCATATGATTTAACTATATGATATTTGTTTTAAAACCATATAATCCACAAACTTGGTTAGTCATGGTTAGGCTACCACACTATTACTATGGTAAAACCATGGATATGAATAGTATTAGCCTACTGTGTAAACCATGGTTAGTTACAGCATTTCTAGAGTTAAAAAAAAGTTACATTTTCAGGCCTATTTCAGTAAGAATTTGTTATAGTGTGTTCATACAAAAAATCTGCAAACAAGTGTATTAGATGGAAATACCATAGTGCTTTGATATATATAGACTAACATGAATACTAACTGAATTATTACTGTTTTCATACTATTATGAAAATGAATGATTGTTTTACTATATATTGTGGTAATGTGTGTTTTAACCATGGAAACCTTGGATCTAACCTACTGTATTATCCAATATAATGTAGTATCCATATAATAACCATGGTTTTACTATAGTAATATTGTAGTAACTGGTTACTTTTCTGGTGACAATGGTTTTACTACTTATACCATGGTTAAACAATGGTTACAGTTATAAAACTCCAAGGTACCAATACCCCAGTCCTACCGTGACATTACCATGGTACACTGTTCAAAAAAATGTGGTAATACGCAAAGAAAAATTCCTTTGTGGTACTTTTTGTTAGTATTGTACTGAGATCTTTAGAGGTAGAGTGATTTGAATCTCTCCAGGTAAAATTCATATGGTTATGAAGAACAATAATTTAATAAAACACAATTTTTTAAAATGTAAAACTGAAAACACTTTCATCTCTGACATACATGAGCTAAAACATTTTGACCACCTGTCTAATATGCTGTTGGTCCTCTGTGTGATGCCAAAACAGCGCTGACCTGCAGTGGTATTTGGCACCAAAACATTAGCAACAGATCCTTCAAGTCCTTTAAGTTGCGAGGTGGAGCCGCCGTGGATCAGACTTTTTGGTCCAGTGCATCCCACGGATGCTCAATCGGATTGAGATCAGGGGAATTTAGAGGCCACAGCTTTAACTCTTCATCATGTTCCTCAAACCATTCCCGAACATTGTGTGCAGTGTGACAGGGTGTATTATCCTACTGAAAGAGGTCACTGCCATCAGGAAACACCATTGCCATGAAGGGATGTACCTGGTCTGCAACGATGTTTAGGTTGTTGGCACGTGTCAAATTGACGTCCACATGAATGACCGGACCCAGGATTTCCTTGCAGAACATTGCCCAGAGCATCACTCTCCCGCCACCGGCTTGTCGTCTTCCCACAGTGCATCCTGGTGCCATCACTTCCCCAGGAAAACGGCACACATGTACACGGCCGTACATGTGATATAAAAGAAAATGGGACTAATCAAGCCAGGCGACCATCTTCCACTGCTCTAAGGTCCAGTTCAGGTGCTCACGTGCCCATTAGAGGCCCTTTCGAGGGTGGACAGGGGTTATCATGGGCACTCTGACCAGTTTGCGGCTACACAGCGTGTGTCCTCCGAAACCATAATTAAAATTTTCTGTGACTTTTTCGGACCAGATGGGATAGCCTACGTTGCTCTCGTGCATCGATGATTCTTGGGTAACAAACAACCTGTCGCCGGTTTGTGGTTTGTCCCTCCTCGGACCACTGTCGGTAGGTACTCAGCACTGCTGACCAGGGACCAGGAGCACCCCACAAACCTTGCCGTTTCAGAGATGGTCTGACCCAGCCGTCTGGCCAGAACAATTTGGCCCTTTTCAAAGTCGTTCATGTCTACTCATGTCGTTCCTGCCCATTTCTCCTGCATTCAACACATTGACTACGAGAACTGGTCGTGCCATGCCCAACCAGCCAGACATTGGCCACTAGTCCAACATTGTGTTCAAAATGATGCTTAATTGAGAAGGCTTTGACTAAAAATATGCTTGCGTCTGTGTGAGAGAGAATGTGTTGTTAAGGGATGCTTAATTAATCTGAATGTTACAGGCAACAAGTAACATGCAGTGTGCGTGTAGAATAATAATTGCACTGATTCAATAACATATACACTAGCTACGATGCCAAAGGGAGTTAGCAGGTGCTTACATAATTGCAAGTTCTTTTATAAATGCTGTTTCCTGTCCGCAGGTGGGGGGCGGAGCTGTGGTGTTCACGAACTCATTTGTGCTAGAAGAGGTGAGAGCAAATTCCTGTTAAAAAAGCATCTTCCTGTTCCTCAATATCATGCTCTGATTGCTACTGTATATTTGCTATATAAGTTAATAAACAATGTCAGAATATAACTACCTAATGAATGAACTTTAAACAAATTGCCATACCCTTTCACCTCCCTTGTCCCATCCTCTTATGAATAATGAATGAGATATCAAGTTAGGTGAACAAAAACAAGAGTCATTATTAATTCAAGGCTGAAGCTTATGTTACCATGAGCAGGAAGACCTATGTGTAAACAACAGAATTTCTACCAAGTAGTTGCTGATATTTAAATAATCATGTCCTAGTCTCTGTATATCAAAGCCACGGAGCAAAGCTGATGATTTTGTAACATAGTATAAGGAGATAGAAGGGCTTGGTTGCAAGAAACCCCGTGAGTTAGGAAAACTATTTTTTGTAATTGTACAGTAGTGTGTTGTCCGTGGAATGTTCCGTGTTTAACCTGCGTGACTTATGTGTGCATTTTCCATAACATTTTTTGATTTGTATCAAGTAGCACCTAATAAACAAGCAAATAATTTTCCTAAAAATGAATGTCATCATATGTGGACAGCAGGACTGTGACTGTGACATTTTAAGAAATACCAAGCTATAGAAAGTGATTTTTTTTGCATCAAATAGTTTATTATATGTCCAGGAGTGTTGGTTATTCATGTTTTTCATATGTTATAGACATTACAGCTGATTTTCTAGAAAATGAATACATAATTCTTATTCAAAGTAATATCCAGCATCATCCAATCACTGCCAACCATGTAAAAATAATATTTTGTATAGTAATGCATTTACTAATGTTAATGAATAGCACCATATTGTACAGTGCTAACAAACAAAAATAGATTTTTTTTAGATTAAAATGAAGCGAAATGACACAGATTTGTTACTGTGAAAAGTTATTCTAAATAGTGAACATGTTTTTGGAACGTCTGTCAGAAAACCGCTGCACAGCAGTCATATGAGTACTTCAAGTTTATCAGGTCGGCAAACTGCGAAAAATGAACAAAACATTTAAAGTAGCATATCAAACGAAACTAGAGAGGCTATTCTTTACAACCAAAGAGGTTTCAGTGAACAAATTTGAAAAGGTTTCTTATCAGAGGCACTTTTGTTGGCGCTGCGCTCATTGAAGCAGTTCACAGAAATCAACGGCATGGTTTTTGGTCACGTGACTCTGTGTGTCAGAAGTTTAACCCTTAAATGACTCTTTAGAGTGTCTTGAACAGTATGCAACGGGTTTAAATTAATTTAAATTATGCGTTGCATATAGCGAATTCAAAATAGCCAGTCCTCGCATGAGGCCGCGGGTGCGCACAAGGTTAATACAAGTTAAGCTCAACTGACAGCATTTGTGGCATAATGTTGATTACCACAAAATTTATTTAAACTTTTCCCTCCTTTTATTTAAAAAAGTAAAAATCAAGGTTACAGTGAGGCACTTACAATGGAAGTAAATGGGGCCAATTGTTTAAGGGTTTAAAAGCAAAAATGTGAAGCTTAGAATTTTATAAAAGCACTAAAATGAATTATTCTGTTAAAACGCATGTACTATTTGAGCTAAGTTGTTTAAATCATAATTTTCAATGGATTTAGGGTTTGTTGATACTACATATCATGGCAGTGAAGTTGTAAAATTGGTTATAACTTAACACATAAATGGTTAGTAAGCGATTTTCAAGTGGTTTTAATGTAATAAAAAAATATATTCAGATAATTAAAATGCATTACATTATTGTGGTAGATGAGTAAAGTATTGATAAGACAATTCAAAAAGTGGCTTTAGAATCCAATGTATTGTTTTTTGCATTTTATTGAACATAAGCCAATCATTGCCCCACAGTTCACAGAAATCCTTATTGCAATTGAATTTGTCAAGTCAGTCCGAGATATATTATTCGTTTTTATCTAAGGACGCGTCAGTGTACACCTGAGCCAGACGGATGCTTTTGGAGCGTCTCTCTTTAGTTGCGTTGTATCATAAACTTACCATTTTTATGTCACTGTGTCAAGTGATACGTAGTTTAATACTTTAGTTTAATACAAAAACACGTCTTGAGATCCCTAAATTCAGATTTGCACTCCATCAAGCTGTGTTTTGAATGCAAGAATGCATCCTTGTGTTGTGCTGTCTGCTGAAGGGTTATTGTTCTCTGTATAAGCTGAGTGTTGCCTATACAGCTGAAGTTTCGAAAACAGGTGGTACTTTAGGCTTGAATTGCTCAGGAATATCCTTTTTATGGTCTGGGGACATGATTAATTGTGTTAATTTTTTAAACACTTTTATTAATGTAGTTAATTGCACTGAATTAAAATGTTAAATCGACAGCCCTAATTTTAACGTGTACAGATTTGCCCCATTCACTTCAATTGTAAGTGCCTCAAGTCAAAATTTATATTTGTGGTAATTAATATTATGCAACAAATGCTGTCTATTGAGCTTAACTTGTATTGAACTCACTGCATGTGTTTAAGAGTCAAATGTCAAATATTAAGACAACTTAAAGGGCCAGTTCACCAAAAAATGAAAATTCTGTCATCATTTACTCACTTTCTTCCCTTTAACACAAAAGTAGATGTTAGGAAGAATGTTAGCCTCAGTCACCATTCACTTTCATTGTTTGGTTTGAAACAATATGAGGTAAAACGAGTCAATTTTGGGGGTAAACTACACCTTTAAAGAAAGCAGTGGAGTCTAATGGCTTTGCCATCAGCGATCAGTTATCACACGTATCATAGTGGGAATGGGCTCTTTAGATTATTAAGTAACTCATAGCAAAGACCTTGTGATGCCTATTAACAACATAGCAACCGAATAGCAACACTCCGTCAGCCACCATGGCATCAAGGTATTGGGTTTTGGCCAAACACCGCTCACATTTTCTTCAATTAATGTACAAATCTAGATTTGGATTTATTTGAATGGAAGATTCTGTGAACTCTACAATATCCATGCTATGTCTTTATTAATCCACTTCATGAATGTCTGCTCAAATAAAAGGACATTTTATATTTACCATTTGCATACTGCTCATTCCAACTTCAAATTAATGTACAGTAGGTTACAATGGAAGGTCCAGAGGTATTGTGCACACAAGTGTGGCGGGGCATCCAATTACATTAGACTAGTGAATTATTCAGAGTTGGGAAAGATAGATTGTGGACGAGTGCTGTAGATTCACTTGCTGCAGGACCTGGAAGGCAAAAACCTTTGAATATCATGGCCCAACTGATTAATAGAATAAAGAACCTTGACAGAAGAAATATAAAGGTCTTGAACTCTACAAACTGACTGAACAAAGAGATAGTTGGATTTGAGACATCAATGGACTTTTGTTACCTACATATTGTGGTAATATTTGCTGAACTGTTGACAGTTTTTAGAGTTTTTGTAGCTGTATTTCACATAAACTGCGGCTAATGTATATTTCATGGTGGTTGAAGATGCAGAGAAAGTATATCTTTGTTTTACTCTTAATTGCTTTACTCTTTGCTGCACTTTAATGTTCACTAAAGTTCAAAACGCTCAGCTCTAGATACCTTGATCCATGAAAGATCTACACACAAACAGCTTTTGGGGACATACCATCTATTGCAGGATTTCTATTTTTTTCTATTTGCAAAAGGAATGTTTGGAAATCTGAAACCGATATTTCCTATTGACACTCTAAAGCAAAATATATCAAATAATAATTTTAAGACTAATGTTTTTGTGAAACATCTATGTCTCTTAAGACTTTTGCACTGTAGATACTGTGACTTCTCTTTAAAGGAAATTATACCAAGGTTTGTTGTCCTACCAAACCTGCGGAACTCATGATAGCATACATCACCATTTCCATTGCTTGTCTGTTATCTAAGGAGATCATGTTCTCAGCACTTGACCTTTACTTTTTCAGCTTTTATCCTGCTTTCTCTTTTTGTCTCTCTCTTTCCTCAGTATCTCCTGAACTGCTAGGCATCCTGTCCTCCATTGCTGCCTTTATGGGCTTGATCGCTTTCTTTTTTCTTTACCTCAGCAGCAAGCTGTCAGTGGAGAGCCCAAGCAGTGATCTGTCTTGTTTTGAAGGTTTTAACAAGGATTTGCAAGGTAAATATGGAGATTTCATTGAATGTTGTGCACTTTTCATAAAGTAGTTAAATGGCTGTGTCTCAAATCGTAGTCTTCCTAAAGAGCATTAAGGACTGTCTTAGATTGCTGGAGGTGATATTATGCAAACTTATAAGATATCTCATTTTGGTCAAAGTTTGTATCCTTCATGCATCAGGCAATCCCACTATGTGCCTGCGCTATGTCTTATCCAATTTTCATGAGAGATAAATCCGAGTGAAATTTTCGAGCCAGCTGTGGGTGGGACTGCTCACACATCTGTGGGTGTATATGCGCAAACTGTTTTAATTTGTTTATATACAGTGGCAAGGTAAGTATGTACGCCCTTTTCCCCTGAATTACCTGGTTTTCTGCATTATTGATCATAAAATGTGATTACATCTTCAACAATGTCACAAGTATAGACAAACACTTGCTCCTTCTATTGATATTTTTATATAACATTTTAAGACTTATCTGTATTCCTAGGCTTTTGAGTGAAAGCTATTTTTTATTGCTTGTCCTCGATAAACTGACCTTGACCCTGACAAGAGTAGACAAACACAATATGCTTAAGCTAACAATACAAACAGACCTACACACAACTCAGAAGGAATTTTCAGAAGGTATTACAGAACTGCTTCAGCTCAGCCATTTTCTTAGGCTGTCTGGTGTAAAAGATTTTCTTTTTTTTAAGCCATAAAAAATTTTGTGGATTTACTTTAATGTTAATGGTCATTGTCCTGCTTGTCGGTGCACAGCCACCCTGACATCCTGTAGGGTATCTTTTTTTCTCCCCAATTTGGAATGCCCAATTCCCAATGTGCTCTAAAAAGTTGGAAATTAATTATCCCTTTGATGATGGCAAGTGGTCCAGGCCACGAAACAGCAAAGCAGCCCCAAATCATGATAATCCCTCCACCATATTTCACCGTTGACATAATGTTTTTATGTTGGTATGCAGTGCCTTTTTTACACTATTCATAGTGCTGCGTGTTCTTCACAAACATTTCAACCTTAGTTTCATCAGACCACAAAACATTTTCCCAGAAGTGATGTGGAGTGTCAAGGTGTTCTTTGGCAAACTTCAGCCACGCAGCAATGTGTTTGTTGGAAAGCAGCATCTTCCTTTGTGGTGTCCTTCCATTGACACCATGACTGTTTAATGTTTCTGTATAGTAGACTCAGGAACAGAGATGTTAACCAGTTCCAATGATTCCTTCAAGTCTTTTTCTGTAACTCTAGTGTGCTTCTTTACCTCATTGAGCATTTTGTGGAGTGCCCTATGAGTTATCTTGGCTGTATGTCCACTTTTAGGGAGAGTGGCCACAGTACGTAATCCTCTACATTTATAGACAATTTGTCTAACTGTGGACAGATGAATATTAAGCTCTTTGAGATAACTTTGTATCCCTTTCAAGCTTTATGCAAAGCAACAATTCTTGATCGTTGGTCTTCTGAAATCTCTTTTTTGCGAGGCACGGTCTACGTCAGCAGATGCTTCTTGTGAATAGCAAACTCTAAATGTTTTTTATAAATCAGTGTAGCTCCAACCCACACCTCCAATCTCGTTTCATTAATTGGATGCCAGGTTTGCCAACTCCTGACGCAAATTAGCTTTTGTTTACGTCATTAGCCTAAGGGTTCACATACTTTTTCCAACCTACACTGTGAATTTTTGAATGATGTATTCAGTATGTACAAGGACATTACATTAATTTGTGTGTTATTCGTTAAAAAATATTGTGTTTGTTCATTGTATTGTAACTTATATTTATACATGAATGCGGGTTAGGGCAGTGGTGGCTCAGCGGTTAAGGCTCTGGGTTATTGGCCAGAAGGTCGGGGATTCAAGCACCAACACCGCGAAGACACCACTGTTGGGCACTAGAGCAAGGCCCTTGACCCTATCTGCTCCAGGGGCGCTGTATCATGGCTGATCCTGCACTCTGACCCCAGCTTAGTTGGGATATGTGAAAAAAAAATCATTTCAGTATATATATATATATATATATATATGCAGAAATGTATGTATAATGTGTGACAATTGATCAATTATTTTTTATATAATTCCAAAGGGTTGACATACTTTTTCTTGCCACTGTATGAGAGGTTGATGATAAGGAAGCGGGCTCAACTAATTTGCTCTTTTGTGAGAAATAAGTCATTGTGCTTTATATTTCGAAGAACTATCTCTATTCTCAGTGCAGAACTCCTCCAGTGCAGGTTTGGATCCCACCAGCAGGGGCTATCAAAGTACATTTTTAAAACTTTAGAGTTATAAAGGCACGTAAAATGATGTCCCTGACAATCACTGTTAATACTAGCCATGATTTGTGTGGAAGTAGAATATGATTAATTATACTTACATTATCTATAATTTACATCCAATTAGTCCTTACGAGCACCACATTTTCCATGTGTATATAAGAAATGTGTCATGGTCATAGAGATATGACATTCAACAAGGATGCATTGAATGTGGAAAATACAGACACAAATGGCCGATATTTCTATTCTTCTAATGCATTGCATACAGCCCATTTTCACTACCAAATTCATATTATTATATATTATAGGACACAGACAGTGGGTATAGCTGGAAGTGCTTTGCACACGCTATTTCACCAACCCATTAACGCCTAAGGATTAGCACATGCATTCACAAAAGTACCAAAACTTTATGGCCATGCCCACTGAATTTGTGCCTATGATTTATTGCATAGCACAGCGCTTAAGACATAGTGGTCTTAAAATAGTGCCCTATGTGTCATTTGTGTTCCTTAAACAAGATATGCTTAACAAAATGTTATTAATGATAAATCCTTATGTTTAACATGAGACCTGACTCTTTAACAGAATTTGCAGTCAGTTACAATAGCAGACACACCAAGAGCAATGGCATTCTTCAAGAGCTTCCAACAGAGCCTTCCTTCAGTCAGTTCCCTCCTGGACTCTGTGTCAAACACCGTCTCTAATGCCGTGGACGATTTGTCCACAGCTGTGAGTGATGCCACTTACACAGTTAGTGATCAACTAACAGAGCAGGTCAATACAATCATCAACAAAGTACAGACCGAAGAGGATGATAAATCCAGAAAAGAGGAGTCTGGAGGTGATGAAGTCCAAAAAGAGAGGAGAAACAGCAAACTGAAGCGTCAGGAAACAGAAGCTTATGACACCGGGACTGACGGAGAAGGACGAAAGAGCCGAAAGTCAAAGAAGAATTCGATGTGGACTATGGAAATAGATGAAGAGGAATTGCAGAGAGAGAGAGAAAGGCAAGAAGAGGCCAGAAGATCTGAGGAGGAGGAATGGGAGTGGTGTTACACCCCATCTAAAGGTTGGTATCGTAAAAAAAAGGACATAAATCGACCTCAAAGCACATCTCAGTCCTCAGACAACCAGAAAGACAATGGTGACCAAGCATCAAAAGAGGCAGAGCCTGCCACTCAGAAAGAAAATGCCTCCTCACATGGCAAGCATGAAGGTGAAAACAACGGTGAAAGCATTAATGGGATGCACCCAGATAATGGACAAGATGAGCAGGACTCTATCGAAATGTCTAGAGGTCCAAATACATCAAAAGCAGAGTATGAAAAGAATGGAGAGCACAATGTTGAGGAAGAAGATAATGGGTGCTCATCAAGAGTCAAACTAACTAAGAAGAAAGGGAAAGTTAACAGTAATGAAGACCAGGAGGACACTCAGGAAAATAACTCAAAGTCCATTTCAAATCCAAAGAAGGGCAAAGAAGGTAAAGGTGAGGCTGTGTGCTGGTCTTGCTGTGCGGTTCTAGAGGGTTTTCTTTGGTTCCGTTGCTCCTTCGGTTCCACTTTCAATCAAAGTTGAAACCTCTGGCCACAGATGAACAGTTTCTTCTCAAAACATTTCAAAATTTCCTTCTTGAAGTATACTTGCTGTCTTACTCCTGACTGATGTTTTAGTTGTTTTAAAGATGAATTGTGTAATCTTCTCAATGTTAAACATATTTTATTAATTTTTTATTCCGGTTTAATGTGCAGAGACAATTATAAGTAAGCCATTTCAAGGTTGACTTCCCAACGACCCTAACATTGTGGATTGCTGGTCCTTTTAAAATATTGCACTCTTTGTTTTAGTGCCCTGATATCTTAATTGCGTGAGATTGGTTCAGGACTATTTGGTTGTTAAAAAAAAAAAAAAAAAAAATACTATTATTTTTGCAGTTCCATGTTGTTAAAGTGACACACTTCACTTTTAAGATAAGCCAGATCTACAAACCGTTTTCAGTAGGCCAGTTGCATATCTTTTTGCATATTTGTGGTAACACTTTACTATAAGGTTTGTCAGCTTTACTTACAGTATCTCACAAAAATGAGTACACACCTCACATTTTTGTAAATATTTGATTATACCTTTTCATGTGACAACACTGAAGAAATGACACTTTGCTACAATGTAAAGTAGTGAGTGTACAGCTTGTATAACAGTGTAAATTTGCTTTCCCCTCAAAATAACTCAACACCATTAATGTCTAAACCTCTGGCAACCAAAGTGAGTACACCTGTAAGTGAAAATGTCCAAATTGGTCCCAAGCCATTTTCCCTCCCTGGAGTCATGTAACTCGTTAGTGTTACAAGGTCTCAGGTGTGAATGTGGAGCAGGTGTGTTAAATTTGGTGTCATCGCTCTCACACTCCCTCATACTGGTCACTGGAAGTTCAACATGGCACCTCATGGCAAAGAACTCTCTGAGGATCTGAAAAAAAGACTTGTTGCTACATAAAGATGGCCTAGGCTATAAGAAGATTGCCAAGACCCTGACACTGAGCTGCAGCACGGTGGCCAAGACCATACAGCGGTTTAACAGGACAGGTTCCACTCAAAACAGGCCTCGCCATGAAGGGGTGGGGGGTCAGCCTGTCAGTGCTCAGACCATACGCCGCACACTGCATCAAATTGGTCTGCATGGCTGTCGTCCCAGAAGGAAGCCTCTTCTAAAGATGATGCACAAGAAGGCCCGCAAACAGTTAGCTGAAGACAAGCAGACTAAGGACATGGATTACTGGAACCATGTCCTGTGATCTGATGAGACCAAGATAAACTTATTTGGTTCAGATGGTGTCAAGCGTGTGTGGCGGCAACCAGGTGAGGAGTACAAAGACAAGTGTGTCTTGCCTTCAGTCAAGCATGGTAGTGGGAGAGTCATGGTCTGGGGCTGCATGAGTGCTGCCGGTACTGGGGAGCTACAGTTCATTGAGGGAATGCCAACATGTACTGTGACATACTGAAGCAGAGCATGATTCTCCCTTCAGAGACTGGGCCGCAGGGCAGTATTCCAGCATGATAACGACCCCAAACACACGTCCAAGACGACCACTGCCTTGCTAAAGAAGCTGATGGTGAAGGTGATGGACTGGCCAAGCATGTCTCCAGACCTAAACCCTATTGAGCATCTGTAGGACATCCTCAAACGGAAGGTGGAGGAGCACAAGGTCTCTAACATCCACCAGCTCTGTGATGTCGTCATGGAGGAGTGGAAGAGGACTCCAGTGGCAACCTGTGAAGCTCTGGTGAACTCCATGCCCAAGAGGGTTAAAGCAGTGATGGAAAATAATGGTGGCCACACAAAATATTGACACTTTGGGTGCAATTTGGACATTTTCACAGGTGTACTCACTTTTGTTGCCAGCGCTTTAGACACTAATGGCTGTGTGTTGAGTTATTTTGAGGGGACAGCAAATTTACACTGTTATACAAGCTGTACACCCACTACTTTACATTGTAGCAAAGTGTCATTTCTTCAGTGTTGTCACATGAAAAGATATAATCAAATATTTACAAAAATGGGAGGGGTGTACTCACTTTGTGAGATACTGTAACTACATTAGTTTACGTAAAGTAACAATGAACAATGCTTTTACAGCATTTATTAATCTTGTTTAAGGATAATTTCAGTTTTTAGTAATATTTTTTTTTTTAAATTGAAAGATGAATACGTTAACATTAGTTAATACATTATTAACTAACATGAACTAACAATGAACAATTATAAAATAACATCAACCATGATTAAAAAATGCCGTAGGAACATATTGTTCATGATACTTAATACATTTACTATTGTAAAGTGTTCACTTTTTTTCTCTGTTTTTCTTGTTTTTATTTTTTGGGGTGTGTGTTTTGTTTTGTTATGCTTTTTTTTCTTTTTCTTTTTTTTCTTTGTTTCATTTTGTTTCATTGTATATGACATTTAATCTGCTCTTTCTTTTCTTAGATGGTGGTTGCCCGGAGAGAAGATCATCTGAGAGTGAGGACGAGACACCAAAAAAACACAAAGACTCGCCCTCCCAAAAGCAGAGAAGTGGGTGGAGAAACAGAGATGCTGAGAATGATGAATGCAGCAGTGACACCTCAGTTGATCATGGTGAGAAAAAAAGTACCTTTACAGTTTTTGACAGTCATAAGGAAATATCTTAGGCAGTCGTGTAGTATTATTAATTAAATACTGATTAATTACTCTTACACCCAGTCAACACATAACACGAGTGTTGCGTCTTATCAAAAGCAAATAGATGCCGTTATGATCATTGAAGCCTTCTACGCTAGAAGGTGCCATTGCGTTGTGTTGCGTTATTTTTTCCCCACCCATATTCTGGCAGGTTCCGCCTCCTGTGTTTGGATTGGCTATTAAGAGCTACTTACAAGCGGTCTGCGATTGGGCAGTTGAGAGGTCTATGGAAGTAAATTCATGACTAAAGTCTTTGAAGCATAAAAGCATGTTGAATTGCTCTAATCGGAAAAATAAATGCATTGTATTATCAGTGCTTGCATTTAAATGTGTTGCATTTACAGTGCTTGCATTTTAGGAGGTTGAAATTTAACATGGTTGTATTTTTAAGCATTGAATATTTAATTTGGAAAAATTTCACAACTAATTTCATTATTAGAAATTAATTCATCTTCCAAAGTTCGTTTCCAAAATAGTCAGTTCATTTGAAAATACCATCTAGGGCCTGGGTAGCTCAGCGAGTATTGACGCTGATTACCTCCCCTGGAGTCACGAGTTTGAATGATCTCTCTGATTTGATTTTCTCTTCATCCATTTATATATCTATTTTATGCATTATTATTATTATTATTATTATTATTAACCTTGGCTGGGTTTCCCGAAGCACTAAGTAGGATGTTAGTAGCACTTAAGTAGTACTTAATCTCTAAGGTGCATTTCCAAAAGCGTTATTATTAAGTAGTTTGTATGAAGGTTCGTAAATTTACGCTCTTGAACCACTATTAAGTGCAACTTATTAAGTGCAACCATATCTTTCTGGCATCTTTCACAGTTTATCAAAGACAATGGGACATTTAATCAATTGTATTCATATATTTTGATCATGGGAAAGCCATTGCAAACTATTTCAGAGGATAAAAAAAGTGTTGAAAAATCGCTATGGAATCAATAGGCGGTCTGATAGGTCTAAATTTACATGAGACGTACAACATTATATTAGTCTTCTTTGATAAGCATAATTGTAATGGAAATAGAAAGACGGCATGTTCTTATCAACAGATTATTTATGAAGATGTAAGTAATGTGACCACACAGTTTTAAGACCACATGCTCAAGAGATGCAATCCATATTTTACATAGAGAACACCTGTTTCCCATAACAGCACTTAGATTGCTTGTTATAAAGTAGAACTTAAATGCTTTGTTACGGGAGCTGTCCAGTCCAATGCTGAAACCTTGGCCAATGTGTCCAGGAGTTTGTCTTCTCAACATGACAATAATGTGGAAATACCGAAAAGGATTGAAATTATATGGTACCTTGTCGAGATTCCGAAAGTTAATGACGATCACATGACTTTGGTAAAATGGGATTCAGATTGATGCTCAACTTTATAGAGATTAATGATAGAAATGCATGTATGTGAACGCATACAATGTGAATCATAATAAGGGTCTCTAATGTTGCCAAAAGTTTGTTTATGTTGCTGGAAACTGAATGCACAATAATAATGGAAAATAATTATGTAACATTCTAAAATAATTTAATCTTATTTTATGAAGCCTAATATATTAACAAGCCTTCCAACTCCATTGATAAAAGTGTCATACTTTTTTTAGGCTAATAATTTCATTATAATGTAAAGCAAAAAAGAAAATACATTTGTGAATGGCAATTGATTCTTGATCATAGTTTTCCCTTGGCACACCCAAATTCTTGTTTCTGACGTTGGCTTTCCTAATGATTCAAATATATCAATACAAGTTATTAACCGTTCCTTATTCTCTGATAAATGGCATTGAGGAACTGATGATAACGTGGGTTGACCAATCAATGGAAAGGTGCATTTCATGCCCACCTACATGTGCAAATCAAATATGTATCTATTTTCTACCCATGAACAGTTTTGAAAAACAAACTTTAAAAACATACATGGCTGTTCTCTCTATCTGTACCTTTGGTCTTCGGCAGTCAACATCAGAGCGCATTGCACCACCTACACGTGAGAACGAATAGCACCAGGTTGAGATTGTGCATCGGTACTCTGCTGCTTTTCCTGCTGTTCCCGGATGTGGAAGTTTGAATTTCCAACCGAGTTTGAACCACTGAATTTGAGGAAGCGAATTTTGTTAAGCGAAATAGAACAGGCTGAATTTTACCCATCGAAAAATCTAGATGGTATTTTCAAATTAACTGAATATTTAAAAAACGTTGGAAGGTGAATATTTTTTGTTTAATTTTTAATAAAGAAATGAGTTGTGAAATGTTTCCAAATGAAATATTCAATGCTTAAAAATACAACCATGTTAAATGCAAGCACTGTAAATTTAACGCATTTAAATGCAAGCATTGATAATACATTTTTTTTCATTTCTAGCAATTCAACATGCTCTTATGCTTTAAAGACTTTAGTCATGAATTTACCTCAATACAAGTCATTCATATAGCCTTAGTAACCATAAACAGAGGGGCATCATATTGTATAAGTGGCAGAAAAACAAATAGCCTCTAAGTTCAAAGTTCAGTTCGATTTTAAATGGTTAACCTAAGACAAGACAAAACTATCACATGCATTTAAATAAGTTGTTTACAGATTTGTCCATTAATATTATAATGGGGGCGATGTAATACCGCAGCTTCCAGTGTATGAATGTGTGTGTTTTTACTCTTTTCTTTCCTATACAACTGATAGACCTATTTACTATACAGTATATTCCATACAGCTTTTAACATGAATTAATTCCGCAATTAGTTTTTAATAAAAAAAAGAGTGTTTAAACGTAAATTAAATTATCAAGATGTGTGTTTGTGTAGCAAACTTAATATCAAGACATTAAAAGTAATGTAAATTAAATGTTTATTAAAAACAATAATATTTCAAATTAAAAATTAGAACAGAGGGTTAGTTCACCCAAAAATGAAAATTCTCTCATCATTTACTCACCCTCATGCCATCCCAGATGTGTATGACCGGTGTGATCATTGTGGGTGAGAAAAACATCAACATTTAGGTCCTTTTTTACTATGAATTCTCCTTCCTGCCCAGTAGGTGGCGATATGCACGAATAATGGAAATTGACAAAAACACAAGAAGAAGTATGTGGAAGTGAATGAAGTAGAGAAATATTTTAAAATGTATCTGTTTCTCAACAACACCTATCATATCACATCTGAAGATATGGATTTAACCAATGGAGTTGTATAGATTACTTTTATGCTGCCTTTATATGCTTTTTGGACCTTCTAAGTGCTGGCCACCATTCACTTGCCTTGTGTGGACCTACAGAGCTGAAATATTGTTCTAAAAATCATCAATTTCTATCAGCAAAATAAATAAGGTCATAAACATCTGGGATAGCATGAGGGTGAGTATGATGAGTGAATTTTCATTTTTTGGGTGAACTATCCCTTTAAATGCATAAATATTTTCACATTTTACAGCAAAGTAAATATACAGTGCACATTATGGTGACACCTGCGTTGAGTCTGCATTAGCATTTAAATGTAGTTGCTAGAAATGTCCCACCCCTTATTGAAACGGAAAATATGATTGGCTAGCAAATATCCAATCGCGTCTGAAACGAACGTTCTGATTGGTTGCTCAGCTGAGTCGGACTGTCAGTCTTGCCTGGACCTTCAGTCGTGCTCCCTCTCCCGGGGCTCTTTTTGCATTTAGAGAGAATCTCTGTACACTTTTTAAAGTAATAAAAGGAGCCATTTTGCAAAGCCTGTTTTGCATCATGACAGGTTCACAAAACAATCTATTGAGGCCAAACTATTATGGTCTGCCATGATTAGGTACCTTGTTAAAAATAAACGTTTTCCTCACTTTGGAATCCTTTGGAAGGATACACTTGTCGTTAGAAATATACAGACTCAAATAATCGTATGTTCCTCTTCTGGTGTTTAGAAATAATTTGATTTCTCCTAATTCCTCCTGATTACTTTACTGTGATGTAACTTTTTCAGTTTTTCATGATTAACTATGTTAAAAACAAGATGTAATCATATTGTATTTCTGTCTCACTATTCAGTGAAAAAGAAAAAAGGTTCAAGTTCCCTGAATGAGCTTCAGCCTCCACCGTACAGGGACAAAGACGATTTAAAACGTGGTTCACGAGGCCGCAGTGACTCGGCAGTGGGCAGCGATGTCAGTGAGGGCAGTGTAGACCCTGAAGACACAGAGAGTTACATGAATAAGGAGTATGAGGAGGACGCACCCAGTGACAGCACGGCTGTTTTGGGCCCGGAGGTGAGCACCTCCCCCCGCCGTTTCCCCCGATGTGCTCTTCTGTGAGAATCACGACCCCCACCCTCAGACGCTTATATTCACCAATGAAACTGAAATCAGTGCACAGTGTTGTTATATCTCGTGGAGAATTGTTTGTTTCAGGTCAACAGTTATTATGACGAAAAAATTGTAAACGTTGTCGACATGGGATTTTTTTATGGACAAATCCGTTGCTTTTTTGAATCAAAGTGTGTTTATCATCCCAAGTATTTTTTTTCCATGGCCAAACTGAAAATCTGAGACACATTTTTATTTCAATCATTAATTTCTCCTTGTTTTTTTCCATTTCTGTTGAAATACAAAATCTCCTTTAGACCTGTGTGAACTTATATTTTCAGTTGTTTATTAAAATATAATTTCATTGTGACTGAGTCATATCACTGATGGTTTTATTATGAGGAGCATGGAGGACAGTTCATGGATTCTCAGGCTGGGGTTTGGTTCATTCTGGCCACATTTGGTAAGTTTGCCTTTGAGTTTGCCTGTGAGAGATTGGTGATAAATGAAACATTCACCATTAAGTTCAACAAGCTGAAGTGTGTAATTTCTTTGCCACCTGCACCACCAAACGGAATAGCAAAAATAAACATTGTTTCCAAACATCTTTTTAAATACATCCCCGTCTGCTGTTGATAGAGCAAACAAAACGTCCCGTAATGTTTGTGTAATACCTGTGCATTGTTCATGTCACAAACCGGCTTCTGTAAATGTTATATTGCCCTCTTGTGGTCTCCCAAAGCTATTACAACAGACTACAGTGAATTGAAAGCACACAAATTAGGCTTCTAATTTAAATATCGGCTGATGTTAATATATTGATGCCTAAAACATTTATCGATAAAATAACGTGCCGATCAATAATAAATATATTGAGTTTCTATGACATCCCTAAATTCAACACCAAAAAAGTTACACATTTCAACTTTAAAAGTGCAGTAAACACTGCAAGGGGCCATTCACACTGAAAGCGCTGTCTTAAGAACAGCATTCGTCACAAGAGACACATCGCAGTGGTCACAAAGGTCCAACTAGCACACAAGAAAAAAAAAACTTAAGGCATTGTGTGTTAACAGCCCCTAAGAATATTTTAATACAGTGTTCATTCCGGATAGGCAGAGGATTGTGGCTGTTCAACAACTGTTAACAGAACCAAACTGAAAAATATTTGGTTCTATTATTTTTGAAGAACCAAACAATACAGGCTTCCTCAAGGAATTTGAGCTGTTTCTTCTGTATTTTACATGACCATTCATAAATTACAAATTCTGAAAACTGTCACTCTCCTTTTTCTCGCCTGTCCCCATCATTTTCTCTACCAGGACAGCTTAATCCCACCCCTTCCAGAAACATATGAGCCAGAGGTATTGGGGAAATACGGTACGCTTGACGTTGCATTCGAGTATGACCCTGGCGAACAGAGGCTTGCGGTAACGGTGACCGCCGCTACGGATATTCCAACCCTCAAGAGCACGGGGAACATTTCCTGGCAGGTGCACCTGGTTCTACTGCCCACCAAGAAGCAGAGGGCCAAGACAGGAGTGCAGAGGGGACCCTGTCCCATCTTCACAGAAACCTTCCGCTTCTCGTGTGTAGAACAGGAGGCCTTGTGTGATTATGCTGTCCGATTCCGTCTCTACAGTGTGCGGCGTATGAAGAAGGAGAAGGTTTTAGGGGAGAAGGTGTTCTACCTCACCAAACTAAACCTACAGGGGAAGCTGGCTCTTCCTGTCACTCTGGAGCCGGGCACAGCAGTCCCGGTGAGCATTGTGTGTGTGTGTGTGTGTGTGTGTGCAGGCTAATCCTACAGTGAATACAGCAACAGGTGGTCAAAAGTTCTACTGCTGAATGTGGTCTGTGCTTACTAAAATACAACCCCCTGCCACCAGACCCTTTTTGGATGAAACGTCTACAGGGTTGTTTTCGAAATGCTCTCCGTCCACACTGCCATAATCGTTTTTAGATTTCACCATTTTCTCTGTCCACACTACAATGCGAAGACGGCCTTTTCAAATGGATCCGCTTGGGAGAGCGTTTTCAAAAAGCTCAGTTTTCGCTGTCAAAAACGCCATCTTAGTTTGGACGGAAGGGCAAAACATTGAGAAAAATAGCCATTTTCAAACCATAGTAATTAAACACATTTTGGATGTCTCCTGTATCTAACACACCCAATTCTACTAATTAGCCTATTAGTAGTGTACTCCATGATCTGAATTGAGTGTGTCGAATAAGGAAGACATCCAAAATGTATATTGTTAGTGGTCCTCCAAAGGACTGAGAAACACAGCCCAAACCCAAACCCCAACTATCCCCAACTTCCCCTAAACCTAACTATCAGTGGAGAAAAATGGTATTTTAGACCAAAAATGCAAGCTCCAAACCATTGTTTATTTGAATGCAATTACTTCCTGATTCTCATCGGACCAGAACCCGCGCAACACGCGTTCAGTACGGCCACAAGGAAAGTTGAACACATTAGAAAAATATTTGTCTAAAAATATCTGATAATTTGGCAGAAATGGGTCAATTTCAGGTTACAAAACCATTCAGAAGCATCATGTCAATTTCCAGGGTGATTATGTTGTTGTTTGTGTGTCAGTAAATTAAGATTTTGTTTTGCGTTACAGTAAATCTGCACTGGTTTACACAAACTGGAGTTGCTGTATTTAGTCTCTTCGGGTACTCTAAAAGTAACATTTAGAGTAACAAGATTTTATTGCCATTTACGAATATCACTGCTGAAATTTGCCTGGGCCTTTAATTCCGTTAATACCAATCATCGCTTGAATGCCACTGCCTATTTGAGTATTGTTGCTGACCATGTGCATCCCTTCATGGCCACACCGTCACAAAGCAAAAGTTATCTCAAACTGGTTTCATGAACATGGATATGAGTTCAATGTTCTTCAGTGGCCTTCCCAGTCACTGGATCTGGATCCAATAGAACCTCTTTGAGATGTGGTTGAATGGGAGATTCGCAGCATGCAACATGGACCAGAATGTCAAAGGAATCTAACATCTTGAGGAATCCATGCCACAAATAATTGATGCTGTTTTGGGAGCAAATGGAGGTCCTACCCAGTATTAGTATAGTGTTCCTAATAAAGTGCTCAGTTAGTGTATATATGCATCATAATATGTTATAATTTACTCACAAACATGTCACTTTTAAGAGCAACATACATTGAGTCAGGTATGTAAAAACCTTTCACTGGTACTGTATTAGTAATCAGTAATGTCACTGTTCTGCAGGGCTGTGGGTCAATAGTGAGTGTCTCTCGTAGTGCGGGAGCTCTATCGCACCGATCCACTGGTGAATCCTCCACTCCAGAACTCCTGCTCGGCCTCCTCTATAACTCCACCACAGGCAGACTATCCGCCGAGGTCATTAAGGGCTCCCATTTTAAGAACTCTGCCACCGATAAACCTCCCAGTAAGAGATCTAACAATCCACCTGCATAATTCCCAACTTAAAAACCTATTTCATGCATGCTTTTTCCTTTTCTGTGTTCTGCTTGTGGTTGAACTGCTCTCTTTTGATCTGCCACTCTATTATATTGCTTTTTTCTGTCTGTCCTGTAGTTGGCCTGTTTTGTTGTATAAAACACTTCTTTAGTGGTCAACTGTATATCATGAGAGGTAAGTTTACTGCCATTTCAAAGGTCCAAAACCACCTACTTGTATAGACTTCATCTTTACCTGCTTTACTTAACAACCTACTATAAATCTGACTTCCATTGTGCTATATATCAAGGCTCCTCCTACAGTAATATATTCTGTATATATTCTGTAAAGTGGGATCCATAAGTCTGTGACCACTAGTGAAAATGCCTCTATTTTACTTAATTAATACAAAAATTTGCATAACAATCTGCAAAAAGTGTATGTGAATTTCAGAATTTCTTGAATTTCTAGGCTATGTCCCCCTTTTGATTTAATGACAGAATGCAGTCGAGATGGGTTGAACAAAACCTGATGATCATGTTATCCAGCATAACCTGAGAATGTTCCAATGAGCATCTTGTGTGCTTCATCGCCCATGGCTGCCTTTTCTGCCATATCTCTTGTATAGTAGTATAGTAGTATGTTATACCCAACACAGACCATGATTGACTTGTTGCATGAGCTAAACCTCACCACCAGATAGTGCTAACTCACTCTACTCTCTATCAGATACCTATGTGAAGTTGACAATGCTGGATTCCAAAGGGAAGGAGATGTCCAAGTGTAAGACTTCAGTATGCCATGGTCAGCCCAACCCCACCTACAAAGAGACATTTGTATTCCAGGTGGCACTGTTCCAGCTGTCTGAGGTTACCCTGCAGGTGTCGGTGTACAGCCGACGGAGCAGCATGAAGAGGAGAGAACAGGTTGGCTGGGTCTCTCTGGGCCTCAACAGCACCGCAGAGGAACAAGAGGAACATTGGACCCAGATGAAAGAATCAGAGGGACAGCAGGTCTGCCAGTGGCACACTCTCCTCGTCTCATGAGGGGCAGCTGAGTTAACCCTTATAAAAAGACCAGCTAAGACCAGTATGCATTTCCAGGCTGTTTTATGCTGATTAGTGCTTGTTTGGTGATGGTCTAGCTTAGGGGTCGGCAACCTATGGTGGGTTAATCACTGACACGCCATTAACAGCGAGAGAGAGCAGTATGTATTTTATTTATATGAAGTCCCTCTGCAACTGCACGTGGCATGCCAATCTTCCACTTGTTCTAAACTGTCATTATCACGCAGCACGTTTATTTTTTTATGAGATGAATGGGAAGCTAAAAACACTTTTCAACTGTGATGAAACCATGCTAGTCAACAACAGATACAAATCATTCGCGCTTGACAAGCCACAGTTATCGCAGCGCAGCTTTTTGCTTCGCTTTTGGCGAGTTGTGCAAGTAAACACGTCTGCTTCGGTCACATAGAGCAGATGACACCCTATATTTTCTTGCTTTATTCCATTTTTTTAAGCATACCAGCTCCTTAAACTACAAAGACAGTGATTTTCAGACTACATAATTAAGGAAAAATGGAAAACACAAAAACACACATAGCGGAGATCAAAAGTAAAAATGAATTGCGCCCGTTAAAAGTGCCAGTTATTTGCACGCCTTGTCTGTGCTGGTTTAGCGGCCGATTCAAAAAAGTAGTTATGCAGATCACGCAACGTTGCAAATGCACCCTCAAAATCTGTGCTGTGTGCAATTTGAAAGTGCAATTCCATTCTTGAGGGCTGATTCTGAGCGCTATATAGTGGAGAATGCAGCAGACTACCATTATCTGACACACTCCGCCAGTACTGTACAGCATCACTTCACTACTGACTACACCGCACATCTGGAAATATGCCAGGCTATTATGCTCTTCTTCATCATTTGTAAATGAAACCAGGCAATTTTTGTAAATGAAGCAAAATCTATAATAAGTAGCACTGTCAGTCGACAGTTATTTATTTTTAATCACGATTAATCGCATACATTTTAACAGTAATTCGCGATTAATCAGATTTTGAAAGTGCTGAAATTTGACCCTAAATATACTTCTTTCTTTCTTTCTTAGGAAATAAAACAAAATGAATGAAGGTTATATTTATATAGCGCTTTTCTGACTCTACACTCAAAGCGCTTTACATACTGAACAGGAGACCCTCCTCAGCCACCACCAGTGTGCATCATCCACCTGGATGATGTGACAGCAGCCAAGGGGCACCAGTATGATCACCACACTCCAGCTGTTGGTGGAGAGGAGAGAATACAGTGATGTAGCCAATTCAGGGATGGGGATTATTAGGAGGCCATGATTGATAAGGGCCAATGGGGTAATTTAGCCAGGACACCCCTACACTATGTGAGAATTGCTCTGGGATTTTTAATCTCATTCAAAGGATGGTGCCTTTTTGCAGTGTAGTGTCCTCGGCACTATACTGGGGTGTTAGGACCCACTGCTAGCCTCATTAACACCTCTTCCAGCAGCAAACTTAGTTTTCCCCTGGAGGTCTCCCATCCATGTACTGACCAGGCTCAACCATCCTTAGCTTTAGTGATTAACCAGTCTTGATCTCCAGGGTAATATGGCTGCTGGCCAAAACAATATAATGCTTCATTAACATTTTCCAAACAAAGCCTTCCACAGTATAAAGATAGAAATGCACTAAAATAGCACCAATCCAAGTATCATTAAACATTTTCCAAAGTCTAAGTGGGAGTTTGACTAATTGAAAGAACTATTCCCCACATAGTTTACATATTCATTCCAATGGGCATTGCGTTTCTTAAACTCTCATCCTCACAAAATTAATCAGCCGGCAGACTGTGGCTATTTACTTGTTACAGTAATCATAAAGCCGTGTTAATTATTTGCGTCAGGGCATCAGCACCAGCGTTAAGCGCCTCTTTGAACTCCATATGAAGAACGCTTGCAGACAAAAATGACTCATTCTGCATTTTGGTGATAGTTAAGACTTGACACGCTTCTGTGGTAATTAAAATGTGCCTTACTTAGGCTGAAAAATACTTGATTTATGTCACAAGTTCCATCTGGGCATTTTTTTTTTCAGCAAATAGCGTTTAGAGCTTCTTTCCCCATCACTTTATTACTGTTTGTTTTACATGCATTGCGAATGAAGCTGCAGTTTCACTGTATTTATTCATTATAATTCCAGATATACATTACCATACAAAACAAAGGGCATGCAGCAACGTTGGGAATCCAGGTGAATTGTCCTATGTAGTCATAATAAGTCAGTACAGATGTGATACTTGAACAAGAAGTTCGGCACATTGATTAACAAGGAAACTTAAAAATGGCACTTCATGTAAAAAAGGTTGCCGACCCCTGCTCTAGCTGGGGGGGTAAACTGCCAGGCCTGTGGGTGCAATTTGGGGCAGATCTACTGTTCTTTGCTATGGGTAGTTGAGTAGGACTTGGATATGGGTACAGATTAAAGTTTAGATTGTAATATGTACTGCAGTGGAATCCTCAGTGTTGGAGGTGATAGAAAACTCTACATGATCCTTGGATGTTCTTCAGGATAGCAGTAATGAACCTGCTGTATTTCCCAAAGTTGAAGAGGAGTCACAGGGGAATGACTCAGACTGCCATACAGAACATTTAACAGACCAACTGCTAATGGACCTGCCATCATTATTGTTTGTTCACATCAAAGCATAATTACAGTGCTTGCAAGATAGAACTGTGTTGATATTCTTCAAACATTCTGGTTAGGTTTTTTCTAAACCTATAACCCTAAAAGCTAAGCTTAAGCTATAGTTTATTTAGACGTACAGACTCCATTTAAAAGTGCAGTATGTAAGATTCAGAAGCCCTTGTTATTAATGACACCTGTGGCCATTAAGTGAACTGCAGCCAGCTACCTGTTGTTAATGCTCGCGCTCGTGCTCCACACTCCATAGGCATGTGAGCGAGCGAGCATCGGCCAAATCAATGACTTAGCATACAAAGAGACTGAATGTGATTCACCGGCATCATGCTGACAGATGAGGTAGCATAATTAAAATTCCACAGTTATGATTGTTCTACTACAAATATTGAGACTAAATTAAAACTACTTATCAGCTAACATAGCATACTGATACACACATACAGCTACATACTACCAAACTATACCAGACAGTTTACTGTTGCACTGCACTGGTATGTTGCACTATTGTATGTTTTGTATGTCATATGTTGTACTACGATCAAGAAACCAGCATATTTGCTTAAATTTGTCCTGTTTACCTGACTTTTAGTATAAAGAGAAGATCATTTGTTTATTTCAAAGTTACGAAGTATGGTAGCTCACTATTCATCATCGTTAGCAGGCAAGATCATGTTAGCTAAAATTATACAGATCAATCCTTATGGCATTATATTTCACATGCTTTGCAGTTATGTAAGCTTACCTGTCCGATAAGAAGAACGCCAATTCAGGGTCGGTTTTGATCCCTAAAACCAAACAAAGGTCCCTCCAGGAATCAAATGCCCTGCCGATGTTCACTGTAGTTTTTGCTCGACCACGATCACGTTCCTGCTGTTCGGTGTTGTGCTGGAAGCCGGACGTTTGCTGGATTCCATCTCTAAGGTAACCTAGTGTTTGTTGTCGCTGTTGAATAGCTGAAGAGAAGCACTGAGGCAAGGATCTCGGGAGCACGCATAAACGTCGTATCCTTTGGATTTTCCCGGCAAAACCGACCCGCTCCATTCGCGTGAAAATCAGCCTACAGGCTTTAATAGGCAACGTTTTAAGTCCGGGAAAGACTATTTTTTTAAGTTCCGTTATAAGCCGTTCACACATTGGCAACAAAAAGGTGAATATTACATATTGCATACTGCACCTTTCAACTTTATTTGTAGCAAACTTCAGCTGTAGATGTGCTGTTTATTTATTTTTTGTCAATTTTATACTTTTTAAGTAATGTAAGATTCAAGTTTGAAAATCTCTCATCGACTTACATTAAAAAAATGTTGACAACAATCATGTCATCTTTATATTTGCACTCTGAACTGCGATTGGTCTCCTTTATTACACCTATTTGCAAACTGAATTGTGATTGGTCTTGAGGCCCATATATGTGCATTCTGCAAAAAGCTCTGCAGATTTCTGTTCTACTGATTCCCTACCCATCGCCTGTTAGTTTATTCAATATTTGGCAAATTGCAAATTTTATGTGGCTTTTAGACCTCAAGAAGACTCACAGCTCCATTTAGCACATTTTACTATGTTTTAATCCATTTCCTCACCAAATCAGCGCAAAACAATATGAAAAAAGGGCAACACTTTACATTAATGTTCCCTTTTGTTAAGTGTATATAAATGGGATTATTAATGACCAAGTCATTTACAAATGCATTATAAATCACTGATATGCAGTTATAACAATGTTAATAAAACAATTTCATGCAATACATGCCCAATAGGGAGCATTTTAACTTGCATGTTATAAATGCTTAATAAATATCATTATTAATATTTACATGAATCAAAAAGAGATTACTATAGTAAGATTAAAAAGAGGGATTTACTACAGTTTACTACAGTCTGGTTTGTGTTTATTCTACAGTAATGTCTTTACTGACTTGTGTAATAATTTTCCTTGTCACGTTGATGTTAAAAGAGGCCAAGTTACATAACGTCCACTACAAGAACACTTCTTAGTTCTTCACACTCATTCTCAGTTTATATCATACAATAAAGCCTGATGAGCATTAAACCATACTGAACTTTTTGTACATAGTTTGCTAATGTTGAATAAGTGTTAATAAGCATATATTACCCAATGTGAGGTAAAACGGCTCACTATTTGGCAAGTATTGCATGAAAGTCACCCTTTTTATGCATTTAGTTTTAAACGCATATTAATAATTTATAATGCACTTGTAAAGTAATTATTAATGAATATGAACCCCCTTTATAATCTATTAACAAAGGAAACATTAATGTAAAAAAGCCTGGTCTTGTCTTCCTTGCATATATTTAATCATTTATAATCGCTGGACAGTGACTATGTGCGGATTCTTGCGTTCAGCTGACAGAAAACACAGATGCGACCAAAACCTACAACCTCAGTTTCAACACTATTCTGTTGCTGCCTTGCAACCATTGGGATTTCCTTCAGCAAATGCAAATGTAGTTGCATCCGTATTGTAATGTTTGCAGTTGCATTTGCTTTCAAATGGACAAATATGCAAATAAAAATATGCACTGTGTGGTGTAGCTAAAGTTAAACTTTCAGTATAAAAGTAGAGGACCAAAGTGCATGATCACATGCATAATTCTGTTTTATGAAGGAACAAAATGACTGTATCATACAGCTGCAAAATATTATGAATAATGAATATGTTAAAGACAAAGTAGGGCTGCTGCTGCAGGCTGTTATGGGAACAGCAACTGGTCTAAATGTAGCTTTACAAGATTACTGATGCAAATATGAGTAACGGTAACTTGAACTCATGGTTTTTGTCCTCAGTGTTTTCATATCATGGAAGCAATGCTTCATTATGGATATATTTGCACTGATTCAAGTCATTTTTAATCTTTGAACACTTCGATAATGTAATAAAATCTACATTTCTAAACATACTTGATTATGAATAAAAGTGCTGCAGTATCTGTATAATGTATATTTTTCAACTTGTGCATGAATGTGATATTAAAAGTTAGAACTTTAATTAAGAGTGCAAAGTCATGTTTAATAAAACAGGATTGTGGTTTTAGTCTGGTTTCCTCACTTCTGCCTTCAGACAGGATGAGGCTTATCAACTAAGAGTCTGGTAACATCTGATAGAGACAATGTGGAAAAATACTTTTTAATATCAAAACTGGCATAACTGGCATACAAGAAATAGTAACAAAAATATAAAAAGGCAAAATAATAATAAGTAAAATCCAGAATCTGTCAGGATCCCATAACAGAACATCAATAATCATATCTTTCATAGGTTGGCAATTTTGTGGAAGCCTGAGAAGTTGCTATCTCCGTACGGTACAATTCTTCAAATGCAAATTAAGCCTCCTCAACAAATACACCTGCTACAGTGTATGCAGTATGTATACTGTGCATGGTAATGTAGCAAATTTATATGTCTGGAACAGTGTCGGAAATTAACTTTTTTTATAGGGCAATATTTGCACCATGAAATTGATTTTAAGGAATACAAAATGTAAAATTTATAATTGAAATGGTCACTATGGTATCTAAACCCAAAAGATATACAAGCCTGAAATAAAATTTTAAGCCATGCACTAGTACGCTTCCATTTGAAAAAGCATTAAAGGTGCTGTAAGCGATTTTAGCATTCGGAAGCCTTCACTTGACTGAGCCGTTTAATAGCCACGCCCCCTCATTTCAAAACCCCGCCCCCAAAGATAACTTTGAGACAAAAACCGAACAAAAACTGTGGCTGTCAAATTCAACAGTGGAACAATAGTGCCCACAACTGACAAACATTTTGAATCGTAGCCTCAATGATCCGCTTCAATGACAACACTATGAGAACAAGCACTTCATGAGAATGATTGACAGGTGAAAAGCCTACAAAGTCTACAGCTGTCACAGAGACCAGTAAGATATCTCAGGACACTTCTTTAAGGGAGTAGGAACATTTTTGGCATGCTTTTCCATTAAAAATGTAATCGCTTACAGCACTTTTAATTTAGCTATTTTTACACCTCTCATTCACACAAGAATGGTGCTTTCGTCTACTAAAAATGGGGCGTTTCGTAAATGCTCTCCAGTACCGCACACTTTATAAAACAATGACGTTAGGAAACTGTCAACAGAGTTTTCAAACAAAAAACAGATTAGTGTGAATCCGCATGCATAAAAATAAAGAAAAACAGGAATTCACTACACGTTCCGCATTATAAATGTCTGGATTATTTTGGTCCGTTTTTCACATCTCTTTGCCTCCCCCAACTGCTGGTTAATTTATTACCCTGACATGGAATACCTGGATGGCATACTACATTTAACAAAATGTTCAGTATAAATAAAGTACACTTTATACTGTACCAGTGCATTTGTATACCCCAACACACTACTCTGGATCCTATACTCCACAATGCAATGCATTCATCTCGACCTTCCATTCCCAGTATGATGGATGAACTGATAGCTATATCAGTTATTTGAATGATGATCAATAAAAACATATTAACATCTCCCAGCCATTATTTGATCCGGCTCAATCTGACTACTGCTTGAAATGTTTAAACATACCATTTCACAAACCATTTTTTTATGTTCTGCAAGGTATGCAGTAAGCAGTATGCAAGTATTCCATTCCAAACATTGGCATATTTTGACCAAGCAGACATTTTGGTAACAATAATCAAGAGAAAGAAAAGACTATGATCGAAACCATGCACAGTCAAAGATTCCAATGTCATTTGTGAAGGTCCAGGCGTGGCAGGAAATCCGTTTCATTTCCTCTGCCAACCCTTCTACATCCTTATCTTGGTCACAGACTTGTCTCAATACTCTGTGTGTTACCTGAATGTTTTTCAATACTGTAAACAGCAATAATCACTTGAGTGTCGTAAAACTGCAGCCATATTTAGAACCTTGAGTTAGGAAGAGGTAGCATTAGTAGCATGTCTTCCTTTTTTAGAGTTAGAGTCTTCTTAGTTCTTCAAGTGCTACTGATAGCATCAGCTTTACCCCTTTCAGTAATTCAGCTCCACCATAGTAATCTTCGACTTTCAAAATGAATTATTAAACAGATCTGAATAACTTTGATAAGGAATTATTTAAAAAATTTTGACCTTGTAGATCAACATCGTCTTCAACCAATGCTTTGCCTCTTTCCTAAAATGTTGTCTTCGGATATTTTGGACACTGAAAACCTTGAATCCCTATTGTTGATGGTACTGGTAGGGCTTTGGACAGGACCCTGACAGAGTGTTGGACAGGAGTCCCACGCACAGCGTTCAAGGTTCTCAACAAGCTTGGGGTCATTAGTATCTCTGTGGGGCTCCTTTTGTAGTGCCTGATCCTCTTGGTTGTTGTTGAGACCTTCTGTTGACTCTCCAGATATGACCATGCACATGTTGGCGCTGACGCTGAATCTCCGTTTCAGACGAGGTGAATGATCGAGTGGAATCACCAGGCCATGCAGAAGGTCACTGCAGCTTTTGGACCGTGCCAGTTCCTCTTCTTGCTGCTTCTTCTTCTTCCGCATCTCCTCCGCTCCAATGGCTCGGATGACGTCGCTGTAGTCCTCAACCTTCTCAGACATGAACTGAAAGATGTCGATGACGCCAGATAGAGGTGGTGGCTTTGGGGCTTTTTTGATTTCTTTTGATAATGTTACATCATCGATGGGAATCTTGAGACGTTTCAGCCTCCTTTTCTTCAGGACTTTATGGGCTTCGACCACCATATGCACATTCCAGCTAAAGAACAGAGACAACCAGGCCAGACCCAGAAAAATCCACAGCTGCACAAAGAATCTGTAGAGTGCTGGGTAGTTTTCTTCTGGGTTCACACCTGTACAGAAACACAATGTTTGTGAATCATTTCCTTAGGAAAGACATTTTATTTCTCAATTTTTACATTTACATTTATGCATTTGGCAGATGCTTTTATCCAAAGCGACTTACAGAGCCCTTATTACAGGAACAATCCCCCCGGAGCAACCTGGAGTGAAGTGCCTTGCTCAAGGACACAATGGTGGTGGCTGTGGGGATCGAACCAGCGACTTTCTGATTACCAGATTACCAGTTATGTGCTTCAGACCACTACACCATTCGTATTATGGACATGAATGTTTACCTCAAATCCACGGTTGGGGAGTAGTTAACTAAAAACAGCAATGCTACTATCATTAGCTTTTCCAGTGGTAGCTACATTTTCCAATAAGTAGTGATGTAGCGCCACAAAACGCTTCATATGTCACATTGCATTGCAAACGCAGCAGTGGGGCCGATGGAGAAATTAAACACACCCAGCTAAACTGTCCTCTCTCTCATATGCATCATTTGAGACTTGTCTCTGCAGAACAAAAATGAGCGTTTCCCAATCAGTGGGCGTTTTCAAACCAGGATGGGTGTTTTTCAGCCGTTTTGCACATTTTGCCAGCTACACTGAGATCCCTTTCTATCATTGGATAGTTCTGCAAAATTCTGGTTTGAAAAAGCCCAAAGATTGTGAAATGGCCATTATTGTTCCACAGAGAACTATACTTCAATCATTTGATTGAATCGGTTCTTTCGGACAGTGAACCGTTTAAAATAAATGATTCCCTTATATTTAGCATTGGGAACATTGATTTATATTAGCGAGTCGGATCTTTCAGACGTTCATGTAAATGAACTAGTTCTCATTAATGATTCACTTATTCACTTGATCCCCACACAGCCTTACAAGGCTTTGCCTTCTTTTTTGAAGTGAAATATTTAGTGTATTGCTGCCACACTTTAAATATTTTTTTTAGATTCAGTTATATAAAAAAAGGAAAATGGAGTGGTTTTCAAGCTTATTAAGTGTATATCAAGTATAATTTATGTTTTGTTTAACCATTATGAAAACCATGGTTGAAACCGCATAGTAACACCCTGGCAACCACTGACAATACACAATACCCTTTTTTATTTGCAATTGAATAGTTACCTGTTACATAGTCTCCAAAACCAACAGTTGTCATGGTAGTAAAAGAGAAGTAGAGTCCTTCTAAGTATGTCCATTTCTCATAGACCATGAACACAAAGGACGGGATGATGAGGTGAACCAGAAATCCCCATAAAAGGAATATAGCTGTACAGATGAACTGAACTTTTTTCTATAGTGGATGGAAAAACAATGAATTGTAATGTGTACTCTGCAAATAAATCATCCATAACTTGTTAGATAGCAAGGGCGTTACAGGGATAGTTCTTCCAAAAATAAAAATTCTGTTATCATAAACTCACCCCTCATGCCGTGCCAAAAAATATATGACTTTCAAAAGGAGATGTGAGGCAGAATGACTCAGTCGCCATTCACTTTCTTTGCATATTTTTTTTCCATACTAAAAAAGTGAATGGTGATTGAGTCTTTCGGTCTAGCATCTACTGTCCCAAGGAGGAGGAAAAAAGAAAGTCATACAGGTTAAAACAAAATGAGGGTGAGAAAATTAGGACAGGATTTTCATTTTGTTAGAGAACTATCCCTTTAAAATATTGATGCACAAGCAAGCAAAACTGATCAATGTTTTTTTGTTAGAAGGGTGAATGCTCTGATATTCTTACCACAGTCAGACCTTTATGGAGGAGCACTTGACTAAGGCGCTTTGCTCTCCCACCAAAGAATGTGCCCAGCTCACTTATCCATGTGAGGCACAGTGGAATACCACATAGTCCATACAGGATACAGAACACACGACCGCCACCTGTCTTTGGAGCGACATTACCATAACCTGAAATCATTGAAAAAATCATTTAAATCGTTGCGATTGTATTTTCACATCTAACTTACATTACGTTCTAAGATGAAATATACAATTTTATTACAGGTCTAAATCTTTGATACAAGTATGCTGACAGTTAACTTGCTGAAAAGATATGCTGTTATTAAAAAATCTTCTGCCATTTTCCAGTGGACGTTTCTTAATAATAGTATCAAATGGGCAGATTCAGTTTACATCAATCTTTATTGGTAAGATAAACTTAAGTATGCATGCCAATGCACAAGACGGTATACATTCAGATGTAAAGCAAATTATATGCTGAAGTTTAAAATCTCAAAACTATTATTTCTCTGGCTGCAGTTCAGTCTCTTTCACACACACACGCTGGGTTTCGCTTTTGACACTGGTTCGGATAACAGTGAGTGAGCATTTTCGCAAGATGCGAAGAGATACGGAAGCTTGCTCATATCTCTCCCACACCCGGCTCTCCACTTGCGGGTGAAGTCTCCATTCTCCATACTGTAAATCCACTAATGCGTTCATTATGCCCGGAACATGCTTTGCACGTAATAAGAGTGTACTGCTCCACAAAATTAGTTTCTGTGCTAGGATGTGCAGTCAAGTGTGTACCTCCTGGAAATTTACATATGCCAATTTTAGCCACAGAAAGTGGGGAATTTTCTGTTTTAGCAGTAAGGTTTTATTTTAAGGAGGTGATTGTGACATCTATTAAGTATAATTTGGATCCAGAATATCTACTGCATGACATTCATGTTTGTATTCTGAGACAGTATTTTTTTTAACAGTATTACTTTTGCAGATCTAACTTAACAATAAGCATTTAGTAGGTCTATGTCTGTATAGGAATTTCTACCTATGGTAGTGATAACTGTGGCTGCAAAAATAATAGCATTCTCCCATTTCCAGTTGTTGAATTCTTTATTTCCTGTGATGGCCACACCTCTTCCTGCAGCCTCAGCCACAACCTGTTGGTGAAACATACAACAAAATATTAGCTATAATATACATCTATAGCAGCGTCCCTACATAGGATAAGCAGGTATAGAGAAATGATCGATATACAGTGGCAAGAAAATGTATGTGAACCCTTTGCAATTACAGGCATTTCTGCATTAATTGTATTTTTTTATGTCTTTATTGAACGTTTTGTTAAATTATTTGCAGTCCATGCTGGAAAACGTATGTGACTCTCTGGGCTTCGGACTTCTAAAAAAGCTAATTGGAGGCAGGTGTTCCAGTCAATGAGCTGACATTGTAGGTTTGGCCCTGCTGTATAAAAACAGTGCAGTAGAAGCCTGTACACCATGCCCTGACAAAAGAAAATGTCAGAGGTCCTTAGAAGAAGAATTGTAGAGATGCATGAAGCTGGATAAGGCTATACAACATTTCTAAAAGACCTGGATGTTCAACAATCAACATATGACAAATTGTCTACAAATAGAGGAAATTCAGCACTGTTGCTCGCTTGCCTTGGAGTAAGCATCCTGCACAGTTCACCCCATGAGCACAACATGCAATGATGAAGAAAGTAAAAAAGAACCCAAAGTCGGCAAAAGATCGGCAAAAGATCGACACAAATCTATTGAATTTTCAAACGTCTCTGTTCATGTGTCAACACTGAACAAGAATGGTGTTCATGGGAGCACACCACAGAGGAAAACATTGCTCTCCAAAAAAAAAATTCTGCATGTCTCAAGTTTGCGAAAGACCACCTTGATGCTCCATAACACATCTGGAATACTGTTCTGCAGAGAGATGGAACAAAATTTTACTTTTTGGCACAAACCCCTAACACTATATTTGGAGGAAAAAAAAAAAAAACACTGCACACCAACACCTCATCCCAACTGTGAAGCATGGTGAAGGAAGCATCATGGTTTGGGGCTGCTTTGCTACATCAGGGCCAGGAAAACAATTCCTTGCAATCATTGAGGGAACAGTTAATTCAAAAGTGTATCAAGAGATTTTACAGAAGAATATCAGGGTAGCAGTCCGTCATCTAACAGCTGGGTTACTTCACTGTCACTGTCATTCTGAGATGATATTCTTCACACCACAATTGTACAGAGCTGTTATTTTACCGCAGTTACCGTAGACTTTGTCTGTTCGGATCAGTCTGACCATTCTCTATTGACCTCTCTCATCAACAAGTTGCTTCCGTCAGAACTGCCACTCACTTGATGTTTTTGGTTTTTTACACCATTCGGAGTAAACTCTAGAGGCTGTTGTGCTTGGAAATCCCAGGAGATCAGCAGTTACAGAAATACACCCATAGTTTGCACGCATACACCCTTTGCATAGATAGTGCAAACACTCTGTCCCATGCCCATTTGCACTTTGTGCTGACACAAAAATTGGATAAGACAATTGCGAATGGTCTTAATGCTGCACTTCATTTGCTCACAAAAATGTAAACAGATTTCTTGCTTTGTCCAATTTTTTTTAAATAAGCTGACTTTTGGGAGTAAAGAGCATATTGATGTGCATGTAAACACGCTCATTGAAGAATAATCACAAATTCTGCAAGAAAACCAATAGTACACATGTAACAATGACCACAAATTTGATATTTAAGCTTCTTAAAAGTGAACCACCCCGCCTGGAAGCATTTTCTCAACCGACTAAATGAGGTGTATCCTGGAAAGCCTTTAGGACAGTATTGAAACCCAATTCAAAATTACAATTAAATATTTAGATCATCCATTGCTTTATGAATGCAAATGAGGGGGGAAATATCACCATTCCTAAAATAATTCACTCCTCTTCTTCGTGTACACTCTCAGCATGGCTGCAGTCAGCCTTTCTCTGAAGACCGTAAACATGGCTTTATAAAACGCCTAAATTATCCTCTAAACAAACACCCAAACCTAAAGAGTGTAAACAATCCTAGGCTTATCTCTTTCTTGTTTAGTATCGTATATACTGTGTATATATCATATACACAACTTTTCATATCCTTTTAAATAACAGCAAAACATCTTTTGAGCATCTTGTACTTCAGACGTGCAAATATTTGGATTTTGACAACACAGTTTAATGAAAAGCTGACGGGCTTTATTTGTCACAACTGTGGCATTTGAACATAACCGTGCTTTGTTCTCATCTTCAATACATAAAAGCACGTGGACGCGCTTTCTCGTGGTTAGTAAAGCTGCATTCGTTTAAAGTGAGTGTGAAACCTACAGGGCAAACCATAATGACTGGAAAAGCCACATTCCTAAGGACGAATTCGCCACTTTTAATGGCAATGGGGGAAAAGTCCACAAACACAGAACAATCGCGTCTTAGTCATCGATTAACATCTCTTCGTTGGACAAGGTCTCGTTTTGTTTCGCTCATGTATTTGTGAAAGGCTCTTCATAGGGAGCGTTTCGGGTTACAGAAATGATGTGTTAAAAGGGTGTTCTAAACCTCTTGAATAAAGTTAATTCTAAACTTCCTCAGTAGTCGTTGCTCCTGCGTGACACGTTACAGGCACCATAGCAACAGAAGGGTTTTCCAGCAGCACGAGTCTGTGTTCATAAACACTTCACACAACTTTTGCCACACCAAGGGCTTGTTTTTGTTTTTTTGCTTTTACCAAACAGTTGCACCAAATTGTTTAAACTACATTTAAGATATCACATATGATATCTTACCTGAATTATTTCGTCCAAATCTTTCTCACTTAAACAGGGATATTTGTTTAATATATTGTCCGTTTGGTTTTTATAATCGTCCAGGGCTGATTTCCAATGCGGCTCCTCAAGGATCTGAAAAATCGCGGCTCCGATGGACAAGTAGAAAATGATGACTGAAGTTAGGATAGGTCCTTTATCTGCCATAATATTGAAAAATATCCAGTTCTGTGATCGGTTATACTACTGTAGCAAACACTGCTGAAGTTGGTAAAAGTCTCTAGAGAAGTGTACACAGACGTGATGAGGGTGAGGAGGAGGAAGTGGGACCAGGAGCCACGCCTGTAGGTGTGAACCCGAGGAGTATCGTTTAAACCTTCTGAACAGTTCCACCTGAGAAGCAAACTTTTAGTTATTTTGCCGGGGGCTACCATTTTTCCATGCCTTTCTTGTGTGTGTGTGTGTGTGTGTGTGTGTGTGTGTGTGTGTGTGTGTGTGAGAGAGAGAGAGAGAGAGAGAGAGAGAGAGAGAGAGAGAGAGAGAGAGAGAGAGAGAGAGAATTTACCTCGGGTTCTTCTTTTGTTATAATTTCTCGAATAGTCTTACAAAAACTGAATTTAGCCCAATACAAATACTGCTTTCTTTCTATTTTCTCCATACACTGTAAAAAATATTTTGGCAGATAGCCTAAAAAAGTTGCGCTGTGTGGTAACATCTTAATTAACTGATTTTTATTCAAGTCAAAATTGGTATTTAATCTGACTAATTCTTAAATCAACTTGACAATGTATTTTACACCAACAAAAGTCATTTTTGTGGGTTAGATTTGGAAATGGTTGAGGTAACAATTGCTGGTTACATTTAAAGGGATAGTTCACCCAAAAATGTTCTCTCATCATTTAGGCCTACTCACCCTCATGCCATCTTAGATGTGTATGACTTTCTTTCTTCTGCTGAACAGAAATGAAGATTTTTAGAAGAATATCTCAGCTCTGTAGGTCCTTAAAATGCAAGTGCATGGTGGCCAGAACTACAAAAGATCCAAAACGAAGATAAAATCAGCATAAAAGTAATCCATAAGACTTAATGTCTTCTGAAGTGATCCAGTTGGTTTTGGGTGAGAAAAGACCAAAATAAAAATCCTTTTTACTATACACCCTTGTCATTGCGGTCTATAGGCAGAATCATGATTTCAAGCTCGATTACACTTCCTAGTGCTTGTCGCATGCACAGATCGCTAGATGGCGCTATAGGAAGTGTAATTAATAATCGCCAAGGAGACTGCTATCAAGATTTACAGAGAAAAAGGAGTTACATTTTGGTATGTTCTCATCCAAAACTGGACCACTTCATGGATTATGTTTATGCTGACTTTATCTAGCTTTTGGAATTCTGGTCACCATTCGCTTGCATTGTATGGACCTACAGAGCTGAGATATTCTTCCAAAAATCTTAATTTTTGTTCAGCAGAAAAAAGTAATACACATCTTTGATTGAATGAGGGTAAATTATGAGAGAATTTTCATTTGTGGGTGAACTAATCCTTAAAAGAAAAGTTCTGTCTTTATTTACTCACCCTCATGTAAATCAAAACCTGTATGACTTTATAAGTGGAACCTAAAAAGAGGAATTTTGAAGGAAGATCATGCTGTTAAGTTGAACAATGTTTTGTGCTTTTGTCACTTTTGGCTTAGTGTGTGGAAAAGGGCAGAATTCAACATTCCTCAAAATGTCTCCATATGGTGTTCAACAGAAGAAAAAAAGTCACGTCACTTTGGAATGAGGGTGAGTAAATGATTACAGAATTTTCATTTTTGGGTGAACTATCCCTTTAAGGTTTACAGTTTGCATTTAATCATTTAGCAGACGCTTTTATCCAAAGTGACTTACAAATGAGGAACATAGAGAGCAATTTCTCACACAAAGTTCAACAGCATCTACAGTGTTGTAATGCCAAACTCTCAAGGTGGCTGGAGCAGTATAGGTGCTGGCATAGAAGAGACAGGGAAGTATGTATATATATATATATATATATATATATATATATATATATATATATATATATATATATATACGTTATATGTTTGTGGCTAGATGTTGCTAGATTTAAAATAACAATAAATGTAATAGAATGTCAATGAAACAATGTAATAATAAAGTTTATAATTAGCATGTACAGTGTGTTTACAAGACACATTTTATTCTGAATTGTTTTTTATTGTCTTCCTTATATAGCATTTAAGTAGAGATCCTTTGAAGTGACTGAATACAACATTTCTAATCTGTAAATGTCATTAAAAGGAAATGTGAGTTAAAGTTCCTTTTCTGTGTGAACGCAGGACACAATTCTTCTTCCGTTACACCTGAAAAAAGCTATTAAAAGTTTGTGGTATTCGTCACAATATCCTGTGGACTTTAAATAGAAAAAAGTGAGGGCCACTTTGAATTGCAAGTCCCAAAACAGGAACTCATGCCCACAGCAAACTGGATGTCCTCCTCCTTTTAATCGAGGGGCATGCATGCCTGAGCAACACTACTCCTTTGTAGTTGTCAAAACAGCTCACATTCATTGCATGCAATGTGGCATGTTGTATCTTGCTATGTGTGGATTAAGCTTAATGCACACATATCCTCAACTGTTTAACTCTTGAAACAATCTGCTTAATTATCCAATATTATTCATTTCCTTTTGACTATTAAACCAAAACTTTAATGTATGTATTGTTTTAATTATTTATATTTACTCTTTACTAGTTATTTGCCGAATAATATGTTTCATATGTTTTAAAATTAAAATTATTTTATAATTCACTCACCTTTATGCTTTTCCAGACTCACATGACCTTTATCCTTCTCTGGAGCACTTCTGGTGGCTATTTTCCATGCAATTACAAAGTGTAGGTACTCAATCTTCAGAAAAAAGCACTTCAACATAGTAAAAGGGGCCTATATGTAAGTTTCACTATATTTGTCTGAAGCCTTGTGATATAGAGTGAGAAACTGACCAAAATGTCACTGTTTCACTAGTATTCACTGATAATCTTCCCTGCCATCAAAAGTGTTAACTCGAGGACCACTGCAACCAGATAATCAACTAGATAAATCAGACATACTTCTCTCATGCCAAGAAAAACTAGGGCGGATATCAAGATCTTCAGTGAATAACGACTTAAATTTCAATCAATTCCTCTATCAACTTACTTTAAAAGCCTTGAAATATAGCAAGTCATATGGACCACCTTTATGCTTTTATGTTGCGTTTGCATCCTTTTTGAAGTTTGAATGCTTCCGTCCCCATTCATTGTAATTGCAAGGACAGTAAAAAAGGTTTGTTTTCCATGGGAGAAAAACATTTTCAAGTTTGGAACAACATGAGGGTCTGAAGAATTTTCACATTTGGGGGAATTCCCTTAATTACTAATCCTTGATTTGGAAAGAAGTGTACCCAACACAGTGTATAACCACCACAGACATTGATTAATGATCGACCAATATGTTTAGTTTTTCATTGGATGAAATATTAGAATTTTATCTTCATCTAAGTTACAATAGTGAACAAACACAATCTGTTTTAACTCATACCACGCAAATTATTGTATTGTTGTTTTACATACTGAATACATCATTCAAACATTCAGAGAATAGGTTGGAAAAAGTATTTGAACCTCTAGGCTCATGACGTCAACAAAAACTAATTAGAGTCAGGAGTTGGCAAACCTGGCATCTAATTAATGAAACGAGATTAGGGGCGTGGCTTAGAGCTACTTTTCACAAGAAGCATCTGCTGCCTCACAGAAAAGAGAATTATTGGAACTGGTTAACATCACTGTTGATGCGACTGCAATACGGAAAACATTAAACAGGAATGGTGTTCATGGCAGGACATCATGAAGGAATTTGCTGTTTTCCAACTAAACATTTCTGTGTGCCTGAAGTTTGACAAAGACCACCTTGACACTCCATAATGCTACTGGGAAAGTGTTTTGTGGACTGATGAACAAGGTTGAAATGTTTGGGAAGAACACGTAGCACTATGTATGGCGTAAAAAGTACATTGCATACCAACATAAAAACTTCATCAAAGGTGCAGTACGGTGGAGTTCAGGGTTGCTTGCTGCTTCGGGGCCTGGACCGCTTGCCATCATCAATGGAAAAATGTATTCTCAAGTTTATCAAGATATCCTCAGGATAATGTCAGGGTGGCTGTGCACCAGCTGAAGCTCAGTAGAAGTTGGGTTATGCAGCACTACAATGACCCTCAACATCAAAGCAAATCAACTAGAGAATGGATTCAGAAAAAGAAAATTCACCTTTTGGAGTGGCCCAGTCAGAGCCCAGACTTTAACCCAATAGAGATGCCGTGGAATAACCTAAAGAGAGCCGTTTACAAAGACATCCTAAGAATATTGCTGAGCTGAAGCAATTCTGTAAGGGAGAATGGTGCATAGTCTATTCTACATACATACATATCATGTAAAATATTAAGTTGAACTTACATTATAAAAGTGTATAAAACAGACTTTTGACACTTCCTTTTCCAGTTAGTTGCATTGCTGTTGGTTCACAGCTCTGATGTGTATTTAACAGCTGTGTGTCCAGACTTTCACTGCTTTCTTCTCCAGAGACAGTTTCTTTCAATTATTGTAGCTACTTGCCGTTATCTCTATTCAAATTCAATGGCATTTTGCCCCTTCATTAATTTACATGAATTAATTTACATTTAGTCATTCAGCAGACACTTTTATTCAAAGCAACCTATAAATTAGGAATTTCTTACAAGCAATCTGTCATACAAAAGTGAACAATAGCTGCATCATCGCGCTGCTAAGTTCTCAGAGTTGCTGGAGTAGTATAGCGCAGAAAAGACAGACAAGGAACTTTTTCTTCTTCTTTTTTTATTACATAGTAAGTGCATTAATACTGACACAATAATCAAAAACAATGCAAAAGCTATTTAAAATATTGTGCAATGATTTACCGTGGTTAGTACGCTTTTTTTAATGCTGGATAGAAATGTTGAATTTCAAATTCCTATCTGTGCAATTTTCAATCAGTGGAGCAACAGCCACCGGCCTAGTGTTGAACTGAGATGAGTGACGAATGAGTGGTGTTTAACCAGCACAGAAAATGAGTTTCAGTGTTATGATACAGCTCAATCAGATAAAAAAATGCATAATTAGCATGCAGCAGTGCTTGGGGTTTAAATATTCTATATACAAGCCTCTGTGTCTATGCTAGACTTAATGGGAAAGAGCACAGACTGTTCTTAGATTAAACACACAAAGACCTTTGCCTGCATCTGTGAGCTCTTGAGGGTGTTTATGTATGTGCGTGTATGTTTATGTGTGTTTTAAATGGAACAGCATGTGCTCAACCTGGCTCCAGCAGTTGTGTAGGAGTGAATGTCACCCAAGAATATTCTCCGAAAGCTCAGTATTATCTCTGTTCAGATGACATTTTTTAACTGACATTTAATAGATTCTCACTATATCATCCATTGCAGAACACACTCACTGCACCTTTCCTTTCTTGGCTGAGATGCATTATATTATACGCTACACAAAATACACATTTTAAATAATTAAATAAATGGCATGTCCTAGGTTAAGTGAACAATTTGGTATTACAATTACGGGGCCTGGGTAGCTCAGCTAGTATGACGCTGACTACCACCACTGGAGTTGTGAGTTTGAATCAAGGGCATGCTGAGTGACTCCAGCCAGGTCTCCTAAGCAACCAAATTGCCCATTTGCCAGGGAGGGTAGAGTCACATGGGGTAACTTCCTCATGAACCTGATTATTGGTTCTTGTTCTCAATGGGGCGCGTGGTAAGTTGTGTGTGGATCGCAGAGAGTAACATGAGCCTCCACATGCAGAGTCTCCGTGGTGTCATGCACAACAAGCCACGTGATAAGATGTGCAGACTGACAGTTTCAGAAGCTGAGGCAACTGAGAATTGTCCCCCACCACCCAGATTGAGGTGGGTAACCGCGCCACCACGAGGACCTACTAAGTAGTGGGAATTGGCCATTCCAAATTTGGAGAAAAAAAGGGGGCTAAAATGTTTTTATGGGGACTACCGGCACATACTCTGCTGTTTGAGACACATTGAAATGTTCAAAGAGTATGTGGAGCAAATTTCACCTGGGACATGTCCTTATGATGTGTCTTCTGGGAATGAAGAAGTCAGAAACTGCACATTGTATGTGAAAAACCCTCAAAAGAGAGACTGGATATGTGAACAGAAACAAATATAAAAAGGATACACAAGTAAAAAGGAAAGAAGAAAAAAGAAGGGAAGTTAGTCAAGAGACTCAAAGATGTGCACAAATTACCGCATGCCCCATTGAGAGCGAGAACCACTAATAGCAACCATGAGGAGGTTACTCCATGTGACTCTACCCTCCCTAGCAACCGGGCCAATTTGGCTGCTTAGGAGACCTGGCTGGAGTCACTCAGCACACCCTGGACTCCAGGGGTGGTAGTCAGCATCAAAACTCGCAGAGTTACCCAGACTAAGTTAATCTCTGAAAAATGATTGTATATTTGTGAGGTGAAAAATTATGTTTGTAAGTTAGGGTCCACATAAGAAGCACCTGTCTGTTAAGTGTTAAATGTTAACTTTGGGAAAATATATGTTTTTTTTGTGTTTTTTTTTTTGTAATTTTATTTGATGTCTGGTAGTCCAAAACATTTAGGCCTCCTTTTTCTTGGATATTACATATTATCTTTCTTCTTTTTGTGAGGTTGATGAGGTTTATTCCCCCATATAAAGTTAAATAGTTTGGAGTCAACATTTTTAACAATTGATGAGGGATCATCACGAGATTCTCTGCTAACCTTGTAGGCTCGACCTTCAGACAGGCTCTAATATCCTTTGGTTATGAGGGTCGAACAAACCGAAGGTAAACAAACTCTCTTCATCCTGCTAAATGAAGCAGAAAGATGTTGCCTCCATCCTGTAATTTTTTTAAACAGGGGCCTTATCAGACCATCGGACAGGACAAATCTATAGAGGAAAGTTTTCCAGTGAACTCCAGACGAGGTCAAATTATTATTTGTCAGTACATTTTCTGGAAAACACTGTATGTGTGAAAGGGGCTATAAAAGGTATTTATACAGCAACAGCCAGCCAGCCTTTTTTTCTTTCTTTTTTTTTTTTCAATTTACAAAGCTACTTTATCTAATAAGTAATTACTTGATGGTGTTGAGATATCTGAAACAGAAAGTTTTATTTGTAGTCTAGAGCCGTGTTTCCCAACCTTTTTTCTGCCAAGGCATACTATTTATGACTAAAGAATTCTACGGCACACCACTATCCCACATAGGCTAACCATCGTCAATATTATTCCTTTCCAATAATTTTTTCTGTCCATCTTAGTAGCGTGTTTACTTGATATGTTTGAAATTCGGTTATGCAAAAAAACAAAAAACAGAAACAAGTCACATAGGTAGACAACGCTGTGTGAGGTCACGGGTGGCAAGAGCGCTAAATAGGTAATGAAAAATGAAAAAACTAAAAGCACAAATTTTAGCAATTCAAGTTTATTCAAGTTTACAATTGTGCAGAATTAGCTGCAAAATAAAGTGTATTTTGGTGAGGCTTGCTTCTGTTTCACAAATTTGTTCAATTTTATGAACTGATTAGTTCAGTGATCCCTAGTGAAATGTCACTAGGTGGCGACAAATGAGGGTCTTGTATGCTATGAGTGAGTCAGTGAATCATTTTGAGTCTTTCATGACCGAAATCTACCAAGAGACTTTATAGTGTTTAATCATTAAAAGAACAAAGCAGATCTATAGTCTTCCTTCGGTCTGAGCATTATTTTTCATCCAAAAAGACAACAATAGTCTAATAATAGTGAGTTTCAATAACGTCCTTACCTTCTCCTTTATTGAAACTTGCATGGCTACAAATCTACTGACATCAGAATAAGAATTACAAACACAAAGCAGATCTTTTCTACAGTATTTAAACTGCTGAGCATGGCTTTTATCAGAAAAGATACCCCAATAATAGAATTGAGTTTCAATAATGTTCTTTCGTCACTGTAAAGCAAATTTCTTTGAGTTGAGTTGAGGCGTCAAAGCTATGTTCAACGCCAGCGTCAAGCGCCGCATCGCCCTCCACACAACAAGAGTTGCAGAAAGCATGACAGACCGGCGATTTTACGAGTTTGCCATGTAAAACAGCAGGAGGTGTGCACAATAAACATTGAAAATATATTCCATATATTTGGAAGAGAGAAAAAAGCGTGCAGTTTCTTTGATAGCAGAAAGCTATCACATAGCACATAGCATATAAGATGCTCATTTGTAGCCAACTAGTGACATTTCCAGAAGGGTTCACTGACCTAATCAGTTAATAAAATTGAACAAATTTGTGAAACAGAAGTAAGCATCACCAAAATACTCTTTAGATTGCAGCTAATTCTGCACAATAGTAAATGAGAATAAGTTCATGTTTTCAAGTTCTTGAAAAGGAATAATATTGACGATGGTTAGCCTATGTGGGATAGTGGTGTGCCGTAGAATTTATTAGATATAAAATGTGTGCCTTGGCAAAAAAAATAAAAAGTTGGGAAACACTGCTCTAGAGTACAAAACCATGCGCGGTTAGAACCATTACGACAGGTGGCGGTAATATGCCATAAATCTTTAATCCTCCTTTGACGAGGAAGAGGGAAGGAAACGCGCTGACGTAATACGCCTGTGAAAGCGTCATCACGGTCGAACGCAGGCACACTGGTGCTCGAGCTCAGATTCGGCATTCAGACAACAAAAATTATGGATTTCAACGACCAGTTTCTCGCATATCTGTAAACATCAAATATATATATTTTTTATTTTCAATTGGTACTTAGATTTCGTGCTATAATCCAGTCCACTTATTTACATATAGTTGTTGTTATTTATACAAAGTAACCGGCTTTATGCGATCAGGCGGCTAGGCCTCGCCTGGCCTGCAGTGTCTCGGCGCGATCATGCATCCCACCTGGGGCGGTTATGGAGCAGGACACCAGCCTCCTCCACATTTCGGCCCGCGGCCTCATCAGTTCAGAGGAGCTCAGCCTCCCTCAACAGCAGCAGTACCACCACCACCACCAGTAGTTGGAGGTTTTGGGGGATATGGACCCCCATCACTTACAGCGGCATCCAATTTCTCTAGTTTGCAAGAGCAGCATTTACAACAGATGCAACAGTTGCAGCAGCTGCATAAGAAGCAGCTCCAGTCTGTGCTGCATCACCCCGGCGGAGGTAGCGGTGCTGGATTCGGCGGCGGTGGGGCCCCTCCATACTGGCAGACAGGTAGTGCCGCCCCACCACCCAACAATTTTCAAGATCCATCATCCGTAAGAGGTCCGGCTTGCCCGCCTCAGCCCGCGTCGCAAGAGTTGCAGCCCCCACCCCCCGAGCCTTCATCATCATCTCCTGCAACAAAGACACCAGCTCCAGCTCCAAAGGTTAGCGAAGCCAGTACGTCGGAGGCGCATGAAAAGCCCGACTTTTCTTCGATGTCTCTGCAGGCAAGCTTCTATGGCATGTTTTCACTGTAATGACGCAGTAGCCGTCATCACAACATGTGTCAACTTAAATGTCATCAAAAGCCTCAGCAGTGCACATTACATCTCATTTATATTTGGGGAGGGGGGTCAAATAAACAGATGTTCATTAGAACCCTTTCAAAGAAACGACATGGTACAGAGATGTTTTATTTAGGGTTCTCACGGTCACAGAATGTTCCAGATTCTATGCAAGTTGAGCTCAGTTGACAATATTTTTTGGCATTATGTTGACTTGTCCCTCGTTTATTTACCAAAAGATATATATTTATATGCTGGTTACAATGAGGCACTTACAATAGATGTAAATGGGACCAGTCCATAAACATTCAAATACACTCCGTTTTAAAAGTATAGATTCAATAAGATCCAATACTTCAATATTATATGTGTTAACATGATTGTAGACAGATAACTAACCTAATGTTATGTTGAATATTACAACTCTAGTAAATCCATGTGCGTCAGTTTAAAACATTGACTTCAGAGGTCCTTAGAGGACAAAAATGATCATGTAAAAAAATCTACCGCCATAGTATTATATATTAATATTATTTTCGACTTTCACTGACTCAGATTTTTTGACCAAAATCAGTCCTGATCATAACTACCAAATATTCATTCATTTTCAGGATGTTAACCCTTTAAATGCCAGTTTCTTTACATAATGCCGCTGATGTTGTTTTTTTACCCACACACACATTTCTCAATACATACATAACACACGCTGACATCCATACCAACACACCCACACAATTTTATCTGCATCATTTATTCAACTGGCCTGCATTACTCTATAATTCAGAAAATAGGAAAAAAGCATGTATTTGCTCCATAGGCTAAACATGAGAAAAGTGGTGCCATCTGGTGGAAAATATTAAAAATGTACATTTTGAAGCCAGCGCTCCGCAATGAAAGCATAATAACATATAATTCATAATTTTATGCTTTATTGGCACTGGGGTCAAATATTGCAGTTTTAATGGGTTTGCATTAATAGCATAATGCAAAATTTCATATTATGCCACATTTCAGTCTGATATGTTGTTGACTAGTATTATTATTATAAACTTTCCTCTAGAAACTCAACATCTTCTCAAAGCAATGCAACGAAGTAATTAATGTAAATGTAAAAAAAAAATCCAACAATAATAAACACTTCATCAGACTCTTTATGATTAAAGTCCCCCTCTGTACAGACTATTTGGATATCTGAAGGCAAACATGGCTGGTTTGTTTCATAATATCTAACATCATTCGAACAGAATTTCGACAGGTTTATTGTGTCTACCGATATATCGGCCACCCCTATCCTTATTCGGTAAAAAGTTATGAACATTTCTGTAGACCATTTCAAAGACTGTTCGTTGGTGGCGTCAAGTGATGTTAATGTTCCATGAGCATTTCCTGTGTTTCAAAACAGAGAATATTTAGCAGAGACGGACCACTTCTATTAAAATGAATGGGAGAAATTGGAATGGCCAAGATGTAGAAAGAAAATCACCTTTTAGGTACAGAAATCACCTGTCAATCAACGTGAGAACGCACATGTACATTAGCAATACAAGATGGTAATATTGCGTTTCTTAATCGAAATCGGAGTTAAAGATGCAGAATTTATTATACCAGTTGTGAAGGACTGACTCTCCCCTGCCGCCGATCATCGTCACCCACAATGATTTTTTCCCATTTTGCGGCATGTGACGGGGCTCACCTGAACCAAATGAAGAGCCTCATCACTGTTGCCTTTAAAGACTGAGCACACCTCTCTTTGGGAGATCGGTTTCTACCTGCTGGCGTCTTCACAGGTCCAGGAGCAGAGCGGGATGGGTTGGGTGCGAGATAGATAGGTCGCTGGACCAGAACCCCAGCGTGAGTTAGATACGATGCCGAGGATTGGAGCTAGCATTACGGCCAACGGGCCAGGATGCCGGCCCACTGTTCCCCTCAGGTACCGAAGCCCAGAGAAGCCAGGCTGCTCGAGTGAAGCCGCAGCACTTTCATTACGCTTGTTTACATAGAAAAATAACTGCCCAAGGGCGTTCCAAAGACAGCCACCGAGTGGCCTGACTTGCCTTGAAAAAGAGACTTTGTTGAAAGGATCTGGAAATACGTTTGGACTGTTCTAGTTCCTCTGTTTATGTTTGTATTCTTGAAATGGTCTATAGCGAATATACATTTTTTTAAATGCTTAGAAACTGCTACTTGTGAGTAGGTGTCTTTTCGATTTGTTTTAATAAATCTGTATCTTGTAATCACAAACGATGAAGGTGTGGGAACCCAGTTTTTGGTTATTTTTTGTTAGTATTTTGTGCAATATTGACAGATTGATGTTTCCCAAAGTGGGGGGGAACTAGTCCTGAATATCTTTTGTTGTACACAGTATGTGATTCTTATTTGTGTTCATGGCCCCATGTTATGGATAGTCAAATGCTGGAAAAATTTGTAGTTACAGCTTTATTTGCTGTTTACAGGAGCAACAGGACTATTGGTACCAGCAGCATCTTCAAAATTTGCAGAAGCTGAAAAATGACAAGGCGAAGCAGAATCAGATTTCAGATAACTCGTCTAATGGAAACTACCAGAATCCTGTTCCACCACCTCCAACTGAGCCCCCCAAGAGCGCCCCTCCACCCCCACTTCCTAAAGAGGAGCCGCCTCCTCCCCCACCACCTGAGGAAGCTAAAGTATGATGCTCTTCTGTTATTTGGTTGAACACTTTCCTTGTAAAAAATAAAAAATAAATTAGATGCTTTAATTATCCTTTAGATGTGTATGTTTGGGCCCACCTGTTTCTAGTACTAAGTATTACACTTTCTGTGATTTATTAAGTAATTAACACAAAAGCTGAATACAATAAAGAATATCCTGGCAGCTCTTTTTCTATGTAATGAAAGTGGTGGGGACTATTTTTTTAAGTAAAGCTTCAAAATGTCATACAATTTGGCATACATGGAATAGCCTCTTCAAATAATTTTTTTCAGATCCCTGTGTAAAGGCATTATGGTAGTGTAAATGAGTTGTAATTGATGTCAACTTATCAGCATTTTAATTTCCATCACAGCCCAGTGGCATCGGTGATACAGGAGACCCTGCCGAAGCAGCACGTCTTCAGCAGCTGCAGGCAGCAGCTGCCCATTGGCAGCAGGTACAGCATCAGAGGGCCAGCTTTCAGTACCAGGCACTGATGCAAGAACATGCTCAACTACAGCAGGTCCTGCAACAATACCAACAAGTTATTCAGCAGCCAGCGCATCTCCAGGTATGATCGTACTTGTTTAAAAGATGTTTTTTTGTTTTTCATTGAGCTGAATCATATGATGTATATTTGGTGTAGGCTCCTAATTAAATGTGCAAGCAACACATAGTTTACAAATACAGCCGTTGCAGATGCATTCTGTGAAAAGTTGTAAAAATAGTCAAGGATTTCAAGCAAAAGTTAAAAAAATAACTTATTTGTAATATTTATGTCACTTGAAAATGAAAATTGAAAATGTTGCCATTTACTCAACCTCATGCTGTTCCAAACCTAAATGACTTTATCTCTTCTATGGAATACAAAAGGAGAAATTTAGCATGGAAATTTTGGCAAAATACATTAATCACTTTCATTGTACGGAATAACAATGCAATGAACGTGAATGGTGTCTGATGCTGCCAGGCCCTATCATTCTGCCTATGGATCTCCTTTTGTGATCCATGGATGTAAGTTTTATGGGTTTGGAACAGATTTTGGTGGGTAAATGATGTCAGATTTTTTTTTCTCAATATGTGAAGTATCTGCAGATGGTTGAGCAATCTTTTTATAACTGATAGTACTATTATTATAAATAATATAGTATTAACTACTAATCTATAGTAATCTAAAGTAATTTTAGTATAGAGTAGTTGAGTAGTTACAATTTCATAGTAGTGATATAGAGATCTAATTGATCTCTTTGGCCCCCAATTTCTTTGGATCCAGCAGCACTAGAACAATCCAAGGTCAAATAAAAAGCAGTAGACTTTCTATGTACATGCATTAACTGTTCAAAAACACACCTGAGTAATCTTAAACCATAACTTGCTATAAACTTGATCGTCTCAATTGCTGACCTGAAATGGATAGGCTGTGCTTTATCTGGAAAAGAAGAATTTAGTGAATAATAATCTCTATTACAATACCTTGTTCTAGTAATTCAAACATTGGGCATACATTTTTTGTTTTGTTTGAGCATACTGTAATAAACGTAATAACACTGGAATAAACTTCTTATAAAAAGTTGCTTTTTTAAGCACAGTTTAACTCAAATCAAATCACTTTATTGTCACACTACTGTGTACACGAGTGCAACAGTAGGTGAAAGTCTTGTGTGCAGTTCCGAGCAACATTGCAGTAATGACAGTGACGAGACATAAACCACTTTACAATAAACAACATATTTACACAACACAATTTACATATCAAATGTACACATACTTACACAACAATTTACATATCAAATGTACACAATACACACAATGTAGAATACACATACACTAGATAAGAGTATAAATATATATATACACTAATTGAATTGGGAGCGAGAATATATTTGACAGAATGAAGATTAATAAATTGCAGTGCTGATTGTTGATCGTGAGAGATCATGTGTTCAAAAGTCTTATTGCTCGTGGGAAGAAGCTGTCATGTAGTCGGGTGGTGCGGGTCCTGATGCTGCGATACCGCCTGCCTGATGGAAGCAGTGAGAGCAGCCCATAACGGGTGGCTGGAGTCTCTGATAATCCTCCGAGCTTTTTTCACAAACCGTCTGTTAGATATATCCTGGAGGGAGGGAAGCTCACCTCTGATGATGTTTCTGGCAGTTCGCAGTTGGCAGTGGAACTGTGATGAAGATTATTACACACAAAATAATTCATTCAGAAAAGTGCAAAATTGTGTTCTGATGTTATTTAATTCATATTTAATTATATCCCCCAGACAATGCCCTTGGACATGCAGTTGCAACACTATGAAATGCAACAACAGCGGTTTGTTCCATTGTTCCAAGAATGGGAGAGGCATTTTAATTTGTGGTTAGAACAGTTTCAGTCTTACCCACACAAAGACCAGCTACAGGATTATGAAGCCCAGTGGAGGCAATGGCAGGAGCAAATGAATTCAACTTCAGCTCATTTGCAAGAGAGAGTTACGACTCTAAGAGCCATGCAGCATCAGTATGGTTCTGGTCCTTCCTATGGAGGCATGATGGGGCCATATGGGCAGCAAAGACTCCCAGGACCAGATGGAAACATGCATTTAAACAGCCAAGGGGTTCCATCAATGCCTCCGCCAGTTAACATGAATGCCATGTCAGGACCTTCCCCACAGGGTCCTCCACCTTCTGGACCAGTTATTCCACAAAGGCCATCACCTTCAAATGCTGCAGAACCCTACCCATCTTCTGGGCCTGATTCTGTCTCTGAAATATGTAAAACAGCTGGACCATCCGGACCAGGGGTTAGACCTCCTGGATATCGTGGAAGATTCGATGGCCCAAGGTAACACTTTAAAAAAAAAGGATTACTTTGGTAACTTATCTTTCTTGAGCCATATTACTGATTTATTTTATATATTTTTTTATTTTTCAGATTTGAAGGTCCCAGAGGCCCACGTTTTGAACAGCCACCACAGCAACGGTTTAGTGGACCACCTAGATTTAACAATAGTCAGCGATTCAGCCAACCTCCAAGAGGTAATCCTCCATGGCCAGGGGCTCCAGCAAGACATGAGAATCCTCCTGTGCAGAATCCACCCACATGCTTTGAAAGACCCCCTGCACCACCACCAAAACAACCAGGCTTTGGTCCGCTATCCAGTCTTGGCACTGGCAATGAAACATCTAAACCTGATGCACCATCTTGTCCTCCATCTCAAATAGGTCCAGAAAAAGACAAACTGCCCCAAGATCAAATCAACAAAAAAGATGGTGCTGCTTCTGCTCACTCACTCTCAGATGACATATTGGACTCGGAGGATGGATTTTTTCTTCATAGTGGACCCATTCCTCAAACTCAAGATATTAAACCTGAGATTGCCACTGCAGAGACTGGTAAGCAGGATAAGATGTCAGCAGATTCTAGTAAAACAGTATTGCCTATGAAACCAAACAGCAACATTAAAAACTCTCCAAATTCTGGCTCACAGCCTCCTAAAACTGGTCAAATTACTAATGGGCCACCACAACAAACAAAGCCTCCTCCACGTGAGCAGTTTAACCCTGATACACCTAAGGAAGTTCCTAGGGGCCCACAGGTGAATCAGACAGGTCCGCCACATGCCACACGAGGGAGGGGAAGAGGCCAAGGACCAGTGCCTCTCCGAGGCAGGGGACGTGGACGTGGTCGAGGACAGTACGGAGGGCAAATGGCGGATCCCATCTGCCAAAGAGAAACTTCTGAGGATGTTTTCTATGAGAATCAAGCACCAGATGACAAAAGTCACATAGAGCACCAAGATTTGGACTGGAGAGATCCCCCTTTAGATGAGTCTGGAGAAATGGATGACCAGGGAGCACCCCATGAGATGTGGCATCCAGAGGAGCATCACTTCCCAGAAGAACACTATGAAAAACCTGGAATGCAAAGACCTCCAATGGGTCACATGGAACACCCAGAAAGTACCCATCCAGAAGAACCCTGGGAAGAAGAACCACAGGATTACTGGGAAGAAGAAGATCCATACTGGGCAGAGAGAAGACCTCCTATGCATACTAGACCTCCTTTTCCTTCAGATGGCCCCAGAAGACCCCCTTTCCAACCTCGATTCATGCCTCATGGCCCAAGACGCCCCCCTCCTCCTGGGAGTATGGACCCTCATGGACCTCCACACATGGTTCGTGGGGGTATGGTTCCTCGATTCAGACGTGGTGGCCCATGGGGACCACCACCACCACGTCATGACTTGAGACAGCCACCTCCCGCTCATGAATTCTTGAATAGGGAACCAGGATATGAAGAGGAAATGGACAGAGAACCTGGATGGCCACATCCCCATTTAAGAGAACCTAGACATCCTCCTTTACCTCCCCATGAAATTATGGAGAGAGATATAAGAAGACCACCCATGAGGCCACCAATCCCAAGGGACAGGTGGCGTCGACCACCACCCCATGAAGAAGAACTGTTTGAAGAGGAACACCCTTATGGTTCAGAGGATGATGGATACAGAAGACCAGCTCATGAATATCATCCAGATTATGAGCAAGATGATGAATATTACCATTCTCGGGAGGAATGGGGCAGGGAGAATCCTGAGCAAGACTATCCACCCCATGGCCCCCCAGAGCACATTAGAAAGGATCGTTGGGGAGAGGAAAGAGAAAGATCATTCGTATATGAGGAAGAGGATCGGTATAGAGATGATCAAAGAGGACCTGGTTACCCTGATGGTCCACCTTATCGAGAACGAGATAGGGAGCCTCCATATCACTCTCGGCCTGATTGGGAAAGGCCCATACCAGAGAGGGATTATTCCCATCCAGTTAGTGATACAGAGCCCCATTATGAAAGGATCCCTGAGCCCCTACCTGGCCTGGCCCCACCTCAAGCATCAGAAACCCCACTTGAACAATCTTCACCTGGTGCCACTAAAACAGTTCTTGCTCTTTCTCAAAGGCAACATGAGATCATCCTCAAAGCTGCTCAGGAGCTGAAAATGATAAGGTAATGGGATTTACTCAACTGTGTATCAATGTTATTTCATCATGCTGCAGTTGGCTGAGATTTTATTACATGAGTTGTAAACCTGGATAACAAAATGGCATATTTGCTGATAGAGAGCTGCAGGAAACTAAGAAGGCTTTGGGAGAAACTGCCAACCCAGACTCAACTGGGTTGCCTTCAGAACGTCCCCCTGGTATACTTGGATTAGAAATTCCACAGGATAAAAGTGCTCTTCAAGTGGGTTTATAATTACGATCCTTCAGATATTGTTAAATAGTGCAGTAGCATGTTGTGAAACAGCCTTTGACTTACATGACCATTTCTCCTTCAAGGCTACCAATATTTTGTCAGAAACGGAGCAGAATGTTCCTGCTCAACATTTGGATGCTGGTTTTTGCCATTTAAATCAAACTTCAGACTTCTTTCATACTTCGTCTGCACCTGCCCCTACACCCTCATTCATTGCTAAAACAGTGGATTATGGACATGGTCGTGGTAAGTATATATTCTGCCTCTCAGTTGAATAACTTTAAATGTATCTACTCGTACAATTTTTCTTTGATTTAACAGATGGAGGCACAACTGTGGAAAGGATTTCATACGGAGAGAGGATAGTGTTAAGACCTGGCCCAGTACCGTCTGAGCGATCTTACGAGAAAGGTTGGTTCTGTTCTTTAATGTGAGAAAATGTGATTTTAGTTTATAAAATTTGTATGTCTGATAATCTTCACTCTTTTGTTAGAGCTGCTTGGCCGAGACCCATACTATGACAGAAGACATGACCCATATGGTGTACCCAGAGATTATGACAGGGAATGGGAGAGAGATCCATACAGGGAGAAGCCACCTCTGGATTATGATAGAGAGAGATATGAAAGGGACCATTACCTACGTGATGAACGGTATGTAGTTCTTGACTTTACTGCTGCACTCATTTCTCATTTGTTGCATTTAATGGCAGTGTCGCTGTATCATATTCTGTTTATTTTATGTACATTATACCATGTAGTTCATTACTAACAAGTATGGGGGTATCTAATCACGATACAAGGAATTTTTATTTCACGATTACGAAATATATCACAATATAGTAGGGCTGGGTGAGTAATTGAATTTTATTTTCAATTATGATTTTGGCTTCCAACGATTATGAAAACAAGATAATCAAGATAAAATGATTATTGTGCTGCATTCCGTTTTGCAATGAAACACCCTGGTGTTATATCTATAAAGCATCCTTTGTTAAAGGAAGACTCAGAAACTGACATTTCTCTGTGCTGTCAGCACCGCATCTATGAATTGTGTGAAGTGACCGGGGAAGAGATGTGGGGATGCTTGTCACTCGCGTGCGTTTGCAGCAGCTAGATTATAACGTGATGGCTAGCATTGTAGTGAATCATAATATACTGTATGTGTCACATTCACTGTTTGTGTCTTATCGTGAAGAAAATTGCCTATACACAGCTCTATTAAGAAGAGAAAGTATGTTTTGTTTTTTTTTAGTTAAAGGATCAAAATGAACATAAAGGTGAGAGCGTGTCTTAGCCCATTATACAGAACAAAATATGTTTTTGATTAGTCTTTTTTTGACTTGTTTTCCAAAATTATATCTGAAACTCCTTTAAAACAACGTACATTTAATTCAGGAGCTATACTGCAGAAGAAAAAAATTTATCAGAATGTTGAATGCAATATTTAATTAGGGCTCGACATTAGTGCTTGTCCGGGACAAGTGGATTTTTTATGAAAAATTAACCAGCTATGTTTGTGATAGCCTAGGTCTGTGTCACTTATTAGAAAGTTGATATTCTTATTCTGCTTTTGAAAGTAATCAAGAGCACATAATTGTATAATTTCCTAGCGATCTAGTAACAGCTGCGCTCTGTTTAATTGACAGGCGGTGTATGTGTGTGTGTGCGCTGATCACGCGCGTGCATTATGAAAATATTTGTGCTAATGCGCACCTGAACGGTCAAATACATTACAAAATTCCACCAAAATGCCCGTCTTGGTGAGGTATTCATGTAAACACAGAGTGATGTCTAAAGTGAATGTAAACAGCAGAGAAAAAGCGGATTTGTATTAAAATGTTGGACTTATTTAGAGAAATGTAAGCTAATAGACCGTCTAGTGTGTCATTATAATAATCAAACAACCATAGCAAGAAAACCACTCACTGCTCTTGACTGGGTAACTTTAGTAGCTTAATGTATTAAAGTATTAATGTATTACAGTCATACAGTGCAGACCAGTAGTAGTTTTATGTTGCATTTCATTTTTGAATGTTTACTTGAATACTTGATCCCTACTGCTGTTAAAAACTTTTAAAGTGGTTTAAAAAAAGAACAGAATTTTCTTAATTTGTATGTTTTGTTCTAGTATTTGTAATCTTTCTATTCATTGCTGTTTTTTATATTTAGTTTTATTACTGATTGTTTACTAGTCTTGAATAATTACTTAAGAACTTGAAAACTGTCTTCCATAATTATCATATTAGTAGTTTTGAAGCTTGTATTGAGAATCGTCAAATTTCACTACCGACTTCAGAACTTTTGGTATTGTGATAATGTATAGCCATATTACATGGTAGATCTTGCTGCAATAACATGATGGAAAAAGTAGACCTAATATAATAGAACTATGAGCATCCCTGCTGTTAATGGTGGTGATGGGAGGCTTTTCTTTATTTGACTACCATATGTAACATAAATAATTATCATGTGACAGTAGCCTCCTACCCAGTGCAGTTTACATTTCAAGTTCAAAGAAATCCATTGTTAAAAAGAGAAGTTTCTTTTAAATTTCAATAAATGCATGATGTTGCCAAAGTCGTAATCGTGTTAAATAATTGTGATCTCAATATTAACCAAAATAATTCTGTTTATGATTTTTGCCATAATTGAGCAGCCCTACAATAGTCATTTTTTTCTGGAAAATCAATAAATATGGGATAATATATTAAAAAACATATTGTAATGGCTGTTTTGGATAATCCAGTCAGTGATTTAAATTCTTTATAAATGAAAACTACTTCCTCTAAGCAAAACACACTCAACTTAAAATCAACTTTCGTTTACAATCGTTTTAAATCAACCTTACCATAATGCTAAATTTCACATTATGCCACATTTCAGTCTGATATGTTGTTGACCATTATTATTGTTATTATAAACCTCAAGAAACATATTCTCAAAGCACTGCAACAAAGAAAATTATACAAATAATAATAAAATTAATTATTTAAATAATCACTATAGAAAATAAATGAATATTTGAAGCCAAACATGGCCGTTTTTTCCCTACTATCTAGGGCCCTATGAAATCTTTTGTATTTTTTTTCTCATTCAGTTTTATTTTTTTCTTTTACTTGTAAAAAGTCAACTACATGCACAAACAATTGCAATATGTCAATATTGTTTTATTAAAACTGTGGATGCATTCAGGATAGTGTAAAATCTGAGCACTCTCAAAAGTTCTCAGGGCAAAAATATATTTTGTACCAGAGAATAAAAGAAATGAAATTACAATAATTAGCCTGTAGGCCGAATAAAATATACTTATAAAAGTGTAGCTTAATTTTTATTTAGCTCAAACTAAAGTCATTTCTGGTTATTAATTAATTTGAAACATGTGCTGCTTTCTTGGGCATTTCCCATCTTTCACAGACGTCTCCATTGAAGGACATGATGGTAAGGTGCTTGGTGTTGAGCTCAGTAAGGGACTCTGTTGTCAGTGAGGAGTGTCTTGTACTTGCTGAAGCTCCTTTCACAGTCAATTCAACTGACTGGAAAATGCATGTAGGACATGTGTGCCTTTCCAGTAGTCAGCAAGGTCCAGGGAAGCTGAGAGGGCTTCATTTCTGACACAATGTTGATATGCAGCCCACTCCTCACTGAGCTCTGGAGATGGGCTCTTCAGAGCCCACAGAGTACCATAGGCCTCAGTATACCTCTCCAACGCAGGTGCCTGTCTGGGATCAAACACTCGGATCATCTTGTAGATCTCTCTGGCATGATTGACATCCCAGTGCTTTGAAATGTTTTCAAATGCAATGTGAAATCCATCATGAAGGTGATCGAGTACATCCCTCTTCTGTTGCATGGTCATTTGGTTCAGCAGCTCATCCATTTTGGCCCTAAAGCCATAGGTTTTGGCTTTTCCATTAACTAAGTAGGAACCAAGATCCTCCATGATGTTATAAGCAGAGACTGCTTTGGGAGAGTGAGTGCCCTCAAGCACCCTCAGAGATGTAACTAGTTTGCCACACCCCTCAGAGATGAAGGTCCGCCTCACCTGCAGGGCCTCTAGCTTGTCGTCTGTATCAAGCAGTTCAAGGATGTTTCTAACTGCCTGAGCAGAGAAATTCTTAGCCATAAAAAAACTCCTTGCGGAGATGGATATGGTCAGCATGGTACTGAACTGATTTGAACCAGCTATTCCATCTTGTATTTCCGGGCTCAGGAGGTACCTTGTGCTTCACAGCCTCCTTCATTGTGAAAAAGTACAGCCACTTCCTCTTTCTTGCAGGTTTTTTGAAGAAAGCTATTTTACCCACATCACTAAAGCTGTGACCTTGCTTAAGTATTTGCAGTGTTGCCAGGTCTCTCCCACCAAATTGATGACATGGCGCAAGCAGGTTGCATGCACACTGTTAAGCATTAGACCCTTCAATACATCTTTGTAGGCTTTGAGACAATATGATGCATTGTCAGTTACCACTTCCAGAATGTCATTTAAGTTCACCTGACTGGTGTGGAGAGACTGCAGCACTGCCTGAGAAAATGATGAAAAGTTGCAGCTCTCCATAAAGATCACATCGTTAGAAAGTATTTGCCTTCAGTACCTGTTGAATTATATAGAAAATAAATAGGAAAATTACTTATAATACTTATTCCAAATAGACAAATGTGCCTTAGGTGTTAATATTAGAAATGTACATGAATTACGAGCAGCAGTGAGCTAAATCAAAGGTACAGAATACCTACAATCGAGTTACTACAATAAAAGCCAATGCTAATTTAATAAACACCTATTACAATGTCAAGGACACTCCGATCTCAGTTGTCTGAGGTTTCATCGACAAAAACGAAGATTTTCTTTCCACGGATCTCTTGCAGCACTTTTTGCATTTGTTGGTTAAATATACGTGGCAGGTGAATTTTTCTCAGGCTTCTTTCGTTTTCTGGGAGTGCGATCCCTGTTTGCAATGCTGCACAAGAAAGGGACGCATCTTCATTTTCTCAAGCGGTATGACTGTCTCTGCACACATTGCAACAAAATCCTCTACACACTTACGTCTAACATCTATTGATGATGAGGTAGCTTCGATAGAAACCTGGAGGGCTGAGCTACTTGTAGTTGATTTTGCCTTGTTGACTCTCGATTTTAGATGGTCATTGTACGTATCTTTACGAGTCCAGTCAATAATGTGTTGGCAAAACTTAAAGAAAGCTGTTGGCCAGAATCATAGTAGTCATTGGGATATTGTTCCACCCGGTACTTGGCAGTTAATTGTGTATTTCTTAATTTTTTAGAAGCGGTTGTCTTATCGAAGGGAAGTTGTTTAGATATATTTCTTATCAATGATGGCAATTCGTGTGTGAATGTGAATATTCGAAACATGGTTACTAGGCAACATTGACTCGTTTTGCCATATTTTAGCTGGATTCAAAAGTCTCTGGATGGTTATCTTTGAGAGTTATTTTACACTTGTGATATATGTGAAACATTTAGGTTTGGAATACCATTACAGAAAGATACAAAAGTCTGCGAGATTCCGTGTTTATATGTATAGATTCCGCTATTCCGTTGGGACCTCAGTATCAAACATAATTTCAACAGAATTTTAGTAAGAGCGATTAATGTGTAGTTTAAAAATACTTAATTTTGACTCAAGACTCTGTGTTGAAGATGTTTTCCTTGTCAGTGTGTGTTAGGAGGATGGCTGTTTGAGATGTTTCACTACTTCCATAGTGCTTTAAGGTTAAAAACTAGATGGGTCACATCATTGTTTGGTCCACGTGTGATATTGAGATAAGCCAGATTGAGTAATGTAAGTAATTCTGCTCTACACTCTCCTGTCGCTGGAGCCCAAATATTGGAGAGCCTGCTGTACTCGCACACACCTGCACGCTCCAGAGATATTGCTTTCGACACTCACGTGGAACACAGATGTGCGTATCTGATCAGAAGCATATTTAGCACTTTTGAAGCTCAAAGCACAAGATAAATGTTATTGAATTTGCTGAATTTCATTGGAATTTTCAATGCCGGAAATAACCCTGTTAATGTCTCATTTGAAGAACTGTCCACTGATACAACCCCAATTCTGAAAAAGTTGGGACAGTATGAAAAATGCTAATATAACCAAAAAGAGGTGATTTGTAAATTATATTCACTCTTTGCCATATTGAAAGCTCTACAACTACACATTATATGATGTTTTACCATGTGAAATTCATTGTTTTTTTGAAAATTATTATTGCAACACGCTTGAAAAAAGTTGAAACGGCCAATTTAAGACTAATAACAATTTGGCGATGTGAAACAGGAGATGTTAAACAGGTGAGGTAATTGTCATAGTATATAGGGAGCCTCCAAAAACAGCCTAGACCTTCAAGAGCAAGGATCATTCGAGACCTGTCAATTTGCTAAAAGATGCACTTTCCAGCACTTTGAGAACAATGTTCCCCAAATACAAATTGGAAGGATTTGGGGCATTTCACCCTCTACAGTGCAAAATATAGTTGAAAGATTCAAGGAATTGTCTCAGATCTCGGTGCGTAAAGGGCAAGATGAAAACCATTTTTGAATGCGCATGATCTCTGATCCCTCAGAAGTCACTGTCTTAAAAAACGGCATTCATCTGTCATGGATATCATGAGGATGGACTTGGGATAACTTAAGTAAACTTTTGTTAGTCAACATCACTCACCGCTGCATCCACAGATGAAAGTTAAGACTTTACTATGCAAAGCAGAAGCCCTACATCAACACTGTTCAGAAGTGCTGCTGACTTCTCTGGGCTCGATCTCATATTAGATGGAAAGTAAAACAGTGGAACTGTGTTTTTTGGTCTGAAGAGTCCACATTTCAAAAAACAAAGCCTTAGTGTTATCGGCCAATGAGGAAAAGGGCCATCCAAGCTGCTATTAGCGTCAGGTTCAAAAGGCAGTGTCTCTATGGGCCAGGGGTGTGTCAGTGCCCATGGCATGGGTAACACCATGAATGCAAACAGATATGTACAAATTGTGGAGCAACATATACTGCCATCTTGACTGTCCAGGGACGCCCTTGCATTTTCCAGCAGGACAACTTCAAACCACATACTGCCTGGATTTCAATTGCATGGCTGTGTAAGAGAGTGTGGGTGCTAGATTGGCCTGCCTGCTGTCCTGACCTGTCTCCAATTGAGAATGTGTGGCTCATTATGAATCACACCATATGGCAACAAAGGCCCCGTACAATTGTGCAGCTAAAGACCTACATAGTGGAATTTCCCCCAATCATCCATTTTCTAAACATACAAACTTGTGTCTTCAGTGCCCAAATGTTTAATAAGTATTATAAGAAGAAATTGTTTCACAGTGGTAAACACTTGACTGTCCCAACTGTTTTGAAGCGTGTTGCATCAAATCATCTGATATGAAATGATTGTAAATTTTCAAAAAACAAGGAAATTCACAAGGAAAAACATCATGTAATGTGTAGTTGTAGTGCTTTCAATATAGGAAAGGTTGAATATAATTAGCAAATCACTCCTTTTTTGTTTTTATTAGCTTTTTTTAACACTTTGAATTGGGGTTGTAGATAAACCACGCCGCACACATGGATATAATATGTTCATATAGCAAAATCTATTGGCACTTTATATCATCGCCACAATATATACCATCATGTACTGATAACTGAGGTGGGGGAAACCGGTTTCTAATCGGCCAATAGTTTTTATTTTTTTATGATTTTTTAACTATTAAACAAAGAAAAGAAAAACAGAATCAATAATTAACCCCCAACAACACCTCAGTGGTCACATGATTATAGACACAAAAAATAAATAAATATAATAATCACACTCATGAACCACTACACCCCCTCTCTTCACTGTACCTCTCTGAGAGAAAACAGCAGATATTAGCCCCATTTCCCTTGAGGTTCAGCCATATGCTCGAGACAACATTTAAATAAATGTCTGAAATAAACACTGGACACTTTTGTCCATACCGAGTGAAAATGTGAGATAACCGGGTATAACTTAATTTCTTGATAGGCTTTGCAATGGCAAAATAGAGGCAAGAACTTCCTGTTCAATACAAAACTAGGGAGGGGCTCTCTCAGGTGGAAGTGACCAATGAGACAATGCATAATAATAAAACAAAATATTGGGTTGGCCTTGCCCATATTTGTCAGTTGGCCTATGCAGCTTATTGAAATGTAATCTAGGACACTTACCATTCCTAATGAAGGAATTAGCTATGCTATCAAATTGCTTTAAATAAGAGGCAAGGAGTAAAAGAAGACACTATACATTTTTTCATCAGTCCGTAAGATTTATTCTATTATAGAATAAATCTTACGGACTGATGAAAAAATGTATAGTGTCTTCTTTTACTCCTTGCCTCGCGTAACATGAGGTCTTTATCGAATGATCTCAGAAATTTGGCCAGAATTGGTCAGGGCCTGTCTCTCTCCACGGATTTCCTCCACGGAGCTTGCACGATTTCCAGCTTATGGCCTGTTATTGAGCAGAATCGGGACGAGCTTGTCTAGAAATTTCACAATATTTCTGCCTTCGTCCTCAGGAATTCCAACAATTCGGACGTTGTTTCACCGGTTCCGATTCTCAGGGTCTTCCTACTTTTCCCAAACGCGCTCCAAGTCTGTCTTGGTTGCTAGCGGGTTAGCCGGTAATTCCCTCTCCGATGACTCCAGAGAATCGATCCGTTTCTCAACATCGGCCACTCTTGTGGGCTTGTGGGGCTGTCCCTCTACCCTTAGTCCCAGGATGCGTTCATTGACCAGGCCCAAAACTCATTCGGGCTTTGGTGACTAGATAAACTCAGGCAGATCACAAGTCCTTTGCGGCAGTGATGACTCATTCGAATATCTGCCCTATCAACTTTCAATGGTACTTTAGGCATCTACCATGGTGACCATGGGTTTTGGGAAATCAAGGTTTGATTCCGGACAGGGTGTCTGATAACCCGCTTCCACATGCAAGGTAGCAGGTGTGCAAATGATTTCTTTCCACTTTGAGCATTGCATTGTTGACCACACGTATAGTTTGAACCTGTGGGCGATGAGGCAAAGATAAATGCACAAGCAGTGCTCAAAGCATGCTTTTAGTTAATCCAATGTCTACAGTGGTACATATTAAAAAATCTTTCTAAATTGTTATTCTGTACTGCAACATTTTATAACGTGATGGTTTTCCGGCATTTGCAACTTTACAGGTGCGTTGAGGCTGATAGCTTGTTCCATGCAAATTACTAACTGCAGGCACATGCTCCTTTATGTAGAATAATCCTCATTCATTAACATTAGGATGAGGGAAAGAACAAATTCTTTATTCACCTGTTGTGAATCTGGTGGAAATTCTGCAATCTGAACAGGTGTTTTTTTGTCCGAATGTGCTCAGTGTGGCGCAAATCGCACAAGCATCAAAGATCCACTCTGCTAGATTATTTTGACATGCACCAATTATAAAGGCTTTTCAGATACACATCGTCAACATCATTAACAGAGGTATTTTCACAAATGTCCCTTGTGCGACCTTCGAGACATTTTGTATCTATAATACACTGTGTAGTTACACTCAGGACCTTAGGAAAAAAATGTCCCCATTAAAACTGCAATATTTGATCCCAGTGCCATTAAAACATAATATCATGAATTCTATGTTATTATGCTTTCATTCTGGAGCCCTGGCTTCAAAATTAATATTTTTAGATTTTCCACCATATCGTGCCTTTTTTCTCATGTTTAGCCTATGGAGCAAATACATGCTTTTTTCTTATTTTCTGTTTGCTGTATTATAGAGCAATACAGGCCAGTTGAATAAATGATGCAGCCAATATTGAAAAATTTGTGTATGTGTAAAAAAACAAGTGGCATTATATAAACTGGCATTTAAAGGGTTAAAATCCTGAAAAAGAATGAATATTTGGTTATGATCAGGACTGAAGTTGGTTAAAAAAAATTAATTAATTGAAAATGGAAAATAGTATTAATATATAATATTATTATGGTAGTTTTGACAAACATTTTTGTCCTCAAGGAGTTTTATTGACGCACAAGGATTAAATATGCCAATCTATTAGGTGGAATCTATTATACATTTTTATTACAAAAGTGGCAGTTGAAATTTTAAGTTTCTAAATATGTTTAGGCTAATATTATTAATTTATTTTTAGAAAAACTGTTCACATGAGTAGAACTTTACTGATTTAGGACTGTGCTAGTGAAAATGTTTTTTCTAGAGGCCATGTTTTTTGGGGCAATTAATCTGCAAATATGATAAACCGGTCAACCTCATGTCAAACATCCACGCGCACACACACACATATATATATATATATATATATATATATATATACACACACACACATGTATTTGGGAATTTGTGTATATCTTGTTGTATATAAATATAGTTGGATATCTTATAAATGTCTGGTTGCAGCCCTCCACTTGGGCCTCGTCCAGGATACAGGGATAGAGAAAGGGATCACCCAAGCCGCTCAAGCAGGGATCGAGAGGATTATAACCGTCCAGGTTATGACAGGTCTTCATATGAAAGAAGCCTTGACCATGGATCCTCAGGCTATGGAAGTATGCAAATACAAATTAATATCTTTAGTAGTTATATAACCTCTGTAAAATGATCAGTTTTTTCGGTATTTACTATTTATAGGTATGTGTTTGAGTAAAATGAATATTTTTGTTTTCTATAAATTATTGACAACATTTCTCACAAATTCCAAATAAAAATATTTTTATTTAGAGCATTTATTAGCAGAAATTGTAACTGGTCAAAATAACAATTAAGCTGTAGTGTTTTCAGACCTCGAATATTGCAAAGAAAACCAGTTCATATTCATTTTTAAACGTCAGTATTTGGTGGAATAACCCTGATCACAGCTTTCATGCGTCTTGGCATATTCTCTATACCAGTCTTTTACATTGCTGTTGGGTGACTTTATGCCACTCCTGGCACAAAAATTCTAGCAGCTCTGCTTTGTTTGATGGCTTGTGGCCATCCATCTTCCTCTTGATCACATTCCAGTGGTTTTCAATGGTGTTCATGTCTGGAGATTGGGCTGGCCTTGACCTTGATCCAATGGTCTTCCATCCACACCTTGATTGACCTGGCTGTGTGGCATGGAGCATTGTCCTGCTGGAAAAACCAATCATCAGAGTTGGGAAACACTGTCAGAGCAGAAAGAAGCAAGTTTTCTTCCAGGATAACCTTGTACCTGGCATGATTCATGCGTCCTTCACTAAGACGACTCGATTCCAGCCTTGCTGAAGCACCCCCAGATCATCACGATCCAAGACGCATGAAATCTGTGATTGAAAATCAGAGTTATTCCACCAAATATTGATTTCTGAACTCTTCCTAAGTTAAAACATTAGTATTGTGTTGTTTAAAAATAAATATGAACTTGTTTTTGCATTATTCGAGGTCTGAAACCTGCATTTTGTTTTTTATTTTTACTAGTTGTCATTTTCTGCAAATGCTCTAAAGGACAATATTTTTATTTGGAACTTAGGAGAATTGTTGTCAGTATTTTATAGAATAAAACAAAAATGTTAATTATACTCTGACACAACTATAAATAGTAAACCCAGAGAAACTGCAAACTTTGCTGTGGTCTCTGTATATACTGTAGATTTATTTATAGTTTTCTTTACACTTAGGCCACATAATCACCAAAAACACAAAATGTAGGTCTTTTAAAAGTTTAGACCTGTGTAAAAGACCTGTTATACTTACCCAGGTGATCGTAGGAGCTATCCAGATGAGCGCCCCCCTCCACATGCATCACTGCCCCCTCCTACTCCTGTTGCCCCTCCACGGGTGGAAAAGAAACCAGAGACAAAGAATGCAGAGGACATCCTCAAACCCCCAGGACGAGCAACCAGACCTGACAGGGTATGCCATTTCTTCTTCTTTCGATTATTATTCTGTTGTTATTATTGAAGCTTACTCATTCTTTTTTCCTCTAGATTGTGGTCATTATGCGTGGACTACCGGGAAGTGGCAAAAGTCATGTTGCAAAACTTATTAGGGTAAAACGGTTTCTTTCTACCTCCACATTTGCAGCTGAACTTGATGTTGATTTCTCAAAATGTAGTATTAAAGTACTTAGTCTTTAAGGCCAGAAACATAGACCTGAATGGTCTATGGAGACCTGAATTCTGGACAAATGTGTTTCAAGCACTTATTCCTACTCTTGTGTTTCTCTGATAGTAACAAACCTCAAAACATTCAGTCTTGGTGCACCTTTAAGCTTATGATCGCTGTAGTGCCCTGTGCAGCAACATTGAGTGCACCACATACTTACACTGCATTATTATTACAATCTTAAATATTTTGGAGCAAAACAACATTTGCATTCACATACAGTGTATTCGGAAAGTATTCACAGCACTTCACTTTTTTCCACATTTTGTTATGTCAAGGATGATCAGTGGAAACAGGATGCACCTGAGTGTCATGGCAAAGGCTGTGAATACTTGTGATTTTTTTTTTTTTTTTTTTTTTTTTTTTTTTTTTTATTAAATAAATTTGCAAAGATTTCAAACAAACTTCTTTCACATTGTCATTATGGGGTATTGTTTGTAGATTTTGAGGAAAATAATGAATTTAATCAATTTTGGAATAAGGCTGTAACATAACAAATTGTGGAAAAAGTGAAGCACTGTGAATACCTTCCGGATGCACTGTACTTTTCTAATGAATTCTATTTTGTATTTGCTGCTTTGTCATTTTTGAATTAAGTTAATTTGCTCTTGCTCATATAGGATAAAGAGGTTGAATGTGGTGGTGCACCGCCTAGAGTTCTTGGTCTTGATGATTATTTCATGACTGAAGTGGAAAAAGTCGAGAAGGACCCTGATACTGGGAAGCGTGTCAAGAACAAGGTTTGAACATGTTCCTTCATTTCAAATGAGCAACCTCAACTTGTTTTCTGCAGCTGATCATGCATATATTCATCAGGTGCTTGAATATGAATATGAACCGGAGATGGAAGATACATATCGAAGCAGCATGTTGAAAACATTCAAGAAAACTCTGGATGATGGATTTTTCCCCTTCATAATCTTGGATGCCATCAATGATAGAGTGAAGTACTTTGACCAGTTCTGGAGCGCTGCCAAGACAAAAGGGTTTGAGGTAAGCTGTTTGGAATTTACTTGCATTTAACTTGCGCAATTATAGCAAGGCCAGTTAGAACTTTTGAGCAACCTTCAATGTGAAGTGTCTTAGGACACAATGATGGATGTATTGTGATGATGTTTTACTGCATCTCATTGATTGGTCACCCTCACCAGTGATTTAAAGGTGTAGTGTGAAGCTTGTAATGTCTGCACCACTATCATCAAATGGAATTGCAAAAATAATAGGGATGCACTGGACAGGGTTCATACAAGGTGCTTGAAGTACTTGAATTTGGCTTTTTCAAATGTAAGTTCTGGAAAACCCTTGAAAATAGCCATTTTTACCAAGAGGTGCTTAAAAAATTCTTGAATTATAGAAAATTTTAAAATGCGTTTATTTAATAAATTAAATGTTTTATTATATTATTTTTGGAAAAACACGATGACAGACCACTTGACCACTGCTGAAGCAGGCAACGCATAGACGGCGCTGTCACGTGACACCTGTTACTTTTGGCAGCGCTGTTCAGAATGGGCCAATCACAATCAATTGTTACTGGACGATTTAAAAAATATATTTTTTATAGATACTGCTGTGGTGGATTGAACAAGTATGAATACTTGCAACTATCAGTTTCAATTACAATTTACTCTCCTGAGTGAAAAAAATGATATGATATGATATGTAAAAAGTTTTGAATGATTTGAATGCAGATCAATGGAGGATTCAGTTTTGTGAGCCATCTAGCGCCCCTTTGTGTAATGAAAACTCACAAAATAGGTTATTTCTGACAACATTTGGGTCGATATCAAAATATGTTGACCAAGTCATGTCCCTTGACTTTTTTAGTCATGAAAATGCTTTGAAATAGCAAACATAAAAAAATACATAAAAATGTATAACCTAACCTTGTAAAGTCATTTGTGTGTATTTATTTTGTACTTATTTTTAATAAAAGCATTAGTGCAAGGCTGAACAAATGTGCAAACAAGCAAAACAAAATTATTATTAATAATTAAAAAAAAATGTAAAAAGACTGTTTGATTTCTTGGCATCGGTGTTATCAATGTTAATACTTATGTTTAAAAAAAAAAAAGAATAATACAAAAAGTTGTGGAAAATAATTAAGGTCAGTATTCAGAGGCTGCTTAAATACACATATAGTGATTTTTCCACAAAAATATTTGGTGTTGTACCCATTTATCCCTCAAAATTTGGTGTTGTAAAACATTTAACACTCATTAGTGTTAACTTGGTGTTATCTTGCTTTGTTCGTGAAACAAAATTAAACAGCCAAGTTGTCCTTTATGAATAAAAATTTGTCAATATGTTACAAAATATTTACCTTCAGTGTTTATAGGCAAAAACTGAACTAAATGGAAAATTTCAATATTTGTCATACATTTTTGAGTGACTCATTTGCATTTCGGTCAGTTCCTCACCTAAATATGTTGTATGACTTTAGAAAACATAAACACAGCATGAGCCATATGGATTACTGTTTACGGACTCAGTTATTCACTATAGTTGGAAAGCAAAGTGTATTTTAAGGGAGCACACAACAACTGCACATCAATTTCGTCATGCATGAACCAAGAATTGTTACTGTGAGAATATGTAGTTAAAGATGCTCATTGTTGTACTAATAAGTGGTCTTTTATCAAAAATAAATGAACTGTATAGTTAAAATATTTTTATTTAAAATTAACAAAAATAATTTGTTTTAATGACATCCTTAACTTTAACTTTTAACTTTGTAGCATCTGTACGAACTCTGACTGATGTTTCGGCTGCCAATATTTATCTGCCAATTCTTAACCAAATTAAAACTATCTGCAAATCAGTTTTAAGCATGAAAATGCTGATATTTTGATTTTTTTTTTTTTAATGTTATGTAGGTTTATTTATTATCAACACACTTTGTAAAAATTCTGTGAATTCAAATGCACAATCTAGAAACAATAATAGCCACAGAATGTAGAATGGTTGGTACTCCTGAGAACATGTAATATTAAATTTTTTATAATTCTCGTTCTCACATTGAGGAAAAAACATTCTTACTGATGTGAGTTGTGAAAGTGGTGCTTGCCTATGCATGATGAGGTAAAACCATAAAAAATGCTTTGAAACCAGATGACTTTTTAGAGATTGGTATGGTATCCATTAAGCCTACACGATTGATTGAGTTACTATTGAAATTGCAATGTGGTCTTGCGTGATTAATAACCAGTGTGGCACTTCCCAAAAGCATCGTAAGCTTGAGTTTATTGTATAGGCCATTGGCGCTAATGGTTTCTACGATCTACTTGGCCTTAAAATATTTTTGGGAAATGCAGCCCATGAAATCTTAAAAATAGACTGTTTTTAGCGATTGAGTCAGAGCTTCAGTCAGCATTGTGTGAGCAAGCGGCGCCCTCTAGCGGTCTGGACAGCATTATCCATTATACCACAAAAGAATTTAAAAGGCTGTTTTGTTCATTTGGTAAATCATTTCAAACATACTTAGCCTTTGCTGAATGTCCCTGCATATTAGGCTGGGATAGGAGAATTTTGCCATAGAAAATTTACACATTGCTGTCTTTCTAGAATCTAGCTTTAGGCCACCACCATACATACTTTTAGCTTTTTACTTTTTTCTGACCTAATTTTTTTTTAATTCTCAGGTGTACTTGGCTGAAATCACTGCTGATCATCAAACATGTGCAAAGAGAAACATACATGGGCGAACACTGAAGGATCTTACAAAGGTATAACTTGAGTTTTTTTAACTAGACATTTTGAGCAGCTGTTATTTTAATGATTTATGCATATACAGATGATCACCAATAGAACTACCTTGTTGTTCATAAACCAAACTAATAATATACTGTTTGTCCACAGCTAGCCAATGGTTGGGAGTCTGCACCACCACATATGGTACGGCTAGATATCCGATCTCTTCTGCAGGACGCTGCTATTGAAGATGTAAGTCTCTTGATAAAGACTTGTTTAATGTTATAATTATATGTGAATATTTGTGGTTCACTGTCATGAACATACATCATCTCAAGGAGATGCCATGTGTGACATCACTTCCTGCACTTTGATTAAAGTAATTGTAAACTTGTGTTTTACAACTTCTTGATGTAATTAAAATGTTTTTTTTTTTTTTTGATAGGTGGAGATGGAAGATTTCAACCCATCTGAGGAAGAACTGAAAGCTGAATTGAGAAAGGATGAGGAGGATGAGACAGATCTGGTAGGACCTCTCTTTCATGCATGCTTCCTTTATCCAATAAATAAAACTGTGACTTTGTAGATAATTTATGCTTAAATTTTTATGCAATATTTCACCAAAAGAAGGTAAGTACACTTAAGTTTTCTTTCTCAATCCAAGTGGACAAAAACTAAATGAAAATAACAGTTTTCCTGAGGTAGTGGGGTGATTAAGTGTCATGCTCTTGATCATCTTTTTCGTTAATGCACTTTGTAGATGTTGGTGTTATTGCGAACGTCTTGATTTGTGTCTTACTCTTCATTAATATGGATCATTTAAATTATTTAAGCAAATATACTGGCAACAGCACACTTAATGTTATCTAACTAGATGCAGTCCACACAATATCTCTCTGAAGTGCTTGATCATTTCTCTCATATTTCTGCTGTCTATGTGTACAGCATAATCGTGTCTGTAAGGAAGAATTGTCTCTCTACATTTATTCTCCCATGCCTTTATACCAAATTTATTACCTCATATATGGTTCCACAGCCTTTTAACTATTAAATAAGTAAACAAGAGGTTGACCATTTAGAATTCTGAACCTCATTCACAATAGCATTGGTTGAAATGTGCATGTTATTTTGGGTCAATTTTAGTACATTTTTGGAGTGGTCAACATCAATGAGGATTTTGAAAAATCTCTAGCATGAAATCTTTAAAAGGGGAAAAAAAAAGAAAGAAAATATATATACAGTTGAAGTCTGTGTTTACATGCACTTTGGTTGAGGTCATTAAAATGCGTTTTTTTTTTTTTTTTTTTTTTTTTTTTAGCAAACTATAGTTTTATTAAGTAATTTAGGACATCTACTTTGTGCAGTTAAAGAGTCATTTTTCCAGCAATAGTTTACAGATAGATTGTTTCACTTTTAATTGACTATATCACAATTACAGTGGGTCAGAAGTTTAGATACACCAAGTTAACTGTGCCTTTAAGCAGCTTGGAAAATTCCAGAAAATGATGTCAAGCCTGTAGGCAATTATCACATTGATCACTGATTGCATGCAGATGCAATGACGACATTACATACAAGAACACTTTCTGGCCAAGGTTTTTTATATTTATTTCTTCTCTAGTCTACACCAGGCCCGAGCGGCTAGGCACGATGCAACAAAAGCAAACCACTCCCATTATTATGAATGATGCTGTCAACACTGGATGCGTCTATCACATTGTGCTGACAGTAAATGTCTCATTTTATTTTCCACTGCGTGCACTGGTGCTACTCCTGCCAACAAAACAAATAAACAGTTTAGAATGTTCGCTTTGACGTGTCCAGTGTAGACAGCCTCAAGATGCATTCAGCACTTCAGTCAACATTGTGTAAGCAAGTGGCGCCCTCTAGCGGTCTAGACATCATTATCCAGTATACATTATACCACAATAGAACTTAAAAGGGAGTATTGTTAATTTGGTAACTTTTTGTTTTACCATGATGAGGTTGACATTTCTGTAGAATTTCCCAACATATGCATAATATGAATGTGATATTCTATTATAGACAGTACGAACTTGTAAAATATGAGTTCTGTTGTTTTGAACTGCAAACACAAGATTTTGCAATGCAATGTCGCTCCTCTCCGGTGTAGACAGCATGTTGGAGGCAATAAAAATGTTGAACAATTGAAAGGTTGTGGTGTTGAAAAATAGCTGAACTGAAAAATGGCTTACCTGTTTTTTTTTGTTTTTTTTCATGAGATTTAAAAAAATATATATTTATAAAATAGGCTTCTATAAATGTCTAAATTTTACACAGCATTTCTCATGAAACAACATCATTGCTAGTATAAGTGACAGATTCTTTAAATTTAAAACCAGTTAATGTAAAACATAATTTTTTATATTTCTTAATGCTCAACTATGGCCCACTTTGTTTTCAACATGAGCTTTTTGTGTCAAGTGAAGTCTTGCAGAACAAAATGTATATTCACCGATTTGCCAAAATTTCAGTATCGGTACCAATGAACCAGTGAAAGTTCATGATTCTCGAATACTAATTTTGATACCACAGCAAAAATGTATACTAATACTAAAAAAAACTAATTTGTTTGTTTTAAGTTCTCAGGTAATTATTCAAGACCATTAAACAGTCAGTTATAAAATAAGAAGGAAACAAATTACAAACAATGGAACAACACTGTAAAACAGACTTTCTCATGTGTCATAAAGCTAAACATTTGGGAATTTCAAAATGTGCCAAGAAGTGGCAATTTCAGATTGTGTTTTGGAATGAAGCCAGATAATGGAGGGGGAAAAAAAGCCAAAGCTCAGTTTTTTTTTTGTTTTTTTTTTAATTCTACCTGTCATTTTCCTGCTCCAAATAATCTGACTTTAAACAGAGTTTTAAATTTATTGTAATTCTATGATATTCAGGCCACGTTCACACAAACACGTTTTCATTTGAAAACACATTAATTTCACCAAGTTTTGGTCTTCCGTCCACACTGAGACTTTGGAAACAGGATGCACAGGAGTTCAATTTTGAGTGTCATGGCAAAGGCTGTGAATACTTATGTACATGTGTTTTTTTTTTTTTTTTTTTTTTTTTTTTCTTTTTTTTTTTCTTCGTTTTTAATTTTTAATAAATTTGCAAAGATTTCAAACAAACTTCTTTCACCTTGTCATTATGGGATATTGTTTGTAGAATTTTGAGGAAAGTAATGAATTGAATCCATTTTGGAATAAGGCTGTAACATAACAAAATGTGGAAAAAGTGAAGCGCTCTGAATACTTTCCGGATGCACTGTAAATAAAATAAAATAAAATAAAAAAAAAACATTTACACCACACTTTTTTTTTTTCTTTTTTTGTGTGCGTTCATCCATTTGCCATTTGTAAAACAATGAAGAGATGATATGCACTCTGATAAACTTCTGTTGTTTTAATTGCATGACGTTTCGGTGCATAGTCGAAGATGTTTCTTCCTCAATGTGTGAAACAATCATATCATATTCACTCTCTTTTTATACAAACAACATCTCAGTGACATCACATGACTATGTCTTCAATCATGATTAGAATCAATCAGTGCTTAAAAGATCACCAGATGCTAACAATAATAGATACAATTAACAAATAAACACAAGAATCACAAAATATGCATGATTTTATATAATCACTAAACAAGAACAATCAACCAAGTGTGAAAGATCCAAACATTGGTCTTCACGGTTTAAATTCCCATAGCTGTCCAAACCAAAAAGCTTTACGTTTTAATAATTCATAATTTAAATTACCTCCTTTATAAGACCTTTGAGTTGTTTACTACTGTGACCCATCTCATTCAAATGTCTTGCTATTGGAGATGTTATATCTTGACATCTAATAGTTCACTTATGTTCGTTAATTCCAAGTTTTAGTTGTCATGATCATTTACTGATCTATATATATTTTTGCAAGGACATCTTAACATATAAATTACAAATTGAGTTGTACAGGTTATCAATGACTTGATCGTATAATATGTGTTTGTACAAGGACATACAAACTCTTTACATTTGATTCAGTTTTGACAGGCAGCACCGTTTGTACATGGGGAACAGCCCCGTATAAGCCCAGTGAAGGTGTTCCAAGTACAGTCTGAAACAACAGCACTTGTTGCACTTCTGACTATTTCTTTTTTTTACACCTGTGCATTAAGGGTAATTATGTGTGTTCATATGTTTCAATGTGGACTAGCAACCTTTGGAAATGTTTGAAAATGGCATTGTGGACAGAGCGTTATGAAAATGCCATTTTCAAGATTACTGTGGACGTGGTCTAAATGTGATTTATAATCATAAAGTTAGGCAAAGTATTACAGTATTCCTGAAGTCCCTTGGGACATTTTAATGTATTCTTCTACTGGCCTCAACACGTGATCAACCTGATCAATACCTTTTGCAAATTCTTTAGGGAAGAATGGCATCAGCAGAAATTGTGTAAAGCAGTATGAAGTATGTCAATACCATTTTCAGTGCCCCTTATCTTGGATGGATGCACTAATTTAATGCATTGTAGATATTCGCAGATGTCTAATGAACACCTGGGATGTTAAGACACTTTTTCAGATCTTTGTAAAGCATTAGATCTCTAACAACCTGTCTGTTCATTCCCAGACCTCAGAGTTCTAATTCATATCTTCAAAAACCACTAACAGTATTTTCTTTTTTTGCAATGTTAGCAGCATCATGTTAAAGATAGGGTTATTTGTTGATTGAATTTAGTATTTTTATACAGTTGAGCAACTGATGCTATTACAGGAATCCACACTAAAAAAAATACTAGTCATTGTCCCTTAAAATAAAAACTTCTGGCACCAAATGGCTGTTTTTAGAAACTACATAGAAAGCAGAAGAAAAGACAGCTACTAAATAAAAAAACGATTATTTCTATATATATGTATGTGTGTGTGTGTGTGTGTGTGTGTGTGTGTGTGTGTTGGTCTTAATGTCATGGGACATCCCAGACACAGTGGATACAAGAGAACAAATTGAATGATATCCTTAGCTACCAAGTTTGGGTACACAATGTGGGACTTTAAATTATATAAAGCCCAAAATACACTGGGGACAGAGTATGCACTCTTATAACCATTTACAAATTACTACGAAATAAACACTACAAAGTGAGCATTTTCATTTGACAACAAAATGAGTAATTCATCAACGATAGGGTATCAGTGATTCTGGTAGTAGTGTTAATTTCGTCAGACGAGACGAGACGAGACTAAATATGTTCGTCAACGACCTTTTTTTCCATGACTAAGACGAGACGATAACGAGACTGCACCAATGTCCAAAAACGCTGACTAAGACTAAATTAACATGCATTATTGTTGACGAAAAAAGACGAGACTAAAATGTTTTGCATAAAATAAAAACTAAGATAAAATCTCTCTTCATTTTCGTATACAATCGTCTCTACTTTTTCATCATGAGATAGAATATTCAGCTGTTACGCCTTCAAAATATTCCGAATGAGTTCGCGCTGTTGCTCTAGTAACGGTTACAACAGGTCTCATACTCCTGTGGCTGCAACACGAAACTACACGGAGCAAGAACACAACAATCATAGACAGTGGCGAACACGCGACGAGCGCAGACGACATGCTAGGTAGAAGGAAGAGGCTCGATATTTGGTCGCATTTTAGGTACAGTGATATTGACAAAAAGTCAGAATGTGTCATTATAACTGACGGGAAGCACTGCGGATTAACAATACTGGGAAAAACACCACCAACCTTAAGCGACATCTAAAGGCTAACCACCCACACATTCAGGGAAGTTAACTTAAATATACGTCTCGTAAGCTAATGCTGATTTTAGGCATCTACGCTGTAAATTAACCAGTTAGCTATGGTGTTGTTGCACATTATGCAGGTTATATATATTTTATGTAACTTATTTGCTTAATAAAATACTCTTCAGAACAAGTTCATCATTTGTGAATGTGTCTCTTAAATCAGAAAACCAGACACGTTTAACAAAGTGAATTCAACAAATCATTCAACAAGTGTATTTTGTCAGGTAATTATGACATTTAACCAATATTTGAGATGTGTGAAACATTATTTGACTGAAATGGTTATCTCAGAATTAATCTCAGAAATAATTTATTTAAAAAAAGACTAAAATGTTTTGAAACTTACTAAGATATATTGAGTTTTCTTTTGACTAAAACTAGACTAAAATGACGAGACTTTTAGTCGACTAAAACTTGACTAACAAAAAAAGATATGTGAATGACTAAATATGACTAAAACTAACAAGGACATTTGGCATAAGACTAAGACTAAATTAAAAATAGGTGACAAAATTAACACTATCTGGTAGTCATTTGTAAATTCACTGACAGCTAATTCACTGTAGGATTTACAGAGATAGTGACACTGATTTAAACTGCTAACCTGAGCTCATCAGTTTAAACCAGTTTCATGATTCTTTTTGGCTGATTCATTAAAGCCTGGTTCGAAAGAGTCATTTGTCCACAAATCGGGCATCATGGCTCACACTGTTTGTTGTTGAGTACAGGGAACTTATAAAAGCAGCATAAGGCACATTGACAGGGCATTTAATTCAGTACCTCACAAATAAATCAAATCTGACAAAATTGCATATGAATGCAGACAAAGTGATCACGTCTGTCGCCAACAGCTAGATCTTAAAATTATTGTCACCTTATTTTTTGTCACATTTGAGACCATTTTAGTTGCAGTCTGGTGCCCTGTATTATATAACCTGTACAGTGATTTTGAACTCAAATATTACTTGCATTGATGTTCAAGTGTGGTGGAGCATTCACAATCTTTTAATAGTGTGTATTTACAGCTTAAACTTCAGTATTGCAACCAATCAAGGCAAAGTGTGTGTGTTTATTTCTTGCCTATGCATTTTCACAAAGTTATACATTTTATAGTTTATTGTTTTCGAAAATTCTTTGACCAATAGAAAATACAATATAAAACTCTGTAATGGGAAATGTACACATTAGACTCCCCATTCCAGGAATAGGTTTATTAAATGGTCCCAGAAATGTAATAAAATGAATGTAGCTGTAGCTTCGTAGTTAGAAATCATCCAATTAGAAAGTTGTTGACATTCATGTCGATTAAAGTCAGTGAGCATTCTTTTAGGTCAGTGTTTCTCAATCCAAAACATCCTAAATGTGCACTGTTGGAGTCCTCCAGGACCAGGATTAACAAACACTGCATAAAGTCCTAAAAAATGCAATTTCTTATTGTAAGTTCTCTTAAATAATCATGTCAAACCTTTAAGCATCCCTTTTATCTTTAGGTTCAACACATTATCTTGGATGCTTATGTCAAAGGTGGTAGTCTTTAGATCTAATTAAGAAGCTAGTTATATGAATAACCAATATGAATGAAAATGCAATCATTTGACATGAAATTGGACTCCTTGCCTCTATTTCCTGTGTGTTCTACTCTTGGCTATTTTGTTTTATCCTCTAGTAACATATCTCTGCATCAAAGTAGAATGAAGCAGTCAAGGATGTACGAGTTGCCCTCAAGTAGGGTATTAAAATCTGCATGCTGTTGCATTCTGTACCCAATAGAAATTCCTTTGTCGTATACAAGGACTGTTTATCAATCAGGTTTCTGTGAGCTCAATGTTGTCTTGTTGTGATTTATTAATGATCTCTTTTCAAGCTATTCTCTTATCCAAAGCATCATCATTGCTTCCCAGCCCCTATTCTGTCCCTGTCTTCTGTCAGTCGCTCTTGTCACACTATCTGTCCCCTCTGTCCCTCATCACCTGAGGATTAACAGCCGGAGTGTCTCTCTGTAATATAGGGATACCTTCCGAAAAGCAAATGGGAGATGGACACTTCAGAAGCAAAACTCGGTAGGTATTTCTTTCTTGTGGTATTTTTAAACATTTGGTTTGTAAAATTTGCAAATTTAGCATTTTTTTAAAGACACTTTTCCGCAAAATATTTACTTAAATTTAAATTTAATTTTCATTTCACCTGCACGTTTTTATTGGCTATTTAATATTTGTTTTCATCCATATCTAAGTTTTTTTTTTTTTTTTTTTGTGATCTCCATGGAAAAAGGTCAAAAATTAAATAGTTACCCAAACATTTAAAAAAAACTGTCATTTACTTGCCCTGATCTTGTTCAAATCTCATATGCTGTAATTTTTTCTGTGGAATACACAAATAAACATTTGAAGAATATTTGTTGTCTTAAACAGCTTTAATATCAGTGAACTTTGTGTGTATTATACACATCTCATTGGACACCTATCAATCGCAACTGAAAATAAACTATAACAATACTTGGTCAGATTAGCACATAGATTAGCAGATTTGACACAATGTACTAAAATGTAAATGGTAGTAATGATACCTCTGATGTGGAATTGGTGATGACTCGAGACGCTATTTTGTCCTTCCAGACAAATTGGACGGTTTGGCAGGTGGAGGCAAGAGAAAGCGCAACACTATGTCCGGCATGGAGGACTTTCTTCAGCTGCCCGATGACTATGCCAGTCGAATGTCTGAACCTGGAAAAAAGAGGGTAATGTTCTATTCTTCATAATATTGTTTTATACATTCAATTGAATTGTTGATCTGTATTTTTATTCTGCTGTACTATAATCCCAGTTGGTGATGAGGAAAATTGTTGCACTCATCATAACTTACTGATGTTCCAGGTGCGCTGGGCTGATCTGGAGGAGCAGAAGGACGCAGATAGAAAGCGCGCGATTGGTTTTGTAGTCGGTCAAACCGACTGGGAGAAAATCACAGACGAGAGCGGCCAGATCGCTCAGAGAGCTCTGAACCGCACAAAGTATTTTTAGGAGATTTTGTAAAGACATTGTTAGTATAGCATTTAAGGTGAGTGTCTAGTTTCTTAACTTTCTGTGTAGCCAAAGTCAGTGAACTATTATAGATATTCTTTATATGGATAGACAGAGACATTGACAGTGTACAGTGTACTATGAGTATTCTGCAAAATGTTAGAACATGATTTGAAACGGCATGCTCATGATAACATGTACATAAGTATTCACAGCCTTTGCCATGACACTCAAAATTGAGCTCAGGTGCATCCTGTTTCCGCTGATCATCCTTGAAGTTTCTACAACTTGATTGGAGTCCACCTGTGGTATGTTCAGTTGATTGGACATGATTTGGAAAGGCACACACCTGTCTACAAGGTCCCACATTTAACTATGTATGTCAGAGCACAAGCCATCAAGTCCAAGGAATTGTCTGTAGACCTCAGAGACAGGATTGTATCAAGGCACAGATCTGGGGAAGGGTACAGAAAAAATTCTGCAGCATTGAAGGTCCCAATGAGCACAGTGGCCTCGATCATCTGTAAATGGAAGAAGTTTGGAACCACCAGGACTCTTCCTAGAGCTGGCCGCCCGGCCAAACTGAGCGATCGAGGGAGAAGGGCCTTAGTCAGGGAGGTGACCAAGAACCCGATGGTCACTCTGACAGAGCTCCAGCGTTTCTCTGTGGAGAGAGGAGAACCTTCCAGAAGAACAACCATCTCTGCAGCACTCCACAATCAGACCTGTATGGTAGAGTGGCCAGACGGATGCCACTCCTCAGTAAAAGGCACATGACCGCCCACCTGGAGTTTGCCAAAAGGCACCTGAAGGACTCTCATCTGGTCTGATGAAATAAAGATTGAAATCTTTGGCCTGAATTGCAAGTATCATGTCTGGAGGAAACTGCTCATCACCTTGCCAATACCATCCCTACAGTGAAGCATGGTGGTGGCAGCATCATGCTCTGGGAATTTTTTCAGTGGCAGGAACTGAGACTAGTCAGGATCGAGGGAAAGATGAATGCAGCAATATATAGAGACATCCTTGATGAAAACCTGCTCCAGAGCGCTCTGGACCTCAGACTGGGGCAAAGGTTCATCTTCCAACAGGACAATGACCCTAAGCACACGGGACAACTCTATGAATGTCCTTGAGTGGCCCAGCCAGAGTCTAGACTTGGACCCGATTGAACATCTCTGGAGAGATCTGAAAATGGCCGTGCACCGACGCTCCCCATCCAACCTGATGGAGCTTGAGAGGTCCTGCAAAGAAGAATGGGAGAAACTGCCCAAAAATAGGTGTCAAACTTGGAGCATCATACACAAAAATACTTGTGGCTGAAATTGGTGCCAAAGGTGCTTCAACAAAGTATTGAGCAAAGGCTGTGTATACCTATGTACATGTATTTTTTTTTATTTCTTTTTTTTTTCTCTCCACATTGTCATAGGTTTTTTTTGTAGAATTTTGAGGAAAATAATGAATTTTGGAATAAGGCTGTAACATAACAAAATGTGGAAAAAGTGAAGCGCTGTGAATAATTTCCAGATGCACTGTAACTCATGTAATTATGGTGCAGAAACAAAACACATTTATTGCAGTTATTTTCGTTAGCAAATAAAAAGTATTAGTAAATGTTTTTGTTTTTTTTACAAGATTTGATTTGATGTGGTTTATGTTAATGTGGTACACTATTGTTCATTACTAGTTCGTAATGCATTACCTAAAAACTACTTGGTACATTTTAGACTGTTAATATACAAGGTGTGAATATTCTTTCTTTTCAAATACTTATACGTTTTAAACAAAATAATTCTCACTTCATGTCTTTCAACCAGTCTTTTTCTTGTTTCAGGTCACCAGTCCATGAAAATCTTGATGTCTTAACTGTACTGACTGCTGAACAAACAGCTTTTTCCCTTATGCTCAGATACAGAAGCATAGTAAAGATCTATACTACATGTAATGGCCTTGGTGTAATATCTTGGAAAGCCCATTTTGTTTTATTCTCAATCTTATTTTAATAGGTTAAGTATTGTGTGAAGTTTTGTGACAGCAATACATTTGCTTGTAGGTGATATCCTTACTTTTTGGTGTTTTTTTTTTTTTTTTTTTTTTAAAACATTTTTATTCCATAGATCTGATGTATTCAGCTCTAAACTGTAATGTAGTTTACATAAACATATACACACTTAATAAAGGTTAAAAAACAGCCTCATAAAAAACCTTTATACAATTACCCTTTCAGTCTTTATTTATGTTGCCTTTATAAAACTCTGTCTGTCTCTCTCTCTCTCGAACTGTGAAACTTCTCACTCGTCTGTAATTTAAACATTGATGCAAGATACCTTACCAATAAGCTTGACTTATGAAGTGGTTTGCTGCCTTCTCATGTGGATAAGAATGTTGATTGACCGTTCCGTTCCTGCTGTTATTGGAATGCTGTCATTGGGTTAGCCACATAGGTTGCCAGGAAACATTTACAGGGATTTTGCACTAAAGACTGGTTTTGGCTTGGCTGTATTAGAGCCTTCTATAATCGTTATGGATTCATACATTTGTTTTGTGTATATGTAATATGCCACGTGTGCGGGACTGAGAGGTTTCATGCCAAAAAATTTCAATGTTCAAACATTAGCTCCATGCATTGTTTTTAACACAGACATAATCTGGTGTTGTCACACAAATAGAGATGCAATACATTTAGTTAATACTCTGATACATGTTCAAAATATACGATTCGTAATTAGTGAATTAATTTCTAAAGTAACAGTGTTGCTGATTCTAGTAGTATTGTATTTTTTACTTAGACGAATGTCCATCACTTTGGCAGAATGTCTTTTTATTGCATTTACAGAGACTTTAATATCATTATTTGTGCAGATACAATTTGTTGCAATAGCATATTTGGGTCTTTTATTGAATGCACACTGGGTATTAGTACACTCGTTTTGTCAAGTGGTACACCCAACAGACTGGGGCCTGGTAGCTCGTGGTAAATACACTGGCTACCACCCCTGGAGTTTGCTATCTCCTAGTTTGAATCCCAGGGGGTGCTGAGTGACTCCAGCCAGGTGTTCTTAGCAACCAAATTGCGCCAGTTTCTAAGGAGGGTAGAGTCACATGGGGTAACCTCCTCATGATCGCTATAATGTAGTTCTGGGGCGTGGTGAGTTGGCCGTGGATGGCGTGAAGCCTCCTCTCACGCTATGTCTCTGTGGCAACGCACTCAACAAGCCACATGATAAGATGCGTGGGTTGACGGTCTTAAACGCGGAGGCAGCTGGGATTCGTCCTCTGCCACCCGGTTTGAGGCAGGTCACTACGTGACCACAAGGACTTAAAAGTGCATTGGGAATTGGACATTCCAAATTGGGTGAAAAAAAAGATAACATAATTATTGTCGAAATAAATAAGATAACGCAAAAGGTAAGTAGAAAAAGACTGCTCCTCAATCAGTGGTAAATATACATTGTGAATCTAACGTACATGGATATTCCAAAATATTGACCACTCACAGGTGAAGTGAATAATGTTGAATATCACCTAACAAGGCCACAGGTCAAGGTCTGGGTAGATTCGCTGGCAAATTAACAATCGGCTCATGTAGTCAACATGTTGAATGCAGGAGTAAAGACCTGAGCGAATTTGACTAATTGTTCTGACCAGAAGACTGGGTCAGAGCGTCTCTGAAATGGCAAGGCTTGTGGGGTGCTCCCGGTCAGCAGTGGTGAGTACCTAACGACAGTGGTCTGAAGAGGGAAAACTCATAAAATGGCTACAGGGTGTTGGGCACCCAAGGCTCATTGATGCGCAAGGGCAACGAAGGCTATTCCCTCTTGTCCGAACCGACAGAAGGTCTGCTGTGGCACAAGTCTGAAAATTTTAATGATGGTTTCTGTAGGCATGTGTCCCAATAAACAGTGCATCGCACCTTGCTGCATATGGGGCTGCGTAGCCACAGACCGGTCAGAGTGCCCGTGATGATCCATGTCCTCCGTCAAAAGCGCCTACAGTGGATATGCGAGTGTTAGATCTGGATTTTGGAGCAGTGGAAGGAGGTCACCTGGTCTGATGAGTCCCGTTTTCTTTTACATCATGTGGAGGGCCATGCACATGTGCACCATTTGCCTGGAGAAGTGATGGCACCAGGATGCACTGTGGGAAGACGACAAGCCAGTGGAGGGAGTGTGATGTTCTGGGCAATGTTCTGCTGGGAATGTTTATGTGGACAGTAATTTGACACATGTCACCTACCTAAACATTGTTGCAGACCAGGTACATCCCTTAATGGCAATGGTATTCCCTGATGGCAGTTGCCTCTCTCAGCAGGATAATGTGCCCGCCCTGAACATGTTGATTGGGAATGGTTTGAGGAACATTTAGCATTTGAGTTCAATGTGTTGAATTCAATGGGTAAATTCGACTGAGCATCTATGGTATGTGCTGGACCAACAAGTCTGATCCATGGCATCTCCACCTAGCAATTTACAGGACTTGATAGATCTGCTGCTATTAACCATTTCAGAGCAATTGTCATTTGTGTCTATGGAGAAGAAAAAGAGGAGAAAAAAACATTGATTTAAAGCATAATGATGGGTTAACCATGGGTTAACCATTCATTTAATGCATAATGATGGGTCAACTGCTCCCTCTAGAGGGACACTGCACATTTTGTATATCTCCCTTTTTTTGACACACCCAATTCAGGTCTTGGAGTCTTCACTAAGGAGCAATGAGTTATCTAATATGTGAGATATTTAAAATGTTTAGTGTTATTTTCTAGTAAATATGTACTCACTACCTATCAGTATTGTATTGGTTACCTCCAGGTCTTCTGACATTGTCAGAGCTATACCCTTATCGGAATCATTCCAGTGCACTGAAACGTCCTTAGAAATTCCCAGAATACCCCTTAAAAACCAGTGAGCATTGCTGCTCCCTATGGCCACATACACACTACAAAGTTTCAGGAGTGACAGCCGCATTTCAATGCTGGAGTGAATCCCTAAATTTTCATTCCATGTGTATATGGAATACAGGAGTCAACGATTGACAAGAATTAACCATAGCAATGCTGCAGCTTCTCACACCTGGGAGCAAGAAACAAAAATGCCAACAGTTTAACCCGTTTTGTACTCATTATTTTTGAGCAAAGAGATTAACATCTGGCAGTGATTAGTTAGCTGCCATCAACAGAATCACTGTGTTTTGTTCATGTGCCTTTAAGTGGTTGCTTTTAAAGAGCAAGGTTTTTGGCCGGTAACGTACCGGGTTGGTTGTCACTACCTGAATTTTCCGTGAGTTAATTTGATTGTAAAATGTGGTTGTCACGGTGTGCAAAACAGGATTAAGCACTAAAAGGTGAACTAGCAACCATATTTAGCTGCAGTGTGTACTTGGCAAGTGTTTCCTTAATGGAAATGTCATCATGTCTTCTGAAGTTTCTCAAGTCACTAGAGGATGAGTGCTAGTGTAAATGTATGGAGACAAAGCCTTGATTTCTCTTTAAAAGAGATTAACAAAACACCCCCGTTACTATAGATTAATTTGTGTATTCTCTTTCATAACGGTACTTTATTTTTTACATCTATAACTGAGATGCTCAATGACATGTTATACAGCTATGTTGATATAGCAACTATGGAAAAATGCCAATCATGTTGTGGGTAGTTAAGTCATCAGTGACAGGAGAACTGCAGTTGATGGAAGAAAGCTAGGTTAGCATTTCTGTTCATCACAATGTCTGTCACATGCAGCTCGGAATGTACATCATTTTAAATGTGTCCTTAATCTAACACCTGATTCAATTCATCTCATCAGTAGAGTGCTCCAAAAACTGAAGTGGGTGTGTCGGATAAAGGAGACATACAAAATGTATACATTGGTGGGCACTAGAACAGGTTTGAAAACCCCTGGACAATTAACCTTTTCCTGAACTAGCAAGTGTTCCCCGATTTATTCCAGAAGCACGTTTTCATTTTCCGAGCCCTAATATTTTGACTTGCATCAGTATATGTAAATTTAAGGAGTTGGTACATAACATGAAGCTATGGCCTGAAGTTAGTTACATTGATATCATCAACTACTTCGGAGTTATGTCAGCCAACAACTGCACAATTTGAGCTTGAACTTATTTTTACTCCAACAAACACTTCTGCAACCCAGGTTTTAATTTTTAGTCCCGTGAAGTGCCTTGACAAGCGCAGTTTTCTTTGGCCTGTTGACGTTTCCTACTAAAACATGAAGCTGGGATGGGACCAATAGGCTTCAGCTTACATCACAGCTCCCGGCAGAGCCATATATATATATGTATACCCCTGCTAATGCTTCTCATGCCATAGCCGAAGTTCAGTAGGAGAAACTGAGAAGCGTTTTCAATACAGATTCCAACACTTTTCCACTTGAGAACGAACAATGACCACGTTACTACATAACCATAGAGGTTTTTGCTTGTGACGTAGCGGGAGCCGTTGTACAAGTTCAATGCTTGCGAAGAAACAAGAAACAAAGAATAAAGAACAGTTACTTGTGCTGTACATCCCAAGAAACCTCTGAAAAATGACTGCATTAAAAATATAAATACATCTCCAGCCACTTTCCACACATCCAGCTCCCGTGTGCATGCTCCATTCCTGAAGTATCTTCCTTAAGCCCTTTTCCCTACAAATACAATTGCCCTCCACTCTAAGAGCTGCAGAAGGCTGAATGGTGAAAACAGTGTTTTGGAACTTAAGCGATTCTTATTGGAAATTCTGTTTGGAATGACACTGCATCATGGATTGTGCTCACTTCGAAGTGCCCTGTAAAGGTATCATCAGCACAGGTGAGAACAGAGCCATGTGCGCTGATTGGGGAGGCTAGGTTCTTGAAAACATTTGATTGGACAAAATGAATGCAGTAAGTTGCCACATTTTTCTGGGTCTGTTTTGCTGAAAGAGATATTTTCTGGAAAATAATTTTGCCATTAAGAATTTCGCTAATATATAGTTGTCCTGAAAGCTAATGGACACAGACTAAAAGCAACAAAATATACATTTTATGGGTTCCTTAAGGGATTAATTATCAAAGCCTGAAGGCACATGACAAAACAAGATGGCAGCGATTTCATTGAAGTCCTTCTATGGGGTCCTGTCTAGAAGGTACCCTCCCTGTTACCTAAAGTTTTGTGAGAGCCATATGTGACATTCACACACTGATTGTGTATACCCCTAAACCTAACCATACCCTTCCACTAAATTTAACCCTAAACCTAACCTTAGTAACAGCGAATGAGACTCATGAGACGTAAGGCTGAAACATACTCTATGCAAGTACATGAACGCAGATGCTAGCCCTTGGGACGCCACGTTGCAATGCATAGTCCGGTTGTTTAAAGTGCATTTTGCATTAACGTGTGAACAAATGTCAGTACTCAATGGGGCGATATAGTTACATTCAAATGTCTGCCATTAAAATGGGTGTGTTATTCAGGTAAGTTGTTGTAAATATATTGGCTTTTACTTTTCAGATCCCAATGATGCATGTAATTGAGCTCAGTAGGTTAAAATTGTTGTTCTGTCTGGATTTCTGTCTTCTCCTAAAGGGCTGGTCACACTACATTTCACACTCAATTCAAATGTATCCAAATGCTGCAGACCGGAAATGCAAGCTCTGTTGCAGAAATTTCGTACTTCGCTGCTTACCAAGGTTCTAGCTTGGTGAAATCTGAACTGTGGATATTTATGACGAGAGGACACGTGTCGAATAGAAGATCTAAATGTCACACATGGACCTCTTGTCTCAATACAAAGAATTCATAGTTTAAAGCTGTGTTTTATTGTTGCAGGAAAGTGAGTAGACAATATTTTTTAGCATTTGTAATATGTTATTTGTGATGTATTATTTACTTACACCCAGAGTCCTCCTGCATGACATCATATCCTGTTGTTGTAGGGGGAAAAAAATTGCGTTAGTGTGACCGCCCCTTTATGGAGATCGGAAACAGAAAACAGTGCGACAGCAATCAGAATCGTCATGGAACAACCCAGTGGTTGAGCAAGAAAACTGTGGAAACTATAACGCAATATTTGCAATTTATGTTGCTTGAAAATATTTGTATTTAGTCAATATACACTGCTACTTTTGAATCACTGTAAATGGACAAAGATAATTTTTGGCAACTTTTTGTGTAGTTACAGCATGTACCAGCAATTTTCAAATGCTAATCAGCCAAACCTTGAACCCAGTATGCTCATTCGTAGCCTCACATTTTTATTCTGTTGTTACAATTTAAGAATAGCTGCACCCAAGAAACACCTGATTATGCAGTCATCATAAATAACAAAGCTGTTTGCGATATGGCTTTGTGCTAGCTGAACAAATAATTTGAATGGGATCCAAACAGGACAAAGGTGTCAGTTCTTCAGTGCGAAAAGCTCAATGTTCACTGCCATTGGTGCCACACTGCGTGTTAACAATTCAAACGTGTCAGAAGTTGTCTTTCAGTTGGCAAGGCTGTGGCTGTTAATGTCCACCAAATGAGAGAACGTGCCTTTAGGCATGCTGCATGGAGGCATGAGGACTGCAGATGTGGCCTGGGCAATAAATGGCAATGTACGTACTGTGAGACGCCTAAGACAGCACAACAGAGAGACAGGAAGGACTGCTGATCGTCTTTGCAGTGGCAGACCATGTGTAACAACACTTGCACAGGATCGGTTCATCCGAATATCACACCTGAGGGACAGGTACAGGATTGCAACAACAACTGCCCGAGTTACACCAGAAATGCACAATCCCTCCATCAGTGCTCAGACTGTCAGTGCTGCAGGCTGAGAGGATGGACTGAGGGCTTGTAGTACTGTTTTAAGGCAGGTCCTTATCAGACATCACCGGCAACAACGTCGCCTATTTATACAAACCCACCTTCGCTGGACCAGACAGGACTGGCAAAAAGTGCTCTTCACTGATGAGTCGCGGTTTTGTCTCAACAGGGGTGATGGTCAGACTTGCGCATATCGTCGAAGGAACGAGCGTTACACCGAGGCCTGTACTCTGGAGCGGGATCGATTTGGAGGTGGAAGGTCCGTCATGGTCTGGGGTGGTGTGTCACAGCACGAGAACGCAAGAACACATAAGGATGCACATTGAGAAACAGCCTATGTATTTGATCAAATAAAGTATATTTACCACAAATCATGTGACCCATTATGTCTGCTGTCATAGTTGGCATTATATGAAATGTTGAGATGGCAAATTCCTTGTTTTATGTTACTGTAACAGCCTTACAGTAGTCCTGGTATGTCTATATTGCATGGGGTAAATATCTCTTGCAATAATAACGACAGTAAATAAAGCTTAACATTGAACTTGAAACACTGTGCCTGTTAGCTCTTCTGTTACGTTTACACGGTGATGTTTATGGTTGCTGTCCAATCACTTAGCACAAGTAAGCAGCTCCTAATAGCCAATCCTGACGCAGGAGGGGGGAATTATACAGGTGGAAAAGCAAGCGAGCACTCTAAAACCTAATTCACAATAGGCATTGATCCTGGGATTTCCCCAGAATAATTGCAGAGGAGCCTTCTGTGTGAATGCAAGCTTGAGCCAGAATGTGAGATTTTTCCCCCACGGGATCAGACTCTGTTAACATTGCCAGGATCAATTCCTTTTCGTGTTTGTGCGAATAAAATGCAAAGAACGTGAAGGGTGTGTGAAGTTGTGATGACACAGTTACAAACAAAATATGCTATAAGAAGACTACAATGGTTGTGACCTGGAGTGAAATAAGACCAGGGAGTTACTCGCATCCACGCAGACAAAGAAATCACCCGTTAGCTTGGTGATACTGTAAGTGATGCATGTTTATGAGAAAAAAGTAATTGTACGGTACTTGCCTGGTGTAGCATACATACCAACACGGAACAATAGCAAATCTGCACCATGGTTCAATGGGTTTTCACTAGTTTGTGGTCTTACGTCTCAGTACTTGCTCAAGTTTCAGTACAAACTCAAATGTGTGTCGTGACCAGTATTGAGTGTAATCCAAATACAAAGTAATTAGTTACAGTCATTTAATTACTTTTAAGTAAAAAATCGTGCAATGCATTACATTTTAAATTCCTGTTATCATATCATTTACTGACTTTCCAATAATTTAATTACTTTTAAATACATTATAGGGTCATGCTTGCTTCTGATAATTTATTTATGTACAATACATGAATTTTGGCCCCATAACGAGTCATTGTGCAGGAGAAATGTGAGGTGCTGAATGTATGACTTTTGTGTAACTATGAACAATATAAATATTATTTAACATTTTTTGAGTGGAAAAGTGTTATAACTTGAAAGTAATGTAATTAGTAATGTGATTACTTTTTTAATTAAGTAATTAGTAAAGTCATCTGTTTTAGGGAAATCATTTGTAATTTGTAGTTGATTAAGGCACACACCTGTCTGTATATGGTCCCACAGTTAACTGTGTGCATGTCAGAGCACAAACCAAGCCATGAAGTCCAAGGAATTGTCTGTAAACCTCCATGACAGGATTGTATTGAGGCACAGATCTGGGGAAGAGTACAGAAATATTTCTGCAGCATTGAAGGTCCCAGTGAACATAGTGGCCTCCATCATCCGTAAATGGAAGAAGTTTGGAACCACCAGGACTCTTCGTAGAGCTGGCCACCCGGCCAAATTGAGCAATCGGGGGAGAAGGCCCTTAGTCAGGAGGTCACTCTGACAGAGCTCCAGCAACTTCCAGAAGAACAACCATCGCTGCAGCACTCCACCAATCAGGCCAGTATGGTAGAGTGGCCAGACGGAAGCCACTCCTCAGTAAAAGGTACATGACAGCCCGCCTGGAGTTTGCCAAAAGGCACCTGAAGGACTCTCTGGTCTGATGAAACAAAGATTGATCTCTTTGGCCTGAATGGCAAGCATCATGTCTAGAGGAAACCTCACCTGACCAATACCATCCCTACAGTGAAGCATGGTGGAGGCAGCATCATGATGTGGGAATGTTTTTCAGCGGCAGGAACTGGGAGACTAGTCAGGATCAAGGGAAAGATGAATGCAGCAATGTACAGAGACATCCTTGATGAAAACCTGCTCCAGAGCGCTCTGGACCTCAGACTGGGGTGAAGGTTCATCTTCCAACAGGACAACGACCCTAAGTACAGAGCCAAGATAACAAAGGAGTGGCTACGGGACAACTCTGTGAATGTCCTTGATTGGCCCAGCCAGAGCCCAGACTTGAACCCGATTGAACATTTCTGGAGAGATCTGAAAATGGCTGTGCTGTGTGAAAATGACGCTCCCCATCCAACCTGATGGAGTTTGAGAGTTCCTGCAAAGAAGAATGTGAGAAACTGCCCAAAAATTGGTGTGCCAAGCTTGTAGCATCATGCACACAATACTTGAGGCTGTAATTGGTGCCAAAGGTGCTTCAACAAAATATTGAGCAAAGGCTGTGAATACTTGTGTACATGTAATTTTTTTTTGTTTTTTATTTTTAATAAATTTGCAAAGATTTCAAACATCTTTCACGTTGTCATTATGGGATATTGTTTGTAGAATTTTGAAGAAAATAATGAATTTAAATCATTTTGGAATAAGGCTGTAACATAACAAAATGTAGAAAAAGTGAAGTGCTGTGACTACATTCCGAATGCACTGTATGTTTGTGTCACGAGGGAGGGTGTGGTGAAAGTGACTAACACCTCATATCAAGGTGTGCATAATTCTTCGTAAAATGGTCCAAGAAGGGATTTAACTGCCACAGAAAAGTAAAACATTTTAAAAATAATTTTCAGACAGATGCAGCACTCTTGAAAGAGCTAAACTATTGATGCGTGGCCACCGGACAATCAAATGTTTTGTTGCAAATAATGTGGCGCAAAAAACACATGGAGAAGAAAAGGCACAAATTAACTGTAAAAGACTTGAAGAATAATCTTCTGGATCCATAATGGACACAGGGCACCACTTCAAGTCAGGTGCCAGCAAAGTGGAGGAGGGGTACTGGTGCGGGCTGCTATCATTAAGGATGAAGTAGTTGGACTTTTTCGAGTTGAAGATGGACTGTATATCAACTCTCAAACGTACTAAAAGTTTCTGGAAATTTCTTCAAGCAGTGGTACAGGAAGACGTCCTCAGCATTCAAGTAGACCAATCTTTATGCAGAACAATGCCCCATCACAACCATACAAGTCCTCCACTGCTTGGCTAGCCAGCAAGGGCCTCAAAGATGCCCAAATAATGACTTGGCCCCCTTCCTTCCCTTACTTAAATCCTATTTAGGACTTGTGGGCCCTTCTCAATCATGATATTTACAGTGAGGGAAGACAATAGTCCTCTTTGAACAGCATTTGGGAGGCTGTGGTTGCTGCTTCAGTGAAAATTGATCGTGAACAGATAAAGAAACTGACAGACTCCATGAATGGAAGGCTCATGGCAGTTATTGTAAAGAAGGGTGGCTATATAGATCACTGAATATTTTTGAAAGGCCAAAACTTGTATTTAATTGTCAATTTGTCTTACTTATTTGTTGCACTTTAAAAATTGAGAATAAACAATTGAGTTGGGAGAAATAATTTTTGTAATTTAGTTGTCTAATTATTGTGCAGACTTATATATTCCCCTGAGAAAGACAAAACTCACTTTTTCTTTAAACATTCAGGTTTGAGGTTCAATAACATTTTGGATTGACTGAGAGCATTGTACTTCAACAATAAAATTAATCTTGAGGAATACAAATTGCTTAATAATTGTGCACGCAGTGTAGAGAGCTCTGTCTCTTTCAGCATCTTGTGGCGTCTCTGCTCTAACCCTTGCTTTAATGTCAAATACCCACATACTGTATACTTTCAGTGCTCTACTGGGTTGCGCAATGTATTGATTTGTCTTGAAGTTAATAATCATACATAAATATAGCAAGCGGAGCTGTTGAAGGGACTTTATTTCCCTCCCCTTGCACACACATGGTTGAAAAGACTAAAATCTTTGCAGAGCAATGTTTTCCAATATATAGAAAATGAAGATTTTCGCTGCTAATATAATTTTTGATTCATTCTTCTAATTTGAAGGGTAAGTGACAAGTGAAATGACAAGTTGCATCTGAACTGCCCTGGCATCTTGTTAAGTTGGAGAATGTGTCCTGACTAAATGTCACATGAATAAAGTGCTAGTGCTTCATATTTCTGAACCGCTGAACAGATCATCTGCATTTGTTCTGACAAGGCCCTCAACCGGATCTGCTGATCAAAGATGACAGCATAAGACCACAGGTAAGCCTTTGATATATCACGCACTAATAAAAATTATATAATTAACACTTTATTTTTCATTGCACATTTATAAGAGTATTTTGACACTTTTAAAACTAATATGTAAAAGATTTAAATAAAGATTTTTTTACCTAACTTTTTTGTCCTGTTTTCAATCAAACTGTTAAGATATAGCGGTATTCTTATTTAGTTTTTTTTTTTTTTTATATATATATATTGAAACCATAGCATCCCATCTGAACAGCGCCTACACTTTGAACAAATAATGATATGGCACCATCCTCTGTGCATACACATAATACAAAAAACTAAACAAAATATTCTCACCCCACACTATAGCTGATGGTCCCTGCATTGATAATTCTTTCTTACACATGTAATGTATGTTTTTATAATTTCAACTGCCATTCACCACAACCTATTTAAATATTAATAATCAAGTCTGAATGTTGCAATAACATAGTGCACTACATGACAGAATTGGTATTCATATCAGCACTGCAACTTTTTTCCTTAATACTCAGATGTGTTATAGAGCACACCCCTTTTTCATGGTTGTTTTAAGTTTAAAAAAAAAACAATAAAGTTGCTATATCATTGCAGCAACATTATGTAATTTTATAAGTGCATTTTTTTTGTATTATAATATTTTGTTTATGGTTTGAGATGCATAGCTGTCAAAAAGCATAAAAAATACAAGACTACACAGCACCAGGGTGGTTTAGACTTCCCTGATACAACTTTCAATACAGTAACTTCCAAAATAATTTCAATCATAGTACCTTGTTGTTAGCTTGGTACTCAAAACAAGAGTGACAGCTAAAGACTTGAAGGAATCATTGGAACTGGTTAACATCTCTGTTCATGAGTCTACTATACAGCAAACATTAAAAATGCACGGTGTCCATAGCAGGACATCACGAAGGAAGCCGCTGCTCTCCAACAAAAATTGCTGCACGCCTAAAGTTTGCCAAAGACGACCTTGACACTCCACAACGCTTCTGGGGAAATGTTTTGTTGACTGATGGGAAAGAACACTCAGCACTATGTATGGCATAAAAAGGGCACCGCATACCAACATGAAAACATCGCAATGGTAAAGTATGGTGGAAAAAGGGCACCACATACCAACATGAAAACATTATTCCAATGGTGACATACAGTGGAGGGAGCATCATGATTTGGGGCTGCTTTGGGCCTGGACTGACTGCCATCATCAAGGGGAAAAATTATTTCCCATGTTTATAAAAAAATCCTACAGGATAATGTCAGGGTGGCTGTGCCAGCATAAGCTCAGTAGAAGTTCGGTAATGCAGCAGGACAATGACCCTAAACATTGAAGTAAATCCACAAAAGAATGGCTTCAAAAAAGTAAATCCACCTTATGAAGTGGTCCAGTCAAAGCCCAGACCATAACCCAATAGAGATGCTGTGCAATGACCTTAAGAGAGCCGTTTACACCAGGCATCCTAAGAATATGGCGAGAAGAAACAGTTCTGTAAAGAAGAATGGTGCAAAATTCTTTCTGAACACTGTGCAGATCTAATACGCAGCTAACAGAAACACTTGGTTGAGGTTATTGCTACCAAAGGAGGATTGTCCAGTTATTAAGTCCAAGGGTTCACTTACATTTTTCACAACACTGTGAATGTTTAATGGGATGTGTTTGATAAAGACATGAAACATTATCATTGAGTGTGTGACAGGGCAGAGGGCGGGATCGTTCGTGATTTGACACGCACATATAACAGACAGCTGCCTGTAAACGCTCTCTCTCTGTCGCACCACCGTACACAGGTGACCTTTATCCCTCTCGGAGGGTTGATTCGCTTGATAAGGGGCTGGGTGTGTAAAACCACCACTTGGCCCAACCCTCCGCCCTGTCAAAGTGTTGTTGGCTTAAGCACATTGTGTTTGTCTATACTTGTGACTTTGATGAAGATGAGATCACATTTTATGACAATTAATGCAGAAAACCAGCTAATTCCAATGGGCTTGTTCTTTTCTACTCTTTATACGCATTATACTTATAATATCAGGGGACAGACAGATAACTATGAAAAAACATGAAATTGCATCAGAAAACAAAGTTTCAACAGTTATAACCATTATTATATAGATATTAATATGCGTGTATAGAAATATATATAATGTTAACAGTTATGTCAGTTATATGCTCTATATAATATATAAAGTAATGGAAACATAAAACATAAAAATATTTATTTGGTCCTCTAATGCAAATAGGTCAAAACATGTTGTGGATGTATTAATGAAATAATTCCCTCTCCTTAATCTTAACTGTGTAATTATTTTTTAATTGCTTACATTTATCAAAGTTTAGGAATTTGAATATGATCATCTTTGTTGTTAGATCAATCAACATTTTATGGCAGGAACACACTGTGTTAAGGCATAACGCTTCAGAGTAGGAATCCATATCCTGGAATGGTTCAGTCAGAGGAAAGAGCTTCTTTTACAGCCTGTGGTACTCTGCTTAAATAATACTGATGATCCCGTAGTGTCGCCAGCACCCCCGCAGAATTCATCTGCTTCACATCTGCATCATATCTATATGCATTACCATGCATGTCTGTCAGTTTACCTGCAGATGAAAAAGAACAGCTTTACACTTATAGAAACAACCAGTCAAAAGTTTGAATACACTTGACTGAATTTACGTTCAACATGATCTTTAATAGCTTTTGATATAAAGGTTTATTATCTTTAAACGCAAGACACGACATTTGTAAACAAAAGTGTCTAAATATTCATTTCTTTTATAAACTAAAAATCTATTTATTTGTTATGCTTTTTTAATGGATGAGTTGGACTAATAGTGAAGGAAAAGATGCAAACAAGTGTCCTGCATACATGGGAATAGGGTTGTCACTTTGGAATTTGAAAATGCATTTTCTGACCGTCCTTTCCCACACCCCCACCTGAGTTTTAGCACAACGTGTCGACTTTTCAGATGGTCGTAGGCAAAATGTTAAAGGAATATTGAAGTTAAACTAACTTTACCCTGCTGGGGTGGTCCCTCAGAAATATTTCGGTGTGACGCCAACAGCTGAAATATGGGACACATTGTGTCCCATATTGATTCAATATTGGATGCATCATTTCATCTATAAATATAGGATAATCCTGTATTTTATGGGGCGGCTGGGAACCCTACATGGGAACTCAATAAATACTGTTTAAAATGAATCACAGGAGGATACTACATGAAGTTAGTTGAGAGAATGCCCAGAGTGTTCAGAACTGTAATCTAGGAAAAGCATGGCTACTTGGAAGAACCTACAATATAAGAACATTTGGATTTTCTTAACCATTTTTGGTTTCTACAACACTTTCAACAGTGTTATTTCATAGTTTTGATGATGACTTTATTATTATTCCAAAATGTGGACAAGAAAAATAATAGAGACTGAATATGTGTGTTCAAACTTTTGACTTGTAACTTATATAGCTTTACTAATTTTTTTTTAAGAAAGGCGATGTGTAAGAAATGACACACCTCCAACTGCATGCAGAATTGCCTCTGGTGCACACGTGTCCCACTTCTTACAACCCGGACTGGCGAAAACATAAGCAGAGGCCTTTCCTTCCACCAACTGGATGATCTGCCAGAAAATAAGATGCGATTAGATCGATTTTTATCACAATATTGACTCACTGAATTATGGCTAACGACTCCCCACCTTATTCCCAGCTCCTCCCACTCTGATGACATCATGAGGCTCCATGGCTTGGATCGTGTCAGTCACTAGTTTATTGCTATGGGATCGTGTGGTGGTGACGATTCTTTTACCATCTGGGACCTGATGGAGTTGGAACCCAAATGAGCCCAAACCCAAAACTCCCCATAACGTCCTGCCCAATGTAGCACCAGCCCCCATCTGAGTAAGCACAGAACATAGAGCAGGATCATTAAACCCAGCCTCTTTCACATACACTGATGCAAGTATGATTGACAGACAGGATGGACCTGGTAGTTGTGAAAGGGTTGATTGATGACTCCAGCAATGGCTGTCCCACCATAAGCAATGCCTATTAGCACTGTGACATGGTCCAGAAGTCCTACAATAAAACACCACTTCAAATGAATAAATAGATTAAAAAAAACAATCTATGCAAAGTGTTTATTAGATAACCCCAACATTAAAACATTGCTCTCCTTTTGAACCCCTCAATACTCTTGTACATAATGATGGGAAATTACTTCCTGATGACATAGCTTAGCACTTGTTGGCTATATCCTCAACCAACAATAATGAGTGCATTTACATGTACATCGGTTTAACTACCTAAAAACAGCTTATTTATAAAAATCAAACAATGCAGAAATAATGTGTTTAGATGACATTTGAAATCATCTGATGACTCATCTTTTTATATCAAATTGTGAACGGTCACATGCACAACACATTGAATAAACCAATAAGAATGCTGGTAAAGGTATATACATGAAACATGAAATTGGGGTAATGGGCAAAAAAATGTTTTCTATTATCATGTTAAAAACTGTTAAAGGCCTGACCACGCAGTGAGCTAGTAAACATGCACACCAATACGCAGATAACTCCCCAAAATGTTGCTTTCTTTTTAAAAAAAAATCTGACAAAGCAAGAGAAATGCATTTAAATGAGATTTGAAATAAACTAGTTATTCTCTGCTTTTGAAGTCAAACCTTGAAAAGACATACACAACATATAAGTACACTGGATAAGCCGATAAGAACACCGGTAAAGGTGTTTAAATGCAATACGAAATTGGGGTAATGGGCAAAAATCTACCTGTGTCGATATGCTTACTATTAAGTGGTTTAAAACCCTATACCGATAAAATAAAGCCATTTAATGCACTTACATGACCCAAACCGTTTTTGGCTTAAGTATAAATGGTGTATGAACGAGCATGTAAATGCTCACATTGTGGGATTATTAAGCATAATCGGTGTGCATGGACAGTCACATTTACCTTTGCACAACGAAATTCCTTGGGCGGATGTTGAGTGCATGTAAAACCAGAAAAAAAAATTAGCAAGCACCCCTCACAGAGGTCACTGCCAAACCAAGCAACTTTCTACTGGTCAATGTGGAGAATTCGCATGTCAAAGTTCACCAAGGGGAAATGAGGGGAAATTATTCGTCCCTCAAAATCCATTTAATGAGATTCCCATTGAGATGACTGTATTTCACCTGCGGAATTATGCCATGTGAAGGTAAATGTGACCATGCCTTAAGATTGAGCATGCAAACGCGCTCAGATGACCAACTAAAAATGGATAGAAACTACATTTTAGGGAATTAAATAACAGGTACATTAGATTACATATTCATTATATTCGTGTTCAAATGATACCTCAGAAATACTATTATTCTTTGCCTTATCTTACTCAGATTGCTGGTTCACTATAAGTGGAAAGATTTTTTTGATTGACTACCTAGTAACTATCTAATCTAGTCCAAGTCACTTGACATACCAAATAAGCCTAACATGATCATAAAAAAACAAACTAAAAATATTAACAACATTAAATCACCATACTAGTAGGGGTTCTGTGGGGATGCACTGGCTTCTGAATGTAAACTGGGTGGTACATTGCAGCTACGATACAGCAGAGACAGGAAAGGCAGAGAGAGAGAGAGAGAGAGAGAGAGAGAGGGGGACAGGGAGAGCAGATCAATAGTAGCAACAGTTAATAAGACAGCACTAGGTGTGTTAAGCATATGAATAAAAGGGCCTGACAAATGAACAAATGTAAATGCATATGGAATTCAAGTAGAGGTAAAGAAAGAAAAGAATAAGGGAAAATGAGATTGATGAAAGCATCGTTGTGTTGCATGTTACACCTTTTCCAAACTAGGCATGACAAGTTACAAGCTTCAAGGGGATTTTTTCTGTCCTTACTGAAAGTGAAATTCTATGTAAATGACAAAAATCACAGCCAATAAGAAGATAATTAGGTTGGGTTGACAAAGGCCAAAATGATTAATTGTAACTGCTCCTAGAGCTTTTAAGATACATCCACCAAACTAGTCAACACACATAACTTTTAAAATCGGAACAGATTTTAAAATACTAAGCATCGCAAATTTTCCGAATTTGAAAATAATGATAATAATACCAAAGCATAGTCGTTACCAACCTTAAAAACACAAATAAGCTATGAAACAATACAGTTTACATAAACTATACACCCCCCATCCTCCCCCCTTATCTTTTTCACACAAATAGACAAACACGCACTAAATAATGCTGCCCTGGCATATCATGTAGCCAAATAATGTATGTCGTTTTGATTTCGGTGTTCCCCCATTGAAGCATTCGAAAGATGGCTGCCATTGGACTGACCTGCTACAAAGACTTTGGTTAAGCTCAATGAACAGCATTTGTGACAGTGATGATTACCAGAAAAATTAAACTTGTCCCTTTTCTTTAAAAAAGGCAAAAATCGATTATACGGAGAGGCACTTACAATGGAAGTGAATGGAGCAATTTTTGGAGGGTTTAAAAAGGCAGAAATCTGAAGCTTAGAAGATTTAATGTAAGTGCTTTAATAAAATTCTCTTAAAACTTGTGTATGGTTTAAGATGTAAAGTTGTTTAAATCATTGCTTACCGGGATTACAGCGTTATGGAAACGAAGTTGTAAAATTGGATATAACTCTACACAGAAAAGATTAGTATGTGATTTTATTACACTATGGCTAAGGTGTACTTTTGAAATAGAGTATTTTAAGGTTTAAGGATTGGGGGCCTGGGTAGCTCAGCAAGTAAAGGCACTAACTACCACATCTGGAGTTCGAATTCAGGGCGTGCTAAGTGATTCCAGTCAGGTATCTTAAGCAACCAGTTGTGCATGGCGAGTTGTGCATGGCGAGTTGTGCATGGATGCCGTGGAGAATAGCATGAAGCCTCCACACGCGTCATGTCTCCGCGGTAACATGCTCAAAAAGCCACATGATAAAATGCCGGATTGAAGATCTCAGACACGGAGGCGACTGAGATTCGTACTCCGCCATCTGGATTGAGGCGAGTCACTACGTCACCACAAGCATATTGGGAATTGGGCATTCCAAATTGGGGAGAACATAATTTAAAAAAAAAAAAAAAGGTTTACAGATTGGCCCCATTAACTTCCATTGTAAGTGACCTTTTCTTTGAGGAAAAAAAAAAAAAATCTGTGTAAGGGTCAAATTACATTTTTGTGGTAATTAACATTATGCCCTAAATGCTGTCAATTGAGCTTAACTTGTAGTGAACCGGGAATGTTACTTTAAATCTCTCAAGCTTATTTTTTACTTTTAGGCCAGGCTTTGTCAAGCCAACATCAAAGTTTGATTTCACAATCTTTACCTATCTAGTTGATGTTTACAATACGGCTATGTGGAATGTGATATTGGACCAGTGAGATTCTACTATGGTTGGGACTGCCTGGTCTTGCATGACAAAAACCAAACTGTTAAAATGTCTTGTTGTGTGAAGCCATTGATGGCCATGGCTGATTAAGACAAAAACTAGGTTAAAAGATTGGAACATGGTCTTGACATTTATCACTTGACAGTGCTTTATCGTGTCTGGTTAGGACAAATGAGGAGAATTGCTGATAAGCTTTCCCTGCTTACCTTCAGTATATTCTTTAGTGCCATCAAGAGGGTCCACCCACACAACCAGCTGAGAAATAAAGTTTAAACATTAGATAAATGCAATACTAAAGGTACTTTTATGTTCCCGGTGGACACTTTAACAAAACACCTTTCCATACCAACATTTTGTACAGACCTTTCTGGAAAAAAAAAACCTATTTGCATATATAAAACACAATTTTTGGTTAAACGGTGCACTCAGCAACTTTTGTCTTTGTGTCATCTTGGACTTAAACTGACAGCGGCTTGGATGCAGCATCATTTAAAATCAATAGTTTTCAGTTTCAGTTGCCATTGTAGAAATGTTTTATTCACAGTCAGCCATGATTAATTTAATCAGTGAGTGAAAGTGTCCAATAACAGGACAGTTACGGAGATTAAGCGAGTAGTATTCGGCTGGTCATGTGATTGTAACATAGCAGCCCCCATGTGCGGACCCTCTCCATGTAGATTAAAACATCTTTTATAAAGTTACTGATATGACTGGAGTGCTCATGATTTCCTACATACATTGCAAAATTACAATTCATGTCTTTAGGAGTTAAACTTTTAATGAGACATTTAATTTTTAAGGTTAAAACAACAGCACTACATTATAAAATGAAGAAATAGCAATTTCAACTAAATGTTACATTTGAGATTATCTACAAAAAAACAAAAATCATCCAATATTTTGATTAATAATTTTAATCTAACAACAGACTTAACTTTATAATAAAATAAAAAAGATTCTTCAATATTCTGTTTGTCTTTTACCTCTTCCTCCTTCAAGCTGGCATACTGATCAGGACAGGACTTTTGTAAGATTACACTGTTCTGCCCGCTCTCTATCAGGTCCTCTTCAACAGCTTCAACAGGTAAATCCTGCCCAAATAAAGATGTGATATTATGATGTATGGAAGAGTCAAACAAGCTATATATTTTCCTATTGGTCAACACTTACCTCCTCCCCAATAATTGTGACTTTAGGGAAGCTTCTTGACAGAGATGCACATATACTCTTCTGCACTAGCCTGTCAGCCAGTGTCTGTAGATCATTGGCTCCTGTCTGTTATTAAAAAAAGCATACCTAAAACCATGATTAAACAATAGTCACAAGTGAGTTTACCAATTTCTAAAAGTGCATAGTCACTATATTTAACAACAATAATAATGTGTTATTCCTGAGTATTGACTCTGCTGTGAACTTTTTGGGGTTACGATTTTTTTGACAGGCATCATTTTCCTAGACCAATGAAAGATGCTGATCCAGGTACACGCTGTATAGCTTAGTACTTCCTGCCTCACCTTCTCCACAATCCCGAGCTCTCCACTATGAAGCACTTTCCTGATGATAGCTCCAGCATTCTCCCCCACAGCATAGGCAGAAGCCACCAGTCGCATCAAAACAGGGCTGTTCGCCATCACTGCCACATGCAAAAAAAAAAAATATATATATATCACACTTTAATACAGTGTTAAAGAGACACACCCCTGGTTTGTGAATAGGGAAGACATCAGAGAACAACAGTGGTATAGCACAGTCACCATTACCTGTTCAATTTACAGATTGAGATTCTAGCCTAAATGGACGCTGAATATAACTTGATTAAATACAGTTCTCCCCTAAAGGAATGTATTTGAACACACTGAAAAGCACATACACCTTAATTCTACTCAAGAATGAACTATAATTAACCCTTGTTAATTTTTGTCAATTTAAAAACATTACACAGAGGTCTTTAGGAGGACAAAAATGTTTTCGTCAAAAAAAAAAAAAACTGCCAAAAAAAGATTATATATTAATATTATTTACCCATATCACTGACTACAACAGAAGTCCTGATTATAACTACCAAATATTCGTTAATTTTCAGGAATTTAACCCTTAAAATGCCAGTTTGTTTTTTTTACACACACACACACACACACAATTTTAGCTGCATCATTTATTCAGCTGGCCTGCAGTCTATAATACAGCAAACAGAAAATAGGAAAAACGCATGTATTTACTCCACAGGCTAAATATGAGAAAAATAACGCCATCTGGTGGACATTATTAAAAAAGGACATTTTGAAATCATGGATCCGGAATGAAAGCATAATCATAGAAAAATGACAGACACAGACAAAAATGCCCCGAAGGTCGCACAAGGGTTAAGGATTAATTCTACACCAAACTCACAACCTTTTCTTATTGTTATTGTTACCATACTCGCTTAAGCACATTTGAAGCTCTCCCTCTCCCCCACAAAAACAACTAACTGCATTCATGAAACATATTTTTTCTTAACTCCCTAAATCGTGGAATAATGTAATGTATGGACAGCATTCGCCATACATTGCAGTGCGATACATTGCAAAGGTATAAATGTAAGATTATTTCTATATTACAGTGACTTACTCTATTTCCGCGCAGTGCGTCTCCGTGTCAACCAGAGTCCAGAGTTCGGGTTTGCACCAGTAGTTTCCAGCCGGTCAGCATATATTGTAGAACCAGGAAGCTGTCAGTGCAATGTACGACACCGTGGTCTTAGTGCCCGTTGGGTTGCTTTCTTTTCACCATAATATACCTTACCGAAATTATCCCTCTGTCCAGTATGAATATGATATTGATGAAAGGAATAATTTACATGGTTTTCTTACCAACAATTAGATGTAAAAAATAATGAGAAAATAAAATGGAGGGTCGTTATCAAAAATCCTTTAAAAGTGGTGACTTGAAATACAGTATGGCCTGTCTGAAATATCAGACCGCATGATGAGCGCAATAGACCAATCAGAATCGAGTATTCCAGAGAGCTGAGTTATAATTGAGCAATATCACACAGGCAAAGGTGCTATTGTTCCCTATGCATGGCTGTGATTCAACCGCAGGCACAATGCAACAGTTCAACATCAAACAACATACATTTTTAGACTGAACCTGGCCATGCTTTTCTTCTCTGCCAGCAAAAATTGTTCCAAAAGTATCCAAGCATCAAACACTACTGTGCAAAGCTCTCAATACTCACTTTTTAGAACTAGTGGTGTTTTGTTCATAAATAAATCAGTGCTTTGAACTAATCTTCTCAGTGAACAAATCATTCTAATTTACTTCCATTGTTGCAATGGTGACTGAATCAGTTGAGAAAATGAATAAATGACTAATTTATAACATGAAAGTTGCCTGTTTGTTGCCACCTACTGGAGTAAATATGCCATTAAAAATCATTACAACCGTTTGGAACCAACACAAAGCAGAGTGGTACAAAGAGTGAAGTCCCAGAATGCTGCTTGGCCAATCAGATTCAAGGACTGGACTTGTTGTCCCTTTCAAACCAATTCACTCGGTAGACATCTTGGAAATGCTCCAGGGCAGCAATTTTCTATTGAAACAAGTGGCATGAAAGTACAACTTGAATGGGTAGAGACCAAAATCTCTAGAACGGTGGGTCAAGATTATAATAAAACAACAATATTTGAAATCAGCCGTAATAAAGACAACATAGCCAGGAGATGTGCTTCTATAGTTCAAATCAAGCTAAAAAAAAAAAAAAAAGCACATTCTGGAGTTGACAGACAGGTGATATCTGTATCTGAAAGTTGATTGGCTCTTTTACCTGAAAGGCGGGACTTCCTTTTCTACATCTGTCATACTGGCCATTCCAAGTGCTCCTTCTCGGAATTCTCTGGTATTAAAAAGAGACTAAAAATGGTTCAAGGAACAAAAACCGAAAACTAATTTTTTTTTTCTTTTTTTGCAGAACGTAAATGAAAACTGGAGCAAAGTGATTTTCAATTGGTCAATTATTTCAATCGTTATTGTAAATGCTGGAAATCGCTTATAACCGGTTCATTTTTATATTGTTTTCTTGGAAGTAAAGGCCAAAGTATTTATCAAAGTACATTTTTGGAACTTCACCACTTCATGTTGCTTGAAAAAATGAAAAATGTGCTTTGAACCTGAAGGAAACTGCGTCACACATTTGCCTTATTGTCCGTTGCGTGTGTCACATTCTCTGAATGAAGACCATTTTAACAATTATAATTACTTCATATACATGCATTTACATTTATGCATTTGGCAGACGCTTTTATCCAAAGCGACTTACAGTGCACTTATTACAGGGACAATCCCCCCGGAGCAACCTGGAGTTAAGTGCCTTGCTCAAGGACACAATGGTTGTGGCTGTGGGGTTCGAACCAGCAACCTTCTGATTAACAGTTATGTGCTTTAGCCCAATACGCCACCACTACTCCGACATGCACAGTTAATCAGTTGTTTCCAAATCTTCCACTGAATTTTTGTTATATATATGCAATAAAACAGATTTGATGTTGCCGGGTTTTGACTCAGAAGCAGATCTTTAAAAATGTACTTAACTGTTAATTATGCTTTTTATGATTTCTTTTCTACGACTACTTTTGTTCTAACCAGTAATCATTTGGAAAAGAGGCTGTGGAACTTTTGAACCGTAACGAAAAGATACAGTTTTTGCTCAAAACGAACCGAAATGAAAAACATCTAGTTTTTTAAACATCTACCTACTCACATGAAATTAGACTTACAAATTTGATGTGAGAAAAATAGGGGAGGGGCTCCCTAAAATTCACAATTTTATTCCAGTTTAGTAAGCCTAATTTTTGTGTTAGCATTAGCAAATTACACATTTTAGCAATTTTCTCATACATATGAACATGTTTAGTCAATGCTTTTGTACTTGTACTTTAGTAATTAAAAATAAATTAGTTAATAAATGGGTCTCAATATGTCAACCTGTATACATTTGCCATCCATCCGACAGCATCTAAATTAAGTTTTTTTTAACATCAATATTTGTCTGTTAAATTATTATGAATTAAAACTATATACATTTTAGGTCAAAATAAAATAAAAAACTTTAAAAAAAAATCAGCTAAGTGTGTCCACATTTTTTACTTGTAAATCTTTTATTGTACAACAACAGAAATAATACTGATTCTCATATATTTCACTTCAATAAAACCCAACAATTTTATTTAAAAGTAGAAATACCAGTAAATCATAAATCATTGAAGTGCTACATTAATATTATGCAAATCGGTTGCACAAGTGAAGTCCATATTTAGACTGTTTTCCTTATTGACCATTTCTCAAAGGATAATACGAATTCATAAATCTGAGACGGTTGGTTGAGAAGTATTAGTGCCTGCTATCAAGAATGTAAGCACATATGAATGGGGGAGTGACCAAATATAATAATTTAAGAACCAACCATTGAGTGTCCCCCTCAATGTCTATGTTGGTTTCGCCCCTTCCTTCCATACACTACATGTTCTGTTATCAGTTATCTGTTGGCAATCAGCCCGTATCCCATCTCACTCTCCAGCTGTTCGGCTGTCAAAGTTCCCAGGATGGGCTGACAGTCAGGGTTAAACACAGAGTAAGCACTCATTTCACCAGGTTGACGTGCCTTTGGGCTTCGAAGTCCCTCATAGAGCCAGTAGAATAAAGATATGAGGAAAAATGGCAGGCCGAACTCGAGTTCTGAGAAAAGACCCAGCAGTACCAGCCATAGCAGCACTTTAAACAAGGTAAGATGGGTAAGAGCAAACCGCTTAAACCAATGACCAGAAGTTGTGCCCAGCAAGTCATCTTTTGCACTGCCAACCTAAAAGAAGTGCAAAATGTTAAATGAGGTTTATTAGATAGCATACTATATTAACAAGGAACTACACTGAAAGTTTGCATTTTTGTCTACGCTGTCAGTCTAGCATTGCACATTTAATCTAAAAACAATAATAATTAAAGCAACTAAAATAATGTTGTTTATGATTTCTAAAGTAGAAAGTGTAAGATCACACCTCTGTGTGTGGTGTTTGAGGGCAGGTGATGATGGGCTTTAGCTCTGGGGTGTCATCAGACACAGCCAGAGAATGATCGCTTGTGACTTTCATCTCGCTCTCGATCTCTGAATCGGCAGGTTTCTTCGCTTCAATCTGGACTTTCTTTCGGTCTCTGAATTCTGACAGTTTCCGCTCCATATTTCATAACAGGAAAAGTTGAATGAACGGGGAAATGAATTTAGATCGTCAATTTCACATGTCCAGACATACCTGACTTCCGCCTTCGCTTCTTTGCGGTCACTGAATGAATTGGTCGGAAAATTTAAATAAAAGTTGCAAGCTGTTCCTATGAGACAAATCCCAACACACGTGTCATTCTCTAGGGGGCGCTTGGCGGCTCAGAAAGCCAAATCCTCCATTAAACCGCTTTCACGTTTCAGTGTGTTTTTGTCTCACTGGAATTTTTTTTATTATTATTATCTATTCATTCAAAACATTTGATCCCTGACATACAAACGGAAATCCGACCCACCAACCGCTTAACAAATTATTTAAATGAAACCACTTAAATCATAAATGGCTATGACTGGTCCAGTCACATCAGCGCTGTGAAAAGTAACACATATCACGTGATAAATCTGCCCGGTACTGCAGCAAGCCAGCAACGGTGTGGAAAATAACTGAAAAATTAAGTCAAATAAGGTCTGTGGTAAACATTACTTGACGAAACGTAGACATTTTGTTCTACGACATAAATTACACACATTCATACCACAAACAGGATTTTTGAAGACGTACTGAATTATATATATAAGAAAAACTTACGGCGGCTTCAAAATTCCGGTTTGAGTATGACTTTGTGTAATGTATGTTGTGAAACAAAACATAAACGTTTCGTCAAGTAATGTTTACCACAGACCTTAATTACTCATAAGTTCTAAAACACCATTATACAAACCGGCGTGATTCCCCCCTCCCAAACCACTTGAGCGAAAACCAGGCAGTCATGACCCTCAGGAACATTGTCTTCTTTCAGCTCTATTGCCCTTCTATGCGATTATTCTAATTCTATTGTCCCAAAAACAGGGTTTGTTTCCACACGGTCCGTTTCCAGTATTGGCTGCACCGGCCGGAAGTTTGTGCGCGTCACAGGAGAGGCTGTGTACAGGTACTGTAAGTACATTCAAATATTTAAACTAATATTTATGTATACAATAATGATACATTTGCCTCTTAAGGTTTGCGGAAACGATTAACCAGCGGCTTCACGCTGAGCGGAACTAACGTTACATGAACGTGAATGTTAAAATTGCTAGAAGCGATTTCTTTATTGGATCAGAATATGTTCCTTCTCCCTGAAAGAGATCACTGAAATAAGTGTCCTGGGACGTCTCACCGGTCTCTGACTGCAATAGACTGTGTAAACGGCAAACTAAAATTTGACCGCGAGATGGGGGCTTTGTTGTGCTTCTGTGCTTGCAGCACATTTAAAGCTTAAGTATTTAATTTCTGCTAAACTAGCGCACCCAATGGAATAGCAAAAATAAACTACGTTTTCAAAACAGCTTTCCAAATATGCTTCTTGTATGTAGTTGTTCAAACAGGCAGATCATCCTGCCCCCAACTCACGCCACTGGTTGATGTTTAATGTTAATGTAATGTTTTTGTGGCGGGTCTGTGACCCTGTCTACACCAAACGTGATTGGCGCGGTGCAAAGCGACAAAAGAAAATGTCTCCCATTATAACCAATGATGCTGTCTACACTAGATGCGCAAGTCGCAGCGACAGTAATCGGCCATGTTGCTCTGCACGCGCTGGCGATACTCCTGCCTACAAGACAAATCAATAGTTCATAATGTTCATATCAATGCTTCCAGCGAAGACATCCTCAAGCCATTGCGACATCACTTAGGTCCTCTGTTGACATGGTGTAAGCAGGACCAAGGGCGTAGATTCCAGGAGGGATGGGGGGGTAGGTAACCCCCCACCCAAATGTTCAAGTCAAATCTACACCCTTGAGTGAGAATTCACGATGTGAATTTTTGATGGTACGATTATTGTCTGATAAAAATCACGATTTTTACGATTATCTGCAAATTTACCTATTATGCAACAATAAACCCTCCACAAAAACTTAAAACTTAAAGTTTTATTGCAGCATTCGTCAGGGCATTTAACATACAGTTGAAGACAAAATTATTAGCCCCCCCCTTGTGAAATTTTAATTCATTTTCAAATATTACCCAGTGACGTTTAACAGAGCAAGGGGATTTTTACACAGTATTTCTTATTATATTTTTCCTCTGGAGAAAGCCTTATTTATTTAAATTTGCCTGGAATAAAGTAATTATTTAAAATAATTAAAAAACTGCTAAGGTCAATATTATTAGCCCCCTTAAGAAATTATCTGTTTGATTGGCTACGGAACCATCCACTGTTATCCAATGACTTGCCTAATTAACCTAATTAATCCCCCAAGCCTTTAAGTTGCACTTCAAACTGAGGATTAGTATCTTGCAAAAGAACTAGTGAAGTAATATAGCTGGCTAAGGTTTACGTTCGATATAAACTCGACTTTCTAGATAACATGGTACCTCAGCTTGAGCTTCCCTCCTGCTTGTGAAATGGGCGGGGTGTGTGATGTTGGCACCAGGGCATTATATTAAGGGTGGGTTTTAGGGCAATACTGTGGGTAAGTTGATAGCCCTGGATCGAACTGGCCCGACAGTGGAAAAGCAGCTGTTGATAAGAGTCGACCTATGTATAAATCATTCTATAGAATGTCAACTCAGTATTGTTTTTACTCCTCAGGGTTGCCATCGCAGACATCGGTTGCAAATCTCCACCGTGGCGTGAGCCAGCATGGCCTCTGCCCCAGCACAGCAGCCCACACTCACTGTAGAGCAAGCACGAGGTGATAGATCAGTCCTTACCATATACAATCAGTGGTCACAGCACAATTTGGACTTAGCCAAACCATTGTCTCATTCATTGCAGTTGTTCTGAGTGAGGTGATCCAGGCATTCTCTGTGCCTGAGAACGCAGCTCGCATGGAGGAAGCCAGAGAGAGCGCCTGCAACGACATGGGCAAGATGCTGCAGCTAGTGCTGCCTGTGGCCACCCAAATCCAGCAGGAGGTCATCAAAGCATACGGCTTCAATAATGAGGGAGAGGGTGAGATGGAATATGCAATCAAAGCCATTTACAATTAAACATCATCATTCTAACTAATGTGTTTTGGCTTTCAGGTGTTCTCAAATTTGCCCGACTAATTAAGATGTATGAAACTCAGGACCCAGAGATCGCAGCCATGTCAGTGAAACTCAAGAGTCTTCTTCTACCGCCTCTCTCCACTCCTCCAATTGGCAGTGGAATCCCAACCTCATAGAACATACTTTTAAACATATCGATCTTGGAGTCAGTTTTAACACTTCTCTTAAAGGAATAGTTCACCCAAAAAGGAAAATTATTTAATTATTTACTTACCCTGATGCTATCCCAGATGTGTATGACTTTCTTTCTTCAGGAGAACACAAATGAAGATAGAGCTCTGTCAGGTCCTTATAATGGAAGTACACGGGTGCCAGCACTTTGACGGTCAAAGTCATATTTAGGCAGCAAGTAATCCATGTGACTCCAGTCAATCAATGAATGTCTCTGAAGTGAATTGATAGGTTTATGTAGGAAACAAGTCAATAATTTAAAAGTTTTTAATGTTAAATCGGCGCTTCCATCCAGGGCTCTTATGCAGCTTGAAATGTCCGAACTCTGGTGTGTCGTTTGTTCTGTTGTAAATAAGCGGCACTACTAAATTCTCACGTGAACTTGCTGACGCGCTTACGTCACGCTTTGCATCAGCTGCTGGCAGGAAGCGACATTTAAAAGTTAACTTTTAAATTATCTATTTATTTTTGACACAAATGCATCAGTCATGTGGTTTACTTTTATACTGCCCTAAATATGACTTTTGGACCGTCAAAGTGCTGGCACCCATGTACTTCCATTATAAGGGCCTGACAGAGCTCTATCTTCTAAAAATCTTAATTTGTGTACTGCTGAAGAAAGACTGTCATACACATTTGGGATGGCATCAAGGTAAGTGACTAATGAAATTGTTTTCATTTTTTGGGCAAACAATTACTTTAAAAGTGACTTAAACTGAGGACAATTAAACATTTCTTGAGAGACTACGTTTTGATGAAAAGTAAACTTCTACATTCCCATTTACATTCAGTGAATTGGCTAGTATTAAAATCATTTGTCTTTTCCCCCTCATATTTATTCTTTGTCATTTCCATCTTTTATGCCAATGTTCAGTGTGCATTAATTTACCAAGCAGAACACTAATTTGTGAGGGCCTTTTGAAGGTTGTTTTTTTTTGTAAAGCTTTTTATACATTTTCCATTGAATAATGTCTTACTCGTGGCTGGTATAATAATTAAATAGCTAACATCTATACATGATAACCCAAGACACTGTTCTTATGCTCATTGCTGTTTGCAAAACTATTATCAGATCTGTGTTTATCCAATAAAGTGTCAATTTATAATATATAAAGACCTTTCCTTTAAAGAAATGACTTTCTGCATTTAGATGTACTGTATTCTATATTGCCATGTGTGCTCATTTGTGTATATATTATATTACATTATTTTAGCTTGTTACAGAGCAATTTTTAATGTGTATATATACCTTAACTTCATTTAATTTTTTCCTCATTAAAAAGTTTAACTCCTAAAGACATGAAATGTAATTTTGCAATGTATGTAGGAAATCATGAGCACTCACATTAAGACTCCATAAGCTGTTTTATTCTACATGGAGATGGTCCCATATGGGGGTGGCCATGTTGGAATAACATGATCAGCCGAATCCTACTTGCTTAATCTCAGTAACCGTCCTGTTATTGGACACTTTCACTCATTGATTAAAAATAATCATGGATCTACAATGGCATCTGAAACTGAAAACTATTGATTTTAAATGATGCTGTATCCATGCCGCTGTCAGTGTAAGTCCAAGATGACACAAAGACAAGTTGCTGAGTGCACCTTTAAGCACTCAGAATTTCTTGCCTACACAATACTTGAAAAAAATAGTGTGATATTCTGCTAACTGCAAGGTTATGGTAATGACCTGACTAAACATCTCAAAAGTTGCAAAACACAAATTGAGTCACGAACAGACTGCTAATGACAGTTAAATGGTGTAATATTTAACTAGTTTATGCTAGTCTACTTTTAGACTTGTACTTAAACATATTTTAAAAACTCAAGCACAATAATACACTTGCACTCTCTACCTGCAGTGTAGTCTACAATGTTTTGCTGTGTTATGTCCACCTCTGATTCTGTTGTGCTACAAAAGAATCTCTAAGGATGCATACTACAATTGCCCTTCTAGGAATAGTTCACACAAATTCTCCATTGTTTACTCCCCCTCATGCAATCCCAGATGTGTATGATTTTGTTTCTTCTGCTGAACACAAATAAGGATTTTTAGAAGAATATCTCAACTCTGTAGGTCAATACAATGTGAAAGTGAATGGTGATCAAATATTAGAACCTCAAAAAAGCACATAAAGGCAGCATAAATGTAATTCAAAACATAATAATTATGAAAGTTGTGACTCTATTTATACTCAAAAAGTGCCTGAGAAAATACATATGTGTTGCTTATGTGTTGATTATGTGTTATGTGTAGCTTAATATGTCTATCTACAGTTGAAATCACAAGTTTACATACACTTAGGCTGAAGTCATTAAAACAAATTTTTACTAATTATTCCACAGATTTAATATTAGCATACTATAGTTTTGGCAAGTCGTTTAGGGCATCACTTTGTGCATGACACAAGTAATTCTTGCAAAAATTGTTTACAGACCGATTGTTTCACTTTTAATTGACTATTTCACAATTCCAGTGGTCAGAAGTTTACGTACACTAATTTAACTGTGCCTTTAAGCAGCTTGGAAAATTCTAGATTATGTCAAGCCTTTAGACAATTAGCCAATTAGCTTCTGATAGGAGGTGTACTGAATTGGAGGTGTACCTGTGGATGTATTTTAAGGCCTACCTTCAAACTCAATGCCTATTTGCTGGACATCATGGGAAAACCAAAAGAAATCAGCCAAGATTTCTCAGAAGAAAAAAATTGTTGACCTCCACAAGTCTGGTTCATACTTGGGAGCAATTTCAAAATGCCTGAAGGTACCACGTTCATTTGTACAAACAATAGTTCACAAGTACAAACACAATGGGACCACGCAGCCATCATACCGCTCAGGAAGGAGATATATTCTGTCTCCTACAGATGAATGTAGTTTGGTGCGAAAAGTGCAAATCATTCCCAGAACTATAGCAAAGGACCTTGTGAAGATGCTGGAGGAAACAGGTAGACAAGTATCTATATCCACAGTAAAACGAGTCCTATATCAACATAACCTGAAAGGTTGCAAGGAAGAAGCCACTGCTCCATAAAAAGCCAGAGTTGTGGCAAAATGGCTTAAGGACAACAAAGTCAAGAAATTAGAGTGATCATCAAAAAGCCCTGAATCAATCCAATAGAAAATTTGTGGGCAGAACTGAAAAAGTGTGTGCAAGCAAGAAGGCCTACAAACCTGACTCAGTTACACCAATTCAGTCTGGAGGAATGGGCCAAAAATCCATCAACTTAGTTTGAGAAGCTTATGGAAGGCTACCCAAAACGTTTGACACGAGGTAAAAAATGTAAAGACAATGCTATCTCTAGTGCCTCTGCACTCACTCACCAAAGTCACTTGCTTTAAAGCTCAATTATGTGCCCTATATATCATATAAAGTATGTAATTAATATCCGTGATAACTCAATGGACCCCTATGTGTAAATACAGTTCTAAGCTGTGTCTTTGGGGCGTATCATGCGGAGGGTCTCCTGCGGGCTTTCTGCGGATGCGAGCGCACTGCAGTGATGGATGTGTTACAATTAACTTTTACAATTAACATTAACTTCAGTTAGCGTGGCCTTACTAGTCAGAGTGAAATGGTTTTGTGGCACGGTGGAGGGCGGGGCCGGGTTGTGACTCAATACGACCGGTCCCGTATTAGGCTAATCAAGCCACCGAGAGGGATAAAGGCCAATCGCAGAGGGTGGTGCGGGAGAGAGAGATCCTTACGGACATGTCCGTCATCCTATATGTTTGTCTTTTGAGTTTTACATTAAACCTTTATTTGTACATTAAGCCGGTTTCTCGCCTCTTCCTTGCCCGTGAGGGTGAACTTCTTTACAGGTTTATCTCATCTGTCCATCCTCTTCCCCCCACATTCACTGATTGTTTCGTTCTCTGTGTGTCAAATTTACTCCACTGTACTATCTCCATCTTCAATCTCCATCTGCCACAGGTGTTACCATGGATACTGCAGACACATTGCTGCATTTTCCTTGACAAGAGTTCAGGTAAGAGACAGGATGGGATTTTTAGGACTTCTTTTCTAATCTCAACTCCAGGCAATTTGTGATTTGTTGATTTAAAGGTATAGTCCACGCATGCGGATGCGGGGTCGCACGAGGTTAATGGACCTCGCTTTGTGCATTTTATTTCAGCATTTCGGGCAGGAGTGCTACATTTTTAAGATGTTGTGATGTTAAAATGAACTTCAACTGTTAAAAACACTTATTGAGGTACATGCATTCTGTTCTGCTCTGTTCGTTGCATCTAGCTTTTTTGTAGTGTAAGAACGTGCTTGGTGGGAACGACTCCTAAGTTGTTTTGGATAAAAGCATCTGTGAAATGAATAAATGTAAATGTATTTGGCTGTGAGCTCAAAGTATGAGGTTGCATTCTGTTGCAGTCACTTGTAATTCCAAATATGATCCCATATGTAATGAATGATTTCACTGCTGACTGCATCCTGAAATTATGCTGATGAATATGATGTAACCTTGCCAACTGATAACCAGTAGACTTTTGTGTACTTAAAGCATCTAAGTAGTAATGATGCCTCAATAAAGTTGAGTTGAGTACTTAACTCAAAATATATTATACCAAACTGCTGTGAGTTTGAGCATGGCTACACTTCTGTCAACTCTTGGAATGTCATGTTTTTCTTACCCAACTCTCTCAGTTTGAGTTTCTAACAAGAGTGCAGGTATGTCAGGGTTTATTCTCAAGGTTGCTGATGAATCAACTTATGAAATGTTTAATTCAATTATGATTGATGGCAAGCTGTCCAGGAGACTGTGCATCGATCCGCAACATCCAGCATGGCCGTAGTTTACTTCAGTGTACTAGTGAATATTTTGAGAGTGCCCTGCTGCTGTTTCTATGGAGATGAGGGAGGCTGATGTCATTAGAGGTTATCCTGAACATGCTCAGATTTGTTTGTTTGAGCCAGTATCTGGTGCTGATTATGTAATCAGCAGTACTCTATACACAAAATCATCAATATTCCTAAACTAGATCCAGGAATGATCCTTATGTCAATAATGTTGTGAAAGCATCCAGATGGATTTCTACCAGTGCTCTTTACTGTTCAGTCATTTTTATGGGGAATTTTGTTTCTGAATTTTGCTCACCCCTTTCAATTAATTTATCCTGACACAGCATTTTCCAGAGGTCATGGCAGAGACTGCATGGTAATGCTGCTTTGTCTCTAAGAAGATTTCGAATAGTGGTCAACAAATATTTCAATGGTCGATGCCATAATAACAATATCTAAGGAACAGATTGGCTGATGCAATGCAGATATACATAGATGAGCCAAAATATTATGACCACTGACAGGTGAAGAGAATAACGTTGATCATCTCCTTACAAGGCCACATGTCAAGGTCTGGGTAGATTAGATGGTAAACGAACAATCAATTCTCATAATCAATGTGTTGAATGCAGGAGAAATGGTCAGGAGTAAAGACCTGAGTGACTTTGACAAGGGCCAAATTGATATGTTCAGATGACTGGGTCAGAACATCTCTGAAACGGCAAGGCTTGTGGGGTGCTCCCTGTCAGCAGTGGTGAGTACTTACCGATAGTGTTCCAATGAGGGACAAACCACAAACTGGCGACAGCAGGGTGTTGGGTGCACAAGGCTCATCGATGTGCGAGGACAACGACGGCTATCTCATCTGGTCTGAACCGACAGACGGTCTACTGTGTCACAGAAAATTTTAATGATGTTAGGGGAACTATGTGTCATAATACACAGTGAATCGCACCTTGTTGCGGATGGGGCTACGTACGCACATGATGACCCCTGTCCAATGGCGAAAGCACATACAATGGGCACGCAGGCATCGGAACTGGACCTTGGAACAGTGAAAGAAGTTCACCTAGTCTGTTGAGTCCAGCTTGATTTTACATCACGTGGATGGCCGTGTACTTGTGCACTGATTACCTGGAGAAGTTATGGCACCAGGATGCACTCTGGGAAGATGACAAGCTGGCAGAGGGATTGTGATGCTCTGGGCAATGTTCTACTGGGAAACCTTGGGTCCATTCATGTAGATGTCAATTTGACACCTGCCACCTACCTAAACATCATTGCAGACCAGGTACACCACTTCATGGCAATGGTATTCCCTGATGCCAGTGGCCTCTTTCAGCAGTATAACGTGCCCTGCTACACTGCACACATTGTTCAAGAACGGTTTGAGGAGGGGGGCCTGGGTAGCTGAGCAAGTAATGATGCTGACTACCACCCCAGGAGTCGCGGGTTAGAATCCAGGGCATGCTGAGTGACTCCAGCCAGGTCTCCTAAGCAACCAAATTGGTGAGGTTGCTAGGTAGGGTAGAGTCACATGGGTAACCACCTCATGGTCGCTATGATGTGGTTCTCGCTCTTGGTGGGGCACGTGGTGAGTTGTACATGGAAGCCTCCACATGCGCTATGTCTCCGTGGTAACACACTCAACAAGCCACATGATAAGATGCGTGTATTGACAGTCTCAGACGCGGAGGCAACTGAGAATCATCCTCTGCACCTGGATTGAGGCGAGTCATTACACCACCACGAGGTCTTAGTGCATTGGGAATTAGGCATTCCAAATTTGTGTTGCCCTGGCCTCAAACTCCCCAGATCTCAATCCTAAAATGTGCTGGACCAAGTCTAAGTCCGATCCACGGCAGCTCCACCTCGAAACTTAATGGACTTAAAGGATCTGCTGCTAAGTTCTTGATGCAAGATACCACAGAACACCTTCAGGGGTCTTATACAGTCCATACCTCAGCGAGTCTGTTTTGGCAGCACGCGGAGGACCAACAGCACATTAGGCAGGTTGTCATAATGTTTGGCTCATCAGTCTATATAGAACGATTTAATGTGGCAAACAAGATGTAAGCAATATGTATAAATTAAATGCACACCATATTTAACATACATACATATCATATTTACAGAAAGATGTGCACAGTTATCTATTGATAATGCTGTCGGTCGATTTTGGATCGGACACTTGTAGGTGGAATAATCACTTCTGTTAATCTCAAAATGTCAACATTTTGAATAAATACATTTTAAATCAACAGCTTTCTCACTGATTCATTAAAACACAATTTTAATGTCAAGCAAGAGAGAGTTAATGTTTAGGCCAGTGTTCTGATTCAGACTGAATGATACTGAAACATCTTGCTATCTTGCTATAATTTGTCTGCTCACCTTTATGGGGGATATCAGTTTTTTTTTTTCTTCTTGTAATTTGTCTTATTCCTGCTGAGGTTTTTGTCTGTCAGGCACAGGTTTTGATCGTCAAAATAGATGGCGTCATTTTCATATTTTGGGGACATTTTATTGCATTTCATGGTCAATGCAGGGCAAAATGTCATCTTAGTTTGTAATACTGTACTTCAGTGTGCTTCATCTCACCTCCAGAGGGAGACATGCTACCGATTTTGTCTTTCATTGACAAAAGTATTCGTGAAGATAATGCAGTGCTGGTGTTTTTTCAAAATTTCTCCCAGTTTATTTTTCACTGATCTTAAAAAATTAACAAGTTGGTTGTGAAAATTGGGGTCAAGGTTTCTCTACTATCACAAGTTTTTATTTTACAGACTTGGTTTAGGATTTTACCATAATCCCTAAACTAAAACCAAAATTTCCATTTGTAGAATGTTCTGACTCTGTTCTGTATGACTTTCGGACTTACGGTTTTCTTTAGATTTGTTTTTTTTTTTAAATGTTGGAGATGGAAAATGTTTGGATTTGGGGAGGTGGATATTTAGGATTTTTTTAATCACTTTGTTACTTTAATTGCTTTTGTGTTTCAAAAAATAAATACAATTTTTAAGCAAAATCAATAAAGCAAAAATATTCACCCACACTTGGCAGGGGGGTTGATGATGTAATTGGTTTTCACAATATTTCTTTTATACAATATTTTCAAAATGTTTTTTTGCATATTGCCAGTGGCAAGAAAAACATGTGAACCCTTTGGAATTACATGCATTTATGTGTAATTTTTTCTTAAAATCTGGTTTGATATTTATCTAAGTTACAATAATGAAAAAACACAATCTGTTTTAACTAATAACACACAAATTATTGTATTATTCTTGTACATATTAAATACATCATTCACACACTCAGTGTAGGTTGAAAAAAGCATGTGAACCCCTAGACTAATGACATCAACAAAAGCTAATTAGAGTCAGGAGTTGGCAAACCTGGCATCCAATTAATGATTGAGATTGGAGGTGTGGGTTAGAGCTACTTTGATTATAAAAAGCACTTAAACATTTTGAGTTTGCTTTCACAAGAAGCATCCACCTTGCATAAAAGAGATCTCAGAAGAACTGCGATCAAGATTTGTTGCTTTGCATAAAGCTGGAAAGGGTTACAAAGTTATCTCAAAGAGTTTAAAAATTCATCTGTCCACATTTAGACAAATTGTCTATCAGATGATTTAGTACTGCGGCTACTCTCCCTAGAATTGACCGTCCTACCAAGATGACTCAAAAGGCACACTGCAGAATGCTCAACATTTTAAAAATCACAGATTGACAAAGACTTGAAGGAATCATTGGAACTGATTGAAGGTTGAATTGTTTGGAAAGAACACACAGCACTATGTATGGTGTAAAAAGGGCACCACATACCAACATGAAAACATCATTCCAACGGTGAAGTATGGTGGAGCTGCTTTGCTGCTTCGGGACCTGGACCGCTTGCCATCATCAAAGGAAAAAATAATTCCCATGTTTATCAAGATATCAAACAATAGAATTTCAGGGTGGCTGAGTGCCAGCTAAAGCTCAGTAGAGGTTGGGTGATGCAGTAGGACAATGACCCTAAACACTGAAGTAAATCCACTACAAAATGGCTTAAAAAAAAATACAAAATCCACCTTTTGGAGTGGTCCAGTCAAAGCCCAGCACTTAACCCAATAGAGATGCTGTGGAATGACCTCAAGAGAGGCATTCACACCAGACATCCTAAAATTATGTCTGAGCTGAAGCAGTTTTGTAAGGAAGAATGGTCCAAAATTCCATCTAAACGTTGTGCAGATCTAATCCGTAGCTACCAGAAACACTTGGCTGATGTTATTGCTGCCAAAGGAGGATCAGTTTTTAAATCCAAGGATTCATTTACTTTTTCTACAGCATTGTGAATGTTTAAAGGGATGTGTTCAATAAAGACTTGAAAGATTATAATTGTTTGTGTGTTGTAAGCTTAAGCACATTGTGTTTGTCTATACTTGTGACTTTGATGAAGATGAGATCACATTTTATGACAATTAATGCAGAAAACCAGCTAATGCCAAAGAGTACAAATACTTTTTCTTTCATTGTATCTAGTTATATTATAGTAGAATATAGTAAAACGGCATACCATACAGTCCTCTTACTTTTTCTGCCATATTATACTGTAGATATGGCAGAAAAATATGGAGTAGTAAAGTAGTAGGGGCCCTGTGCCAAGCAAATGCCACTGAGCTCAGTGTCAATGCTAACAAATAGTTTTCTCTGGGTATTGGTCCTCAATGGCCCACATTTACAAAGAATTGCATATATAAAGTGTTTTTATTAGCATAAGCTCCTATTGTTGGAATACTGAATTAGTTTGCATATGACACAATATCCACATACAGAGAGTAAGTGTGATAAAGGCGGCATCCACTGGGCTTCCCCTGGAGCAAACAGAATTAGCTGCACAGTGTGGATCCCAGCCCTAAAAGATTTGTGTCAAGCGTTTCAATAGATTCAATTGGCTAAACTAAATGGTTTCAGGGACGAAGAGACACCTGTAGCTGGTCTCTCAGCAATTCCCATGGTGACAGCAAGACTGTTAGTTTGAGGTGTTTGTGTGGGGGATTCCTGAACCTTCGTAGCTATTATCTTCCACTGGGGACACGTGTGAGTGACTGGTGAATTCATGGGCTTTGGAGGACAAACATGCTGTGATCTTTGATCTTTGGGTTTGGCTTTGAAACTGTGTAATCCTGTGAAGTCATCAGTATTTTTCTAATGATTAAGATGAATTAGAAGAAGAGAGGTAGTCTCGCATAGCCAGACTTTTGACTAAAAGCATGAAGTGTGGTGCAGATTGCAGTTTATTCTGACCAATAACTGCCTATTTAGTCAGGAAGAGAGAGTCTGATTGACATGTATAGTGACCAAAATGGTGTTAAATGGTGGGGTGGGGGGTTGGGGTGGTTGTTGTTCAAAAACCCCTAAAAATAGCAGAAATGTCAACCTGCTACCTAGTGGTTTTGTAGATCGTAGATTGAAATTACTTCAGTGAATCGCAGTGTATGTATTCCATCTATCTGAATCATGTGTTTACTTCTTTGGGATAAAAATGAACTGGTTTAGTGTCCCTCCTTATGCTATCTCTTTTCTCTCTGCCAGAGGTTGGTCAGGTGATTTTAATAGCTAACTAATGGTCATAAGGTGCTACACGCTGATATTTGACTTCTCTCCATACAGGCAATACTAGAGCTGTATAATAAAGATTTAATCTCAATCTTTTGATAATATTTGATATTTAGTTTTAAATTTGTATGTATTTGCTCTGAAATGGCCTAAAAGAGTGATTTATTTTTCCAATCAGAGGAACCATCATATGCTGTGATTGACCAATCAGAATCAAGTATTCAAAGGAGATAAGTAATATGTATTTTTAATTAGTCGATTGAAATTTCACTTGAGCAAGATAATCAGTCCAATAATGCTTTGTCCTTGAGCCATGTATCATAACAGTAAATGGTTACCCATAAGGCCTTCTTTTTGCCCTTTGCCGTGATTAAGGTTCACCTTATTCAAATGGGATGCAGCAACAAAATAATGAGCAGCCTGACAGATCTACCCTCTGAGTAAATGAAGTGAATCACATTAAAGAGGAGGCTGTCATGAGACTGCTCATGCACTCATATACCCATCCAGCCAAAACCTGTTCTTTACACTAAATGGCCAAAAGTATGTATTAAGATTTGAATTAAGCATTAAGATTTGTCTGGACTAGAATGAATGGAATAGCCAAACATGGTAATTAAATGGGATGTCCAAAATCTTTATACTGTATTTATATTGGAAAACAAATAAAATGTCATCATTAGCACATTATATAATTTATTTGAACTAGGGCTGTCAATCAAAAAACAATTTTAATCAAACTAATTACATTATATTCCGATTAATTAATAGATTCCATCATGTGATTAATAACACACATATAACAATTAGCTGAAAATAGCCCCCAAATAAAGATAATTTAATACATACAAATCTAAATAATTATAAATATAATATATAATACATACAGCATTATAATATTAAAGCAATACAACATGAGCAAGAGTGCTGTGTGTCCATCTATCAGCACGGCTGTGATTCGGCTGTAGGCAAGATAGATTGTCAATACAGCACTATTGCAAGATTTTTTTAAGAAAAACTAAGGACTGTCCCCAAAAAATAAATAAAATCAATTGTATGATAGAAAGAGAGAGAGAGAGAGAGAGAGAGAGAGAGAGAGAGAGACTGAGCGTGTGATTACCTTCCAGTGGTGAACAGTTCTGCTGCAGCTGTTTGTTTATCTCTATTCCTCAGCTGTATTGTGATAGTAATTTACTCAGATCGTGGAGTGATGCTGCCATATGTTCTATCGGAATTAAGTGTATTGCACTAACGTTCAAGTGTTTTGTTGTCAGAGAGAAAACATAGAGGTCTAGAGTTGTATTCCTGTATATTTCTTGATGAACTCTTATTTTGAAACAGAAACATAAAGCATTCTCTCCTGCTCCATTTTGAAAGTTTACGTATTCTCCCAACTCAGAAACTGGGTAACAGGTAGGCACCCTAAATGTGTGTGGTTACTCCATCTGATGGCTTCAGCTTTGATTGGCAGTAATGCTGAAGCTGTTTGTTTAATTACGTTTTTTAGTTATAGTGTAGTATACATGCGAGCGATAATGGAGTGAGAGATAATTCTGGATGACTAAAAAGAAATTCAGACACTGACTGTCAGTTTGTCAATGTCAGCTCAACTCGCTCATTGCACACATCGTGAAAATGTTTATCCTCAAAACAGCAAGATGCCACTCAGTATGAGCAGAATGAAACAGAATGGGGTTACCTTTTAAAAGTGATAACTTAAACAAAGCATATTTTATTAGCAGTGCGAGATGCATGACAATGGTCAAAGATGTCTGTCTAGTGCATGTTCATATGCTGAAATAATTCTAAATATTCCAGATGGGCACAAGAAGGTGTCCTGTGTAAGTCCCCTTTGGTGTGCAGTAATAGTAGGCTTATCTGTCATGCTCTCTTCTCTTCAGCCAACTGAGCACCAGTGGGTGGGTCAAGGGTGCAGTGGTGTAATAGTAGGCATTGATGTCTTGGTGCAGAGGTAGTGTTTAATTTATGAGTCCCAGTGTGACATCAAAAAAATCACAGAAGTAGAGAACAAGGCGTTTTTGCAGCTTGGTTTTAATAAATGCCATGTTGCATTTGGAAGGTAGATTTTAGTTCTAAAACAGTATTTAGTACAATGACATATGTAATCATTAATAAGACAATACAAAATTGACTTTAGAATTCAAAGTATTGTTTACTACCATATTATTGAACATAAGTCAATCATTGGCCTACAGTTCACAGCAATCCATTTCACAAGTGAATTTGTCAATCAGTTGGAGATTTATTATGAGGGCTTGTTTAAGGACCCATCAATGAACATCTGCGTCAGACATGCTTGTGTAGCGTCTCGGGTGTCTTGCATCATAAACATACATTTTTAGGTCACTGTGTCAAGTTAAATATAGTTTAATACTTAGAACACATCTTGAGATCCCTTAGTTCGGATCTGCGCTCCATCAAGTGTTTGAATGCAAGAACATTATGCATGTTGTTCTACTGCTCAAGGGTGTTTTTCTTCACTGTATAAACTGCGCATTGCTATGCAGCTGAAGTTTCACTTTCTGCCCTCTGGAGTAAACTGGTGGTACTACAATCTTGCAGGAATCTTCCATATTATGGTCTGGGGCATTGCGATTAATGGCGTTAATTTTTTTAACACGTTATTTTTAGTCAAATTAATCGCACTGAATTAACGTGTTAAATCGACAGCCCTAAAAGAGATCAAATGTTTATGCCCCATTATTAGTAAAATGTAGTTTAAATCTTAAAAAAATATGCATATTGAGACCCCTGTACTCTGCTCCGTCCAGCTGTCTGTGTTATGAAGAGGGCAGACGAGGGAGTAAGGATCCAAATGCAGCTTTATTGAACTTCACAACGTAAAGGGGAGAATTAACGCAGGAACAAAAGAAACATCCACGAGGGGAAAATAAAGAGAAGAACACAAGAAAACAACATGGGGGGTCTTGCAAGGAGGGCACAGGCAGGAACAAGGACCAAGGCAGGATTCGGGAACTTACTGGAACAGAGCATCAAACATGAACATTAAACAACGACCAACAAAGGACAAGATGAACCTGAGGGCTTAAATACAAAACAAGGGGAAACATAGACCAATGGGAAAACAGAACTCAAAACAAGATAATTAACTGAAACCAATGACAAAGCTAGAACAGATAATAAAGTAATCAAACAATAAACCAATGAGGACCGGACACATGGACAAGGAGGGAAAACAGGACATGACAAGACTTCAAAATAAGAGTGCATAAAACAAAAGGCAATACGGAACATAAAAGGTGCCAAAACTTAAAGAGTGCATAAACAGAGAACAATGTGGAACATAAAAAGTGCCAAAAACTTAAATAAAAAGGTACACAAACCAAAGATGGTGTGGATCATTACAGAGCCCCCCCTTTACGGAGCGGATCCCAGACGCTCCTAACCAAAGGAGGGGCAAAACGACAACGGAAAACGAGGACGAACAGGCAGAACAAGGGAACATGAGGGGCACAGAGGGACAAGACTAGGACAGAGTGACCGTGACAGAACAGGTGGGTGGCCAGGAGACCAAGGAGGCCAGGCAGATGCCCAGGGGACCGAGGGGACGTCTTGAAGGAGGGGACTGGGTCGGGAAGACTGGGAGGCAGCTGAGGGGTCGAGACTAGGTCAGGGGGCATCCATAGGGCAGGGACTGGGTCAGGAGGCCGGGGAGGTGGCCGTAGGGCAGGGATCGGGTCAGGTGGCCAGGGAGGCAGCCCTAGGGCAGGGACTGGGTCTGGAGGCCGGGGAGGTGGCCGTAGGGCAGGGATCGGGTCAGGGGGTCTAGGGGATGGCCACAGGGCTAGGGCAGGGTCAGGAGGCTTAGGAGATGGCCTCAGGACTGGGACAGGGTCAGGAGGCCAAGGAGAGGGCCACAGGACTGGGACAGGGTCAGAAGGCCTGAGAGGAGACCTCAGGACAGGGTCAGAAGGCCTGAGAGGAGGCCGCGAGACAGGGTCAGAAGGCCAGGGAGGAGGCCGCGAGACAGGGTCAGAAGGCCAGGGAGGAGGCCACGAGACAGGGTCAGAAGGCCAGGGAGGAGGCCACGAGACAGGGTCAGAAGGCCAGGGAGGAGGCCACGAGACAGGGTCAGAAGGCCAGGGAGGAGGCCACAAGACAGGGTCAGAAGGCCAGGGAGGAGGCCACAGGACAGGGTCAGAAGGCCAGGGAGGAGTCGAGGAGGACTCCAGGGACGGTGCCATGGTAGGTGGTGACCAAGGAGGCTTGGAAGGTTCTGGGGGTTTAGTAGGCTGGGCTGGCGCAGGCAGAACCGTGGAGGGTGGAACCATGAACGCCCTCAGGGGCAGAGCCGAAGAAGGCGGAACAGGCAAAGCCGTGGAAGGCGGAACCATGAAGGCCCTCTGGGGCAGAGCCGTAGAAGGCGGAGCCGTGGAAGGGTCAGGGGGCGGAGCAGGTGCAGGCAGAGCCGTGGGAGGCGGAGCAGGCAGAGCCGTGGAAGGCAGAACTGAGGAAGGGTTTGGAGCCGGAGCCGAGGAAGGGTCTGGTGGCGGAGCAGGTGCAGGCAGAGCCGAGGCAGTCTTCAGAGGCGGAGCGCTGGGTAATTAGATCCAAATAACCTAGCAAATTACAGACCCATCTCAAATCTTCCATTTATGTCTAAAATATTAGAAAAAGTTGTGTCCGCTCAATTGTGCTCTTTCTTGCAAGAAAATGATATCTATGAAAAATTTCAGTCAGGATTCAGACCGCATCATAGCACAGAAACTGCGCTAGTTAAAATTACAAATGATTTACTTTTAGCTTCTGACCAAGGCTGCATCTCAATATTAGTTCTACTCGATCTTAGCGCTGCGTTCGACACTATAGATCATAAAATACTCTTGGATCGACTACAAAACTACACTGGTGTTCAGGGACAGGCATTAAGCTGGTTTAGATCGTACTTATCAGACCGTTACCATTTTGTCTGTTTAAATGGGGAAAAATCGAAAATAACGTCTGTAGACTATGGAGTGCCACAAGGATCTGTGTTAGGCCCTCTATTATTCTCAATATATATGCTGCCACTTGGTAAAATTATAAGAAAACATGGAATTAATTTCCACTGTTATGCTGATGACACTCAATTATATATCTCATCACGACCAGATGAAAACACTAACTTATCTAACTTGACAGAGTGTCTTAAAGATATAAAATGCTGGATGACGCGTAATTTCCTGTTATTAAATTCCGATAAAACGGAGGTATTACTTATTGGTCCAAAAAACTACCCACAAAATCCCTTACAATACAACTTTAATTTAGAAGGATGTCCTGTTACATTATCCACTACAGTAAAAGACCTGGGTGTTATACTAGACCGCAACTTGACTTTCGAAAATCATATTTCATCTGTTACGAGAACAGCCTTTTTCCACCTTAGAAACATTGCTAAGCTACGTAACATGCTATCTGTTTCTGATGCAGAAAAGTTAGTTCATGCATTCATGACCTCGAGACTAGATTACTGTAATGCTTTATTAGCTGGTTGCCCTGCATCCTCAATAAACAAGCTACAGTTAGTCCAAAATGCAGCCGCTAGAGTTCTTACTAGGTCAAGAAAATATGATCATATAACACCGATTTTATCATCTCTACACTGGCTACCTATTAAGTTCCATATCAATTACAAAGTATTACTACTGACCTATAAAGCCCTAAATGGTTTAGCTCCGGTGTATTTAACGGATCTTCTATCGCCATACAATCCATCGCGCTCTTTAAGATCACTAAATTCGAGGCTTCTGGTCATACCTAGGAAATCTAAGTCCACTAATGGAGGGAGGGCGTTCTCACATTTAGCTCCTAAACTCTGGAATAGCCTTCCTGATATTGTTCGAGGCTCAGACTCGCTGTCCCAATTTAAAACTAGATTAAAAGACACATCTCTTTAACCAAGCATTCACATAATGCTTACTTTTTATACTATTGCTGAATCAGTTATAATGCATTAATATTATGAACATCAGCTATGCTAATTATTTCCCACCTGCTTTCCTGCTGTTATCTCGGGACGCCAGTCCCGAGGTAAATAGCGTTCGTCAGCTCCAGTTTGTATCCAGCCTCTCACGGAGACTTCAGATGCCCCATCACCATGGACTACGATCTTGAAATGGGATACATAGACTAATTATTGCCAACAAAAGCCTTCATCAGCCAAACAAGGACAATTGCATCTAAGTGAACTTCTGGAATTTAATCAAGGATGGACTTCAAAGACACTGGTCACTAATCTTGCAGTTCAAACACAATCACTGTCTAAATACTGACCCTTAGCACTTAATAAGTTTAATAATTTTTTAAATCATGTTTTTTTTTTAACTATAAATAATTCTTATTTACATTATTCATGATGTTAGCCAGAGGGGAACTGGCCCCCCACAGTGAGTCTGGTTTCTCCCAAGGTTATTTTTCTCCATTAACCATCATCTTTTGGAGTTTTGTGTTCCTTGCCACAGTCGCCTTCGGCTTGCTCTCTGGGGTTATTAATACAATTATTTAATTATTTTTAAACACTATAAAGAATCATATCTTATCTAATTCCACAACAAGGCTCCAAACAAAAAAATCAATAAAGGAGCCATTGGCTCCTATAGGGGGAAAAACAGGCGCCAAATATTTTCATTTTTAACTCCTTCCATTCCTTTTCGTCCCGCAGCTCACATGCAAGAAAAACTGCACGTGCTAACAGTGTAGTCTGTGGAGCATTCTTCGCAATTATGTGATCACGTGCATTTTTTATGCTCGTTACCGTCACCGTGTTTTCTCACAGTCTCTTTTTTTGAAATGGTTAGTTCCTGCAATGAACTCCGTTTTCCCCACTATTTCTTTGATATAACCTTTTGTAATGTATCTCGGGAAATGTAATGCAAATTTTAAAATCAAAGGGAGTAAATTTTTACTGTCGCCAATGGCGACCTTGACAGAAATTACACTCGCAAATAAATTTATTTGGTCATAAATGCGACCATTTTTAGTCGCAGTTTGGAGCCCTGCACAAGGATGATGATTTATCGACTTTATAGACATTACATTTTTATCGTCTGTTAATGCTGAACTTCTGTAAAGCTGTTTTGAAACGATGTGTGTTGTGAAAAGGCGCTATACAAATAAAATTGACTTGACTTGGGTGGCTCGAGAGGCGGAGCGCTGGGTGGCTCTGGAGGCGGAGCGCTGGGTGGCTCTGGAGGCGGAGCACTGGGAGGCTCTGGAGGCGGAGCTCTGGGAGGCTCGGGAGGCGGAGCCGTGGAGGGCTCAAGGGGGGCTGGCTCTTGGACGGTCGAGGCTACAGGCGCTGGCTCTTGGACTGTCGAGGCTACAGGCGCTGGCTCTGGCTCTTGGACTGTCGAGGCTACAGGCGCTGGCTCTGGCTCTGGCTCTTGGACGGTCGAGGCTACAGGCGCTGGCTCTGGCTCTTGGACGGTCGAGGCTACAGGCGCTGGCTCTGGCTCTTGGACGGTCGAGGCTACAGGCGCTGGCTCTGGCTCTTGGACGGTCGAGGCTACAGGCGCTGGCTCTGGCTCTTGGACGGTCGAGGCTACAGGCTCTGGCTCTGGCTCTTGGACGGTCGAGGCTACAGGCGCTGGCTCTGGCTCTGGCTCTTGGACGGTCGAGGCTACAGGCGCTGGCTCTGGCTCTTGGACGGTCGAGGCTACAGGCGCTGGCTCTGGCTCTTGGACGGTCGAGGCTACAGGCGCTGGCTCTGGCTCTTGGACGGTTGAGGCTACAGGCGCTGGCTCTGGCTCTTGGACGGTCGAGGCTACAGGCGCTGGCTCTGGCTCTTGGACGGTCGAGGCTACAGGCGCTGGCTCTGGCTCTTGGACGGTCGAGGCTACAGGCGCTGGCTCTGGCTCTGAGGACGGGGCCGTGGAGGGCAGAGACTGGTAAGTGGAAGCCCCTCCTCTTCTCCTCCTCCTGGCAGAAAAGGCTGGCAACGCTGGCGCTGGGACGGACGAGGCTGGCAACGCTGGCGCTGGGACGGACGAGGCTGGCAACGCATTGGCCGTGGCAGGTGTGGGCGTTGGCTCGTTGGCCGTGGCAGGCGTGGGCGTTGGCTCGTTGGCCGTGGCAGGCGTGGGCGTTGGCTCGTTGGCCGTGGCAGGCAGAGACTGAGGAGCAGAAGCCTTCCCTCTTCTCCTCCTCCTGGCGGACGGGGCTGTCAACGCTGGCCCAGGGACAGACAAGGCTGGGGGCACGTTGGCCGTGGCAGGCGTGGAGGAACGAGTCATGGAAGGCTGGGAGGTGACCACTGTGGGGGGAGAGATAGCGTCCTCCTCTGCAATACCCACGGTCAAAGGAGAGCCACAGATCCTCAGGGTCTCTTCAAGGAAATCCATGAGCGTCCAGCCAGGGGTTGCTGGTGGTAGCCGCTCCTTTAACGAAGGGTCAAGATTCGCCCTGAAGAAACCAACCAAGAGAAATTCAGGGAAGTCAGATAAATTGGCCAGCTCGAGAAACTCACGGACGTGGGCCTCAATTGGGCGGTCCTCCTGTTTGAGGCCGAGAAGCAGGAGATTGGCCTGTTGGGCAGTGAGGGCTGCTGGATCCATTTTGGTTGGTCGTTCTGTTATGAAGAGGGCAGACGAGGGAGTAAGGATCCAAATGCAGCTTTATTGAACTTCACAACGTAAAGGGGAGAATTAACGCAGGAACAAAAGAAACATCCACGAGGGGAAAATAAAGAGAAGAACACAAGAAAACAACACGGGGGGTCTTGCAAGGAGAGCACAGGCAGGAACAAGGACCAAGGCAGGAACAAGGACCAAGGCAGGATTCGGGAACTTACTGGAACAGAGCATCAAACATGAATATTAAACAACGACCAACGAAGGACAAGATGAACCTGAGGGCTTAAATACAAAACAAGGGGAAACATAGACCAATGGGAAAACAGAACTCAAAACAAGATAACAAGGTAATTAACTGAAACCAATGACAAAGCTAGAACAGATAATAAAGTAATCAAACAATAAACCAATGAGGACCGGACACATGGACAAGGAGGGAAAACAGGACATGACAAGACTTCAAAATAAGAGTGCATAAAACAAAAGGCAATACGGAACATAAAAGGTGCCAAAACTTAAAGAGTGCATAAACAGAGAACAATGTGGAACATAAAAAGTGCCAAAAACTTAAATAAAAAGGTACACAAACCAAAGACGGTGTGGATCGTTACAGTCTGTGATCAGCTATATTTTTTTTTGTCTGTATAGCTGCCCATTGCCTGTACAGCTGGAGCTCCACTTACTGCCCCCTATGGAATGAGACATATGGTTGCATGATTAATTGCATTAATCTTTAATGTATCACTTTTTAAAAAACAATTAATCGCGCTGAATTAACATGCTAATTTGACAACCTTAATTCTAACATTTATTATGATTTATTATGATTATTTTTTTGTTCTGTGAATTAGTGCTGGGTGATCAAATGTATATTTATGATATATAGCAACATTTTGAGTATTGCTGTGATTTTAAATTTCCCAAAGACTGTGCCCATTTTTGCCTGTGAATTAGGGTTGGGTGATATATTTAGAATATTCATGGCATATTTGTGCTGATTTTGCTTACAATGTATAATTTATCAGCATTGTGAATGTTTAGAAATACCTGTTTATGTTAATTTTGTGAAAAACATTATGAAAACATAATTTTTTTATTATAAAGGTATGCTTTTATTTTTTTTTTTTTTTTTTTTGTCATGTTTATTACGTCTGTTGGGTCTATATATGATGGTTTCTTTGATTGCAAAATCAATCACCTTTTAAATCTATTAGAGCAAATACATAATTAACAATAAGATATTGCATGTCCTCAAAAGGCTGAAAATGTTGAGATTTGTTTAGGCCCTATTGTGACTGTGAACTTGATCCCACCTAACAGGGAACGTTCCAACAACTTTGGCTAACATTATTTAAAGGTTTGGGGGGAAAAAAATTATATAAAACGTTAATGGAACATCCTTATAACGTTATTAACCTTAAAAAACGTTCTACTAATGTTAAGAAAACTGGACATTTTCATGTTCCCACAACCAAATACTAACGTTAGGAAAACGTTCTTAGAACATAAAATTGTTAGCTGGGATGAGTTTGCTAATGTATTTGTCACAGTGGGAGTGTAAATACACCCGGATGCTAATGAGTCTGAACCTGTTATAACAGCATATGTGCAATAGTCTCTCAGTTCAGGTTCACGGCTCTTGTACTTTGAAAACACACAGGAGAAACGTGTTACACAGTTATATTCAACTGAAGCGCAGACTTTCTGCATGTGAAGATCCCCAGTTGCTGAAACAATCATTTTATGCCATGAGTGTAAGTCAGGGTAGAGGTAGTTGACAGGTAATCGATTTTGTCGTGTATGGTTTGTCTGCAGTCGGCATTGAAAAGGGCAACACTGTCTTGTATACATAAAGCACAAAGACAGTGAGCTAACTTAGCATTCAGTGAAGCAATAACACCACTCAACAGTGTGTGACATTAGCTGTAAACCTTATCAAACTTTGATAAGATCTGAATGTAATATAAAACTTATTTATTACTCAATACCGATTTATAGGATTCCTCCCTCATTCACTCATTCCCTAAAACAAAAAGGAAATGTTGAATACACACATTAAAGCTGAAGTGTGTAAATTCTGGACCACTAGCATCACCAAAAGGAATTGCTTCAAACAGGTTTTTTGTTTAAAAGGTTGCCTGAAGACTCTCTTGGCGGCCATTGGTCGAACAAACTGATGTATTTATTGTAGTTCAAAATTGCATCAAAATACATTTGAAAAGCTGATGAAAAGCCACTACTAAATATTCTTGCAACGATATATAAGCATGCTTTAATAAACCAGTAGGTAAGTATTTCCCAGTAGGGATTCAATTACATATAATAGCCTTTCAAGCCAAGATAATAGCTGCATCCGAAATCGTGTCAGAGTATGAAAAATTATTGATGAAAAATGCACTTCTCAGCTGGTAGAGAAATCAGATCTTTAGGTATGCAGCTGAGTAGTATGAATACAGTCCAGGCATACTTTATAGGGATGTCCACGGATAGCCGACATTTGGTAAACCGTTCTACAGGCCCGTATTCAAATACCAAAATCACTATTCGGTTATTCTACACATGCAGTAAAGGTCTTCAACCTGATCCGAGCCTGACAGTACCCAACACACCACGTTTTTTTTTCAAGTATAGAGCAAGATAGGGGCTTTTCACACATTTTTGTGTGCATCTGCACTGTTTCTCAGTTGTTTTTCTATGTAAAGACGTGTTGGATGAACATCTGTGACTGCTGCACCGCATCTCAAATTTTTTTCAGCATCTCATGCAGTACCGCCACATTAGACACTGTGCCAATTTAAAAAGAACAGTTATAAATGCATATCAAGGCACATGCATTGTCACAAAGATTCGACAGTCAGAATATGTTCAGGTTGCGAAGAAGATTGTTACACTGTTACAATGTTACACATGATTCCAGCTTGTTTTTTTTACCTGGCAAAGTTTCAGCGCTTGATAAATGGCAAGCCAATGTTTTTTTTCCCCTTTTTTTGTCTGGTGCGCAGACAAGAATTCAACAAGTTTTATGTAAAACCATTTAAAAATCAAAGCATACCGATGAGGCTAATAAATCACAGCAGTGTAACTCTATGCACTCTTTGTTTTTAGATATAAAATATGGATATAAAAATATGAAATTAATTGAAATAGGAAATTATACTTTTAAGTATGAAACTAAATGATGAAATATATGCAAAGTTTTAGACTGTTCTGAAGCTGCATTTTATTTACACAGAACCAAAGCAGTATCAGAACTGCCTTTGATACTAGGGGCTGAAGTGGATCAAAGCAGGCATAATTTAGTCTGAACGCAGAAAAATGAAGGAAACATGAGCCTTAACACTCTTAATAATGTAATTCTTGGGTTCACATGTCTTGCCAAGTTTTAATGTGCTGTATACCAGAACCTTTGTTTTGTATAGTGGTCCACCAATGTTTGTTTTTTTAATGGCCTATGTCAGTGGTTCCAAACCCTGTTCCTGGAGGCCCACCAACACTGCACACTTTGTATATCTCCCTTTTCTGACACACCTAGTTCAGGTCATGGAGTCTGCACTAGGGAGCTGATGAGTTGAATCAGGTGTAATTGATTATGGAGGCATCCTAAATGTGTAGTGTTGGGGGGCCTCATGGAACATGGTTGAGAACCACTGGCCTATGACAATGCAACTATAAATATTATATTTGTAGGATATTTGGTATGCGACATTTAGGAGGGAACTTTAAAGTGCCTTCATTCTCACACCATTATATATGTAAGATATTTGGTATGCTAAATTTAGAAGGGAATTTAGGGTCTTGATATATGTGAGGTATGAACTAAATGAAACTGTCCTTATTGTACATTATTAGGTAATAAAATGTATAATGGAAATAGTCGCGTTCGATAACCATTATAAATTAGATAAATGACAAGTAACTAGATTATTCTCCACCATTGAAATTGTAATACAACGTCTAGTTGTATCAGCTCACAATTTCTATTGTAAGGAATTAGCTTTAATAAGTGAATTATGATTATTTCAATTATTGGAGTGATATTGTTCTGATGGCTTATTGAAAATAATATCACACGTATTTAGGTACAGCTTTGAAGCAAAATCTTTTAGAAAATTAGATTATTTATCAACATATACCACAGTCACATAGTCTTTGAACACAGAAATAACTTTATTACTATTCTAAACATAAATCTAATCTAACACATATATACACGAGACAGGTTGGTGAGAAGAGTGACAGAATGTGAAATAAATGGTCAATACAGTGAAAATGAACTTTACGGTGTCTGTTGACAATACCTTAAGAACCATTTATCCTTCTTTGAGTCTACATCGATTTGCTATCGGATCAACCAAAGTATTTAGCAAATACACCAGCACTTTGAACACAATATTGGAGATGTTGCTTGGTTCTTGGCGCTTGGTCGAAAGTTCGTTCCGTCAATGTTTTGAACCTCTGTAAGATCGAAGTTATTATCTGTCTGAATGAGGTAATACTATATGACTATTTGAAGCGAGGCTTCATCTATCTTTCTCATGGGTGTGTGAACCGTAGAGAGTGACGAGCTTTCTCGGGACATCGAGTCCCGAGCTTCCTTGGGCCTCACATGGCATGGACCTGGCAGTCAGCGTAGCGACCAGATGAAGCACGTGCTGGCAGAAGAGAGAAATAGAGCAGATCGAAGAGCCTCAAGAGGAAGAGAGAGTGTGTTCGTCCTGTTTGGAAATATTTGAACTGAAATTGGCCGCATCCCCAAAGGTGTTTTCAGAGTCACATGGTCAACTGGGCTGTCTTTTCCAACAGTTGATTTATGGTCCTTTGTTCCAGAGTCTTACAAATCTCCCGCTCAAAAATAGTGCATACTTAATCAGGAACTCTTATATCTTGAGAATGGTACAAGAGACATGATATTCATTGTCATCATTTTCTCTTTATACGCCAGTGAACGCTTTCATACTAAACATGACATTTTTTTATGGATATTATAGGTGTAGGTAACAAAACATGAAAATCCCTGTTTACAAAATAATACACACGTTTTAAAGAGGTACATCAGGCTATAATCATTAATTTGTCAGTTATACAAGTTACCACATTTCAAAGCAATTGTCAGAATTACCTAGCAAGACTAGGCCTTTTATAAATTGTGGATTTTAATGCATTCTGTACATTTTAGAAGGCTAAATCGGTAAAGTACTGTGACTGTGTAAAATGTTCATGGATTAAGATGAAATGTGTTAGTATTAGAGTCATGCAAATCTGATGGTCTTTTGGAAACCTTTCAAAGAGAAGTCTGCTTTAACTCTGTGTGGAAGATCAGGAGGTCAGGCTGCGGAGGGGCCTTTCTGACCAATGAGGATGCCTGGGCCATTTGATTTATGACGGTGAAGAATTCCAGGATTGCAAAGGTTGAAAATTCTAGATTCAAATCATATTGTTTCAATTCTTCTGTATGTATAATACTCTACATATTGCATAATTTAAAGACAACTAATGTCTTTAAGGACAAAATTGCTGAATAAAATAAGAAAAATAAGTGGACAATTATTTTACAATATATTTACTCAAAGATTTAAACTGGATAAATACAATAAATAAATAGCTAAAAAATATGATTTTAGCTTGTTCTCTTGGTTTCTGTTTTGTCCTCCCATGATGGTAATTTTTTCACTGCACATTTTTTAGAATTGTGAAATATGTATAAAAAAGTGTATCAAGCAACATTGCGCACACTAATCTGGTATAAGTCATGTCCAACATGGGACATCAGCATGTTGCTTCTGAATGTTCTTGTACACTAAAATCAATCCCATTCAGTCAAATTACTGGCTAGCGGCATCACCCATCAGACATTGTTTTAATCAATTCGAACATGATCATGTTTCTCTCTAATGCTATTGATAGAAGGTTGTGGAAATAACCTCTGAGGCATGGGCTCTGGCCCCATGGGAACCCGGATGTAATTACATACAGATATACAATGATGAGTGTGTTTAAGAGGTTGCATATTCATTCTAAAATTAAGTTTTTTACTCCACTGACAGTTAGGTTTAGTGTTGAGGTTTGGGCAAGCAGATAGAGGTAATAAAATATGCATTAGTTTTTGCTCTAAAATGAAATTTTTACTCCACTGACAGTTAGGTTTAGGTTTGTAGTGTCATACATTCAACAACACTTCAAGCTTTGGCCACTGGGGGCAGTAATTAAAATTTTGGTAAGCACAAACCGATTTTAGCTGGAGAACTTTTGATCTATTGTCGATTTTAAAGTGTGATCGGCTGTGTCTAGAAGGTAACCTCACCACAGCCAAAGTCTTGCGAGAGTCTCATTCACTGTTACTAAGGTTCGATTTAGGGTTCGATTTAGTGGTAAGGTTAAGGTTCCCCGTCTGTCACTCACTTTGAAGTTGTGTCGAAGAAGCAACACTAGGGGTCTCTCTTGAAGCCAAATATGCCTCTGATCTATGAAAAAAGGCCAATGAGATGTTGGCAGACAGTATTTGCATACCCCGTCCCCGGTCACACGGGTATAAAAGTGAGGAAATACATAGAGTTCATTCAGAAATTTTCTTCGGAGCTGATGGTCGTGTATGCAGTCAGCTGCGAGTCACACACCTGTTCCTGTTCCTCTGACGCTTCTCTGCTGTTGGATATATGGCGCACTTCAGTGGCTTTCTCCTTCTTTGCACGGCAGTGCAGTTTGCCCCTTGGCGCTTTGACATTGCAGAAAACTCAAAAGAGTTATTAAAAGAGTGATTTTCTTGTAAAAGAGTATTTTCCTCTAAAAGAGCAATACATAGCGGCGTTGAACGTCCTTTTCAGGATGCGTCTTTATAAAGATGCCTTTTCCACCCCTGTGTAGTTCCTGGATGTGGTAGAGTGCTCTCCGCTTCAGACGGCCACAGGCGTGTGTCTGGGCAGCGATCACACCGAGGCAGCGTTTGTGGATGGTTCATGTTCTCACTGCGGTGGACAGGGCTGTTGTGCTCCACCTGTGCCCCGGGAACCCTACCACCTGGCCGGGTCACCCTGTACTCCCCTCCATGGCCTTTAGGACAACATCTTCACTCACCGCTAAAGCCTACAGTGCCACTGGACATGCTGCTTCCGCCCTGCATGCAATGGCCCTCCTGCAAGTCCACCAGGCCAAGGCACTGAAAGGTCTGCATGAGGGTAGCCCTGATCCCGATGTGCTGCAGGAACTGCGGTCAGCGACCGACCTCGCCCTCAGAGCCACGAAGGTCACAGCGCAGTCACTCGGGCAGGCGATGACCACACTCGTGGTCCAGGAACATCATCATGTGGTTGAACTTGGTCGAGATGCATGAGACCGACAAAGTGTGCTTCCTCAACTCCCCTGTCTCCCAGTTTGGCCTCTTTGGCAACACCGTTGAGGACTTTTCCCAGCAGTTCTCCACGGTGAAGAAACAGACGGAGGCCATCTCGCACATCCTGACCCGCCACAAACCTGCCGCCATGGGCCATGCCCCGTCTGCTTGCCGAGAGCATCCTCCGTCGAAGAAACGCCCTGCTCCGCCTCAACCCGGGCCCAGCTCTCAGCCCGTGCATCGAGCACCCCGCAGGAAGTAGACGCCCCCCGTCTCACGGACCCCCTCGAGGACCAGGAAGGCTCCCAGGCACTCCTGAGACATTCGTACCAGGGACCAAGACATTAGCTCCGGAGCTGGTAAGCAGACCACTCTGTCTCCCGGTGGAGGGCCGGGAGGTGAATCTTTTGTTGAATTTATTTAATTTGCCACTAGACAGGGCTGCGGTACCCATATTCACAGTAAAAGAGCTATTTCCTTTGTCTCTGGGTCACCTGGCCCGCAAATGCTGTTCTCACGGCACTCTGCCGCCAGGTCTCAACAGTCCCGGCATGCTGGATGTGGACCCCCGGCCTTCAGCCCTACGACTGTTCTGATGAGCCTAGAGGACGCCTCCATCAGACCTCATCCTCAGTCACTAACCCACCCCCTGCTGGGTGTGCAGTGTAAGGTAAATGCTTTGAGTCTTTTCTCAACACCAGAGCCTCGGGACGTGTCCTCGCCTCCCGACGCCCCACTGCGAAGCCCCGCCAGGTACGTCAAAAATAATCGTCCCCTTGGTGCCCCTAGCACGGAGCTTGGATGCGTGGCTTTCACTTCCCAACCTATCACGCTGGCTGGCCCGGACCATCCCACTCGGTTACGCATCTTGGACTTGCGAGTTTTCAACCGGGCTTTGCACAAACTCCCGTCCAAAATGCTCACGCAAAAACACAACTTAACTTGCGTCTGGCATCTAGATTGGTTCGCAGCGGTAGACCTGAAGGATGCATACTTACACGTCTCAATTCTGCCTCGACATCGACCCTTCCTATGGTTTGCGTTTTGCGGCAAGACGTATCAGTACAAAGTCCTCCCCTTCGGCGTATCTCTGTCCCCTCACGTCTTCACGAAAGTCACAGAGGCAGCCCTTGCCCCACTCCGAGAAGCCGGCATTTGCATACTCAATTACCTCTACGACTGGCTCATTCTGGCCCACTCCCGAGAGTTACTATGCGCTCACAGAGACCAGCGCTCAGGCACCTCAGCCGTTTGGGGCTTCAGGTCAACTGGGAAAAGAGCAAACTCACCCCGGTTCAGAGCATCTCTTTTCTCAGCATGGAGTTAGACTCAGTCTCAATGTCAGCACGTCTCACCAACAAGCGTGCACAGTCGGTGCTGGAATGCTTCGCCACCTTCCTGCCGGGCCCCTTAAAACTTTTCCAGAGGCTCCTGGGGCATATGGCATCCTCCACGGTGGTCACGCCGCTGGGGTTGATGCATATGAGACTGCATATTTCTGCAGGAGAGGCTAGAGGGGAGGCTGTCCCCTTCCACCTTGAAGGGGACAGTCTTCGGGTAAGCATGACTTAATAATCAGGTTCCTAAGAGGCGCCCAGAGGTTAAATTCTTCCCGGCCAGGCTTGTTCCCCTCCTGGGATCTCTTGGTGGTCCTCGCGGGCCTTCAGAGACCCCCCTTCGAGCCGCTAGAATCAGTTGGACTCAGGGCCCTCTCTATAAAGATGGCCCTGCTGATCGGCTCGCCTCCATCAAGAGGGTCGGGGACCTGCAAGCGTTCTCTGTCAGCGACACTTGCCTGGAGTTCGGTCTGGCAGTCACATTTGTGATCCTAGGACCGTGACCGGGCTACGTTCCCAAGGTTCCTACCACGCCCTTTAGAGACCAGGTAGTGAACCTGCAAGCACTGCCCCAGGAGGAGGCAGACCCTTCGTGGCTGTGTTTGGTACGTGCTTTGCATACCTACTTGGACCGCACACAAAGCTTTAGACGTTCTGAGCAGCTCTTTGTCTGCTTTGGCGGACAGCGGAAAGGGAATGCTGTCTCCAAACAGAGGCTTTCCCACTGGGTGGTGGACGCCATTTCATTGGCCTATCACACCGAGGCCATGCCCCCCCCCCCCTTGCAGGTCCGAGCACACTCAACAAGGAGTGTTGCGTCCTCGTGGGCACTGGCCAGAGGCACCTCCCTGGCAGACATATGTAGAGGAAAGGTAGGCAACACCTATTAGGCAACACCTAACACCTTTGCAAGATTTTACAATCTCAGGGTTGAGTCAGTTTCATCCTGTGTTCTCTCAGGTCCGAGACGGTAGAACTCGGTACACGCTGACGGACTGACCGGGTGGATCACTTGCACCTAGCGCCCTTTCCCTTGGCCGAGGGAAACTGTGCACTTTCTCTCCCAGGAGATCCCACTCATTCGGATCCCTGGAGGACTCCTCCCTAGCCCTTTGTGCCCGCAGTTCAGCGGAGGAACTCGCTGACCCGATCCACTGCGGGTACTTAATCTACCCTGTACTGGAATAGGTGCTCCACAGGTCAGGACTCCTGCTTGGACTCCCCCTGTGTGTATTTTCCGAGGTACGGTCCCCTTGCGAGTGGAACCGCATCTCCCTTAGGCAGTCCCAGCTGCCCTCCGGTCACCATGTTGTAGCTGCTCCCCCCTCCTTGAGGCTGGATCTACCACCGCGCCACCTTCCACATGTCGCCTAAAAACCCATGTGATGTATTCTCCACTCTTACCTCCCCCTTCCTGGGCAGGTGTGGTCTCCGCAGGGTCTTTTCACCCTGAAAGAATAGGAAACTGGGTAAGACCCCCTTCCCTCGATGTGTGTAAGGGCCCCAGCCGTTTCTTGCTCTATGCTGAGAAACATGGAGAGAAAAGAGGCCTGGCTAGGTTTGGCCCGTTCCAGGGTTGGTTTAGGGTAACCAGAAAGATTCAGACGACTTTTATGGGCCATTGGGGAAGGGTACGTGCAGTCTGACACAGCTGGTCGCCTTTGCACGTGAAATATCTGCCCGCTCCTGTGTCAGCAGACCATGTACAAGGCTCAGTACATGGCGTGATTTAAATTGGACCCCTAGTGTTGCTTCTTCGACACAACATCGGCGGGAAACGTCGGGAAACGTCTAGCTTATGTATGTAACCTCCATTCCCTGATGGAGGGAACGAGACGCTGTGTCCTCCTGGCCACGTCGCTGAGCAGAGCCACTGTTGTGTCCGGACCATTTCCGGCTTCTCAGAAAAATCTGAATGAACTTGAAGAATTTCCCCGCTTTTATACCCGTATGTCCGGGGGCGGGGTATGCAAATATTGTCTGCCAACTTATCATTGGCCTTTTTCATAGATCAGAGGCATATTCGGCGCTCAAGACAGACCCCTAGTGTCACTTCTTCGACACAACGTCTCGTTCCCTCTATCAGGGAACGGAGGTTACATACGTAACCTAGACGTTAGGTTTAGGTGTAGGGTTTCTGTATTCCTCTAATAAACACAAAAAATATAGTGTGTGAACATTCAATGCATCTCTCACAAGACTTTAGGTAACTGGTAACTGGGGGGTTACCTTCTAGACATGACCAGTGTGAACAGTGTGTCCAGTCTGGTAACTGTGGTAATAGACTGTATTCACGGTATCTTTGATTATTAATGGGAATGACAACGAGGCAGTGAGGGATAGACTCTTCAATGGCACGCACGGTATAAAACTATAAAAAGCTCCTAGATCACATCTGATTTTCCACAGCTCATGTTGTCTGGAGTTTTTTGTCTACTAATTGTTCTTGGACAGATGTTTTTTCAATATTTGTTCTGTGGAACGATCCAAAAACACTTTAAATTGCAGTACAGCCCATTGAAGGGACTGTTCTATCCCTCACAGCCATGTTGTCATTCCTGTCAAAGATGGCGCTGCTGTGAATATGGTCTATGTTTGAATAAGATTTTGTTGGATGGCTTTCTATTATTGTAGTTGCATTAATTTCAGATTGACAGTCTATTCAGTGCTTTGATTTCATGACTGTTATCCTCTAAAGTTTCAGGAGGTATCTCACAATGTCTTACTGTGACAGCAGTTCAGTGAGGGTGATTACTGGCAGTATCATGTACCAATTTCCACGTGCAGGTCTGATTTAAGGTTACAGATTCCGTCTAATTTCTTTTAGACAAACAGGATCTTGCAATATCTTTGTATATTTCTTTATTTTTGTGGCTCTCGTACAGGACTGCAGACACTTGTCTTTGGAAATGAAATAGGCAGGGACTCTCATGAAAGCTTCCATACCCACCAACGTCCGAATGTCCTTTGTGAAGCTCACTGCAGTAGAATATCTGTTTTACAACTTGGCTGTAAAATATGCATGGGCTTCTGAGATGGTAGAATGCCTTGGCATAGAGTTGCTAGATGCCAGTGGCCTAATTAATTTTTTAAAACCCTCACCTTTGTTGTTAATTGGCCTCCTGTCCATTGCTAATTATGTTATGTAATCTTTAAATGCCTCTCTTTTGTCTGTCATTGGATTTACAGTCTCAAAGGTTCTTTGCATTGTTTGAAGGTGATGATTGTGATGCTTAGTGGAGATGCACTTTTAATATAATAATGTTAATTATTAAAATACTAAAGTGTAGTCTACCAAAAAAAAGGTCTAGGTCTATAAGGCTTTTTTTCCACACCGCACCCAATTTCTTTTTCAGGTCACATCTTGGGGCTAATTTTCTGCACTGTCATTTTGCAAATTATTAAATCAGATCCAGAGAGTGTAGTATAGACATTGTAGAGAGTGAGAGTGTAGAAATTTCAGTCAATATCTGCTATATCTACATAGTAATAACTTAAACCAAGCATGATGCCAAAAGACGTCCCTTAAATTGGAAATCAGGCCCCAATATACTTAATGAGAAGTTCTTCTGCATTATTCACTCAGGGATAAAAAGAAGTTTGAAACAGCTGAGCAGCGGTATACACTTTGCGAATATTTTGACTACAGTCAAGTAATAGAAGCTGTTTTAGCCACTCGTTGATGATTTAAAGTAATATATATGCAGTAGAAAATGCTGCATTTGTATTTTTTACACGCTTTATGCGACCATTATAAGCGCTTGTTACACTATGTTACTGTAATATATACCACAATTAGTTCACCATTTTCACCAGCTCGCTAATAACTGCACAGAGGTGTGTTCATGTTGAATGATCTTGACTTAGCTGACCGCCTCGAGGTAGGTGGAGCTCCAGGTCACACCTACCGATGACTTGAACCAATGGCAGTAAGATGTTTAACAGTTGGTAAGATGTTTCATAAAAGTTTGCCAAGCGAGCTGTTACAAATCACCAAAACAAACGCAAAACACCTTATTTTTGGCTATATTTTTTTTCTAAGAGAAGTCACAACTGTTCGTTCTTTGATTTCATAGGAAGTATATCAGGGCCTTAAATATGGCGCTGAACACATGATTGGCCACATGAAAGAACATAAGCGTCAAAGGCATTACTGTACTATACACTTTCTAGCATTTGTTATATCCAAAACCGTTAATTTATTCACTCAATTCACTATTCACTATATAGTGAATGCCAGCCCAGATTGAACATGTACATCTCCGAGATGTTTTAGATATTTTCATCTAAAAAGCAGCAATTTTAGAAACACTCAAACCACCAACAATCATACCAAGATCGAAAACACTGAAATAATTTTTTTCCCCATTCTGATGATTGATGTGAACATTTACTGAAGCTTCTGACCCGTATTTGCATAATTTTATGCATTTTACTGCTACCACACAATTGGCTGATTAGATAATCGCATGAATAAGTAGGTGTACAGGTGTTCCTAATAAAGTGCTTAGTGAGTGTATGTCAATAAGTATGTCTCGGATGTCAACGTTTATGATTTAGAATGTTTGTAAATCTGATCTTTTAAAGATGTTTAGCAGATGTTAATTAGATTGTCATGATTTGCAGATGAAAATATCTAAGACATCTCAGAGATGTAGGTGTGCTATCTGGGCAAACATATTTATAGTGAGTGATGAGTGAATTCAGACACTGTTATAGACACTACTGTGCATTAAGTACTACATTACATTCAGGTAAATTAATGAAAAAAAAAAAAAGACTATTTGATATCCGACAGGACCATTCAAAGTAAAACAATTTTTTTTTGAAATTATGTTTTTTAAAATCGTATTTAATATGTTTTTTTTTTGGCTGTTAAGACAAAAAAAAAAGAAAGAAAAGAAAAGGGCTGTTTAAACAAATAAACATTTAAGCCAATAAATCAATTTTCTGCTGCTTGCCTGAACAAGCCTAACTATATATTTGGAATAATTCAATAAACTTGTTGTGCCTCTATGCTCTACCAAATTCTTTATCGCTGCAGAAATAATTTATGGAAATAATTTGCTAGAGGGCAGACTTGATCACTATGTATTTGGTAATACAATTGAGGAGAGCAAACAGGGTCAATGCTTAGCCAATGGTCGAAGCGAACATTGTCTCATTTTATTATAAGCAACTAAAATCAGTTTTGTCCTTCTTAAAATTAGGAGGTTCGAAAGTAAGAAGCCATGTAGCAATTCTTAACACCCCAAATATTAGCCTCTCTCCTGTGCGCTAAAGTGCTTTCCACTAAGGGACATTACTGGATTCCTAATATGGCCATCTCATAAAGCATCCTCCTCAATCTGTGATGACAATGATACAGAAATGAAAAAAGGAAATGCTTTCAGCCGCTCCACTGAAACAGTGACATCATCATCCTCATCAGAGAAGGAGGATTTCTTTTTTGACAGAATCTTTTTTTTCCCCTCGATTGGATATCAGGCTTGCCTGTGACATTTGCATTGAGAGCAGAAACAGATGACAAAAGATACAGATGAAATAAGAGGAATACAAATTGAGAGTGAGTAAGCAGGGACCAGTGGTGAGCAAGAGAGAATCCTGAATCCAGTGTCTGGTTCCACATTTTGCTTTGTACCAACAGAGCTCGTGGAAGATGCCGAGATCGCTGCAGAGGAGCTCTAAACGCACAGCTTAACACCAGCGACGGGGAGATCAGCTCCTCTCCACTCCTCTGCTCTTGAGGAGGTGACGGGAAAGAGAGAAAGAAGAGAGGCAGAGAGAGGGGGAAACAGAAAAACGGGAAAAGCCAGAGACGAGCTGTTTATATCCAGGCTGGTTGGATTGGAAGTGTAAGCCTGTGTGCCATTTGGTTTTCCTGGCTCTCTGTCTCATAACTGTCCTCTGGATTTCGGGGATGGTTTGAAGAGGACCTGTATGTGATGCTTCCAGCACAGAGGTAAGTACACGAGTCAATCCGACCGCATGACCGAAGAACCAGTTGCTCTGGGAATGAATGAAGATGTCCTAAGTTGGAGGTGCGGATGGGATCTTAAGTGCTGAATGTGTCGGAGCTTATCTGTAACGTTGCGTTTCAGTGTGTCTGTATGTAGATTGGTATGTGTCTGTATCACATCTGGCCCCAGGATGCATGTGTGTTTCAGTTGAAGCTACACTCAGGTACAGGTATCCGTGACATGCATTGTGATTCCACTACCATGTGATATTCTAATTCAGTGAAGACGTCAACATCTGCTCAAGGGTGATGGATACAGGTTGTCCCTGTACCTCTGTTTATGAATTGTCATGAATGGAGATAGAGTCGGAACATTGCAGGAACGTTGCCTAGCAATATTGCAACGTTCTCTGTGTGGAGAGATGTGTTTTTCTGCTCTGCTCCCTGGCGGTGGGGCATCATTCACGTGATGACACACGGTAGCTACATAGAGCACATCGAGTTCCTCTGTGTATCAGGGTATGAAGCTGTCGAGGCTTGCCGCGAGCTTCCCTTGCTTGTGTATGAGAAGTCATGTAAAACCCTGGAGCTGGCATTCGCTTATAAATCTCTGTCTTGGTCTCTCTTCCCGTGGCTGCTCTGTTATGCCAAACGTCTGCTGCGTCTGCAGCTCACTCAAAACTCTCGACACTGCAGGGGCCGAGCATCTGACAGGCTTTAGCACTTGTGTGTGAGACTATGTGTGAGTGTGAATGAGATTGCGTCCATGTGAGTAAGATGGTGTGTGAGTGGGTATGGTAAATATAGGCACTCTACCTGTGATCTGTCATTGCGTAAGTGAGCAGTTGGTTGTTGAAAGGATAATTAGGCTTTTGTTCTGTGGCTCTCTGCTTTCTGTGATGTTAGAAATCATAGCACACCTTTTATAGCCCAAACACTCAGTATGTATTATTTCTGTGGCTTAGCTAACAAACACAGTTTTGAATCTCCAAATACAGACGTTCACGACATTGACCAGCCAGAAATACAGTCTTTCTGCGCGGTACTGGCAAAATCAATTAGTGAATGTCAATTAGTTATATATTGGTGAGTTTTACATTTTTGACTTTTTATCACGGTTAAAGCATATTTTTGTACTTTGAACTATGGTAGTACAAAATGTACCATGCATTACCATGTTTTTTTCTGTACCAGGCAGGGTTGGGGAGTAACGGAATATATGTAACGGGATTACATATTTAAAATACAAAATATTAGTAACTGTATTCCACTACAGTTACAATTGAAATCATTGGTAATTAGAATACAGTTACATTCAAAACCTTGTGTAAATTGTCAGCTTTACAATAAGCTAAAATGCTATTTCTAGCCATTTTACATCATAGATCATATTGTTTTATCAAGAAAATTCATTTTCAATTCTTTCTTTTCTAGTAAGACCTTTTATATTAAGGCAAAAATCATATTCTAGATAATAATTTTTGTATTGTTTTCCTGTAAAAATATAAAAAAATCCTTAAAACAAGATCAATTTGATTAATCTTGTTTTAGAAACAACACTGCATAAGATATTTAGGTTTTTCAGAGAATGTATTTTAGCATGTGTATTTTGTCTTACTGTACTGTCAGAATTTTTATAGTCTTAAACAAGTGAAAAAAAATCTACCAGTGCTGAAGAAGTAATCCAAAGTATTTAGAATACGTTACTGACCTTGAGAAATATAACGGGATACGTTCAAGGTATTCTCTGAAGTGCTTTGGAGTACCTTGTAAATACCATGGCATATGAATATGATAATACTTGAGTCCCATGGTAAATATTAAAATACCATAATATTATCAGAATCAGAAAGAGCTTTCGCTTCAGGTGCATCTGGGAAGTTTCTCGGTTGGGCATTTGTTATTACGACACATATACACAGTCAGAAACAAAAATATGGAAAAGCAAAAGTAAATCAAATACATTGTGATTAAGCATAAGTGAATACATGACTTTTACACAAACTAATTGATTTAATGCATGTTATCTGGAAAATTCAGAATTTATTAGCATAAAACAAACTGCGTAGGTTGAGTAATTAGCTTTTCATTAGTTGACTATAAAATATAACAAATTAATTTTATTTAAATAAAGCACTAAAATTGACATAAAGCATTGCTTTCCATTATCTTTCATGTCGACGCACCCCTTCCAACATCACAACTCGGAAATCATCTAGAATTATGAGTTTCTCAATGGTAAATATGACTTTGCTTGGACATTCATGTGCTTGAAACATAGAATTACAATATTCCCGACTCCACTTGACTACTGCATTTATTTGTCAAGTATGTTCACACAAAAAGTTATGTCCGCCATATCAAGCTCAGTGTGGCCAGAGACAGCTGAGTTGGGCCAATTTTATTCAAATGAAATGTATGTGGTTCAATGTTAAAATTAGAGGTGGGAGAAAAAAAAGATTCTCAGATGCATCACGATTCTGATTCGATTCTCCAAAAATCCTGAATTCATTCTGAGTTCAATTTAAATCCTAGCAGCGTGGTGGCACTTATGTGCGCACCAGAGAGTGAGATGCTAGAAACCAATGGTCAGAATGCATATACTAAAGCCAAGCACACCTACCGAACTGATCGCAGACTGGATGTATACCAACCTCATGACTTCATCCCTGACTGAAACTTCAATCCCGAAATTCATTCACAAACTCACACATATAGCAATGGGTGAGTTTATTTGTGGTAACACATCAACAACCAACATGAAAGATGGGCTTGCGGCCGTTATTTCACAGAAAGGGAAAAAACAGCTGAAAATAATAATAAGACAGTGACTCGGGAGATGTGGGTGATGTTTTTATTTTCTAATAATTTTTTGTCTCCTGCTTTCCAATGCTTTTCTCTCCTCTTGCACTCTCTATTTCTTTGCTGTTGCTTATTGCCAGTCTCGCTCTCGTCAGATCCTTGCGCATAAAAGATGCTTGATTGATTTCTCAAGCAGCAACCCCACTATTTGTGTCACTTTACTTTCACCTTCGGTGTGGAAAGGAGAAGCTAACATCTGCTCTCTCACAGAAGCAGATATCTCATGTAGCCATCCTGGACATGCAACCGATAGTTGTGGTTATAGTTATAGGCTAGAGATCGATTCATTCTAAATGAATAATTGAATGCTATTTAATACTAAGTGTGTGTATTGATAAAAAATTAGAGGACAAGATGTATCGTGATGCATCGAGAATCATTTTGTAATTGAATCGTTACCCTTTGAATCGGAATCAAATCGTATTTTAAGGCCAGTGAAGATTCAAATCTCTAGTGGATATATGCTGGAAAAGGTTATATTTTAAGCAGTCAAGATAGTAAAAAATAAAATAGATACCATTTAATTTAATAGGTTTAGAGTTGCTGTTTCCTGTAGCAAAAGCAATTTACCAACTATTTAAGTAAACAGTAAAATTCATTAAACTTATTTAGGCCTCCTAAATGGGGCTGCATGTTTAAACTGATAACTCAAAATCACAATGAAAATCATTAGCAGTTACGGTGTGGACCACAAGCGACTTCCAGCCCAATGATTGTTCAAAAGCAGCCCAAATAGTGTAAATAAAAAAATCAAGCACATTCTTACAATACTATCATAGCATAGCCTTTGCAATCTTAATGACACAATTAAACAACAAAACAATAAAGTTTCCAAAAACCTTTACTTTTACCACCTTTTTTAATTCACACAAAAAGACAAACACACGCGCACTGAAAAGGTACAAAGATGCTGCCCTGGGATATCAAGAAGCCAAATAATGAAAGTATGTCATTGTGCTACGATTAAAGTTATGATTTTGCCATTCAATATTTTATGTCATATAAAGATTATATGTAATCTGTCCTACATTTTCACACTGTTATTGCTCACTCCAAATTCCAACTTGAACATAACTCTAAATCTTGAATAAAGTAACTTGAATTGGCTAATACACAGAAGAGTCAAAGTACCCAGACAGCTGTCAGGGAGGACAGAAAACAGCTGATGTTCATCCATTACGTGTTCAGGCTTGTGCGCACATCTAAAGAGGAGCGGCAAATTCACTTTTTGAGTCACTTTTAAGTAGTGTCACTCATGAAAATGCTCTCTCAGCATGATTATTAGATGCGGGAAGAGTAAGCAATATGACCGCCATAAATGTTAAATCTCAAAATATCCTGCAGTGGTCTTTCTCATCCAGCATAATTAAACTTATAGTGAAAAGGCATCTCAGATGCAATTTCTCCATTGGATTACAAGAGCATCATATGTGCATAAAAAAACACCACAGATAAGTCATCCATTAATCATGATTTGAGGTTCACAGTCAATTCCCCATTCTCGCTTAAAGGTTTTACCACTTTGTCGTCTCTAAGTTTCCCTTTTATCACTAAAATCCTGGAGCCACACCTTCAGGTTGCACGTTCGTGGATGTGGGAACTCGTAGCTCCTCTGAACCAGACTGAACACATTTTCTGTCAATCAGTGTTTTGGCTATTTGATTAAATTATTGTGTGTGGAGACATTTTCTTAATTTTAGTTGCATGAGCAATGCAATTGCTTAATTTGATCATTTTTAAACCTGCCAAAATCATTCCAAACCAACCCACATTTTGTCCATCCTCCCATGCACATTTCCCCCCCACACAATTCAATGAAAACTAGCCCAACTGGGCAGGAACCCACCAAATCTGGTAACACTGAAGAGACTACAGAAATAATACATGTCTGTATAAATGAACATACAACTAATGTTATTTTATACTAATAATATTTTTATTTCATGTTGTTTTTTTAGTAAATTGTAAAGGGATTTAGATGGGCAAGGAGGAGGCGGGAACCGGCTTGACAATATAAATAATAGTTTAATGAAAAACTTAAACAAAAGACACAAACACACACACATGACGGACGTAAACCGTGTCCGTAAACGATCTCTCTCTCCCGCACCATCCTCCGCAGTCGGCCTTTATCCCTCTCGGAGGCTTGATTAGCCTGATTAGGGACCGGGTGTGTAGAATCACGACCCGGCCCCGCCCTCCGCCCTGCCACATAAATATTGAGAGAAATTCGCACCTGACCGCAACTCAAGCATTGCGTTGACTGAGCAAACACTTTTACAGGGGAACACGGTAGCTGTGCGGCAGTTTTACTGCTTGCCACATCCAGTGTGAAATGGCCAAAATCCAAAGAATATCCACTTGACACTCCAATCCTGTAGCCGACTCTTTCCACAGTCCTCATTTACATCCTCCAGACAAAAAAATTCGTAAAGGAGTTTGCTGGCTGGTAGTTTGGCGAAATTTGGTAGAAAGGCCTATAGCTAAACTCAGTCTGTGCTTAATTAAATACGAACCACTGCCACTATTGTCCGAAGTGATATCAGTAGCACCAAAAGAAAACGTAAACACAGTTTTCACAGTAATTGATGCAAAGACCTCTATGTGAGATGACGCTTTTCAGTAACTCGGCAGAATAGGGTCGACGTCAGGGTACCGAAACATTTGGTAACAATATGTCAAGTCCCTGTGTGATCAAGTTGAAGCAAAAAGGTTATGAAACCCTTTGTTTTTCAGATTTTATTACTAATTTTAAATATGTATTTGAAATGTAAGCTTGGCAGACAGCCTTTGAGTTTCCATTTTCCCCACATTCATGTAGATAAGAGCTGTAGCTACTTGTATTACTGAAAATAGCTTCCTGGGATAGTTCCCAAGATTTCTGCAAAGTGGACAGACTTGCCTTAAAGGGACTTTGGTGTGTTGCAACCAACATTTGTTTACAAACATTGCAGTGCATGCACAGTAAATGGTGGCAGAAAGGCGGCAAGCTGTTGGATTAAATTTGACAGATTAGACAGATATCGCTAGCTAGCTCATCTAAATATTGCTAAAAGATAATATCGAATAAAATCAGCCTTCAGGTTCAAAGCTAGCTAGCTTTGGGTAGACTAGTAACACATAGTGTTGCCAACTGTCCTGTATAATACGGAATCGTCGCGTATTTGAGGGAACAAAGTAGCGTTCCACATGAAATCCATATGGAATGATCTGTATTTTAGTGTCTCGCATTCACTCAAACTGCCGAGAAGGTTTCATAAATCAGGAAAATGGTCCTGAAACAAACGCCAGAGGCATAACTACAGGGAGAGCAGGGTGGGCAGCCGCCCTAGAGCCAGGGAGAGAAGGGGCCCACATCAGTCGACCAAAAGGAACCATAAAAATGACTGCAGGCCCAAGGGATGACGATAAATGACCCAGGCTACCCAAGGAGTGGGCCCGACAGGTCCCTGGGCCCGTAAGATCCAAGTTATGCCACTGGCACATAGGCTACCATTCAAGTGAGTTGTGTGAGATATCGGCTGTTTAAAGTTACACAGATGCCACACTTGACAGAAACGGACAGAGAAACGATAAATGAAAACCAGCTCATGTCTTCTGTTGTGTTTGTTTCAGAAGCAGGAGAATTTTGTCAAACATATAGCATTCAAGTGCATGATAATTGTTTATCACCATTGTGATTTCAAAAATTCCAGTAATTCATGACATTACAAAACATTGCATATTTCAATGCTCATTCTGGAAGATAGAATCAGCTAAATGATGGTGAGAAAATGGCAGAATGTTTTTAAAGTAGGCTACAATACAGTATAGGTTTTTTTTTTTTTGAATACTTTTTGTGATTTTTTTATGTTTCCCTTGTGATAAATACTATTTAATGACAAAACAACAACACTGTAATCCAAGGAGAAATGCAATATATCATGTTAAGCATTTTATCTCCCATAAAAACCCATTGTAATGCATGGTTACTACTGAGACTAAGACTCTTAAAATTTAAGAGAAAAATTTAAATTAGTGATAAAAAAATGATAAAAGTCTTTAGTTAATTATGGGGAAGAAAATGCTTGATAGAAAAATATTGCCTGTGCCTATTGATTGCAGCTTTGTTCTTTTGACAAAAAGTAGTGTTTATTAAAAGTGAAGATTGATAGAAATGTGTTTTTCCTGGACATTGTTTTAAAGTGGTTTTCATTTTAAGTGTATTAGGGTCTGTACACACCGAACGCGTTTTTGTGTCCGTCTGCCCTGTTTTTCAATTTTCGATGTAAACAAGCTTTAGGTGGACCTCTTTAACCTTTGTAACCTTTGTCTCATGCTGGAGTCCATTAGAAAAAAAGTTATCCGTATTTAAAGCTGGAATGTCCCATATTAGGTGGTGAAATTACCAAAGTATTGTTCTATATTTCAGTTTTTTTTATTAAAGATATTTTTGACTTTTTTTTAAAGGCATATTTAGTTGATTAGTTCAAATGGAGTACCCCCTGAAAAACTTTCAAGAAATTATTATACATTATTTAAAATAAATAAAATCATGACACGTGTTAAAATAATGTACCCTGAAATATGTTTGATAAATGTTTTGGAAAAGAATGTTGTATAAAGTTGTATCCACATGTATTCAAAGTGTAAGGAAAGTATTTTTACAAATATATTTCTCGATTTTACACCACTGGATATTTTAGACTCATAAAATCATTTTATTTGTCATTTACCCATCTACAGAACGGTTGCTATGTACAACATAGTGCAAAGGGGAATTGGTATATAAAAAGAAGTCTGATTACATCTATATTGTTCTGAGACCTATTATGTCTGATGCGATCACTGTTTTACAATTTACATGTGGCAGATGCTTTTATCCAAAGTGACTTACAGTGTATTCATTGTATACATTTTCTCAGTTTGTGTGTTCCCTGAAATCGAGTCCATGATATTGGTGTTGCTAGCACCATGCTCTAGCAGTTGAGTTACAGGAACACTACCGACCACTGTACCATGATACCTTCACTGTACATATTTTATAGGCAGCTCTGTGTCTATGAAACTTCCCAAAATAATTTATAAAGCAAGGCAGGAGTCATATATGTGAAATGGTGTTGCATGAGAACACAGATTGTACATCAGTGCAAGCCAAACATATCATGGCTATTAGTATGCAGTGCACACAAGAGGGGGTTTCCTGGATCAGAAGAATTGCTGTATACATTAGAGCTGTGGTGCAGTGCAGTGTTTCCCACCATTTCAGATGTTGGATGTTAAGACAGCATTTGGCTTTGAGTTCTGGTTGGGGATAACACGTGTGTTCTGAAACGTGTGGTGGTCCTGTATCTAACGGTAACCGAGCCTGATTTCATGTAATAGGACAAAAAAGTGATTCAACCATAAATTATTGCAGAGCTTTCTTGGTTTTGAGATCTTGCGTCTTAATTTCTCTCTCTCGGTTTATTGCATCTCTCTTTTTCATTATTTCTGTCTTTCTCTTTCTCATCCTTTTTATCAGTACACAAAAGAGAGTGGGACGGTCCGCTCTCCTGCTTGTTTCCATGGAGACCATGTGTGCGCGCGCTCATGTGTGTGTGTGTGTGTTGTGCGCATGCATTTCCCTTTTTTGTTTAGCACATTCCTCGGAGCGGTGGTGGTGTTTTTAGGATTCAGGGAAAATCACGGATTCTGTTTGTGTGTATGATTGAGGTTTTGCAGTGTGTGTGTTTGTGTTACTTCAGCTGCCTATTTGCCATTTGCTGGAATTGAGATTAACTGCCAATAATTAGGCCTATGCTTGTGCGAGTGAGTGTGTGTGCGTATGTGTGTGGGTGGCAGCTAACAGGAGTGGGTGGCGACCAGCTCCACTCAACTCTGTATCCTCTGTAATACAGTGAATCTTCACCATAATGAAGCGGATGATGCTGGCTGTTCTCTCCATTTATATTTACATTTACAAAAGACTGATGACACACTGGGTCAAAGGATCATGGCATCAGCCTTTATGCCCAACATGAGCTCACAGGATGTTGGCATGTTGTTTCCAAATGTTCTTGTACCCTAGGATTGGCCACATTATGCTGACTCACCGACAAGAACCATTTTAAAATTAAAATTTTTTGCATCAGCTCCAGTGCATTTAACTTCAACTGTTGCATGAGTGGGAGTGTGTTGCATCACCAGCGTGGGATCCTTAGGTTCAGATCCTGCGTTGACACCAGAAAGTAATCTTGTTCACATAATCAGTGATGAGCGCGATTCGGAAGTTGCATTTTCCCCTCTAACAGTACATAATATATCTAATATATATATATATTAGAGCTGTCAGAATTAACACATTAACTCATGTGATTAATTCAAAAAGTTCAACGAGTTATTTTTTCATATTCGCGATTAATGCATTAACATGAACCATCAAAACACTTGTTGGTAGGGCGGAGCCTTTGAAATGAGTTCACCAGGAATAATACATCAGAGCCCTTCTACCAAAGTGAGCCTATAAGCTTAGCAAAAAATCACAATACACAGCGGCCCCATAGACAGTACAATTGTAACACATTAGTTGACCATTAGGCTCTCTCCTATAATAGCCTCGGAGGTTGTTTAAGAGATTTAATGGCCATTGTAATGAAAATGCAGCCTATGTAGGGACTAGTTCTTTGAATTAGTCAAACTCTCAGTTAGACTTTGGGAAACGTTTAATGTAACTTGAATTTGTGATATTTTAGTGCATTTCTAGCTTTATACTGTGGAAGGCTTTGTTTGGAAAATATTAATAAAGCATTATATTGTTAAATTATTTTCCGAAGATGGTAATAAATGCATTTTGACAGGAAAAGAAGTGTATATACTGTCAAATTTCAGCATTTTTTTTTTTTCAAAATTTGCAATTAATTTATATTAACTAAAACAAATTGAGTGATTAATCATGATTAAAAGTGTTAATCGACTGACAGCACTAATATATATACAGTATATAATAACATCAGTCAGTCGCCTACAGGCATTGAATATTTAATATTATTATGTGCCTCTCTGGAATACTTGATTCTGATTGGCCAATTGCAATAATCTGCGGTCAAATTTTTTTTAATGACTGCAAACTGTGTAATTGACTGTTGTCCCATGCAAATTATTTGCTACATACGTTTTAGTTTTATGTCTCTCATATCACTCTGTGCATGGGGGCCTGCAGGATTTCATGTGAGGGTACGCATAGAAATCTGGGCAATACAACCTTATATCTGTGGGTCTGGGGACAGTGAGATTTTTTTTTCCCTAAAACAACACCGGCCCAAAGCATTCAATTCTGGTGACTTGGAGAGAAGCATTTTTTCTGGAGTATGAGTAGCATTCATATAACTACTGGATAAAAGCATTTCTTCCAGAACAAACACGTTCTCACGCTAAAAAAAGCAGAACGCACAACAAAAATTAGAGCAGAATGCAGGTGTCTCGAGATGCGTTTGTATCAGTTGAAATTCTTTATAACTTGACACAGCATCTAAAAATGCAGTGCTTCTGTGGGAGATGCTAAAAACACAGTGAAACATGGCACAGCTGTCAAAAGACATCCATCTAGCAAATGTTTACATGGAAAACAGCCCCTTGTTCAGCCTGATCTCACATAAAATTCAGTAAGTGTGTGCGGATTGTTCTTAAGCCAAAATCGGTATGCGTTGACCAAATTTGAAAACACTACCTCCAGAGGCCAAAACGGTAAGTGTTTCAGAGCACATAAACAAGTGTGACATCCATTTATATCCAGTAGTGGTTGCCAGAAGCCAGTTGTAAAAAAATTGTTTTTAGCTGAACAGGGTTTAAAGCAGTGAAGACAAATGGTTATTTTTTTATATCTACCACCCAACCAAAACCCAGATCTAACCCTAACCATTAATAGAGACAAAATGCAATGTTAAGGATCTTTGATCCAAGATGGATGGACGCACGCAGCGGCCACTCCGGATCCAAAATGGTGCTATTTTTGTTAAAAAACCTGACATTTGCGGCACAAGGACATCGGAGCAACCGGTGTTTGTGTCTACCATCGCCAGACACTGCTCAAATATAGGATTCATGCAACAACCAAGCTGCATGATGACCTACAGGAGGCGCTATGCATACTCGGCTTGCTGCGGAGACCAGGCCTCCAGTCCTCACAGTCGCCTGATGTTGGTGGCCGGGGGAGAGGACGTCGTAAGCGGTGTGCGAGAAAGCGGAAATGTGGCAAGAGGTCCATGCTAGGCTAAAAACAGGGTCCATGCTAGGCTAAAAACAAACCCTAGCCGGCCGGCTCTCCCGTCTATCCTGCTCTCTAATGTTTGCTCCCTGGACAGTAAACTGGACTACATCCGACTCCAGCAGGCTACGCAGCATGAGTTTAGAGACTGCTGCGTCTTTGTTTTCATGGAGACTTGGCTCAGCGACAGAGTTCCGGATGCTGCCATTCAGCTAGACGGGCTCGCCTCGTTTCGTGCCGACAGAAATGCAGCTCTCTGCGGTAAGACTCACGGTGGTGGCTTGTGTGTTTACATCAACACGGAATGGTGCAAGAACTCTATGCTAGTCTCTAGCTACTGCTCATCGCTGGTGGAGCTTGTGAGTGTTAGATGCAGACCTTTTTATTTACCATGGGATTTCACCACTGTTTTCAGAACTGGAGTTTACATCCCCCCCAGCGCTAACACTAAGGAAGCGCTCTGTGAACTGTATGGGGCTATGAGCGAACTGCAGAATGCTCACCCCGACAGACTGTTTATTGTCACCGTAGATTTCAACCATTAGGGAGCACAAGACAGTGCTCCCTAAATTCCATCAGTATGTGGACTTTACAATGAGAGGGGCGAACGCGCTTGATCTTGTTTACACAAACATCCCAGGCACGTACCGGGTGGAGCCCCACCCCCACCTCGGCTACTCAGACCACATCTCTGTTATGCTAATTCCAGCATACAGACCGCTGGTCAGACGCACAAAACAGTATAAGCAGCAGGTGAAAACCTGGCCAGCAGCAGCCATCTCTGCTCTTCAGGACTGTTTTGAGTGTACTGACTGGCACATGTTCAGGGAGGCTGCAACATATGGCGATTCTACCAACTTGGAGGAATACACAGCATCAGTGACCAGCTACACCAGCAAGTGCATTGTTGATGATTGATGAAGCCGTGGATGACTGCGGAGGTGCGCATGCTGCTGAGGACCCAAGACTTGCTGCCTTCAGAGCAGGCAACAAGGCAGCCCTAAGAACAGCGAGGGCCAAACTGTCCCGGGCCATCAGAGAGGCAAAGCGCGCACATGCCCAGAGAATCCACAGTCACTTCCAGGACAGCGATGACATGCGGCATATGTGGGCAGAGCATCCAGGCCATTGCCCACTACAGGACAACATCAGTTGCCTGTGACAAAGATGCCTCCTTTCCAGATGCGCTGAACGACTTCTATGCTCTGTTTGCAGTGCAGAACGACATGGTAGTGAGGAAGACCACCCCTCCTCCCAACGACCAGGTGCTCTGTCTTACCACGGCGGATGTGAGGAAAACTTTTTTAACATAGAGTCAACCCACAGAAGGCTGCTGGACCAGATAACATTACTGGCAGAATGCTCAGAGAATGTGCAGACCAGCTGGCAGATGTTCTTACCGACATCTTCAACATCTCTCTGAGCAGTGCCGTCGCTCCAACGTGCTTCAAGGCCACCACCATCATCCCCATGCCTCAACGACTACCGTCCCGTCGCACTCACACAAATCATCATGAAGTGCTTCGAGATGCTCATCATGCGGCACATTAAGACCCAGCTGCCTCCCTCAATAGACCCAATGCAGTTTGTGTATCATCCAAACCGTTCAACAGACAACACCATCGCCACCACCCCCCATCTGGCCCTCACCCACCTTAATAAAAAGGACTCATACGTTCGAATGCTGTTCATAGATTTCAGCTCAGTATTCAACACAATAATTGCTCATCACCTGATTGGAAAGCTGAACCTGCTGGGCCTGGACACCTCCCTCTGCAACTGGATCCTGGACTTCCTGACGGGGAGACCTCAGTCAGTCCGGATCGGGAACAGCATCTCCACCACCACCACACTGAGCACTGTGGCCCCCCCATGGCTGTGTGCTCAGTCCACTGCTGTTCACTCTGCTGACTCACGACTGTGCAGCAATGCACAGCTCGAATCACATCTTCAAGTTTGCCGATGACATGACCGTGGTGGGTCTCATCAGCAAGAACGACGAGTCAGCATACAGAGAGGAGGTGCAGCGGCTAACGGACTGGTGTAGAGCCAACAACCTGTCCCTGAATGTCGACAAAACAAAAGAGATCGTTGTTGACTTTAGGAGAGCACAGAGTGAACGCTCTCTGCTGAATATCGACGGCTCCTCTGTGGAGATCGTCAAGAGCACAAAATTCCTTGGTGTTCACCTGGTGGAGAAACTCACCTGGTCCCTCAACACAAGCTCTATTACCAAGAAAGCCCAGCAGTGTCTCTACTTTCTTCGAAGGCTGAGAAAAGCACATCTTCCACCCCCCATCCTCACTACATTCTATAGAGGGACTATTGAGAGCATCCTGAGCAGCTGCATCACTGCCTGGTTTGGGACTTGCACCGTTTCGGACCGCAAAGCCCTGCAGAGGATATTGAGGACAGCTGAGAAGATCATCAGGGTCTCTCTTCCCTCCATCAAAGACATTTACAAAAAACACTGCATCCCAACACACCCCTCACACAAACTCTTCACCCTCCTGCCGTCTGGCAAGAGGTACCGAAGCATTCGGGCGCTGCACTGTCTTTCACTGTGCCTATTGTCCTGTTCATTGTTAGTAATTTATTGTACTGTCCCGTACTTTTTGCACGTGCACTTTATATAGGTATTTTATTTAGTTTGTGTAGTCTCATGTGGTTCTGTGTTTGTCCTATGTAGTTTTATGTAGCACCATGGTCCTGGAGGAACATTGTCTCGTTTCCCTGTGTACTGTACTAACTGTATATGGTTGAAACAACAATAAAAACCACTTGACCACTTGACTTGAAAAATGCAGCCTCTTAATCACACTAGTGATTGTTCATGTGATATGTTTATTAACGTGATTACTTCCTTGTTTGAATGGGGATTGAACTGTAGTCTCCCATGCAACTGACGCAACGCACCACCAGTCGTGCCACGAGGGAAAGTAATTGTTGTTGAGCCATTCCAAATATGTCCAATGGGTCAGTGAGTCAGCATACATTGCCAATCCTAGGGTATCGGAACTTTTGGAAACAGCATGCTGACTTCCCGTGTGATCATGTTGCCTTGTTCACATGACACTTCACTAGCTTATGTTTCTCAAAGTTACCTCTTACAACAGCCTTTTGTTGCAGTTTATTGTAGGTAAATTTCCACTGTATCCAGTCTGGTTTGTTCTCAATATTCAATGTTCTCCTCAATGGTGCATTATTTAGTCACATTTGCATGTAGAGCAATGGGAGACTGGGTGTTTATTGGTTGAGTGTAAAGACTTTATGTGGGATAGATGGGCCTGTGCTTGTCTGTCCTTACAACATGATCACACATGAAGTTGGCATGTTGTCACATGACCAGAAGCACATTATGTCAGCAGCGAGGAAACCTGGGGATGGATCTCACATTTAAACAAGGATGTGCTCTGTTGTGCTTAATCAGTGATGAGCGTGATTCAGAGGTTGCATTTGACCTCTATCATTACATTTTTACTCCACTGATGGTTAGGTTTAAGGAACTCTGTGGACATTCTATCCAAAAAATGGAGCTCACACATTACCATACGCCCAACAACAATTATTACACTTTGGCCACTGGGGGGCAGTGTTTCACATTTCGGTAAGCACAGTCAGATTTTACCTAAAGAAAAGTCAACTTACTCTTTCCAATTTCACTATGAGATCAGTCTGGTCCCTTGGCCACAGACTGAAGTGTCCCCTCCACTTCCTGTTCTTTTGCCAAGAGCCCTGCCGGTTTTCAATAGGCTGCATGTCTCATTCACACAAAAAGACAGGGTTCCGCAGGAAGCAGCCATATGAGAGACGACTGTTAGCAGGATGGGACTATGAGCATTCAAATGTCAAACAAGCAGCAGATGGTACTCATGTTAACTCTTTCTTGAGACATTTTTTAAAGATTATCTTAATTATTGAATATATTGGTTCACTTTAGACTTTAAACATGTTGTGAAATTAGATTGGTTTAAATTTGTTCCACAGAAACTAACTTTATACCCTGGAAAAATTGTTCATGAGAGTTTTACAAACACAGCAAACAGACTTATAGAGGAAAAACAGCAATATTTCACAAAAAATGTATTTCACTACAAAAATGTAAGTTGAAACTCTGAAAACAAGTCTCAAGTCTATTGAGCCTTAAATAAGCTTACACATAACACACCTCAAATGTTAAGTTCACATTGGACATGACAAAAGTAATGATTTAGTGAGTTAGCCATTTCAAACCAATTGTTTCAAGGAACTCAGGTTCTTCCAAACTTATTCTGTGGAACACAAAATGAGATTTCAGGCAGAATATATGTCTCAATCATCATTCACCACTAATTTGCAACTAGACCTTAAAACAATTCATTCGTTTTCAGATTAGACTACACTGGTCATGCTGAATGTTTGTTGTTGGGTGCAACCAGCGAGGACAACTCAATAAAAAGACGTGCCTTTTTATAGTCTTTATTAATTTGTGGAACCCATTCTTTCTCTCTTATCACATTAATTTCACAATGCAAGCTCTCAAATAAGTTAAAACATAATTTTTTTGGAATGCCAGCTGCATTATCAGTGCAGGAAACACTGTCATAATATTGTGTTACAATGTTCAATCCAAACTGGCATAACTATGTAATTTCAATAATTATAGTGGAATCAAATGTCATAAAATAAATTTGATTCAAGTGTTTTATTTTTTTTTAAATGGAACCAGATCTGGATAAGAACTGATTCACAATTACCAATTCTATACAACAAGGACAACAAAGTACCAGTAAAAAACACTGCGGAATCTGCAAATATACACATTTATCACTTATTTATTTTTCCAGCAGACAGAACAGAAGTTGTTATTTCTAGTTTCTGTGAGACTGGTGTCCTTTTTGCCCAAATGTCCTATTAAAGCTGAAGTGCGTAACTTTTTCAGTGTTAAAATACTTTCTTGTATCCCAGCTTAATATACAATGACATCTAAGTAAGCCATTCACTGGTACATTTTCTTGAAAACTGTAAACACTGTGTCTCTGTGGCGCTGTCCAGCCATACACAACATCATTAACAATGAGTTAGGGGCAGGACTACCTGTTTGTTTGATCAACAGCAGACGGGGGTCATATTCGGAAAGTTGTTTCTGCAATTCTGTTTTGTGGTGCTAGTGACACAGAAATTACCCTTTTGCACTTAAGTGTTTCCTGTACTGACAGCTCCCCCAGAGTTCTTTAGTGCGCACTTTAATTAAAAGAAAATGTCTCCTTACACTTTACAACAGATTCACTGGAGGACAGATTATATATTATCAAATATATAATGTGATTTTTAGATGTTTATGATGATTGTTTATAATTGATAAGATGTGATCGCGAACGCTGGCTATGTGCGTCGCCATGTTGTTTACATTGCATTTTCGTATTACAGTATGGGATTCTGAGTTCATCAAGCAAAGAAGGTTCTAAAAACCAAGCCCTTCCACTTGCTGCACCAGAAGTGGTTAGAATGAGGGGTGGATGGACTGGAAGAAGGCTCAAGTGGACTGACTAGTTTGTATATTCTTTTTTTACATCAGAAAACATGGCCGCATCGCTGCATCAAAACATTCTTCTCCGATGGAAACACCATTACACTTTTATTTTGTGATATTTTGAATGTTTGCAACATCAAAAATAAAGGTATTGTGAAAATTGAAAATAATATTTGAGCAGCTGGTTCATTATGTTATGTATAATCGGTTAGCAATGGTTTGATTGTTCACTTCTGAACCCAGCCTAGTGTAATTACACCAGATTGATCGTATGTACAATAACGTTAAAGCATCATTCTGAACTCTAGGGTGAAAAGGCTTTTCAAATTTTTACCTTAATAAAATAGCTAATGTTGTACTTCATCTGGCACTAGAATTTACCACAGGCTTGTAGTTTCTGCTCAAATGAGAGCTGCAATGTCTTCAGATCTTAATGTGACAAAGCTTAATTAAAGGGACAGTTCACCAAAAAAAAATATTTTTTTTTGCCATTCCAGATGGGAAGGACATTATTTTCTTCTGCTGAACACAAACGTAAATTTTTAGAAGAATATCTGAGCTATGTAGTTACATAAAATGCATGTGAATGATGGCCAGAACCAGGTCAAAAAAGTATATAAAGGCAGCATAAAATAATACAGACCATTCAAATCCATGTCTTCAGGAGCAATATGAGAAACAGATTAATATTTAAGAAATGTATTTACTATAAATTCTCCTCCCTGCTCAGTAGGTGACAATTTGCATGAAGAATGTGAATTGCCAATAAAAAAAGTAGATGAATGTGGAAGAGAAAGTGGAGATTTATAGTGAAAAAGGACTGAAATATTAATCCATTTCTCATCTACTCCTATCATCTCACTTCTAAAGACATGGATTTAACCACTGGATTACTTTTATGCTGCCTTTATAAGCTGTAGATTAAATGATTAGTTAAATAAACAGTTTAGTTAAATTCCTTGATCTTTCATTGCTTGATATAAGGGTTCAGTCTATGAAAGCAACTTTCTCAAAACTTTAATTCCAGTCCGAAAAGACTGTCTATTGAAAGTTGCAAAATGCCTTGTGACAAACTTGCAATGGAAAATAGCAGATGACCACCAATAACTGCCTGTGTTTACTTTTGAACAGAATAATTTGTATAAATATAGTTATTTTGTCTTTATCATATTTTTATTCAGAAGCATTTCAGAAGCAACATGACAGATATTATGGTATTCCACAAAACAAATTAACAACAATTCACACAATTATTTCTGCTCAAAAGTTGAAACCCCCTTTTTTCTCTAGAGCATCAAGGAATGTTCATACCTTTTGTAATAGTTGTGTATGAGTCCCTCAGTGGTCTTAAATATCAAAAGCTGTATATCAACATCATATAGTCACTGTTGGGAAGAAGTCCTTCACTGCTCAGTACAAAGCAGGGATTCATGCTCAACTATAACAAAAGACACATAGAGTCATTGATCATCGAGGAAGCAAAACATAATATTAAGAACCAATGGGAATCATACTTTTGAACAGCTTAATTTGTTTAAACTCAGTTATCATTTTGTTGTGTAAGATATGTAAAAATATATTATGTTGAATAGCATCATCTGGGCAGTACTAAATGAAAAATAAAATGTAATTTGTATGATCCCTCTAATTAATTTTTTTAAATGCTAAACATCTTGCAGATTAAGACAAGGGGGAGGTAAATGTATGCACTCTAATATATATATATATATAAAAAACAATCTGGTTCATCCTTGGAAGCAATTTCCAAATACCCCATTCATCTGTACAAACAATAGTATGCAAGTATAAACTCAATGGGACCACACAGCCATCATACCACTTAGGAAGGAGACGCATTCTGTCTCCTAGAGAGGAGCATAGTTTGGTGCAAAAAGTGCAAATCAATCCCAGCAATAGCAAAAGACCTTGTGAAGATGCTGGAGGGTAAACAGGTAGACAAGTATCTATATCCACAGGAAAACGAGTTCTATATCAACATAAACCTGAAAGTCTGCTCAGCAAGGAAGAAGCCACTTCTCCAAAACCACCATAAAAAAATCAGACTACAGATTGCAAGTGCACATGGGGACAAAGATCTTACTTTTTTAGAAATGTCCTCTAGTCTAATGAGCATCACAAAGCCCCGGCCTCAATCCGATAGAAAATGTGTGGGCAGAGTGCGAGCAAGGATGCTTACAAACCTGGCTCAGGTACATCAGTTCAGTCTGGAGGAATGGGCCAATATTCCATATTTTTTATATGGAATGAGAAACTTGTTGAAGGTTGCCCAAAATGTTTGACCCAAATTAAACAATTTAAAGGAAATGCTACCAAATATTGTGTATGTAAACTTCTGACCCACTGGGGATGTGATGAAAAATAATAAAAGCTCAAATAAATCATACTCTCTATTATTCTGACATTTCTCATTCTTAAAATAGTGATCCTAACTTACCTTAGACAGGGAAAGTTTTCTACGATTAAATGTCAGGAATTGTGAAAAACTGAGTTTAAATGTATTTGGCTAAGGTGTATGTAAATATCTGACTTCAAATATATATATATACAGTATCTCACAAAAGTGAGTACACCCCTCCCATTTTTGTAAATATTTGATTATATCTTTTCATGTGACAACACTGAAGAAATTACACTTTGCTACAAACAGTGTAAATTTGCTGTCCCCTCAAAATATCTCAACACACAGCCATTAATGTCTAAACCGCTGGCAACAAAAATGAGTACACCCATGAAAATGTCCAAATTGGGCCCAAAGTGTCAATATGTTGTGTGGCCACCATTATTTTCCAGCACTGCTTTAACCCTCTTGGAAATGGAGCTCACCAGAGCTTCACAGGTTGCCACTGGAGTCCTCTTTCACTCCTCCATGACAACATCACAGAGCTGGTGGATGTTAGAGAACTTGTGCTCCTCCACCTTCCATGTGAGGATGCCCCACAGATGCTCAATAGGGTTTAGGTCTGGAGACATGCTTGGCCAGTCCATTACCTTCACCCTCAGCTTCTTTAGCAAGGCAGTGGTCATCTTGGAGGTGTGTTTGGAGTCATTATCATGCTGGAATACTGCCCTGCGGCCCAGTCTCCGAATGGAGGGAATCATGCTCTGCTTTAGTATGTCAAAGTACATGTTGGCATTCATGGTTCCCGCAATGAACTGTAGCTCCCCAGTGCTGGCAGCACTCATGCAGTCCCAGACATGACACTCCCACCACCATGCTTGACTGAAGGCAAGACACACTTGTCTTTGTACTCCTCACCTGGTTTCCGCCACACGCTTGACACCATCTGAACCAAATAAGTTTATCTTGGTCTCATCAGAACACAGGACATGGTTCCAGTAATCCATGTCCTTAGTCTGCTTGTCTTCAGCAAACTGTTTACGGGCTTTCTTGTGCATCATCTTTGGAAGAGGCTTCCTTCTGGGACGACAGCCATGCAGACCAATTTGATGTAGTGTGCGACATATGGTCTGAGCACTGACAGGCTGACCCCCCCACCCCTTCAAACTCTGCAACAATGCTGGCAGCACTCATATGTCTATTTCCCAAAGACAACCTCTGGATATGACGCTGAGCATTTGCACTCAACTTCTTTGGTTGACCATGGTGAGGCCTGTTCTGAGTGGAACCTGTCCTGTTAAACCGCTGTATGGTCTTGGCCACCATGCTGCAGCTCAGTGTCAGGGTCTTGGCAATCTTCTTATAGCCTAGGCCATCTTTATGTAGAGCAACAGTTCTTTTTTTCAGATCCTCAGAGAGTTCTTTGCCATGAGGTGCCATGTTGAACTTCCAGTGACCAGTATGAGGGAGTGTGAGAGAGATGACACCAAATTTAAAACACCTGCTCCCCATTCACACCTGAGACCTTGCAACACTAATGAGTCACATGACACCGGGGAGGGAAAATGGCTAATTGGGCCCAATTTGGAAATTTTCACTTAGGGGTGTACTCACTTTTGTTGCCAGCGGTTTAGACATTAATGGCTGTGTTGAGTTATTTTGAGGGGACAGCAAATTTACGCTGTTATACAAGCTGTACACTCACTACTTTACATTGTAGCAAAGTGTCATTTCTTCAGTGTTGTCACAAAAATGTGAGGGGTGTACTCACTTTTGTGAGATATTGTGCATATATATATATATATATATATATATATATGTGGCACGGTGGAGGGCGGGACCGGCACGTGATTATGCACGCCCGGTCCCGTATTAGGCTAATTAAGCCGTCAAGAGGGATAAAGGCCACTCGCAGACGGCGATCGAGAGAGAGAGAGCTCAATTACAGACGTCCGTTATCTTATGTGTTTGTCTTTTGAGTTCTTCATTAAACCTTTAGTTTATATGTTAAGCCGGTTTCTCGCCTCTTCCTTGCCCATAAATTTGATCTGTTTTACAATATATATATATATATATATAGCAAAATGACTGTACATTTCTTTGACAGTATTGAAATGGTCAAATCAGTTAAGAGAAAAATGGTTTGCATATCAGGGAATAATTGGCATAATTAATAATGTAAGGTATTAATAATTGACCTAATGTATTATATAATGTATTATGTTTTGTTGCAAAAAAAATTTGAATAAAATTCACAGTTATGTGACTGTGTTGAATTTCTTAAAAAAAATTCCTCTTTCATTCCAATTCAATGTCCTGTGGGGCAGGGTCATTCAATTCAAATTCAAAATCATGAATAGCTGTTTGAAATGACAGTCATTCATTGCATACTACATCTTTCTGCACAGCAAACATTTTCTCTTTAACTGACATCAGTTGGATGTTGGTGAGGTTATGTATAGAACCAGAAATACTCAGTTTCATTTGGAACAAAGCAGTTAACTAAAAGAGGTAAAGAACAAACAGACTCCAAAATGATTGCCACACAGAATTAAATTCAAACTCCAAAATGGTCAATAAAAACACTCTGTTGTGAAATTATCTGCTAACAGCTGGAAATCTGAGACATTTAGACCAGTTTACTCATGTGCCATTGACCAGCGGGAGTCTATTAATAGTGGCCAAGATTTTCAATCCCGTTACACCATTCTTGAAGGTGACTTTCTATTTCATAATTTTGGTCGTTATCTAGTGTGCATTGTCTTAAATTCTTTACAAAGAAAGCAGCAATCTTGAAATGTGACACATTTTCTACTTTTAACCATATTTAGAAGGGATAGTTTCCACAAAATTAAAATTCTGTTATTATTTACTCTTCCTAATGTCATGCCAAACCGTATGACTTTCTTTCTTCTGTGGAACACAAAAGAAACAAAATAAATAAACAAAGTAAAATCCTCACATAATTTTGCCATACAATGAAAGTAGTGACTCCAGGCTGTCAAACTCTAAAAAAAGACAACATTAACTTCCAACGGCACCACAGCAAATCCAATATGGTGTCTACAAGTTGGACTGCAGGTTAGTTGGGTTTTGTGATCAAATGTCATGACGTCCAACCTGTCGCCATATTTGATATGATATGTACTACATATTATATATACATATATATGTGTGTATATATGTTCTACATCTATTATTTTTTAAATGACATATGTTAGCCAGCAGGTGGTGGCAAAAGATAATTTTTCGTGTGTAATATGAGCCAGTTGGTGATGTGAAGTGAATCTGTTAGACATTGTTTACATAGAACAGCACTTTGTGATCGCTCGTATTACTACTACACTACTAAAGCTGGGAAATAGCTTTAAATGTCTTTAAACAAACAACTTCAGCATTAAGGGTCATCACAGACTAGAGACACAACATTGACTGATTGATTACAGAACTCAAGGTGCTTACATCTTATCGGAGTTTCCACATTGGATACATATTGTTTAAAATGGCGGAGGACATTGTGGTTTCTATAGGCAATTCTGATTTCAATCTGGATGGCTATATTACCACTGAGAAAGCTGAACTTCAGAAAGCTGATATCATCTCTGCTTGGGTGTGGCAACAGGTGATTGCACATGCTCCATCTCTCTCTCTCTTTCTCTCTCTCTCTCACACACACACACACACACACACACACACACACACACACACATCCAGCCATCTATCCTTGTTTATCCAATGACTTGTTAGAAACAGCATAAGCCATGATACTATTTCAAAAGTGACATTTTTGAATTACTAACGGAGGTTTGGATGCATCATTTGTTTTGAAACAGCAACCGCAGATTCTGATCGGTCACGAAAAAAGTAGTTCCATGCACAAATGCGTTTTTATGACCGTACTCAGTTTTTCCTAATTTTTTTAAATTTACTTGTTCATTGATCTGTTGTATATAAGCAATATCACACTTGCAATCGTGCTACATGGCCCCCTGCGGCCTCGCTTTTAAGGGGTGTTAAGCTGTGTTCTATAGCAATAAATACAGTAAAAGTACCATCCCTTGTGTGCTAAGCTTTAATCAAATCACTTTTTGCAATCTATTGCATATGTATTTGACATTTAATGTTATGTTGTGTTTGACATTCCATCTAGTATTATTAGCATTTTCAATACTATCATTAGCACTACCATTAGCACATTTTTTTCCCATTATTTTTCATACTTTGATCCATCATCCTAACATTTGTAGGCTCAGGGTGCACATTAACATCCTGTTTCCTCATGTATTAGGCCAGAAACCAGAGCAGAGACTTTAATTACAGAGACAAGTGACTCACTACTCTGATTATTGTAACTCATCTTAGTGCTTGTGATGATGGACTTTGGTGCTTTATGAAAAAGCAATTCTTTCCTGTTTAAAATGTTTCATCTATGCTTTTGTGAAAAAGCACTGCAGGGGGAAATCTCTAAGAGCGAGCTTACGCTTAAAAGAATTGCATTGACTGCTGAAATACCATGCACAAATTTGGCATAGATTTTTTGTGAATATAACCCCTTATAAATGTTTTTCATCAAATGGGGAAAAAAGTTTGCATCAAGCGTGTTCCTGAAGCTGGCTTTGCATTGAGAATTGTGTGCTTGCTTGAGTAGTTGCTTAGCTACAAAAGACTGAGACTGTCAAAGAGCTATAATAGTTTTGGCATAGTGTCAGAAGTGTCAATTGTTTTTGTGTCAGTGTGCAAACACATTTAGAAATAAACCATTAGTTATTATCAACCATTAGTCTCAGCTCTTTGACTAAGTGTTTAATTGTGGAATGCATATAAATTAGAGAAGTTTCCAATGTATTATACTACAAGTAGAAACCTGCAAAAGTTTCATTGTGATTATATGCTAACTTAAAATAAAATATTTAAATTTAACCAGTGTCTGGATGCTCAAATGTTTTAACAGAGTGTGTATTGAGCAGACAAGTATGAGACAAGTATATCTTCAGTACTCCTCGGCTGCTGATCTGAGAGCATCACTGCTGATAGACACTGAGTGGACACACAAATCTTCCTTGCCCAGGCACAGGGCATATGAATCTGTGCTGTGCCGACAAGTCTCCAGTCCTGAATATCATCCTTTTGTCAGTATTAAAGCTCCTTTTTTGTTTGCAAGCAACTTTCAATTGTATTAGTGTTTGTTTCAGACTGAGCTCACTGTGAATACGGTGTAAAGTTTGGTGGAAAGTTTAGCTGCTGAAATCGGTCTGTGCTTACCGAATTTTGAAACAATGCCCCCAGTGGCCGAAGCCGGAAGTGTTGTTGAATGCATTTGGAAGTGTGACCTCCAGTTTCCGGGTAACATGGTTGCAGAGGGGCCCCAAAAGTGTGTTGTAAAGGAAGTTATTTTTAGTAGTAAATGATATAATAGTCAGCAGGAATGAATATTTTATTTACTCTAACCTAACCATCAGTGGAGTAACAATGTAATCTTAGAGGGAAAATGCAACTTCTGAATAACGTTCACAATTGATTTTTGGAACGTGCTTACATCCTGGTTTCCACGGCACAAGAAACAGTGTCTCTGAGGCTACTCGCGCAACACGCTAATCCATAACTCTTAAGTATTATGCTGCCTTCATGTGGTATTGGAATTATCCTACTTCCCACTTCTGAAGTGGTAATTATGAGTACGTCGTGTTCAAGTGCTTTGTTGTTGGAAAGAATAGGAAACATGGACGATGCCAGGTTCATTCATACAATATATTTTTCTTGAGGAACGTTAATTTTGACACCATAATACATATTATTCAGTTAGCATGGTGGCTATAATGGAATTTTGGTCAAATACAAGCTATTTTAATGGTGTAAAATGTACAACATGCATAGAATGGTTGCTGATATACATACATAAATATGACTAAAACTGCAACTAAGATTTAGCTGTATTTAGAAAAATTAACAAGACCTGTCATGCAAAACTGAAACCGAACTCTCCTCCACCATGTTGAAAGTTTAGCACTCCTCCTCGGGTATCAAAATAATCTCAGAGTTTCCAAGTCATAATTACGATGGAGGGGTCGTTCATGTGCAATTTCCGAGTGAGAAAACTTGTATTTGTTATAATTCCGATAGCACGTGAAGGCAGCATTAAACTCCCACACCAACTGTGCCTACAGACATGAATGCAACTTAAACCATGCAGCTTATTGAGGAAAGGTGCATTTTTACTTTTCTAAACAAGGTTATTGTTTAGTTCTAGTTTTATTTTAAATTGTTGTTTTTTTTTTAAGTTTGTCATTCCAATTTAGTTTTCGCTATGTTACTTTTACAGTACTTCCTGTTTGGAGTGTTTTCCAGTGCAGTTTGGAGTTTTTCATATTATTGAGAAACACATGAAACCTGTTTACCTATTTTAAAGATACTATGTAAGTTTTTTGATAGAAATTAACAAAATTGAATTAATGAGCATGTGTACCAACAATCCGACTTCCAAAAGATGTATTTGCCATACCCCGATTCACTATGGTAAGCCTATAATAATGATTTATATTTTAGAGCTGTGGGGACAGATTTGGTTGGAAATTGCATACATCCTTCATTCGTCCGTATGTGTTTATACCATGCCCGTAAATAAAGAAAAGAAGGTCCAGCTACTACAAACCGTGTATACAGTATGTGCGGTGATAGGTGTGGTGGTATTTTGAAGCTGAAAGCTTGTAGCCAAAACAAAAAGGCAACCCTCTGGGTAATCACCAGTTTTAAAATGAAAGAAACCTCAAACGGAGAAGAGTCTGCAAACAAAAAGGGGAAACCGCATAGCCCATAATAAAACACAAAACAACATCGGCTTGGCATTCAGAGGTGGTGACAATTCCGAAATCTTAAAGGATGTAAAACTGACCTAGAGAGTTTTTCTTGCTGGACAGGTAAGATATTTTATTGGACCAATAGTTAGCCAGATAGCTCTCTTAACGTCGTAGTTTGTTAGATAGTGTTAGCATCTTTAATTAATAGAAGGACAATGGAAAAAAAATACTTCTATGCTGGTAACAATGCCATCTCTAAATAAGTTACTATCATTGTCTATTTGCCTGCTAGCTAAGTTATAATAGTTTCTACCATTTTACTTTATATGATAAGACTAGCAATCGTTATGTCTAATATCATTGTTGCCTAACTATTTATTTTAAAACAACTGTTTTCAAGAAGTCAAAACAACAGCGGAAGATATGCTACTTACATATTTTTGGATATCTGTCTTTTTCTTCCTTTTGTTATTTATTTTGAGGGGTGGGGGTGAGTTTTGTTGTCGTTAGTGACATTCGCTCTAATCAGATCCCCTGTAACCATGGTTATGCCAGTACTCCTCAAACCATCAGATTAATCTGCGCAGAGTCCTCGAAGCCCAACTCACGTAAATACCAAAATAATGTTCCTTGGCAAATAACCTGCAGTTTTATGCTTCAACAACTAGAGGGCCAAAAGTTACATAATGTAGCTTTAAGCATGTTTCTATTCTCTAATGTAAATATCGACCAATATTTTGTTTACATGTTCAATAACAATGTGATTAATATATACTGTATATATACACACATACAACAATAAAGCATACTAGCCAAATTAAGTTTTTATATTTAAACCTGTTTGAGTCAAAAGATTAGAGTTTCTAGTTTCATCCGATATGCCATTTTTATATTTTTTGCGTAACGCCACGCTGCTGAGCACAGTGTACACTAATGTGTACTCTAGTCCATTTAAATCCTATATTTACTGTGCATTATCACATTGAGAATCAATGGATTCATTCAAAAGCTGAAAAATCTTGCTTTCAGAGGATCTGAAAATAAGGTGTGTTTGTAACTGTTCTGAGACATTTGCAGACAGATAGCACACTGGAGGTTAAGTCATTCACCAAATAGGGAGCAAGGGAGCTTGCAGTTAAGTGCACTCTTTCCAAACTTCCTATTTAAAGTTCAGTCTCAGGTTGCAGATGATGTTTGGACCACTCAACATGTTTGGCAGACATGGGACAGTGGTAATCAGTACATAGATTCAGAATTGAAAATGTATCATTTTATTTAACATGGTTGGCAGATAGGATGATGCTAGCCATGACTTTGAATCAGAATTAATTATGCAAATGTATGATGTAATGTCTGTAATGTCTCAAAAATATGAAAAACCAATGCTCCTGGAAACATAATAAACAATTTGATTAAAAAAAGAGAAAAACTTTCTATATCTTGGTATTATTTAAAATTTAATAAATTAGTCCCACAGTCCACATATAACTATTTGCTAAATCTTTTTTTCCCCATGTTTATTAGGTGGTACTATGGTAGTTACAAATCAAAAAGGGAAATGGAAATGAGTATGCTCAGGTATCAGGAGGTTAAAGTGATGAAAATGATGCATAAACGATGACGTGTTGACCATTTTTAAAGCACGATGACAATGCACTTGTGTGTTGGTTTGGGTGTGCGATAGCTTTATATTGATTGACCCAATGAAAGTCCCTGACCATAGCACACAATTTTTCAAACATAGCCCTGGTTGGTTGGTGCTTAACACACAGCTTGTCATTAAAGTGCATCCTCACAATCCACCAGAACTGTTTGAGAGCAGGCACTCAAATTTTTTTTATAAATGCGCATACAATTTTTTAAACATTTGAATGGAAATCCAGCTAATGTTGCACACTAGAAATCTGGTAAACCACTGTAAACTTCTTTTCTGTCATACCGTATCCCATTTTTAGATTTGTATAATAACTTGTAGATGTTACAAATATTTGGAACTGTCTGCTTTGTGAAACCAAAGTGATGCAGATTCACGTATTTCCAATCATCAAAAAGAGCAAATGAGTCCTGCACGTGCACACAAAACTGTGTCATCCATTCACTCTAAAGCACACACAGACCATGTATTCATTGAATGAAATAGCAGCCTTTTGTGGTTTAATAATCATCACAACAATACAGAGAATTTGATGCTATTTTGATTTACTGAGCGACCCTGAAGGAACGTTAAATTAGACTAATTAGACTAGCGCTCTTTAGCTTTTTGTTTTTCTGTTGGCATCTCTGGGCACTTAGGCTCTATTCTTTACATACTGTACTCACCAGATGATGTAATTTATTGGTCAATCCGGTATTTAAAAAATGATCACCAGTTAATTAAAACAAAAGTGTAAATAGCCACGATTATCGGCCGATGTCTGCTCTAATGAGAAACCCTTTGGTGGATTTGTTGGAGACCTACTGTAAATCAATGCTACGATGCCACTGACATACACTACTAGGTCCTGCATGTTGCTTAGCAACAAATTACTGCTCTTAGAGGAAGGATCCCCATGTCCAAAAAAAGACACAGTGAGAGCACTTCCTTGATCTTCCTCTGTGGGTGTTTACATGCAGTATGTATTATACATCCTGATCAAGGCTTTTCTCTTCATACTCTTACAGTGAACCATTGTGGCTCTTGTGTGGGAGAGGCCAACTCAGGCAACCTGGTGGGATTGAGGGTCACTGAAACAGATTTGAGGCAGCTCTTAATATTTGAAACTAGTATCTTTTTGGAAACAGTATCTTTTGGTAATTATCCTAAATTTCTCAAACAGTTAAAACAAAATGGCTTGATGCTGTTTTATTAAACATATTTCCTATTGAAATAGGAAGTTGGGACAGGACAAATCGAAGGGCTCTTCCCTTGTTTTTAAATAGCAAAAAGGCTTGAGTTATGTCACAGCCATAAACCATGATTTGCTATTTGCTTGTCAGTAACAGTTGCTATTTGAGGGACAGACAGTATTTTTCTAGAGAGCCTTTGATTGAACTGAAATCTGTTAAGTGCAAGTTGAGTCATTTATAATTTTGGTCTGTTTGTCCTGGAAGAGAATGTCTGTCAATTTTTCATTGAAAATGCTTACTCTGCTAAAGGTAATTGTTTTATCAACTTTAAGCAGAACACTAGCATGTAGATTACTTCAAAGCTAATTTACTTGGGCTAAAATCCTCAAACCTTCATTGATTTCATAGGATCTGTAGTATATTTCATGTAATATATGGGAGGTTTGTTGTAAAATTACTTTTACATGGCTCATTGAATGTATTGTGGCAGTTTTCTGGTGAAATAAACAGTAGAGGTGCTTCAATAACGTTTTATATGTTCATTTAATTTGACTTTTCGCTTTGTTCCTCAAACACCCTTCTTTTGTGATCAAATTGCGCAGTAGCACTTGTGATGCAAAAGCCTGGAGTGTAAGTCCTGAAGAGCAACACGCAAGTCGAAATTGTCATAGAAGCACAACAAAATGATGTCGTTGTTTTAGTAATTGCGATTTTCAGGGTCATTTTTGCTTTTTAGGACACTTTTGATTAGGTTTAGGTTTAAGATTAGATCATGGAGGTCTGCATAATTTTCAAGAGATCAGGCTGAAAAAAAGTACTTTGGAGTATCATATAAATAACTTGTGGCAAGCACTCCGTACCATGGTATTACCCAACCATGTCTAATAGAATGTATGTTAAAAACTACATTTTTGCAAACCGAGTTTTACTTGCCACTTTTTTAGTTTTGCTGCAGTTTCCTGATGAAATTAACAACTGTGCATTTTAATCACTTTCACAGGAATCACGAGTACAACGGCTTTGACTTTATAAATGCTTTTTTTTTTGCTCTATTACTCGCACCCTGTTTTCTTAATAATACATTTTTATGGTTGTATAGGCCTTTATCACATCCCACTGAGCTGTCTATGGGCGATTGCCTGTTTTTATAAATAACTTAAACCAACTTGGATGCACTTGGCAGTAAAAATCATACATTTAATTGGTTCTTTGTAACACAGCACTGTGCGTTATCTACTACTTTAATGAAAAATTGTGTCTGATCGAGGCGATTACCAGGGCAAAGTTTTCCCAGATCTTGAAGAGCTGCACGATGTTCAGGTTTTCCCCAGAATATTAATGTGCTCACCTGAAGTCCAAAGAGACCGTGTTTAAGTCTTTTAATGTAATTGTTTTCACTATTGCAGTATGTTCATGCTTATTTGAAATATAATACAGTTAGAGGCGCTGGGACATTGTCATCTCTATGATTTATTTACATTGCATTCGGTCACATCTCGCGAATGAACGCATCGCCAATAATCGTACTCAAACCGCAAGGATATAACTCAGCGTTTACAATGATTAAACCTGTTATTTTCTGTAATTGGACTCTAGGATGCAAATATTACTTTATTTGAACATTTATAAATGGATCTTACAACATACATGGAGATTATATTTGTACATAAAAGCAATGTGATCATTATCATCGCAAATGCTCTGTATAATATTTACTCAGAATGAAAAAATGTTATGCAATACTGTATACTCCGGTCTTGTTCTAATGGTCTTTAATGTGTAAATGATCTCATATTTGTACTATGTTCTTGTATTCCACTAATAAAAAAAACTTACTAATGCTCTGTGAAGTGCTCCCTGCTCACATGCATACTGTTTAAAATAATAAAATAACAAGACACCATTTTTCTTTGCTTCTTCATCCATGAGATGAGGTAGGTCTGCTTAAATGAAGTAATTGAGATGAAATGTACATAAAATAGACCATAATAGTTATGCACTATGGGCACTGCCATGGAAGTTGTTTTACGCTACTAAGCGAGGCTTCCGGAAGTGTGATAAAGGCCTAGTACAGACTGAATGACAGTTACGCACTTATTCCAATTAGATAAACTTCCGCGGTAGCTCATCTCATTGAGTAATAGACTTAAGACATGGAGACCGAGCCTCGAGCCCAGTCAAGGACACTCCAAATGAAAGTGTAAGTAAAGCGAATATGCCATACAGAAGCGACAAGAAATTGCTTTTAAAACACTATCAGTTAGGTTTAGGTGTTGTTTTAGGGTAAGCATGTCTGTTTTTCCCACCTCTATTTTATCTTTTTGAACACCATTGGTTAGGTTTAGGTTAAAGTTTTAGGTTAGAGAGGTACATTTTACAAATTAAAACATCTATGTAATAATCATCTTAAAAAACTTGTCTGATTACAACATCATTTCACTCACTCTGTATTTTGCTGCATTCAGCTTTCCTTCAACCCTGACCAGTCCCCAAGTCCCTGCCACTGAAAATTACCCCCACAGCATGATGCTACCACCACAATGCTTCACCGTTGAGACTGTATTGCGCAGGTGATGAGCAGTGTCTGGTTTCCTCCAGATATGATGCTTGGAATTGAGGCCAAACAGTTCAATCTTCATTTCATCAGACCAGAGAATCTTGTTTCTCACAGTCTGAGAGTCCTTTAGGTGCTTTTTTATGTGTCTTGCACTGAGGAGGCTTCCGTCTGGCCACTCTGTCATAAAGCCCAGATCGGTGGAGTGTTGCAGTGATGGTTGTCCTTCTGCAAGTTTCTCCCATCTCCACACATGATCTCTGGAGCTCAACCAGAGTGACCATTGGGTTCTTGGACACCCCTTTACCAAGGCCCTTCTCTCCAGATTGCTCAGTTTGGCTTGGCGGCCAGCTCTAGGAAGAGTCCTGGTTGTTCCAAACTTCTTCCATTTAAGAATTATGGAGGCCACTGGGCTCTTGGGGACCTTCAGTATAGCCAAAATTATTTTTGAGCCTTCCCAAGATCTGTGCCTCGACACAATCCTGTTTCTGAGCTCTACAGGCAGTTCCTTTGACCTCATGGATTGTTTTTGCTCTGACATGCATTTTCAGCTGTGAGACCTTATATAGACAGGTGTGTGCCTTTACAAATCATGTCCAATAAATTTAATTTGCCACAGGTGGCTCCAATCAAAGTGTAGAAACATCTCAAAGATGATCCAGAGAAATGGGATGCAAGTAGCATTACTGAGGGTATGAACAAAGGGTATGTATACTTATGTCAATGTGATATTTCAGTTTTTCTTTTTAAGTAATTTGCAAAGTTATAAAAAAAATCTGTTTTTTGCTTTGTCATTATGGGTAGTGGAGTGTAGATTGATGAGAAAATGTTTTATAATTTAAAGCATTTTAGCATAAGGCTGCAACATAACAAAATGTGAAAAAATAAAGGGGTCTGAATACTTTATGAATGCACTATAATGCTAACCGTAACGTTTTTTTAGTTAATGGTTATTGATGGCAGAATGTTGTTTGCTGTTTCTCTGTAGCTTCTTAAGCTTACTGAATCAAACCTCAGCAAACATCCAGCTCCTATGGCACTATGATTAAAAGCTTCTCTAATTAGATCAAACTGATAGCACCCTGGCGTCATTCCAAAGCATAAACCCTTGAGGAATCTCATGTACAGTCGTACACAAACAAGTGTTAGTGGTAATGCTCAAATGTGAGCACGCGCTGTGATTCTGCTTGGCTATTTGTGACTCTATGCTGTTTTACTGTTGTATTCAACCCAGGTGTGATGAGCCTGATCAATTAAAAATGGGCCGTGCCTCATTGTTGATGCTGTGCTATTTCAGGGCCGTCTCACTAATCGAGATAAATCACTATCTGACTCGCTCTGATCAATATGAGTTGCACATCACACACATCCACTCTCAACAGTCATGCCTGGATTTATGCTGTGCATGCCTATGGCTCACTGCTACTTGGTGGAATTCACATTCACTGATTTTGTTTGCTTGGTGGGGAACACTCTGCAAATAAACAATGTTTGATTTGATCTGTAAGAGGATGAGAGGAAATTAAGAGTGAATAAAGTTTGTAATGTGCAATTGGTGTTTAGTGTTGTCGCAAAAATGGCAAACATCAAAAATCAAATATTGGCATTTATTGATATGACGATGAACTGCATATAAAGATCCAACAATATGCACAATTATGAATGTTACCAATCGTAATCACTGGCAGAAAAGTCCGTATTTAATGTAATCTGGGTTGTATTTTATTTGACCTTGTCTAGTGCTGTTAATGGTTTTCAAGGATTAGGACATGTCATGCAACCTGTTCATTTTGGCATATACATAATTTGGCTGGCTTCTACCAAATAACATGAATTTGTGCCAAAATACTTTAGAGTTTGATTGAATGCATGGCCTTTGTCATCAAAAACGAAGGATATGGGAAGCATTTTCTCCCCCCTTTTAAAAATTGATAAGCCTATGTATTTTGCTATCCTAACTATGCATTATTATATGGTTATTTGCATTTAGCATTGTTTTTTCCCTGCTGTCCATGGCCCTATCTAAACAGGCCTAGGACCGATTTTGGGTTTTGACCCATTAATTGAGAACCTTTGAATTTAAATTTGTAGAAACGTCTTTACCAGCAATGACAGCTTGAGATCTTTTGGGGTAATCTGGTACCAACTTTGCTTGATCATTTGTGATATGGTTGAACAATATGTGTTCATTTCATTCTCAAATAATCCATTGTGCAACTCTTTCAAAGTGATCATTGGCTTCTCTATCACTTATCCTTTATGTTCCCTCAAGACATAAAGAACATACGCAAGCAGCATCCTCCATGAGACATTTTTGCATAATTTCAACAATGATCACATTTCCCTCTAGCGCTACTGTTAGACATGGTTTCTGGTCCTGTGAAAACCAGGAAATAATGGCGTTCACATAAACAATGTTGAATGTGATTCAGATGTAGCATTTTCACTCTAAAATATTTTTTTTACTAGGTTTAGTGTTGGAGTTTGGGTTGGGGGGAGTGTTAATAAAATATGAATTCTTGTTGACTGTATTACATCATTTACAACTACAAATCCAGCTCACTTTTGGCACCACTTTGTGGACACTTCACCCGGAAACTTGAGTTCACTTGTGCCCATACATTTGACAACATTTCCAGCTTTGCCCACTAGGGGACAGTGGTTTGTACATCTGCAAAGGCTGATTTCAGCAGAAGAAATTTCGATCTTCTGCCACCAGACTCAAAGTTGCTGGGTCCCAGTATCCATACTTCCCTACAATATATCTTTATATACTAGATACAGATATAGATATACTATACATAGAATAAATATCTAAGGATTCCCATCCCTATTTTAGCAATAGCCAATAGGCTTTAGTTTACAGTACATCACAGCAATCAACAATCGTGATTTGATACTTGCTATTCATAGTCAGCTGTGGTCAGGTGTTCAAAGGGTCAGGGGGTCAGAAATTGGATGGTATGTCACTAAAATGAATGGGAATGTAAATGGGTATTTCTAAGCTGTTCTGTAGACCAAAAAAAGTCAATAGAGCTGTTCAGCCATGACATCAGTTTTAGGGATGTCACGATACTGTTATCGGAATTGGGTCCAAAACCACACTCATATTGTAACGATCCTCACCGTCTTTGGTTTTGTTTACCTTTTTTATTTAAGCTTTTGGCACCTTTTATGTTCCACATTGTTCTTTGTTTATGCACTCTAAGTTTTGGCACTTTTTATGTTCCGTATTGTCTTTTGTTTTGTGCACTCTTATTTTGAAGTTTTGTCATGTCCTGTTTTCCCTCCTTGTCCATGTGTCCAGTCCTCATTGGTTTATTGTTTTATTAATTTATTATCTAATTCTAGCTTTGTCATTGGTTTTAGTTAATTACCTTGTTATCTTGTTTTGAGTTCTGTTTGTCTATTGGTTTATGTTTTCCCTTGTTTTGTATTTTAGCCCTGATGTTTCACCTTGTCCTTGGTCGGTCGTTGTTTGATGTTAGTGTTCTATGTTTGATGAAGTTGTTTTGTTCATGCTGTCCCAGAATCCTGCCTTGGCCCGTGTTCCTGCTTACGCCCTCCTTGCAAGACCCCCGTGTTATTTTCTTGTATTCATTTCTTTTTCCCCTCGTGGACGTTTTATTTGTTCCTGCTTTTGTTTTGCCTTCACCTTTGAAAATTCCAATAAAAGCTGCGTTTGGATCCTCACTCCCTCGTCTGCCCTCTTCATAACAGAACGACCGACCACTAATGGATCCAGCAGCTTTTTTCGTAGAGCTTGCTAGGGCAAACCTGACCATACGCGAGTTCTCCTATTTCTTCTCCAACGTGGCCAGCTGCTCCGGTTGGGACGACCAGGCTCTAAAGAGCATATACAGGTACAACGTACCCATTCGCCCAAGGAGAGAATTGCCGGAGATTGAGGATTGCACCTTGCAGGAATATGTGGACCTGATCGTGGAGACCTACGCTGCAGGGGAGCCGCCTCTCTCAATTCCGGGCAGGGCCCATGGGTGTCCCACGCCTACCACGGCCAACACACCCCCAGTCTCGTCTGTCCCAGGGCCAGTGTTGACAACCCTGTCCGCCAGAAGAAGGAGGAGAAGAGGAAAGGCTTCTGCTTCCCGGTCTCCGCCTGCCACGGCCAACGAGCCCACGCCTGCCACGGCCAACGAGCCAACGAGCCCACGCCTGCCACGGCCAACGAGCCAACACCCACGCCTGCCACGGCCAACGAGCCAACGCCCACGCCTGCCACGGCCAACGAGCCAACGCCCACGCCTTCCACGGCTAACGAGCTGGAAGCCTCGTCCGTCCCAGAGCCGACGTTGCCAGCCTCATCTGCCAGGAAGAGGAGGAGAAGAGGAGGGGCTTCCGCTCACCAATCTCCGCCCTTCACGGCCCCGTCCTCTGAGCCAGCGCCTGTAGCCTCGACCGTCCAAGAGCCTGAGCCAGCGCCTGCAGCCTCGACCGTCCAAGAGCCTGAGCCAGCGCCTGCAGCCTCGACCGTCCAAGAGCCTGAGCCAGCGCCTGCAGCCTCGACCGTCCAAGAGCCAGAGCCAGCGCCTGCAGCCTCGACCGTCCAAGAGCCAGAGCCAGCGCCTGCAGCCTCGACCGTCCAAGAGCCAGAGCCAGCGCCTGCAGCCTCGACCGTCCAAGAGCCAGAGCCAGCGCCTGCAGCCTCGACCGTCCAAGAGCCAGAGCCAGCGCCTGTAGCCTCGACCGTCCAAGAGCCAGCGCCTGTAGCCTCGACCGTCCAAGAGCCAGAGCCAGCGCCTGTAGCCTCGACCGTCCAAGAGCCAGAGCCAGCGCCTGTAGCCTCGACCGTCCAAGAGCCAGAGCCAGCGCCTGTAGCCTCGACCGTCCAAGAGCCAGAGCCAGCGCCTGTAGCCTCGACCGTCCAAGAGCCAGAGCCAGCGCCTGTAGCCTCGACCGTCCAAGAGCCAGAGCCAGCGCCTGTAGCCTCGACCGTCCAAGAGCCAGAGCCAGCGCCTGTAGCCCCGACCGTCCAAGAGCCAGCGCCTGTAGCCTCGACCGTCCAAGAGCCAGCGCCTGTAGCCTCGACCGTCCAAGAGCCAGCGCCTGCAGCCTCGACCGTCCAAGAGCCAGAGCTTTCCACAGCTCCGCCTCCAGAGCTTTCCACAGCTCCGCCTCCAGAGCTTTCCACAGCTCCGCCTCCAGAGCTTTCCACAGCTCCGCCTCCAGAGCCACCCAGCGCCCCGCCACCAGAGCCTGCCACGCCTCAGTCACCAGAGCCTGCCACGCCTCAGTCACCAGAGCCTGCCACGCCTCAGTCACCTGAGCCTGCCACGCCTCAGTCACCTGAGCCTGCCACGCCTCAGTCACCTGAGCCTGCCACGCCTCAGTCACCTGAGCCTCCCACGGCTCTGCCCGCTCTGCCTTCCACGGCTCTGCCCGCTCTGCCTTCCACGGCTCTGCCCGCTCCGCCTCCCGAGCTTTCCAGAGCTCTGCCTTCCACGGCTCTGCCCGCTCCACCTTCCAAGCCACCTTGGTCACCGTCTACCATGGCTCCGTCCCTGGGGGCCTCCTCGACTCCTCCCAGGCCGTCTTACCCTGCCTTGTGGCCTCCTCCCAGGCCTTCTGACCCTGCCTTGTGGCCTCCTCCCTGGCCTTCTGACCCTGCCTTGTGGCCTCCTCTCAGGCCTTCTGACCCTGCCTTGTGGCCTCCTCTCAGGCCTTCTGACCCTGCCTTGTGGCCTCCTCTCAGGCCTTCTGACCCTGCCTTGTGGCCTCCTCTCAGGCCTTCTGACCCTGCCTTGTGGCCTCCTCTCAGGCCTTCTGACCCTGCCTTGTGGCCTCCTCTCAGGCCTTCTGACCCTGCCTTGTGGCCTCCTCCTAGGCCTTCTGACCCTGTCTTGTGGCCCCCTCCCAGGTCTTCTGATCCTGTCTCATGGTCTCCTGACCCTATCCCGTGGCCTCCTTCTGACCCTGTCCCAGTCCTGAGGCCGTCTCCAAAGCCTCCTGACCCTGCCCTAGCCTTGTGGCCGTCCCCTAGACCCCCTGACCTGATCCCTACCCTACGGCCACTTCCCCGGCCTCCAGACCCAGTCCCTGCCATGGGGCTGCCTCCCTGGCCACCTGACCCGATCCCTGCACTACGGCCACTTCCCCGGCCACCAGACCCAGTCCCTGCCATGGGGCTGCCTCCCTGGCCACCTGACCCGATCCCTGCCCTGCGGCCACCTCCCCGGCCTCCAGACCCAGTCTCTGCCATAGGGCTGCCTCCCCGGCCTTCTGACCCAGTCCCTGCCCTATGGATGCCCCCTGACCCAGTTTCGACCCGCAACTTCCCAGTCTTCCCGACCCGGTCCCCTCCTTCAAGTTGATCTCCTGGCCACCCACCTGTTCTGTCACGGTTCCTCTGTTCTGGTCTTGTCCCTCTGTGCCCCTCGTGTTCCCGTGATCTGCCTGTTTGTCTTCGTTTTTTGTTATCGTTTTGCCCCTCCTTTGGTTAGGAGCGTCTGGGATCCGCTCCTTAAAGGGGGGGCTCTGTAACGATCCTCACCGTCTTTGGTTTTGTTTACCTTTTTTATTTAAGCTTTTGGCACCTTTTATGTTCCACATTGTTCTTTGTTTATGCACTCTAAGTTTTGGCACTTTTTATGTTCCGTATTGTCTTTTGTTTTGTGCACTCTTATTTTGAAGTTTTGTCATGTCCTGTTTTCCCTCCTTGTCCATGTGTCCAGTCCTCATTGGTTTATTGTTTTATTAATTTATTATCTAATTCTAGCTTTGTCATTGGTTTTAGTTAATTACCTTGTTATCTTGTTTTGAGTTCTGTTTGTCTATTGGTTTATGTTTTCCCTTGTTTTGTATTTTAGCCCTGATGTTTCACCTTGTCCTTGGTCGGTCGTTGTTTGATGTTAGTGTTCTATGTTTGATGAAGTTGTTTTGTTCATGCTGTCCCAGAATCCTGCCTTGGCCCGTGTTCCTGCTTACGCCCTCCTTGCAAGACCCCCGTGTTATTTTCTTGTATTCATTTCTTTTTCCCCTCGTGGACGTTTTATTTGTTCCTGCTTTTGTTTTGCCTTCACCTTTGAAAATTCCAATAAAAGCTGCGTTTGGATCCTCACTCCCTCGTCTGCCCTCTTCATAACACATATACTCGTATTCGTGCTCGTATAAATGCACCTATACCAAAAAATGATGCTGTTTGAATGTCATTACATAAACAATCAGAGCACAAATTCTAATCACGTTATGTCCTAGTGAGATTATGTAACCACAAAAGCTATCATTTAATGAGATAAATATATAGTTTACTAAGCACGCTTCAAATATGAGCAGAGCACAAATGAATGTGTGGTGACAGTGTTGTGCTGACAACGGCTGCACATAGCCTACCTTTTAAACTCCTCCTTGGCTCACACAAGAAAACACCATCATGAGCATCAAGCTCTCTGTTTATTGCAGATGACAGTGAACAGAGCGCAAATAGGGAACATACTTATTTAATTAAATACCAGGTTTTTGCAGTTTAAAAATCACTTTGAGACACAAAGCACCCAGTTTTGTTGGACTGAAAAGCTACAGTCATAACACAGAAACACTTTAACATAGAAGCGCCGTCAAAATAAAAGCTCAATTTAAATGAAAAAAGTATGACAGAAATATATCACTATTGTAAAGTTATGTATTACTACTACTATTATTACTACTATATAAGCACATCATTTGCTAAAAAATACTACATTGTTGAAATTGTTTTTTCTATTTTCATTCGATTAAAGTTTTAATTAATTGATTTATTTAAACACCATTTTGAAGATAAAATCTGTTGATATGGCCCAAAAAAATTAAAAAATAATAAAAAATGGTCCCTGGTATGGGACTCTATATCTGCGAGAATTAGAAAGAAAGTATTGGTACTTGTACTTTTTTTTTTTTAAAGTATGCAATTCAATACGTTTTCAAAATTCACGTTTGAAGTATGACTGTGTGTAATTTATGTTGTAGAACAAAACATCGACTTACTGTCAAGTAATGTTTACCACAGACCTTATTTTGCTCATAAATCCCAAAAAACCTTTAGGAAAATCCAGATGAAACCCATGGCGAATTCTCTTCCGGGTTTTTGGAGAACGACCTGAACAGCTCTATGCTGTAAACACAATCTAGCTTAAGAAGGTGTAATCAGCACTGAAATTCTTGGGTATTTAAATTAAGTCATTAGCATGTAAATTTGGCTTATTGTAGATTGCACTTCATTTGCAAAAGTTGCCTGCCGCAATTTAGATCACGCTATTACCAGCAAATGGAAGCAGGCAGTAAAATAAATTGTATTTAATAGAGATGTTTTTGTAAATTTTCAACCGATCATATCAGCAGTAATTCATCAAATAATGATCAAATGATGGAGAAGATCATATATCCTGGCATATATCCAGATGCGACACTTTTGACATGTTTAAGAGATGTTTCAGGTGTCTGGATAACTGTAGTGCTGTACAGTCGTGATGGTATGTCAATAAACGGTGGCCTGCTGCATCCTCCGCTATACTGTATATCTTTCAGAATCGGACCACAAGGTCTGAATTTGCACGTTCAAATTGCGTTCAGCTGCGATCTTTTGGGTGTATTTGTGCTGTTGCCAGATCTGCTCCATTCCTTTAGTGAATAACCCTTTAAGCTTTGAATGTGTTTTTATACATTCCCTGTTACAGTGGCATGCCCAAACTTAAAGTCTCTACAAATACCCAAAGATGGTAATTTGTTTGGTATAATTTTAAAGATTTTTTTAATGATATACTGTAGATTCTGATAAATTATGAGACTCTCTGCCTGAAAAACTGCTGAACAATCTCAGCCACCTGCTGTGAAAAACAATCAAACAGAGTTTGGTTTATCACCCATATAGTACACATACTGTAAATCTCCGAGATGTCTATTTTAGATCTTTCATCTGGAAAGCATCACAATCTAATTAACATCTGCTAAACATCTCAAAAAGATCAGATTTACAAACATTCTTAATCATAAATGTTTCAAAGATATCTGCTGAATGTCTTATTGACATCCGAGTGGAAACGTCTTATAGATGTATTGCAGATGAGCAAACAACCTAAAAAAAATATGTCTTCCAGGTGTAAACACACACATAAAATAGACGTCTGGGAGATGTTTGTGTGCTATCAGGGCATTTGTCATTTAGGGGCAGGGTTATCAGAGATATATCATACCATAATGGATGCTACGTAGAATAGCCTCCACACGCTCTTGGTCTCTGCAATAACGTGCCAAACAAGCTACGTGATAAGATGCGTGGATTGACAGTCTCAAACACGGAGGCAACTGAGATTCGTCCTCTGCCACAGAAATTGAGGCTACGTCACTACGTCACCATGAGGACTTACAGCGCGTTGGGAATTTTGCCTTCCAAACTGGGGTGAAAAAAACAATTCAAGTGGTCTGTCTCAGGCTAAACATTCTCTGGTTACTCCCCAACACTGGAGACCACACCATGAAATATCAACTCCCAGGACTACAGGTGCCATTGCTCGATATATTTGGACTATTTGGGACAGTGTGCAGCATTAAAGATCTTTACATTTATCATGGTTCATGTTTTTGTGCTTGAAATGGCCAGTAATCTCATTTTAACTCAAACTTGCAAGCTGTTTTCGTGGAATGATAGTCTCTGGTGAAACCATTCAGGTGTTTCGAGCTGTCTTGGCATCACAGGTGGAATGGAACATGACGGAAAATTCTAATGAACCGCATAGAGCTCCTCTCGGATCCCATGGGTGGAGTCTCGTTTTCTAGCAGCTGTATGTCTTGCTTGATAAGAAAATTGCAGTTTCATCTACCAGCAGTATCATTAGTACAGATGAACACTGCCCGAGGGAGACAGAAGAGAGACAAACTCAGGCATATTAGAGTTTAGTTGTCTCTCTTGGCACCAGTTGAAATCATATCTGTTTCTCAGGAAGTGTTCTCAGGAGAAAAAAGGCACAAAGGAATTTAATTGGATAAACTGTTGAGTAAAACTCATTCCATGATTTTCACAGTCTAAACCATCACACATTCAGTAATAGGCTTCAGGTCCCAGCACAGGCCACAAAAAGTGTAACCACAGGTGTAGTTCATCACAATTAATATGGATATGTTCCTCTTACATCTGAAGAACAATAATACAAAATACATTACATGTTAATGATGAACAATATACACTCAATGAGCACTTTATTAGGTACACCTGTACATCTACTTTCTCATGTGACTATCTAATCAGCCAATCCTGTGGCAGCAGTGTAATGCATAAAATCATCCAGATACGGGTCAGGAGCTTCAGCTCATGTTCACGTCAACCATCAGAATGGGGAAAAATGTGATCTCAGTGATTTCTGAGTTATACCAACTATTACAACTTCTGCTTTGCGAAAGCGGACGTGTGAAACCATGGCATGATTGTTGGTGCAAGACGGGCTGGTCTGAATATTTCTGTTACTGTGGATCGCCTGGGATAGGACCATAGTGTTCCTAATAAAGTGCTAGGTGAGTGTATATGTTGTTTTATCATTTAAAACATGAAAGGTTTTTATGCCTAAAAAGTGTGCTTGTCCTATCTTTCTTTAAAATAAATGCCACTTGGTTTGATGTGATGTCATATTATTCAAAGACATTCACAAATTTTAAGTGTGGCTAAAGGATCCAAACACTGTTTGGGGCCATTGCATGTCATTTATCAAATTAGTGATAAAGTTTACACCCAACCGATGAACTTTATGAGACAATGTTTGCAATTCAGCTTTCAACCTCCATGTATGTCCTTGAAGAGAAGCTGGATGCCAGTTTACGGGAGAGAAAAAAGAGATTTTATAGTTCCCATAGAAACAATATCCCTTAAATACTCTCAGTATTAATAGTCTGCCTGACTGACAGAACCCGGCAAGAAAAGACAGAAACAAAAGCTGCAGTTAACATATGCATTACTCTGTGGTTTCTCTTTAATTTATAGAACATGTGTTCATCTTTTTGATGATGTTTTATTTGGAAAATTAAAACTTATTCACAGGACTTAATTGGCTAACTGGCATAGCTTTATGGCAGTGTGCAGAAGTTTCCAAGGCAATAATATGACATGTTCAGCTATAACTTGATGAGTATAGTTGAAATGTACATTTATTTAATTCCTTCTTCATATTATTCCTTTTTATCCGTATCTTGTTCTCTGGTCTGGCTTTCTCTTGCCTACAGTATATATCACTCTTGAAGATTCATTAATCATTTCCCTTATCATACAGAAATTACAATAATTTATAAATTCTTTTTTGGCATTTTATGTCAAATCCCCCTTTGAAACAGTAATGTATATTAGAGTTCTTGTTGGATGTTGGCCAGGCATTTGGACAAAGATTTAATCATTTAATTTGGGTTGGTACTACCTACAAAATGGCTTCGAGGGGTTATTCAGACTGCAATTCACAGAGAGATCAAATCTTCCTACTTTCAAACATGAAGTTGTACCTTAAAGATATGCATGCCTTATTTTTTATGGAAAATGTTCCTATTACTTGATGGATATTACCAAGTTAGTTTTCCTGATATATCACGTGCGTCTGTGACAAACCTAGACACTGTAAACAACACAGGAAAATGTGACCGGGTTAGATTCTTTGTTTAGCCAATTGGGAGACATTGTGGCACATTTTGCCTGTCAATCCTTGAGCAAATTTATGAGGCAGCCCATATATGGGCAGCAGGAAGCTGAGAGTGAGTAATTGAAGCGGATATTTCAAGTTTAATGTCATTTTGTTTTGCTTCATAGTCAGCTGTCAGTTTGTTGTGTGAGAACATTATTTTGCTCCTGTTGCTTTTAACAACATCGATGATGCTGTGCTGCTATCCTCACTTACAGCACCTTCAAGTCTCAACATTTCAAATGGAAAATTGAAAAATATGAAAGCATGGAAAAACCAAAATATGTTAACCCTGTGTGGTATAGTCATATTGAAATGTATTTTCTTTCACTTTTTCAGATTTCAGAAAAAGCTAAAATGTAATGCATTGTTGGACATAAAAGAGCAGTTTTTAAAGGGATAGTTCACCCCAAAATGAAAAGTCTCTCTCTCATCTTTTACTCACCCTCATGCCATCTCAGATGTGTATGACTTTATTTCTTACAAACAAAGATTTTTAGAAGAATATCTCAGCTCTGTAGATCCATACAATGCAATGAATGGTGACCAGACCTTTGAAGGTCCTAAAAGCATATAAAGACAGCAAAAAAGTAAACCATATGACTCCAGTTGTTAAATCCACATATCCATTAATCCTATCATAAGCGTGTGGGTGAGAAACAGATCAATATTTAAGTACTTTTTTACAATCAATCCCTACTTTCACATTCTTCTTTTGATTTTGTCGATTCACATTCTTCGTGTACATCGACACCTAATGGGCAGGGAGGAGAATATATAGTAAAAAAATAACATAAATAGTGATCTGTTTCTCACCCACACCTATCAAATCACTTCTGAAGACATCGTTTGAACCACTGGAGTCGTATGGATTACTTTTAAGCAGCCTTTATGCTTTTTTGAATCTCAAAGTTCTGTCCATATTTACTTGTATTGTATGGACCTACAGAGCTGAGAAATTCTTCTAAAAACCTTTGTTTCTGTTCTGCAGAAGAAAGAAAGTCATACATATCTGGGATGGCATGAGAGTGAGTAAATTATGAGATAATTTTTATTATCATTTGCCATGACACTCAAAATTGAGCTCAGATGTATCCTGTTTCCACTGATCATCCTTGAGATGTCTCTATAACTTGATTGGAGTCCACCTGTGGTAAATTCAGTTGATTGGACATGATTTGGAATGGCGCACATCTGTCTATATAAGGTCTCACAGTTAACAGTGCATGTCAGAGCACAAACCAAGCCATGAAGTCCAAGGAATTGTCTGTAGACATCCGAGACATCCGAGACAGTATCGAGGCACAGATCTGGGGAAGGGTACAGAAACATTTCTGCAGTATTGAAGGTCCAAATAAGCACAGTGGCCTCCATCATCCGTAATTGGAAGAAGTTTGGAACCACCAGGACTCTTCGGAAGACACTCCTCAGTAAAAGGCACATGATCCTAAGCAAACAGCCACGATAACAAAGGAGTGGCAACAGGACAACTCTGTGAATGTCCTTGAGTGGCCCAGCCAGAGCCCAGACTTGAACCCGACTGAACATCTCTGGAGAGATCTGAAAATGGCCGTGCACCGACGCTCCCCATCCAACCTGATGGAGCTTGAGAGGTCCTGCAAACAAGAATGGGAGAAACTGCCCAGAAATAGGTGTCAAACTTGGAGCATCATACACAAAAATACTTGAGGCTGTAATTGGTGGCAAAGGTGCTTCAACAAAGTATTGAGCAAAGGCTGTGAATACTTATGTACATGTGATTTTATTTTTTTTTTTTTTAATAAATTTGCATAGATTTCAAACAAACTTCTTTCACGTTGTCATTATGAGGTATTGTTGTATGTAGAGTTTTGAGGAAAATAATGAATTTAATCCATTTTGGAATAAGGCTGTAACATAACAAAATGTGGAAAAAGTGAAGCGCTGTGAATATTATCCAGATGCACTGTGTATATATACACACACATACACTGGCAGCCAAAAGTTTGGAATAATATACAGATTTTGCTCTTATGGAAATAAATTGGTACTTTTATTCACCAAAGTGGCATTCAACTGATCACAATGTATGGTCAGGACAGTAATAACATGAAAAATTATTATTACAATTTGAAAACAACTACTTCAAAGAGTTCTCATCAAAAAATCCTCCACGTGCAGCAATGACAGCTTTGCAGATCCTTGGCATTCTAGCTGTCAGTTTGTCCAGATACTCAGGTGACATTTCAGTCCACACTTCCTGTAGCACTTGCCATAGATGTGGCAAGTCTTGTCAGGCACTTCTCAAACACATTACAGTCTAGCTGATCCCACAAAAGCTCAATCGGGTTAAGATCCAAAACACTTTTCCAATTATCTGTTGTCCAATGTCTGTGTTTCTTCGCACACTCTAACCTTTCCTTTTTGTTTTTCTATTTCAAAAGTGGCTTTTTCTTTGCATTTCGTCCCATAAGGCCTGCACCCCTGAGTCTTCTCGTTACTGTTGTACATGAAACTGTTGTTGAGCGGGTAGAATTCAATGAAGCTGTCAGCTGAGGACATGTGAGGCATCTATTTCTTAAACTAGAGACTCTGATGTACTTATCCTCTTGTTTAGTTGTACATCTGGCCTTCCGCATCTCTATCTGTCCTTGATAGAGCAAGTTGTCCTTTGTCTTTGAAGACTGTAGTGTACACTTTTGTATGAAATCTTCAGGTTTTTTGGCAATTTAAAGCATTGTATAGCCTTCATTCCTCAAAACAATGATTAACTGACGAGTTTTTAGAGAAATCAGTATTTTTTGTTGTTGCCATTTTTGACCTAATATTGTCCTTAAGACATGCCAGTCTATTGCATACTGTGGCAACTCAAAAACAAACACAAAGACAATGTTAAGCTTGATTTAATGAACCAAATAGCTTTCAACTGTGTTCGATATAATGGCAAGTCATTTTCTAGGAACAAATTAGCAATTACTCAAATGATTACTCAAGGATAAGGTGTTGGAGTGGCTGCTGGAAATGGGGCCTATGGAATATATTCTAGTCATGGTCACATGGTAACCTGAAGTCATGAGATTAATTAGCCAGAGCAGTAGTGGCGAAACACCACACACTTGAAGCAATATTTTTCAGCAATTTTCAGACCAATATTCTTACATACTTTACCCTACACAATATATATATATATTTTGCCAGTCAAACTGTTGCTGCTACTCTGCTACTGGTTTTACTTCTATTTCTATCCTTAACTCTCTCTCTCTCTCTCTCTCTCTCTCTCTCTCTCTCTCTCTCTCTCTCTCTCTCTATATATATATATATATATATATATATATATATATATATTCTTTATCATAAACTGTGGTGAGAAAAGTCATATCAAAACTTTCACTACATGTCGTACTGTGTATGGTTATGTATGTGACAAATAAAACTTGAAACACAATGGACGTAATGTATTTCTTTCCACCATAAAAGCAGATCCTCATCTGTTGGTTTGCATGACTCCAACAAGAATCGAATATCAATAGAGTAAATTCAGTAATAAAAAATATTACAAGTATTAGTGGTGTTACACTAGGCTTTGCTTTCAAAAGCACATCCAAACCTCGATGACTCATCCATCGCGCCCCTTAGTGGAATCAATTGTAACTGCAAGATTTGGTGAGAGATTCAGAGGGAAACTACAGTATTCAGCTGTACTCACAGCAAATGCGCAAAGTAAAATCTATTTGCGATATTCAAGTTGTGTTTTGAATTGTCCACTGGCTGGTGCAGAATGAGAAGTCAATTAGTCAATTACTCGTGCACATTCCTAATGTAATGATGAATGCAACCTGACATGGTGTTAAAGAGATTAAAGGCTAATAAGAGAAAGTGCTTTAACACAAACATTTCTGATTGAGAACATGGCTTATGTGTCCATATTAATACACAAGTAAAGTTCTTACATGTTTTTTAAGAGTGCACATTTGTAAATTTGCTCATGTGCGTCAGTGGGAACCCCAAAGTCTGATGTAGAGGGAAACCCCACTATTGCAGTGCAATGCATCTGTCACATTTCACAGTGCATGCCACTTTCGTGTTTTCAGAAGCTTTCTCACATGAAATGGCATTATGGTGTACATGTAAATAGGTTTTCAATTTGATATCTAATTGATCTCTGCAGAAGTTATTACTCCAACCCCTGTGTAACGTCATTAACGACAGCTTTATGTTGTTGAGCCCAGCGTGGTTCGAACGATGTTTGTTGGTGGGGGCTAGAACCGCCACTGGGCACGTGCAGGGGCTCATATTTTTAGCGCAGTTCACCTGCATTGTGAAGTTCTGCCGGTTCAAGCATGGAAATGCAGAACAGTAAAGGAGAGTCTGACAGTTCACAAGAAGCAAAACTCATAACTGTTAAACAAACATGGCACTTTCCGTTTGATAATAAATGCTGCTGGTGAAGGTGAAATAAACATGCCTGCATGCAGTGTCAAAATAAAAACCCCAGTTTAGGATTTTAGTAGGACAGAAATATATTAATTTATCTTGAACAACTTTTATAATAAATACATTTATAATAAATAATAAATAAAGTAAAAATACATGAAGGTAAATAAGATTGTTACTAAGCTTCCATATATGATTGTATGTTAAATATAAGTATAAACGTGCAAATCAATAAAAATGATTACATTTCACTCTCTCTTGTGTTCATTTATTAAAAAACTATGGAAACATTTCTTCATAATTTATAAATACATTTTTATTTAATGCCTTTGAAATATTAATTCGACATGGCTACAATGGCTATTTAGATTACATTATGGTTCCTCTGATTAAAAAAACAACAACACTTTTATGCTATTTCGCCAATTTGCTGAAAAATAGAGATATAAATTCTGTAGCCATATCGCCCAGCCCTAGTGACATAGTTACTACATTTTGGGAAACAGTCGTGACCAGCTAGTTTATTTTCCCAGTGATTCATCGTACTATGGTGGTTAAGCAGTGATTTCTGTCGTTGAATGGAAAACCTGTGTGTGCCAGTGGGTGTGAGTGGGAGACTAAGTCAAAGGTGAACTCCTTCTCAGTCACCCAGCAAAACACAACCGAACACGGTACATTTCCCTGATGAAAAAAAAACAGCATAACCAGCATGCAATTCCCAGCAACACCTAGCTGTTGAAGCTGGTTAAGCTAGTTTAAATGCCTGGCAAGGTCATCAGCATACCGGCGTTCCCTGCGGGGGGACCAGCACCCAAAACACAACATAAGCTGGTGACCAGTTATGATGGTCTTTTCAGCTGGGTTAAACTGAAATAATTCTCACAATATATTCTCATAATTCTTAGGCATTGGTGTGCCTTAATGTGTGATAAACCAAGCTGTATTTTCTTTCAGATATTAGGGTAGATTACCATCATTTTGGTCAAGAGGACCAAATTCCCTGGTCCTATTTTGGTCCTATGCCCTGAGACTACTTTTACTACTATTTTGCTCAAGGGCTGGTTACTGAGCCGAGCTCAACTGAACTTACTCTTTTAGCTGTTTGCCAATAGCAATGTGAAATCCCAATATATGCAGTAATGGCAGATACACAGTGTAGAGATTTAGAGGGAACTCTCACAGGAAGGCAAAACCCCCTCCAGTGGTGATATTTTTAGCAGAGCTACTCACGTTCTGGTGGAGTGATGTCTGTTACACTCCTCTTGCCTCCAGTGATCTTTTGTTTCACTTTAGTGGTTTGTTGTGGAGGTTGAAAGACTTGATGCTGCATTATACAACTGGCACTGGAGAAGGTAGTGGTGCAGCCCAGGGGCGTACTGGCCATAGGGAGAACTTTTCCTGGTGTGCCATCCGCAAATGGGGTTGAACGCACGAACACCAACCCCCCCGCACACTCAACACCTTTTGGGGCTGGCTTTATTTCAAATCCAGGGCCAATTTCTCTTCCCAGACCACTTTGGGTGCAGCCTGTTCTTCAGCAAATATTTTCTGTCTATTCTTTAGCATGCTTGGGTTCATTGTAATCTAAGAACTAAGAACTAAGCTTTGGGAAGCTACTTCATTTGAACAAACTAAAACAGGAATACAAATCTGATAATAAATCTTGCTAAATACATTTTTGGGTGCTGCTGACTTCTTAACTAACTCAACCAGCAAGACTTTCTTGGTCAACCAGCTTCTCGATCAGATTTACCATCTATGTTAGCCATGTTTTGTTAAACATACAAAGAAAGAAAGAAAGAAAGAAAGAAGAAAATAAATAAATATTGGCATCTGTTTCTAATACCTACATAAAAAACTATTTATTGCAAATATTCATGTGGTGCCACATTTTGAAATAGATTAATATTGTGCTGATTGAAGCTATTTTTACTTGACTCATACTCTTATTTATGAGTTATTTTTTTCTCAGGAACTGAATAATTGTTGCAAATTGTTGTTTGACTTACAAACAAAAGTAAGCCTCCCCAAAGGTTACATATTTTTTGCAATGCACATCAAATTTCTTAATATCCGTTCCTTGATGGTGGGCTGGCCAAGGGCTACTCGGCACTGCCCTCAGTGTATAAGGCGCTCGCGGTGCACCTATGCCCACAGAGTGGTGCCACCTGGGGTAGGCACCTGAAGTGCCTGTAGGTTTAAGTTGTCCCTGGCGGCCAAAGCCTACGGTGCCGCAGGACATGCCGCCTCCGCCCTGCACTCCATGGCAAGTCCACCAAGCCAAGGTGGTGAAAGAGCTGCATGAGGGTAGTCCCGCCCCGGGATTGATGCAGGAACTGCGCTCGGCGACCGATCTTGCCCCCTGGGCGACGAAGGTCACGGCGTGGTCTTTCGGGTGGGCGATGTCCATCTAGAGGTCCAGGAGCACCACCTTTGGCTCAACCTGGTCGAGATGAGAGAGGCCGGAAAGACGTGGTTCCTTAATGCCCCATTTCCCAGTCTGGCCTTTTCGGCAACACCGTCGAGGACTTTGCCCAGCAGTTCTCGGCAGTGAAGCAGCAGATGGAGACCATCTTGCCCAGAAAGTGCCGTGGCTCAAGACCCTGCAATCCATCTGCTCGTTGCCAAGGGTGTCTCCCTGTGGCGGCTGCACTGGCTCCGACTCGGCCCCCCGTAGGAGGCAGACACAACCCGTCTCATGGCCGGTTGCCAAGAAGGCTTCCAAGTACCCCGGAGAGGCGCGACCCTGGGACCAGGAGACCTGCTATTCCGGAGCTAGTGAACAGACCACTCCATCCCCTGGTGGAGGGCTAGTAGGAGAATCTTTTTTTTCCTTTCTCATTTAATTTTGCCACACACTCAAGTAGCTGTGGTTCCCAAGGAGCAGTTTCCTCAGTCCCTGGGTCACATAACCGGTGTGTAAAGCCGTCACCCCCGACCACCGTCTTCTATCTCTCTTTGGCAGGTCCAGCACCCCGGCGGCATTTCCCCGCCCCTGTGCCCCAAGCTGTTGCACAAACATGCTAAAACCTGGTTTCGACGGACTGCTGGGACGAAACACCTCCTCCCCCCCTCCTCGACTGATCTGCTGGTGAGTATCAGGGGTTAGGTAAGTGCTTCGATGTCTCTCGACTCAGCACTGCCACAGGGCTCAAACCCCATCAGTGTTGCCTCCTTTGACCCAGACATAAAAGAGGGAGTTTTACAGCCCCTACTCCATTGTACCGAAACAAGGCGGTGGGTTGTGGCCAATCTTGGACTTACGAGATCTGAACCAGGCTTTAACACAGACTCCCATTCAAAAATGCTGAGGCTAAGGCGCATTCTAGCGAGCGTCCGGCATCGAGATTGGTTTGTGGTGGTAGACCTGAAGGACACCTCAATTCTACCTTGACAGAGACCCTTCCTGCAGTTTGCATTTGAGGGTTGGGCATATCAGTACAATGTCCTCCCTTTCGGCCTGTTCTTGTCCCCTCGTGTCTTCACAAAGGTTGCAGATGCTGCCCTTGCCCCATTAAGGGCGTTCGCATTCTCTACCTCGACGACTGGCTAATCTTATCTCACTCTCGAGACATGTTGTATGCACACCTGGTGCTCGTGCACCTCAGCCGGCTAGGGCTTCGGGTCAATCTGTCATGAATGAATGAATCAAACTCACTCGGAATGCAGACAATTTCTTACACGCTTTTCCACATATCATTGTTTTATTATATCCATGCATGTGGTTACAGATCCCTCACAATGCTGCAACTTCTCATCTGCAACATCTCACCTGCACTCGTCTCCAGTCTGCCAGTCTGATGTGAGGTTCGCTCTCATTGGTAGTCAATTTACATTTGCATAAATTTTAAATTTTATGAACTTGTCTTGTCTCTCCCATGGCAATCTCTGTAATATATTACAGATAATATATTTTACTTAAATAAAACAGTTAATTATATTAATTAGTTATTTCTCTCAGGAACTGAACAATTACTGCAAATTGTTGTTTAACTAATGTTTAAAGAAAGTGTGGAAAGGAGTGTAAATTGATACATAATCAATAAAGTAATTGAAAAGTAATCAATTACCTTAAGAGAGTAATCTATAGATTAGGTTACATTGCTGTCTATAGCACAGATGATGATGGCGCTGATGGTGTGAACGGGACTTTAAACTTGCATTCTCCACAACAGAGGTGGATAGTAACACCTTACATTTACTTTTTTTTTTTTTTTAAACAAACAAAATACTTTGAGTAGGTTTAAAAGTCGGTACTTTTTACTCTCACTCAAATAAATTTTGAAAGAAATATTTGTACTTTTACTTCGTTACAATGGGTGGCATTCCTGTAGTTTTTATTTCTGGGTTTAATTATAATTAATATGTAATTTGTTGAGAGATTATTGAATGGGACATTTACGACAGCAGAAGTTCACAGCTGCGCATGCTGACGCAGAGTGTCATCAAGCTGAGTCCATCACTGCTGTAGTATAATGCTCTTGTGAAACACTTTCTTCGCTCTGCATAGTAAAAAAAAAAGAATAGTTTCGTCATGTAAGTTTACTGGAAACCACAGCAGCTACTTCATACTGATTAACTGTATAAATCCATGTAAACATCCACGTTAAGTGTACATGCCTTTTGCTCTGCCAATTGCGTTATTGACAACCGGAGCACGAAAAGACAGCATTTCTGCACGTGGTGCCCTACGCTGGCTGCATACTCTGTGTTTAGGGAGCAGTGGTACTGTGTACAGAACTAATTATCTTAATTCTTTCGATACTGAAAACTGTAACTACACTGAACTAACAACTAAAAGCTATGAAATAGCAAAAGTAGGCATTAATAAACATGATCTTGCTTTGGTTAATATTTACCTGCGGGACATTGCTAACATTTTTACTGTATTAAAAAGCTTTCCAAATCTCTCTTCTTATTGACAAATACATCCAGATCTGACAGGAGCCCTTTAAGGGAAAGTTAATCCAAAAATAAACACAAATTAAGATTTGGTCCTTACAATGCAAGTGAATGGGTGCGAAAAAAATCACATAAATCAGCATAAAATTAATCCATAAGACTCCAGTGGTTAAATCCATATCTTCTAAAGCGATATGATAGGTGTGGATGAGAAACCAAGAAACAGATCACTTTCACATTCTTTTTGGTGATTCACATTCTTCTCTGCACATCTCCCATTGCTGGGCTGGGCATAATTTCCCTACCCTCATGTTGTTCCAATGTTCCATATATATATATATATATATATATATATATATATATATAAACACATTCACTGAAAGTAAATGGTGACCGAGGCTAACATTCTGTCTAAAGTCTCCTTATTGTGTTGCATGCAAGATAGAAAGTCATACGGGTTTGGAACAACATGATGATGAATGATGACATAATTTCCATTAATAATAATAATGATAATTCTGTAATACATGTTAAATGTGTATAATGTAATGGAATGTAGGGAGTTAATGTCCATAATGCCATTTGCGAAAGTATCGAGTTACTACTTGAGTACTCTTTTAATTGGATTCTTTTTTACTCTTACTCAAGTAATAATTTATGTTAGTACTTTTACTTCTACTTGAGTAATTATTATTTTCAAAGTAATTGTACTTTTACTTGAGTACAGTTTTTGGCTACTCTACCCACCTCTGCTCCACAATATAAATCTGCTGGTAGACTGTAGCCATCTGCTTTCCTACAGCAATCTTGAAGCTGCATTCATGATTCATATCATGGCGGCAACGCCAGCATCGAGCACTGCTTTGAACTCATGCAACTTACATAGGCTGAAAAATACTTGATTTCTATCATAAGTCTCATTTGGGTTTGTTTTGTACATCAAATAGTGCTAAGAGCTCCTTTCTCCTTCATTTTATCACTGACAGGGAGGTGCTATCAGAGATTCTTTTTTAACGAGATAACCTCTGCGGATCTATCATATGAGAGAGTGTAGCAGTCAACTAGCATGTTAGCTAGTTAGATTGTCTTTGGGACTGCCATGTTATGCGATTTTATGCCAAGCTTGTAGACTCCATAAGATGGCTCTGGTGCTGTGGCGTGTGCGTCAGTATAACGACTCTAGGTGAATACATTACAAAGGCCCTGCAAGTGTTTATGCTATATTAACACATTAAATTTTTTTAATTAATTACATGTGTTAACATGTTAATTCTGACAGCTCTAATATATGATGATTAAAATCATTATAAATATAATGTATTTAATTAATAGAATTTAGATAATTCAAAGATATTATTGTGGCAGATGAGTAAATCATTGATAATACAATAAAAATGTGGCTTTAGATGTCATGATATTGATTTGCTTATTTTTATATGATTGAAAATAAGCCTATCATTGACCTACAGTTCATAGCAATCTATTTTACAATTGAGTTCCATTGAGGTAGACTTTAGCTGTTCTCACAGGACTTGCTCTTCAGTTCTGTCTGTACGCATGCCATACACATGCAGACGTTGGTAGGAAACTTCTGGTGGAATGATTAATTTAGTTAATTTTTTATAGAATTTATCACACTGAATTAACATGTTGAATCGACAGCTTATAAACTGATGAGCTAAAACTTTATGACCACCTGCCTAATATGCTGTTGGTCCTCAGTTGGTCCTGTGCCACCAAAACCGCACCGACCCACCAAGGCATGGACTCTACGAGACCCCTGAAGGTGTCCTGTGGTGTCTGGCGCCAAGACTTTAGCAGCAGATCTTTCAAGTCCTGTAGGTTGCGTGCTGCAGCCACCATGGATTGGACTTGTTGGTCCAGAACATCCCTCAGATGCTCAATCGAATTGAGATCCAGGGAATTTGGAGGCCTGGGCAACACCTTGAACTCTTCATTATGTTCCTAAAAAAATTTTGTGCAGTGTGGCAGTCTGCCATCAGGGAATACCTATGCATGAAGGGGGTGTAACAATGTTTAGGTAGGTGGCACATGTCAAATTGACGTCCACATGAATGGCCAGACCCAGGGATTCCCAACAGAACATTGCCCAGAGAATCACACTCCCTCCACCATCTTGTCATCTTCCCACAGTGCATCCTGGTACAATCATTTCCCCAGGTAAACAGCGCACACGTACTTGGCCGTACATGTACACTCGTGTGACCATTGTAGGCCAGACAGTGACATATTTACTATGGATCACACTGCAAATCAAAATATTCTTCATTTCCGGGGTACTGCTACTCAAGCTCTCTCACACAAAATGATACATTCAGGGTGTGTCAGGCAAGATGCTACAAGTGGGAATACATGGTTGTCTTTCTTTGACTCATTTAGTTGCTATGGCAACCACATGTTCTTCACAATTTCTGCAGCAAAGTGTTGCAAAAATATAGAAATACATGGAGGGAATGTTGGGAACATTGCATATTTAAACATCGCTTGGTGTAGTTAGTTTGTCCCCAAGCTGGTACACTCTGCTCTCAAGATCCATATATACTGAAGTTTGTATGGCTTATGGAGATCTTTATCACATAGATGTGGCTGCCTTTAGTATTCTTGTAGCTCAACTGATAGAGTATGATGCCTGCAATGCAAGGCCATAGTTTTGATTCCATGTAAATGTATGTATACATAGTCAATGTATATGAATGTAAATGTACACACTAAATGCAAACAAAATATTTTTTAGGCTTACATGGAATATCAAGGAATTAAAAAGCCTACGTGTAAGTAACTGGCATTCATGTCTGAAATAAATAAATAGTTGTAAATGTTTGTAACAAAAACCTTTAAAGGCTGTACACAGCAGTCCTGCTGTGCATTACTATCATCCCTGTGTAACAAACTATGAAATATGGTTATCATGGTCAGAGTTCTCAGCAATGGTTACCATGACAACTCGTGTTATATCTCGTCCTCTTTGATATACTGCTGCAATGGATTACGGTCCCTGGACATTATGTAAGAGGAGATTAATCTCTAAAGTTGTTTCCTGTTCTGATTTATCCTCTTGACATTCCAGCATCTTTGCTTTAACTCAACATTTACTGATATTAGCTGTTGCTTCATATCATGAGAATAAAAGTTTTGAATGATGCTGCATTTAAAGGGGTCAAGAAGTGCTAATTTTTATAGTTTTTTTTTTTATCTTCCCTGAGGTCCACTGATAATGTTAATAAAGTTTTTTTTTGGCACCAAACAGTCACAATTTATGATAATTTATGACGTAATATATAATCATTTCCACCCTCTTTTTGGCCCTCTGGCTGCGATGCTCAGTTTTGGCCTAAGCGCACAAAAGCCCACTGATCTGATTGGCTAACATCATGCAGCCCCTCAAATTCAGCAAGCTCAGTCATTATAAAAGAGAATTACAAGGTTTATACATAACACACATCCAACACATTGCATCTGAATATATTATTTCTGAATATATGTTTATCTCAAGCCCAACTGTTAACACTCAGCACCATATCAAACAGTCATGACATTTGACATTTGGAATGGTTTACTTGTGATTTTTAGGTATTTTTAACTGCCCACTCCTTCAAAAAAAGTTCCTATGCAAAGCTTGAATCGTATTTTGTCTGTTCACAAGCAATCCATGCTGACATGAGCCAAAAAAACACACATACATAATCCAAAGAAAGGTGAAATTAAGCACATACATACTGAAGGTGCGGGTGTTAGGAATAGTTGGCCATGGAAGGCCAGTTCTCTTAACCTGAATTGTGCGCAAGTGGGCAGGGAAAAGGGTTCGAAGATGAATGTTGTGGGATGTGTGCATACAAATGAGTAATGTGTCATGACGTCAGGAACAGACAGATTTAAAAAAAGAGACGTTTCAGCAGGGTGGTATCTATAAATGCTCTTTTTAGTCTGGGGAGGAAGTTCTGAGTTTTGAAATTTACAGTATGTTTTTAAAGTACATTTACCTCTTACATGTCTAAATATCAAGGACAATTTGATTCTGCATTTCACAAGTACAAAAGGCAATTTTTAGGAAGCCTCTCTGTGGCATGGGGGGGGGGGGGGGGGGGCATGGTCATGTGTCTGTCTGCAAGAGAGGGAGAGCGGTAAGGCTCGTAACCTGGGTTGTGATTACTCTAACACCTGTCTCTCATTATAGTGATGGCGGAGGGAGACCTGGGGCATGTTCAGCCCCGAAAAAACTTAGCAAAACATTTATTTAAATGAAACGGTGGTGCATTGAAAACCCTGTTGTGTTATACAAGCGTTGCAACTATGACACCTGAGAAGGCCATTGTTTGCCTTCTTTTCGAAGAATTTTCAGAGCCTGATGAAATCGGTTTAAATACATGTTTAATACTAAAAAAAAATGCTCAATGTTACAGTCACTGCCCTTGCTGTCCAGAATAGCAGAAAACATCCCAATCGAGTGAAGGGATATGTGGAAACTGTGGTTTCTAAATATGGTGATCCAACATTTGTCTCGTATTTCAGGATGACAAAGCAAACATTTCTTCTAATATTTATTGTTGCATACACCAATCTGCAGTGGACACATTTGTAAAGGACTTTAGTTGGATCCATTGTGCGCACTGCCTTTTTAATGGGTATATGGTAGGGTTTATATACACATTGCTGCTGATTGGGTAACACCTCTGACACACCTACCAACAAGAGAAAACATACCTCAAACCTGTTGCACTCCGTTTCTAGGAAACATGTTGCATAACCCAGAAACCATAGCAAAATGGTGCACACCATTTTGAGATTGAACTTGCCCCTGATAAGGCATGCCAGAGCATCAGTGTGAGAGAGAGGCAGCACAGAGAGTTGTGGCTGCATGTGCCCGTCTGACTAACAAAGACTTGCTTGGCCACTGAGTGCCCTTTTTTTGTTAAAGTTTTTGGTGTGATGCTGAAGAGTAATGAAATATTCACGCTGAGAGTTCGTTGCCTCCTGACTCCTCCATTGCCCACGAATTGCCCACGAACACACCCTCAAATAGACAAGTAGGTGTGTTGCATGAGCTCAAATGGTAGTGCATGCTACTAACAATTCCAAGGATGTAGGTTTGATTCCCTGGGAACACACATACTTAACAACAATGTTGGATGTAATGTTACAAAGAACCAAGTTTTCTTGGTTGCCACAGTTTAAACTGTGTACTGCAGCACTAAGGAAGGAAACTTGTTGATACTGTACATGACACACACACACACACACACACACAAAGAAAATTAGCATTTTCAGAATAATATTGGTCATATTGTTGACTTTAAATGTTAAATTTAAGCAACAATACAGTGCCTATAGAAAATCATAAAAAAGGCAACAGATCCATAACAATTTAAAAGATGAAAACTTGAAAAACAGGGGTTAAAAAGTGATCATACCCCTGGATTTAAGTTAACTTTTGCTTTAATCACAGCCATCAGTCTGTTTGGATATGTCTCTACTAGCTTCGCACACCTAGATTGAGGAATATTTGTCCATTCTTCCTTGTAGAATTGTTCAGTCAAACTGTGGGGTGAGTGGCAATGGACTGCTCTCTTCAAGTCCATTCACAGTTGTTCTATTGGAATTAGGTCAGGGCTCTGACTTGGCCACTCATGGACTTTGACATCCTATCCTTAAGTCACTGTGAATTTTTTGGCGGTGTGTTTAGGCTCATTGTGCTGAAAGATGAACCAACTGCCAATCTTCAATTGTTGAGCAGAGGGCCACAGATTTTCCTCAAGAATTTAGTTGTACATGGCAGCATCCATTTTTACCTTCAATCCTGATCAATTGCCCAGTCCCCGCTGAAGTAAAACAACCCCACAACAAAATGCTTCACAGTTGGTATGGCAGGTTCTGGGTGGTGTGCTGTGTTTGGTTCTCCAAATATAGCACTTGGAGTTCAGCACAAAAAGTAAAAGATTTTTCTCATCTGACCATAAAACCATTTGCCACAAGGCATCAGAATTGTTTTTTTCACCAAAAGTTCAAAAGAGACTTATTATGGCACTTTTTTTTAGTAGAGACTTTTTTATTGCCACCCTGCAATTGGCCAGTTTTGTGTAAAGCTTGGAAGATTGTTGACACATGCACTGACCGATCAATCTTAGCCACAAGAGCTTGTAAATCATTCAAAGTTCCTTTTGCCTCATGATATCTTCCCAGACCAATATCCTTCTGGCATAGTCATCTACTTTTGAGGGACAACCCAATCTAGACAGAGTTTTGGCCATGCACTTTCCGCTTCTTATCAAATACGATGAATGGCATTCAGAAGGATAGTGATGGTCGTGTGTATGCAGCCAGTGAAAAATCTTTTGTACCCTTCACCTAACCTGTGCCTTTCCACAATTATATCCTGGAGTCCTTTTGAAAGCACCTTTCCAACCATGGTGAATTCTTAAATACATTAACATGCACTTCTAATAATGTTATATATTATCAAAACATATACAATTGATGCCAGTTGGGGCCAATTAGCTAGGTATGTGATCTGCAAGTTGATTGGTTGCACCTGAGCGAGTTTGTAATGGGTACTCTTAGGGGGCTGATCACTTTTCACAACCAGGTATTTTACCAATGCTTTTTTAATAATTGTTCAGAATTTATGCTAACAGACAGCTGTCTGCAGGTTTTGGAGTTAAAAGGCTTCTGAAGCATCCTTTCTGCTTAAAGACCTCATTCTGTGGTGTTTGTGAATAAAAATACTTAAGACTGGGAAACGCTTTGTGGTGACTTCAATCAGATATTTAGGCTGCCATGAAAGACATGCATCACTTATCAACAATATTTTTTTCTAGTATAACAACAATCACAGGCACCTGAATCATATATTTAATATGCCAAGTGTGCTTGACAACCTCTGTTTTTTTTATGTCCATTTATACAGCTATTTTCAGTGTTGTAGTGCTAGATACCGGACTCTGCCTTGAACTAGGTCTCGAAACCATATGGTCTTGGTCTTGTAATGGACTTGGGATAATTAAAAAAGCCCTCCTTTTCCTCCTCCTTTTCCTCCTCCTTTTCTATTATTTTTCTTTCTCTAAATTGATGATTTCATGTACACACCCTATAAAACATCTAATTGTGCCGACAACTTTCTCCACTGGAATGTTCTTAACCTCATCAGCTTCTCATTGAAAAATATTTTCTCCAGCATAACATTGCCTGTAGTATAAATCATCATCATCTGAGAACTCTGCCCCCCTCCCCCCAATATTTGTACCATGATAAATGGAAACAAGTAAATGCTTCACGCTGATGGTGTTTCCCAAAAGCATAGTTCCATCGAACATTCGCACAACAAGTGCACAGCATCGCAAAATTGTATGGTTAGAACTACAGCTCTTTACCAGTGATTAGAAGCATAGTTGTTAGTTGTCTTGTTAGTTTGCTGTATGGACATCTTTTGACATCACTTAGGCTTCTATATCTTTAATTCTCTCAAGACTTTGACCACATTGACATGCATTTAAGAAAACAATTTATTCCGGGATTTTAAAGAAAGTGGCTTTCTGAAACATCATGCAACGTCACGAGTGCACCCATTTAAGGGATTAAAGGCTGTTAAGAGAAAACAATTTATCACAGTTTCTGTTGGAGAATGTGGCTTTTATGTGTTTATGTTAATACGTTTTTGAAGAGTACGCATGTGCATATGCTCAAGTGTGTCAGGGGAACACTGTAGTCTAATGTTGAGGGAATTCCCAGTATTGCAGTGCAATACATCTGTAGCATTACAAAGTGCATGCTGCTTACATGGCTTCAGCAGCTTCCTCGAATTAAATTGATTTCTGGTGTACCTGTAAATGAGCTTTTACAATTTAATATTTCCCAAAGTTATAACTTCACCCCCTGAGAAACATAATTAAGGACATCTCATACAGACTCATACTTAAATAAGCTAGTCTCTAATACAGTTACCCTAGCTGCTATTCGACACAATCTTTTCTCTAATCTACTAACAATCACTAATCAAAATGTTCTCTCCTTTATTTTTCTAGACCAGCAGTATTCCTCCTGGTCGTCATCCCAAAATTTCAATGAGGATAGTGACGTTGCTTCATTCAGGAACATGAAGGGCTTATCAGGTGGTCGTTCACCGCACCAGATTCCCACACTGTCCCCGTGTGAGCTGGCGGAGTGCGAACATCTCCACGACATGCATGGCATGCATGTGTCTGACCTGGGTCACTCCTACCTTCTCAGTCCCACGGAGACCTGCGTCATGGACTTCCATCACCGTCTTTCCCCCCGCAGCTCCATCCACTCCGACTGCATGATCATGTCACCCATGGCTCTTACGTCCACTGCCCCTGCCGAACACGTCTCTAGCAGCACCTTCCCCAGAATGCATTACAGCTTGCAGTACTATGACCCGGCTGTGCGGGAAGACTACGCAGCCATCCCCACATCAGCTACTGCAGCTGCCGCAACACCTGCATCTCACCACAGCAGCAGCAAGAGCAATCGCATCCCTGCCAACCTGCTGGACCAGTTTGAAAAACATCTTCCGCTTCATCGTGATGGCTTCCACACACTGCAGTACCAACGCGCATCTGCCACCGGTTGCGGAGAGCAGCGCAGTGAGAGTCCCGGACGTATCCGACACCTGGTGCACTCTGTCCAGAAACTCTTCACCAAGTCACACTCACTGGAGGGCTCATCCAAGATGAACGGTACTAAAGGTGACAGTGGGAGCGGAGGAAGTCATCACCATCACCATGGAAATCATCACTCATCCAAGCACGGCAGCAAACGCAGCAAAAGCAAGGAGCGAAGGCATCGGACAGGCACGGGGGGCTGGTGGAGCTCAGATGACAACTTGGACAGTGATAGCACCTACCGCACAGCCAGTGCTATGAGCCGCCACCATTACGAGCTTGTTGGTCACAGTTTCCCAGAATCCATGCACAGTCACTTTGGAGATCACTCTCTCAAAACCTCCAAAAGCAACAATGATGTCAAGTGCTCGGCCTGTGAGAACGTGTCGATGGCACCTGAGGGAAAATTCATGAAGAGGAGTTCATGGTCCACCCTCACCGTCAGTCAGGCCAAAGAGGCCTATCGAAAGTCCTCGCTTAATCTGGAGAAGCCCATGATACATCCGGACCTTAAACCTTCTTTCCGGTCCTCACATTACCTACAGGTAAGACATAGGAGTCTTCCTTGATATGATGGTATGGTTGTTGCCTAAATAACAGGATAAAAGTTGTTCAGAAAATGATCAGATGTTAAATGAGCTGAGATGAGCAATTGGATTATGGTTTTATTGTTAACTGACAATATCTTTTTGTTGCATGTGGTAAAAACATACAGTACTAATCTACATCTACTTAAGTAGATAAAGTATATTTTGACAGAGAAATTCCCTAAGAGATAGAATAATTGAAAAAAATGTGAAATTCACTTGTGTTTAATTAATATTGATTAAAAACCCTGATTTTAAATAACTACACTGTTATGTATTGGTTAAAACTGTGTGAAAAAGTGTGTAGTTTGTGCCACTAGCGTCACCAAATTGAAATGCAAGAATCCAGAAAAATAAAAAAACGTGGTTTTCCATTGGTTAAACAAAAATATAGTATTAAAGGACAGGCAAGTAATAAAGAGAATATATAACATAAATATTTAAAAGCAAGGTATCATTAAGCAATGCTTATCATAATACACAATATTGATCAACTGATTGTACAGTGGTGGTGGTATCTTAGTGGTTACATTTCTGTTCTAGATATTCAACAATAACCACTAGTTCAAATCCCATAAGGGGTGATTCATGAACTGAAAAATTACTGGGAACTCCTATCATGATTGTGTCCATGAGCAATACCCTTAACCACAGGTTGCTAGTGGGATTTTCAAGTAAAATCCCTTTGGATAAGAAACATGCGAACGTTTAACTTATATAGTCCAATTTGGCAAATGACTAATGTACTGTAATAAAACATTTTGTGATGTTTATTGGACAAAATGCAAATAAATCTAGTAAATTATTGTCTAGTTTTATTTTTAAGCCCATGGGCATCATTGTGGTCTATGAAAGTCAGGAAAAATCTCGGGAGTCGACGTATTCTTGTGGTGCCATTAGCCATTTAGCATTGTCAAGACATAATTTTTCTGCAGCTCTAACGTAATTATTTCTGTGATCCAGATTAAGTTGGAGGCTGGAATACCCAAGTTAAAATTTCTCACTGACCTCAAAGCATTCCAGTCATTTACACATCACGGTCACATGAACGCATTTCAAATGCACACCCTGGGCCTCATTCATGAAACACGAGCAAACTGATTTTTGTGTAAATTGTTTGTAAACAGTTCTGATGTAAATTATTGGATTCATAAAAATGTTTGTATTTTCAAAACTTTAGTTGGTACAAACAAAATTTACACCTGCTTACAACCACTTGTTAATCGTGCATAAGACATCTGAATGTGTTGTGTTCTTTCAGGCAAACTGACATGACTACATTTTATTAGATGTCAAATTAAATAAGTCATGAAAAAAATTTAAATGAATTGATTTAAATGAGTGAAATTAACCTTAAAATATAACATAAATTAGTAAAAAAAGACAATAAAATAAACTTTGTTTTCTTTTTAACATGTAGCCTATACTTAATCATTTCTTTGTCAAAGAATAGTTTTTTCCCCAACTCGTTTTTCTAGCAAAAGTGCTTGACATGGGGTGAAAAGTTCATGGAAAGATGCAGTTCCCCTTCGATGTAGTGACACTAGGTGTTGCTCTTGGGAGCCCCAGAACACCTACAAATCTTTGAGAAAAGGCCAATGGGAATTGGCGAGTGGATTTTGCATGCTACTCCCTCGAACATACGGGTATAAAAGGAGAAGGAATGCCCACTCTCATTCAGATTTTTTCTTCAGAGCCAAGCGGTTGTGTATCAGCGAGCTGAATACTAATGCTGTTCCATTCACCTCTGAAAGAAGCGTATGCTGTTGGACATAAGGTGCATTTCAGAGGCTTTCTCACCTTCTGCACGATTAGTGCAGATTACGCCCTTGGCGCTTCAACAGCGCTACTAATAGAGTATATATTTCTGAAAATAGTATAGTTTCCTCTAATAGAGCAACACATTGAAATGAGCGCCTTTTTAAAGACATGTCTTTTTAAAGATGCCTTTCCGTTTGTGTGATTTCTGGATGTGGTCGCTATCTCACCACCTCCCACGGCCAGGGGCGCTGCCTCACATGTCTGGGCCGCGATCACACTGAGACAGCGTTCGTGGATGGTTTGTGTTCTCATTGCGAGGACATGACCATGGCAACATTGCGATAGCGGCTTTCCTTCTTCCAAGGGAAAGCCACTTCAGCCGCCCTCCTGCTCTGCGCCTTCTACCCACGGGTACAAGGCCGGCCCAGCTGGCGCTGGAGGTGATTTGGGGAGTTCAATGGCTGCGGTCTCGCCGGTTAAATCCTTGCGGACCTCCCATTCCCCAGCATACATGATTTCCCCGTTGAGTTCCAAGATGAGACCAGCTCAGCTCATGGCCAGCTTTAACCTGTAGCCTATACCTATTTAGAATAATTTCTTTGTTGCTTTTTTTTTTTCAAAGAATATTTTTTTTCCCCCAAGTCGTTTTTCTAGCAAAAGTGCTTGACATGGGGTGAAAAGTTCATGGAAAGATGCAGTTCCCCTTCTGTCACTCACTCGATGTTGTGTCGATGTAGTGACATTAGGTGTTGCTCTTGGGAGCCCCAAAACACCTTCAAATCTTTGAGAAAAGGCCAATGGGAATTCGCAAGTGGATTTTGCATGCTACTCCCTTGAACATACGGGTATAAAAGGAGAAGGAATGCCCATTCTCATTCAGGTTTTTTCTTTGGAGCCGAGCGGTTGTGTATCAGCAAGCTGAATACGCATTCCAGTGGCTTTCTCTCCTTCACCTTCACAAATCCGCTCCTTCCCTTCAGCCGAGATGAGGAAAGGGTTCTACAGCCCTTACTTCATTGTACCAAAGTAAGGTGGTGGGTTGCGGCCAATCTTGGACCTGCGAGTTATGAACCGGGCTTTACACAGACTCCAGATCAAGATGCTGATGCAGAAACACATTTTGTAGTGCATCCGGCATCAAGATTGGTTTGCGGTGGTAGACTTGAAGGATGACAATGTTCACGTCTTGGTTTTACCTCGATACAGACACTTCCTATGGTTTGCTTTTGACGGCCGGGCATATAAGTGCAAGGTCCTCCCCTTCGGCCTGTCCTTTCCCCTCATGTCTTCACGAAGGTCGCAGAGGCAGCTCTTGCCCCGTTAAGAGATGTGGGTGTCCGCATACTCAACTATCTCAAAAACTGGCTGATCCTTATTTTCATATTTCTTTAGATACAGATATCCAAGTATAGGGGCATAGAAGCCCTTGTGACTGAGGAATTATACTGTATGGAGGTTCAGGGTATGTCCAGAGAGAAACTTTTGAAAATGTAAAAGTCTGAATGGACCATTTTTCTATTTTCATTAAAGTGAGAAAGACTAGGCTACAAACTAGTAATTGTTTTGTCTTTCATCCTTGTCAGAGATGATGAAATCTGAATAATTTCACAAAATTAGAACAGAAATCCATTTGTTTATTATTAAAGGCTTGGTGATTAATATAACCAAATTTAGAAAGAAAAAACTTTATGTTCTAAAGGTGCTCTGGAAACATGCACCTCATGTTTACTCACATGTGGGGAAAAGAGGATGCGGGTGCGGCCCGGGACAGGGCATCAGTGAAGCGTGTTTCAGTGCTAGAGCAAAATATTCAAGAATACAGCACAGAAAGATCAGATATGATGTAACCGGCACTGTTGTTTTGTCGCGCTGCTCACTAAAGACGAGGAGAGGGCCTAACCATCGTCATATCTTGCAGTCAAGATATGATGGAATGTCTCGGTTATATTTGTAACCTCTGTTCCCTGATGGAGGGAACGAGACATTGTGTACCTCTTGCCACAACGCTGTACTAGCCCCTGAAATGGCCGGGACCTTGTCTCGGATCCTCAGCACAAAACCTGAATGAGAGTGGGCATTCCTTCTCCTTTTATACCCGTATGTCCGGGGGAGTGGCATGCAAATTCCACTTGCCATTTCCCATTGGCCTTTTCTCAAAGAATAGCAACCCCTAGTGTCACTACATCGACACAACGTCTCGTTCACTCCATCAGGGAATGGAGGTTACGACAGTAACCGAGGCGTTTGCGTTTGAAAAAAATAATGCCCTCTAACATTACTTGTTGTGCAGTTTGTTTTATTTGATATGAGCTCTATAATTTAGGTTTCATAATTTGTTATAGGCGTTGGTAAATTTGCACAAAATAGGTGAAAGCATAGGCGTTGATTGATACACAAACAACTCTCCTTATATCAACTTGTATATTTATTGTACTGTATATTGCATGTTCATACATTTTGTGTGGTGAACATACTTAAAAGTTTGTTTATACATTTCACAAATCCCAATTCCATGTTATGGTCGTCAGTCGCTGCCATCTTTCAAATGAAGCTACTCTCACTGAGGTTGGGGTTGTTTGGTCTACCCCAATTTAATTTCAATTCGAGAAGTGTTCCAGTCATTTTTTTCAAGTAGGAGGTGGGAGTTCCAAGTTATCTAGAACGCTGCATTAATCGCATGCCATTTACACTTTTTTAAACATTTAATAATTAATCGCGTGCTTCCGGGTGTCATCTGCCATTGAGATTAACGTGAATGCTTATGTTAAAATAAAGTTAATGTACTATCCGTATGATGTTCTTAGTATTCAATAAACGTACTTAGGGTGTTAGTACAGTATATGTCTGTAAAAGTACAAAAAGCATTTTTTTAATACATTGAAACATTGTTTGCACAGTATGACACAATATGTCCTTTAGATTTGTTAAAAAAAAATTCTGACAGAAGTTTTCAGGAAGACTTTCAGGTTTTCAGGAATGCCATACTTATCTTTGAAGAATGGTCAACTCAACTTAAGAAAAGTGGACATTTTAACGGTTCCCACAACCACAGTGTAATGCTTGTAAAACTTTTTAAGAAAATAAATCTGTTAGATGGATATACATGTAGACCTCCTTTGAGTGCAGGTCATGCTGACTGCTACAGTTATGTATGTTATTCAGCTAATCAGTTCCTGACACCTAACTGTCATTTTACTCCTGGAAGGTTAATTAAGCCAATAAGGACTTGTAGCTTCATTATACTTAAGAGCTGAGGACTACTTTGCACAAATCATTAGCAGATTCTGTTCCTGAGCTTTGTCAAGTTTGATGAGAGAGAGAAAAAAAGGCCTATCCTTTTGACCTTAAAAGAGACTGCAAGTGACATTAAAATAGATACAATAAACCCATGTTATTTGATCGCATTGTAAGTCAGCTGTGTTTTGGTAAGTTTAACCAGCCTCTCTCACACAGATGCGTCTTGCTGATTCATGGTTTGCATGGTAAAGCGCAAACCTGTAAAGGTTAAGCTTGTGTGTTGTAGGTATTTTACTCTAGTTACTGGGGAAGACAAATATCCATGGATTGGAGTTGCCCCAACTTTATCTAATATGTTTCTTATAATATCCCCCTTTTCCGTTCCCCAGTCCCTTTGGGAGAAATATAAAAAGATTAAAATGAGAAAATTCTTGACATATGCAGTAGTAAGGGTATAGAGCTCTCTTCGGTATTATACACTCACTGAGCACTTAATAAGGAATACTTTGGCCCTAATAAAGTGACCAACATGGCCCTCTGCTGTTGTAGCCCATCCACCTCAAGGTTTGACATATTATGCATTCTGAGATGCTATTCTGCTTACTACAATTGTACAGAGCGGTTATCTGAGTTACCGCAGCCTTTCTGTCAGCTTGAACCAGTCTGGCCATTCTCTGTTGATCTCTCTCATCTACAAAACTTTTCAATCTGTAGAACTGCCGCTCACTAGATGTTTTTTTGTTGTTGTTTTTGGAACATTTCTGAGTAAACTCTAGTGATTGTTGTGCATAAAAAAATCCAGGAGATCAGCAGTTACAGAAATACTCAAACCAGCTCGTCTGGCACCAACAATCATGCCACGGTCAAAATCACTGAGATCATATTTTTTCTCCATTCTGATGGCTGATGTGAACATTAAATGAAGCTCCTGGCCCGTATCTGCTTGAATTTGTGCATTACACTGCTGCCACACGATTGACTGAGTAGATAATCACATGAATAAGTAGATGTACAGGTGTTCCTAATAAAGTGAATGGTGAGATTAGACCTTCAAAGTTAAAAATATCTTAAGAGTTTTGTTTGATAGAGTGATTTTCATTAAGTACATGACATACAGCATACAATGGTCTTTGGCGAAACAGCCCCCTTGTTAACTGATTAGTTTCCTGAATGCTAGCATGAGTTATTTGAAATGCAAATGGACTTCTTTAAGACTACATTCCCTCTAAGAATTCCCCCGGAGAGACTTCTCTCTCCCAGCAAATAGAATAAATAAGTAGCAAAATATCTTTGTGAAAGGACTGAACTCCATATAACTTTGCATTAATAGCATGCAATCTCATACTGAGTGGAAATGTCTAAGCGTATTCTAGAGTCATCGTTACAACATCCGATGGCTTCATTTCATTTTGATTCCTCTAAATCTCGGCTGTTGAGTGGAGTTTTATTTCTGTCTGTACTCCTTCACTGTCAGATTTTGATGAATCCATTGAGTTAAATGAGTGTGTTGTCTGCAGTGCCTCCTTGTGGTAGAATAGAATAATGTAACCCACTGCTAACACCCATGGACGAAGAAATCTAATGAGCTATGTCTAACTACAGAACAGACATGCATTGTGATGCAAATATGTTTGTAAATGTATTATTAGTTTATGGTTGATTTCATTAAGAAACAGAGAAATGCTTAGAATGCTTTAGGATGACAGTGCTTGGAGATGCAGTTAATGATCTTATTGACTTGTCAAAGCAGGGTTTTGAAGAGAGCATTGCATGAATCTTAACTGTGAATCATAACTGTGAACTCATTGATCAAAGTGACTTGCAAACAAGAACACCTGGCATGCCCTGTGCTCTACGACACATTTAAAGCATCACTTTTCTTTATACTTTAAGATTCAAAGTAACATTTTTGAAAACTTATAACCGAAAGGGAAAAGGGAATTAAAAAATGAAGCATAAAAGGAGATATTCTTAAGGAACCTTGTTGACTGATGTGTTTACATAACTGAACTTAACATTTTATGCTCAATGGCCACATACAATCTAGCTGAATACAGTTAAATCATGACAACTCTCTGAAAGATTTAGCATGTTAATATGGGTATTACATATTGATAGAATATTGGTCTGGGTGGACTAGATCTCTGATCTATACAGACATACTGAGTTAAGCATATGGACATGCTGCTGCTGAAAATGAGAAAAAATGACAAGACATGCTGCTGCACATTTAGATATAATACAATCCCTATGTAGCAGATCCAGGCCTGTGGAGCTTGGGAGGTAGAGGTTTTCAGAGTGAGCGAGCTGATTGGCTAACAGACAACAAGCATGCGCCTTTGTAATAAGTCTCAACCCATTCTTAATCCCATTCTGTGCACATAGGTGTATTAACGGGAGTGACGTGAGAGGGGTTGTTTTTTTTTTTTTCATCTATGGTATCCCTGTTTCTTGTTTACAGCCACAATACACCAACACAGAGATCCAGGAAATTGTTTGGTTCTCTTCTCATGACACTGTCTAGAGCTTGTCTTTGATTTGATCACATTGATGCGATTCAGAATCCAGTCAAGGCGCAGCGAACATTAAACTGCCATTGAATACTTGAATACACTTGAATTGGTCCTACTCAGTTGAAGAGGCAGGGTGAAGAACACGGCCTAGTGTGCCAGTCCTGGGTTCAACATGATCTTTGACCCTCTTGCAAAGCCCTCCCACCTGAATTGCTATAGTCTAGATATGTGCGACAGAGCATCAATTTAAAAAATGGATAAAAGTAATTTTGAAGCACTTATCAGTAATAAGGGCATTTCTACCCAACTTTATGAGGCCTGATTACAAGAACTGTGCTTCGATTTACTTTTCAATGTGATCTCATTCAGATACAGGCAGCATTTTATTGAATAGTGAATTAATTTAATGATTTGAATGAATAATCAAGGACCAATACTCTTATATCATGTACTTTAGCAATAAGTTAGGAGCAGTATCAAGTAATTAGTTACTGTAATCTAAATACTTTCTTAGTCAAAAAGTAAAATGCATCACATTTAATCATTTTGTAATCAGAGAACAGTTACTGACTTTCAATTAAATGGATTACTTGGGATAACGTTTTTTTTTTTTTTTTTTTTTTTATAATTTGTTTAGAGAAAATACAGTTCTCTTTAAGAAGACAGGTTTACCTCAGTATCAATATACAGTCCAGGTACAGTCAATTAATGACTCATGATTCAACAACAGATGCATACAATTGTGTTTATCATTAAAGGCAAACAAATTGATTGTGTATTGCTGGTTATTTTTTGTCCTATCTACATAGCGCAAAGGCTCATTTGAGCCGCACTCTCGCAGACGTGCAATTCGTGATCAAAACGCGCAAACATCCTATTTCAAATTTCAACTGTCACGGATATATAAGTCGGTTGAGCTGAAAGCCTGACATGGTGATATTATACTGGTAAGTGAGTTAAATTAATTTGTAGATTAATTTGATGTTATTTTTAATTATTTTGAGCTAACCCCTTGTCATTTATCACTTACATGTTTATTTTAGCACAACAGCAGGCCTGCACTGCTCTCAGCCAGGAGGTTAGTAATTTCACACATGACTCACTAAAATATCTTTAGTAATCCTGATTACGTGTCTTGTTATAATAGAATTTTCTTTCCACCAAGAAAACATGGGAAAAAAAGTTTCCAGGAGCACATCACAGCCAAACATTGAATTCACTGCACTGCACTGATTAAAGAAAATATCAAATGTCTAATGTCAAAGACAGGAAGTGATGGAAATGTTTCAATTTCTCTTTGTGTTTTGTAGTTTTATTGTAATTTACACAAATATAATAATTCTGTATTTTTAAATTGAAGATGCCATATTCATTGAACATGGGTATTTAGCAAAGGAATTCAGAGAGGATTTCTGAAGTTATGAACATAAACATCATCCGAGCCATGAGAAGTGGAAGTCAAAGCGGACATTTGACTTCAAAACAATGACATAAACAATGTCAGAAAGAGCATATATTGTCCAATTATTTCAAATTATTTTGCATTGCATTAAGGTTTTTATGATGCTAAAAACACTTTTAATTTCTGTTTGCAGTGGTTCTGGAGTGCAGCTTTTAGGATGTGCAGAGAATGAGAGGCTCAGGATTCAAGCGCAGAGTGAAAATAAAGGAATTGACTTAGTACAAAAACAAACACAAACTCCCACAAGGTGGAAAAACAAAAAAATGTAAACTCCCCTGAAGAGGAAAAAAAAAAGTAGAAATATATAATCCAGGCTAGGGCAGGGGAAACAGGAAACAGGACCGACCAGACCGAGGTATGGATGGGAATAAAAAACAGGTTCAGCAGACCAACAAGACTAGACCGACTGGAACATTAAAGACCGACTGGATACACAAGCAGACAAGATGAACTGGCACTGTACAGCACTCAAGAGGAGGCTAAAATAGGGAGAGAAATCAAACCTGATAACAGGAGACAGGTGAGGCAAATTAACTAAAAATAAGCAAACAAGGAGGCGGGGTATGACGTAAAACAGAGAGACATTTGGCAATGCAGAAACAAAACAAAGCCACGTGCTCTCACAAGACAACTAAACACCCGAATGGCAGGAGCGCACATCAGCAAGACAAAAAGGCAATATACACCCATGCCAACTGACAAACAAGACGAGAGAATGCGTAGCAACGGCAGACAAAGCGATGGCATGCATTCTCACACTAAACGAAACCTGAGTGTACACCCCCCAAACTGACAGAGCAACAGGACCGTGACTGCAGCATTACTTATTTCTTAATACAGATAAAACACAACACTCCTAATCTTCTTCATGTAAGTTTTAAGATGTAATTAAGAGAGATACCAATTTCTTTCTTTTTTTATTACTCTGCATACTGACACCACGTCTATTTCATGCTTCTCTTACTTACAGGGATCAGCACATCCACCCACAACCTGATCTTTCATATTGGTGTCAAGACGAGACAAGATGACATGGAGATGGCTGAAGTGAAGCTTTGTTTATTTTGTTGTATCCAAAATACCTCACTCAATGTGTTTAAATGTAACCATGCTGTAGGTAGACCCCCAGTGGCAACAAAATTATTCTGTATCTGCCCCATTGCTAATATTGTTCAACAGATGCCAACAGATAAGTAATTTTTTCCCTTAGTTTTGTAATTATTGATGAATCTTACTTATGGTTATAATTTTAACATAATAAAATGTTAGATGATATCTAATATTACTACTTTTAGACCTTTAGCTTATTACAAACCTGTGGATTTATCAAGTCAATTGTTATAACTATTGCATTATGAATTGTGTTATTTATTGCTTTGTTGTTGTAAACAAACAATTAAAAATGCTTTACTAAATAATACTTAAATGTGTTTTTCATGGTTATTTCACTTTCTATGTGATATAGTATCTACATGAGCAATTTAATTCACATATCTATTAAATATTCTTCTGGTAAAAAATACGATTCCACATTGGGAACTCCTAAACCTGGCTCAAAAAAACCCTTTAATGTTCTGTAAAGGATTTAGACGGGCGAGGAGGCAGTGAGAACCGGCTTGGAAACTAAAACAAAACACAAAACACACACATGACGGACATGTCCGTAAACGATCACTCTCCCTGCACCATCCTCCGTAGTCGACCTTTATCCCTCTCGGAGGCTTGATTAGCCTAAGGTGTGTAGACTCACGACCCGGCCCAGCCCTCCGCCCTGCCACATTCCTCCCTCGTTCTCTCAGGCTGGAGAGCCCCCGGCATGACGTACAGCCCCACCCTCTTTCCCTGGGGAGGGGCGTGCCTTATGCCCTGTCTGCCAGCAGGTCATCCCCGTCTACCTGGACGAGTATCGGAAGTTCTCCGATACGCCGTAGCTTGGTCCCTGGCCACTCCTCCACCCTCTAACTGACGACAGCCACGCCTCCCCGGGCAGATCAGAGGCAGTCCTCCAGCCCCTGGCAGACGGAACGCCCCGCCATGTTCTCGGGGAACAGAAGGGGGTCTCCCCCGCCCCTGGCAGAGGTTCTCCCACTCCAGGCAGTCAATAGAGAGCTCCTCCTCGCTTTCAGCGGCTGGTAGGGGACTCCTCCGCCCCTGGCAGCTGCGCTGACTGCTCCAGGCAGTCGGTTTGGAGCCCATTCTCCCCTCGCGGTCGGAGGCCGTTCCTCCGATTCCAGGCGGCTGGGCTCCTCGTCCCCCGGCAGACGCCACGTCTGCTCTGATGGGATGGACGGTAGTGGCGAGAACTCTACTACGGCGTATCCCTTCTCCTTCCCGGATTTCGGCACCAGTGTAAAGATGGGCAAGGAGGAGGCAAGAACCGGCTTGACAATATAAATAATAGTTTAATGAGAAACTAAAACAAAAGACAAAACACACACATGACGGACATGTCCGTAAACGATCTCTCTACCTGCACCATCCTCCGCAGTCGACCCTTATCCCTCTCGGAGGCTCGATTAGCCTAATAAGGGTCCGTGTGAGTAGACTCACGACCCGGCCCCGCCCTCCACCCTGCCACAGGTTCTTTTTATTGAAACCTTAAAAATCTTTTAATATAGGATCTTTTTTTGGTTCCAAAATGGAAGCGAGCGAAATAACCTTTTTGGGTTCTATATGGAACCGTTTCTTCTAAGAGTGTGAGATTCCCACCTGTGCCCCTCCTCTGCTCCAGATTTGAAGACCAGACCTGCTTATCCATCTAAGCCTTGGATACTAATGTCTGTGCTCTTAGGCAAGGCCCATGGAGCGGCAGGTTAGGCAGGTTCAGCTCTGCACATCATGACAGTCCTGCAGGCCTACCATGCTGACCTGCTAAAGGATATGGATGAAAATGCCACGGATCCGGAATCATTTAAGGAGATGCTGATATGGCATTCTGGGCTAGCAAAATCACTGCCAAAGCCATTGTCAGATCGATTGGTAGCCTAGTGTCTGTGCAGCATCATCAAAGAAAAAGCTGTGTTGCATCTTGGTTAATGTTAATTTCCACATATACTAGCAAATGTTTTAAATGAAGAGTTGTTTCCTAAAATGTTTGTGCCCATGCATTGTTCTTGGGTGCACCTGTTTAGACAATCAAACATGTTTTTTTTTTTAGATGCATATATATATATATATATATATATATATATATACACAGTATATATATAGTATATTCCTCTTTTGAATTACATTTTATTCAGTTCTCACAAATTGTAAATTGCTCTGGATGCCTCTGGTATAAACAAGCTCCATTTTCATCTGGAATTGTAGCTGCGCTGTTGCATATGCTTGCCGTGTTAATGTTTATTCATGTGTGGTTGCTATGGTTGCATCCTACACAAATTTTCCAACACTATCCCTTGAAAACAAATCTGGAGGTGTTTAAAATATTCAGTGTTCAGATGTACTTTTTTTTTCAAGGTTTAGAGGTCATAAGGTTTCCTGAACCCCATTTTCTCATTGCAGTCATACCGGAAATAAGCTTATGTAGTCATTTTAATTTCAATAGTATTCTGGTTTTACTTATAATACATAATATTATAATAAATATAATGTACTCTAGAGAACTATCTAAGAAAAGAATACGATATTAAACAGCATTTCTTTTGTTCTTTTTTTTTTTGGAGCTGTGAGAAATTCATGGCTGAGTTTAAATCAAGTTTTGTTGTTTGTGTTGGATGGCTAGCTTAAGAAGCTTGTGATTTTTAGCAGTTTGCTTTATAAGGTTCTATCTGGCATTTTGGATAGGCTTAGATTTAGATTTAGGGTTAGGGGTTACCCTTTAGGGCAAGTCAGATCACTCCGGGCAGCCTGCGGGAAACTGTTTTCAATGGATTCTAGTACAGCTTCTATCTACTTCAACAGGGAATGACGGAAAACTCCAAAACAGTTGAGCAAGATTACAAGCAAATCACATTTAAAATCAGTAAATATCACTGACAACATTTTTTGCATATTGCAGCCCACTTCGGCATATCACGGTGCCATTTTGCGGCCCTCTCCAGGCAGTTGCTGCTCATTTGGCATAACATGGCAGCCTGTTTCAACTTATCACTGCCCTTGTTCGGCCCCGTTTTGTGGCCAGTCCACTGGGAAAAGTCCTGGTTCTCCCTATGGCCGGTCCGCCCCTGATTTCAAGTTCAAATCAAATGGCCGCATCGCAGTCTCCATTTATTGTGCACTTTTCTGAAATCTGAGCTTGTCAAGAGTAACATTACCTAAGATAATAGTGACGAGTGTGCACGGCCGGCCCCCAATCAGGCTAATCAGCCGAGGAGAGGGATAAGACCAAGCCGGATGCGGTAGTTCAGGAGAGAGAGAGCCACACACAGCTGCCGTGTGTGTGTTTATGGTTGTGTCTTTGTACGTTTTCATTAAACATTATCTTGACAGTTCAGCTGGTTCCTACCTCTTCCTTGCCCATTTTACTGCTGTTACAATAATATATCATATACATTATCCACTTTTTGAAATGACAATGTTAATGTTTAAAACCTTCCGAGTGATATATTCGATAACAAGTCTCTGTATCTCACTCGCTCCTCTAGCAGGCAGTGTGTGAGGTGAGGTAGGGGTGAAGTTTCTGATCAATAAGAGTGATTTCTTTCTAATGCTAAGGTCACAAGTTAGCACCTGATGTTAGATGCACCATAAAAAGCATGTTTGTCCATTCAAGTATCTGTGTACTTCATTCTATTATACATAAAAGTATATATATTGTACATATATTCTGTATATATACTGTATATACATTATATTATGGTAAATGTTTAACAAGTGCCATATTTTTGGAGGACCCTTCTCATTGTATTTAGTAATATGGAATTAGGTGATTAATTGGTGATTGGCTCAAAAAATAAATAAATAAATATGTCTCTGAAACTGAGAGGTAATGAAGAAAAGATGGCCGCATCCAGTCTGCCAGACTGATTTCTATGAGAATTTGGTAACAGTAGATTGAAAGTGTCTTAGCTGAAATTGATTGGCGCTTAATAAAATTCAAATCACTGACCCCCAGTGCCTAAAGCTGGAAGTGTTGTTGAACATATGGGCACATGAGTGCTCCAATTTCTAGAGAAGAATATAGGTGCAGGCAGAGCTCCAAAAATGGGTGAGAGATTCCCAAACCGCCTGCAAGATATAGGAAGCCCCTAAATAAACCCTTTCCCTAACCTAACTGTGAGCGGAAGTGACACCCCCTTTTGGAGTTGTGCAACCCCCTTTTGGAGTATATCCACCAACTTCAGAAGTAACCCTGCCCCTTTAGGAGATTACACGCCCATTTGGAGATCTCCGGCCTGCCACTTTACCTACTTATCTAGGTGAAATGTCCACAGAGTGGTGCCAATTATGAGTTGTGTTACAGGCATATTTTATTAACTCTACCCCCTGACCCTAAACTTAACCATCAGTGAGCAACAATTGAACCTCCAAATTGAGCTGACCATTGTTTATGTGAACGTGATTACTTCCTGGTTTCCATGGGACCAGAACCTTTGTCCTGAAGATTGCTAATGCTAGAGGAAAAGATGATAATTGAAATGATGCAAAAATATCTGATGGGGGATGTCGCTTGTTTGGGACCCAGGTTTTCTCATGGAGATCTATGATTTAAGTTTGGGTCCCAAGCTTTTAGAAATCAGACTCAGCTCTCTGTCTTCCTGATAATTGGCCTCTGTTGCCAATAAGAAAGACATTAGTAAGACAAGCTCTGTTGTGGAATTCCTCACTAATTCCTGTGGATGAAAGTTAGCTGCAGTGCCCGTCGTGAATTCTGATGAAAGGCGCAATATTCCCTTGTTATGTGTGCGAGAACAGCTTTGAAAGTGTGTTTGTGGATCTGCAGGTGCCTCAGGATGAGTGGGGGGATTATCCAGGGATTGAGAAGGAGGAGGAGATTCCATGTCGCCGGATGCGCAGCAGTAGTTATGTCAAGGCCATGGGAGATGATGATAGTGGTGAGTCAGATACCAGCCCCAAGACATCCCCTCAGAAGACTGTCCGGTCCGATGCTCTTGTTCTCAAATCAGCCTTGCAGAGGCCACATATAAACACCCAAAGGTAAGTCTGATTGGCTCCTTATTTTTCTCATTCTCAAAGCTGAGGTGCCCGCAGAATATATGGCTGTTGTTTATTTTTCTGCTTTATCTATCAAATGTATATCAGAAGCTTGGACTGTTTCCAATGTGCTTTTTCAGAAATCCTCATATGAATGAACAGTTTTTTCCATGTTTTGGGGGGTAGACTCTGAGGCGCTTGAGTTACTAAGTGCTTTATGACCAGTCAGTTCATTGCTGCCAACAGTTTATGATGTATGGTAGAAGGCCTGGCCACACAAGTAAAAGAAGTGTTACATTTTACATCAAGAGTGATTTTAACCCAGTGTAGAGTGATTCTGCATGAGGTTTATTTTTCACGTTAGCTGATTGAGTGGCTGATTTGTGGATGAGTTTGGGCTCTGGATGGTTTTGATTACTCCTACGGAATGAATTTTGTTAAAAAAGTGCTTAAACTATTTAGTTATAAAAGGCTGTTAGATCAGATCCTGTGCTTACTACTGTTCTTACACATCATACCTACCAACACTTTTCCCAGCTAGAACTAGCTATAATATATTCACTACATGTTTTAAACATTTCATTTGAATGTACAGATTACGTTATTTTAAACTGTAAATTGTTTCTGGTACTTTTTCTAAAGTAACCTAAATGCAACCAAAATTCTACTTTGCCAAATATAAAAACATTTTGTGCTTGCTGGGTTGCTTGTTTCTTCTGATTACCTGTAACAAGTAAATTTTAGTTTTAGTCTTAATCATGAGTCCTGACAAAAAGACTTGATTATGATCATTGTTCTAAACTTCCTGTCTGTCCGTTAGTAAATCTAATGCAAGTGCTACAGGTAGAAGTGAAGCCAACCACATCTTGTCCAGGTTTTCCAGAGAACTTCTTTAAATCTGTGCACCTGTCATTAACGGTATTGTTCTTCCCTGTCTGATTTTCAAATATCAATCACTATTCTGGGCACTTTAAAACTAGAAAAGTGACAGTGATCCCTCATGCCATCTTAGTTGTCATGAACGGCATCATGAAAGCCATTGCTGCGGCAGTAATACACATGTCTATGAGTCTATGAGATCATAATTGATCACCATGGGTCCCTCCCTACAAGACACTTAACCCCACATTTCCCCAAGGAGACTCTTTCTATAATAAGTGTGCCATAAGCTGTTATAGGCAAATGCGTCGCTAAACAACAAGAGGGACACTTAATGCAGTTTAGATCATCACTCAGGGATCACAGACGTGACATTATTTCATGCCATATAATGATTCATGATGCAATGCATAGAGTTTTGTTGGGATCAAATTCTCTATATCCTGAACATTATTAAATTAAACCAGGGAAATCTGAAATGTTGCAAAGCTAGAGTGACAGAACATATAAATATGAAGGACAACAGTGTCAAAAATAGTGCCTCAAATGGTCAAAAAGGGGTCATGACCCCTTCATTTATTCCAATCAATTGCGCCCCATCCAGCTGTTTTTAACACAAGAACGCGTCATGTGTGAACTGCTCCTAACTCTGGTAAAGTCTAGTAAAACTTAATTTTCAAAAAGTAATAATTTATAACTATGTCTTCTCACTTTAATTTGTTAAATTAATTTAAAAAACCCAACATTTAAAAAAATGAAATGCAATTAATCATGCCGTAAATAAACACTGTAATAAAAGTACCAATGGCAACCTTCAATCTCATCAACGTCACTTTGGTCATTCTTGAAAATGTAAAAAACCTTTGTAACTTTTGTGTGCATGGTGACTAGATCCACAACTTTAATTGTGACTACATCAATGCATCCTGCGTTGTGATACCTGTGCCTTGTCTGCTTCTCTGTAAATGTTATATGACCCTTTTTTGGTCTCCCAACGCTATAACAGCAGACTACATTAAACAAGGCCAACTGAGAGAATTGGAAAGCAAGCAAATTATTCTTATTTAAATGAAGGCTAATGTGAATATATTGATGCCTCATAAATATATAGATAAAATAATATGCCGATCAATAATCAATATATTGACATTTTACGACATGCCTATATAACATGATAATTATTTAAATTATCAAGCATTATTTATAGAAAAAAATGTCAGGGCCTTTCTCAGCAAATATTGATAAATGCGATTAATGTGCATATCAAGTAATTCATTCGATTAAAATTTGTAATCGATTGACAGCCCTTTTAATAACCAATCACATTTTTTGTGACACTTTCCCAACACTACAGGTCTGTGCAGTGTTCACGATAATGCTGAGCTATTGTCCAGGCAAGCTTTTTTTATTTGCTGTCACAGTAATAATAAGAAGGGCAGGTGACAGAGCTGGAAATGGAAAACAACATGAAGGACACAGTGAGATACAAGCTTACTCAAGAGACAACAAAAATCACTATTTCCCAAAATAGTTGCTCTGTGTCTCACTTTGGTGTCTGTAAACTCTGCACACTCAGAAACCTGTAAGATGGATTTTATCTGGCTCTCCAAGATGCTGATGACACAGTAAGATACATAATTTATTTTGCATTAATATTCTTTGCTAAAGCTTTCACTGAATTTTTTATTTTTTTTACCTAAAGTGTGCTTAATTATCAGCATAAATTTAAGTCAAAAATGTATTTAGCATCAGTGTCAGTTATCAGTTATTGAGAACACTTCTGGTGACTTAGTCAAATGACGCACGTATAAAAATCGATCTCAGTAACTTCACAGCTTCCTCTACATAAGGGCAGCATTTTATACTGGCTATGCCTATTAACGATATCTCTTAATTTCAATGTTTTATTAAATGAAAATGAATTACCATCTTAATATTACCTTCTCTTTTTCCTGTAATTTCAGTCCCTAATTAATCAGCCAGCAACTAAGGCATTAATGGTCTATTATTACAGATAATTACAGACTTAAATCACAGCGTCTGTTTTATTACGTTCTCGCACTGAACCATGATCTCCATGCTTAACCATACACAGTAATAAATAGGAAAATACACACATTAAACCTACATCATTTTATTAACCATGTTTTATTTTTACATTGTCTTTGATATCTTTGTCTGCTATTTTTAAACGAATCATTTAAAGGTGAAGTCTATAATGTCTGCGCCACTAGCGTCAGTAAACAGAATTGGGGGGTGGGGGGATGCAAATAGGTTTCCCAAACACTCTCCTCATGCTAATAATTTTCTCTCTATGTTAAGCGAATATGGGTTAAATTATTTTAACATTGACAAAATTACACACTTTATTGTTAAATGTACAATTTATTTTCTAAACCTTTGACTCCCTTTAAATGTTAAATGACATCATGTCTGGTAAGGGTTGTCATGTAATGTCCCAGCATAAACTTCAGTCATGAGATCTTTTCCAGCTGTCTTATATCTCTAAATAGCTCAAGTGTGGTGAACGCACTGCTTTTTAAACATTGTTCATTTTGATGATTGTGGTTGTATTATGTTGGTTGATACGAGTTTGCATGGTGTTATGGCCATCTAAAGCAAATGAAAAAGATGTATTCAGTAATTCATTGAAAGGTAGGTGGGCACACAGAGGAATACAGAGCTCATTTCCTGGCAAGATGTTTCATGAAACATAAAGTGGATAGATAATATTACTCATACTGCCGGCAACCACACTTCTGGGTTCTTTCAAGCAGCAGATTTTAATGGTGGATATTTAATAATCTTTTAAGCATTATATAATGTAAATGTTTATTGATGTTAGTAAAAGTTATTTAAAAGATATATCTGTCATTTACAGTTAAGAAAAAAAAGCTAACATTAACAAATATCAATAAATGATGTAAAAATATATTGCTAATTGTTTGTTCATGATACTTAATGCATTAACTAATGTTAACGAATGGAACCTTATTATAAAGTGTTAATGCATTTCCTTTTATAAACAGTAGCCTATATGCTGCAATGGGAGACAGGGCTGGACTGGTAATCTGGCATACCGGGCATTTTTCCGGTAAGCCGACACACTTTGGGACCGATCAGGGACAGACTGGCAATCGGGAGAACTGAGCGGGCCGGTGGGTCGGCCGTGAAACGGGCCGATAAGCTAAAATGAGCCGCCGCGTTATGCAGAACGGACCACAAAAAGGCACCGCCATATGCAGAAAAGGAGAGCGAACACCCCAGGTCGTTTTCACTTCCCAGTCCAGCCCTGATGGGAGACAAGTTCTCGTTATTCCCATTAGAACTTTCATAAGATTTATTAGAGCAGACGTGACAGCAATGACGTTGATCCGTGAATTATTATTATTTTTTTTCCCTGATCCAATTTATCCTGATGGAAACTTCATAATTTTGGAAATCTCCAAAAATCGGTAGGAAAGGGGTGTTTCAACCCCAAAAACATTTGGGTTTGTTTGTTTTTTCCCTTTTATTTATTTATTAATTTTTTTTTTTTGCATTTCAGCTCAATTTGTGCAAAGCGCCCATTGGCAACAGGTCATTTCTGGGCTGCCAAAAGAACCCGGAAGTGGTGGAGCGGTACGATTTTTTTGTGAATTGTAACTTCATCTAAAGAGAGAGGGATAAAGTCTGGACTGGGATGTGGTAACCCAACATGGAGTAGGTGTTTTGGAAGATTAGATTGTGTCTAGGTTTCTGGGATATGGGAAGTGTGGGTAATAAGACTTTGGTTGATCACTTTTTCAGGCCTATACTCATTTTATGTTCATGTTAAAGTTTTTTAGCCACTAGTGAGAGAATTGCAGATGAATGGAACGCTGTCCATCTTTAAGATGTCTTGGCAATGATGAGACTTCCAAAGTGCCATTAGATTTCTTTCTCATGCTTTCCATAATTTCTTTCCTATCATGTCCTTGCCTAATGTTTAGTACTGACAGCGACAGCTGCTGTCAATGTTGCTGAAATGTGTGAGACTGGAAGACGTGTCAATGTGTTCTCCAAGGCTTCGCTGTCATTCATTCATGTTAATAATATGATTCTGTGATCACATGACTTGCATAATTTCTATGGTCAAACAGTTACTCTCAAAAGGTGCACTGGGCTAGGGCACCACACCATATTTATACTTTATATGAACCAGCATTTCTCAACTGGTGTGTCGCAGATTTTTTTAATAGACCCATGGACAGCAGGGTAATGATACATACTACTAATAAAATGCAACTAACCAAATAATCATGCATAGTTGGAAAATGTGCATAGAATAGAATAAATAAAAGGCTTTTTAATTTTAAATGGGAGGGGAAAATGCTTTCCATATATTTGGTTGATTTGTCATCCAGTCAAACTTTGGTGCAAATTCATCTCTTACTTGGTAAAAGCTAACCAAATTAGGGAAATGCCAAAATGGACAGGATACTTGACATTCCCTGATGCTTGAATGCCACACTTAGTCTTATTACAGAAACTTGAGTATGGGTAAATTTTTGCAAAAGCGATAAACATTACATTGTGTACGTTTCGCTGCAGTTTTTCGTAAAACTATGATTTTTCCTCCCATTAAGATAAACACAAATTAGAGGGGAAGGTTTTTAGTTCATAATTATTATGTTTCATTTCGGTCTGTTCTCACAAATCACTTCAGAACACTTAAAAAATAGTGAAGAATTTGTATGGAAAAATGCAGAGTGCAGTAAATAAAACATCTTTTTATTTTGCATTAACTATTTCAATACAAACCCATTTGACGTAGGTAAGTTTCCATATAGCTCTAGTGGTAGAGGATGGGACTTGCAAAGCCAAAGTCACGAGTTCAAGTCCCAGGGAGCAAACAAACTAACAGTATGTACCTTTAATGTACTTTAAGTGGTGTAAAAGCATCAGAAATGATCATGCTCTTATTTCTTTTATACATTTTTTAAATACTCAAATTTGTAGGTTTATGGTTAAGTTTAGGTTGGGGGTTGGTTTAGTAAATTATGCATTAATGCTTTATCTATTTGGAGATATATTCTGCCTTTAAACTTACTAGTGTAAAGCCTAGTCTATTTGGAGAAAATAAAACATTCAGTGGACATTTCACTTAAAAGCTGAATCGATACGTAAATCATTGAATGTTTTAATGCTTCGCCAAAAATGTAGCTATAGCCACGTTTCTGTAAGGTTGTTAAAGATAGGATCACTCAACACTTAAAACCCGCTACAACCCTTACAAATTCTAAACTAGCTAAGAACATGCAGAAAATTTGTCACTCATTATTTTCACTTGCCAATGAGCTTTTGATTCACTGCAGATATTTGCCAGAAGTTTTCAGCTCATCGTTGGTAGAACCTTTGGCAACAACGGACAATTTGCTGCAAGTTTGCCACAAAGCTCATTTGCATGTGAAAATGATCAATGGTGAATTTGCAGCAAGTTTGTGTACATCTTAAGTGCAGTGCTATGCGCTACGTCATACACGCAAAGTATGTTGGGCTGTTTGGAATACATTATAAGAATAGAAATATGGATAATTTGTGTTTTACGTTCTTTTGCGCATTAACTGCATCATTGTTGAATGTCAGGCATATTTCTATGACAGTGACACGCTCCTTACATAAGCATTTAAAATATGGTGCTCGTCAGAACTAACTGGATGTAGGCTGCATTAAAAAATTTAAAAGATTGTAAGTATAATTAATAATTTTGAACCTACTGATAAAGAAATCATTACTAGTATCAAAAGTGATCGATAGCTCTTTGATATCATCTCCCGGTGGAATCCCCAAACTGCAAATGCCGGAACTAAGTTTAGACTCTGCACCAAGAATAGACATGGTTCTCAGAAGTGTTAGCACAATTACTTATTTCAAAGGAAAATAGAAACTAGTGATTTGCGGCACTTCATTTACATACAATACATCCACAGTTTGCATGCATACGACCACAGAAAGCGCACGCACTCCCATTCAAGCCAACTTCCATGCTGCGCTGGCATGTAAAATGTGCTTAGACTTAGCGCTCCTATGAAAATTGGATAAGAAGCATGCCAGGTCGTTGCGTTTAGCACTGCACCTAGACCGGTCACAAAAACAGAGCTCATTGAAAATTGTCACCAAAATTGTCAATTTTCCTATACATTTATGTTGTTTTCAATCTATGTTGTTTAATTTATGTTAAAAATATAGTTGGGCATGTGCAGTTCAAGGCAATATGAATACATTTCAGTGTTTAAACATTTATTTTTTTTGTATGATGAACAATTTTGGTAGTGTGTTGGGTCGCTGCTTGATGTCCAATGTAAAATTTGGGTCCTGAATTAAGACTAGTTGAGAATCATTGTAATAAACAACTTACATTTTTGCATATGTCTAGGAAGAGTGAAATTAGTTTAATTGTGTGAAAATGTTTATTATGTTTATTATTCTTAATGTATCAAGACTAATCCACATGTAAACTGAACAAACAAACCTACTGTATGATTTTCTTTGGTTGCTAGTACCTCTGAGAAAGTACAGTTTGCTTTCAGCACCTACAATTTGGGGTGAATCTGCATGCATATAAGGCATACAGTTATTTTGAGTACTTATTGAAATGATCCACATTTGTTTCACGACAGTAAAGCTCTTAATGGAGTCACTTTCTCTCAAATCATACCATCAGCTATTGCAGAAAAACAGAAGTTTAACAAACTGTTGATGGTTTTTCCAGAATGACTCTTCAATTGAATTCTGAGTAGGTTACTCTGTGGCTACATTAGTCTTTGGTTGTTCCTCCATTTAGCTCTGGCTACCACTTGCAAACAACGAGAGATATGCGCCCTCACCCCAGCGTGTCTCTGGATCCGGCAATCAACTTCAACCCTCCACAATTTCGCTCCAGAAATCAGAGCTACATGCGTGCAGTCAGTACCTTCAGTCAGGCAAGCTGTGTCAGCCAGGTGAGTCCAAACATTGCTGCACTTCACGCCACTGACACACAGGTACAAACAGGTAGAATCCACCTACAGTAAGCTGTACTTGCTGTCTGAGATGGCCTGCTCGTTCCTCAGATCATAAACTGTCTTTGTGAGATACTTGTGCTCATGTGAAGACTAGACTTCTTTTAGACTTTATTCTAGCAGATTATGTTATATGCTTTGTAATTGATTTTGAGTTTCCCTACTGAATACAGCCATCTTAAAGTGTTAGCTGATATTACATGGTTTCAATGCTGTTCATTAGATGGTTGGTTAACTGGACCACCAGCAGTTGGGGGCGAGGTTGACCTTGTAGACCACTTTAACTGAAAGTAGGATTAACATTGCAAACCCTATTCCTAACCCTAACTATTAACTTCTCCAAATATCAGCGGGAAATGGTTAGTTAATAAGAATGCCCCAACCCCAGACCTAAATCTAAACATAATGCTATCCTTTCTCCATCTCATATCCCTAAATCTAGTTGGTTGATAGCATGTTTATCCAGAGCCAATATGGATGTTGTTCCAAGAACATGGCTAAATCCAACATTGACAAGAATAACACATTTTTGTTCAAGCAGCCTCCGAGAAAAGCATTCTGATCCACTTGGAACCGCAAAGGAATCCTATTCACATGAACAAGAGTGAGCACAATTCAGAGGTTGCATTTCCGCTCTAAAATTAAATTTTTACACCACTGATGGTTAGGTTTAGGGATGCGGTTCAAGTTTTGATTCGGAGGTATAATTTTTGCTCTAAAATTACATTTTTACTCCACTGACAGTTCGGTTTAGGGATGGGGTTTGGGTGCAGAGGCTACATTTTCACTCAAAAATAAAAATTTTACTCCACTGACAGTTAAGGTTAGGGGTGGGGTTTGGGTTATGAGATTGCATTTTCGCTTTAAAATAAAATGTTTACTCTACAGACGGTTATGTTTAGGGATAGGGTTTATAAAATATGCATTCCTGTTGACTGTAATTCAGTGTGATAAGTCTGGCTAAGTCTACGTCTACATTAATACGGATACATTTGAAAATGGCATTTTCGTTTCAAAACGCTCTCCGTCCACACTAACGTTTTCAAGCGTTTTCCAAAAGTTGCTTGTCCATACTGAAACATATGAAAACGCTGAAATCGTGTCACTGTGTATGCGGAAAATCCCCATTGCATGTACAGTCTGAATTGCGTAATTGCGTAATTGTCCTCATGTTCTGTCGCCGGACACTAATTCCGAGTATACTTCCCTTCACCTTTGAAGGAATTTAATGTGAAGGTTGTACAAAATGACATTTATTTTTTAACAACGCTATCAAAGTGAGTATCAGGCACAACAGCGCCACTATAACACAAGCCTCCATCTTGATTGTTTTGGTTGGATAGATCACATGACTAAAAATGCATCATCGTTTTCCAAAGCATCCGTTTTCACAGTCTACACTACAACGCGAAGATGCCGTTTTCAAACGTAACCACTTTGGAGTGCGTTTTCAATAAGCTCAGTTTTCACAGACAAAAACGCCCTCTCAGTGTGGACGGAAGGCCAAAACAGAAAAGATGCGTTTTCAAACGAAAACAAATTAGTGTGGACTAGGCCTAAATCACAGCTGGTATGCTTTTTCTGCAGGGTTATGGAGATATTACTTTATTACTTGAGAACAAACAGATTTGGCTTTTGTAATGTTTGGACAGAGGTTAAGAAATTAAGCTTGAAAGTGGTGATGTTTGATTCGCTAAATTTCTATCTGATGAGCAACTGTTAAAACTGTTTTGAATGTCAGGAGAGCTGAACTAAAAAAGTGCTACTGTTGAGCTGTAGTGGAATGTTAGTGAAAGGGGTTATTGGAAGGTTCCTGTTTTTTTGTTTTTGTTTTATTGATGGACTATGATGATGATGATTGAGCTGTTTGATGAAATTTTAGAACATGCTAACTTTAAAATGTTTTAAGTAGCCTATCCTTAGTGTTACAGTGATAGGGCACCAATAGCATTTCAGTTTTTCAGAATAAGAGTAAATTGACATTCACACAATAGCTTAGACTCTTTATAGACTCTTAATATCTTTTAGCTAAGTATTTTTCAAAGTCAGTCTTTTGTACATTCAAGCTTTCCTGCTATCTGCTGCTGTTGACTGTTTGTGTCATTTTTCCCTCAGAAAATTTCTTCAAACATTCTGCTTTCTTCTTGAAATTTCATATTAAAATAAGATGGTATTTCAGCCTGCTATGTTTTCTCATATCTATTTTGTTGCTTTCTGACATAATTCTACTGAGACATTCAAGGTCCGAAATCGCCAGTGGTATTTTCCTCCTGCTAACATTTGCTTCATATTTACTGTGCAAAGGGGAAGAATCAAAGTGAGAAAGAGAAAGGAAGAGGAAAAATTAAGGACTGCTATTCCTGTTTTTGTCTCTCAGGTGAGTGAGACTGAGGTCAATGGACAGTTTGAGTCAGTTTGCGAGTCCGTTTTTAGCGAAGTAGAATCCCAGGCCGTGGAGGCCTTGGACCTGCCCGGCTCTTTCCGCACTCGAAGCCACAGTTACCTGCGTGCAATTCAGGCTGGGTATTCCCAAGATGATGACTGCTTGCCATCAATGACTTCTTCTACTGTCACTTCAACTCTCAGATCCACAACAGGTAACCGTATGCCTCAAAAATCCCACCTGAGAGAGAGAAAAAAGGCTTAGAGCACATACCTGCCATACATTCAGCACATGCTGAACTACATACTTTGGCATACCTACATATGTACAGTGGGATTCCCTTGTGCTTGAGAGATGACTGATTTGAATGTTGTTTCCGTCCGCTCCTGTCTGTTTTGTGTGTTTGCTTTCTTGCGTCTGTGCTCCCTGAGTGTTGAAAGACGGTTGCCTGCAATTCCTTTTGCACGAGTCATGCCTCATTTTCTGGCCTTCTGATTGGTTGGGTCTGGTGGTAATGAGAGACTAGATGGGGGCTAAAGGGATTTAGGCAGTGTATTATGTGACATCACATACACATTAAAACACAATTCAGCATGCTTAAACTAGCGGAGCTATCCAGAGCACGTGATGCACTGTGGTGAAGTATTTTCACACAGTGTGGTTCAGTTTGGGGAAAAAGGCCGACTTTAGATCTATTCTAATACCTATGTCTTAAAAATGTATTTAAAATTAAAAATATATATTCCTTCGGTTCAGCTTGTCATACATTAGTAAGCTCTAAACGCTGTTTCTAGTCCTGACTGCACAAAGCAACAACTGTGAACTATATAAACAGATGTACTGATGTGATATGTGTTGCATAAAAACATCTTATATAACTGAGTAGAATGAAATTCAGATTCAAGCAGTGCTTTAAAAGTGGGAGTCATGATGTACAAAAATACAAATAGAAACCATAAGTGCTTAAAGGTGACATAAGCAATTTCAGCCATTTTGCTATCTTTAACCACATTCTTCTCTACAAACCCCTGTCCTGTCAGCCAATGTCAGCAATCCCAAATTCTGAAAATGATTGACATTTCAGTGATAGCTTTCAGGTAGAATGGACATTTTATTCTTGGTATTTGCTTATAGCAAATTTAATATCTAATTAATTGACGTAAATCAAAATATGTGCTTGCAAAACTGATGGAATTATAATGCTCATCTTTCAACTAAATGAATTGTCGAGTACTCCCAGCATGCAATAGTGTATAAATCTTAAGACAACTAAATGCTAATTATCATAAGTCATGATATTTAGTGAATGTTAGATGAAACCGAAGTAGTTAATTAGATTGTTTATTTCTAACTGTCTTAATATAATTTAAAGTTAATCTTTATTCTAGTGACAAGTAGGAGAATACACTTCCTATTAGGGCTGGGTATTGATACAGATGTCCCGATTCAATTCCGATTCACAAGCTCTCGAGAAATTCTCTCCCAGCTAATGCTGTTAATTATAGGGGACCTTCTATCTATGTACAATATGAAAATATTAATTTGACTAATATATAAATATTTATAAAAAAAATGTTTGTTACATGTTCATTGTTTAATGACATAATTTGTACTATTTACAAGTATTTACATTGATTTGAACATGTGTTAAAATCTGGTACTGTCTCTTTAAGAAAACCAGAATTTCTGTAAAGAGCATCTGCAAATGAGCGCATTTTATCTTATCTGTCCTATGCATGATTAGAAATACGTTTATTTTTTGTTGTTTTTAACTACTGACTGTAAACAACAGAAAAACACATTATTAAATGACAAATGGATGGCATGGATCCTATCTTTGGACACACATTATGCAGATTAACTTTTACTCTCAACATGCAGTCAAAGGATCTTGCTGCTGAACACCACTTCCCTACACATCACTGATAGCTTCAATCTAAACATTTACCAGCCACTCGCCAATATACATTGTAGTCGCACAGCATGAAATATTTTTTGCTAATGCGAGTGATTTCCTATGATTGTAGCAGAGAGTTGCTCATAGAATAAAACATCGATCTTGGGATTTAAGAATCAATATCGAGATTGTTCAAACGAAGATCGCGATGCATCGGAAAATCGATATTTTTGCCCTCTCCTACTTTGTATCAAATCAATCATGTCTTAAGCCATTTTGGTTTCTAATTTTGAATATTATATTGCATTGAATATTTTAATCAAATTAGTTCAAAAGTTTGTTGAAAACTTCTCCCTGTTTGCTGATGTGAGCAATCTCCCCTCACAGGGGCAAAACATTTTTCCCCGTGTTTATGTGCTTATTGAATCTGCTATTATGATTTACTAATCTCTCAGTGCATTCAACAACTGAAGGTGAAATCCCATTATCCTAATCCAGTTTAAACATTAATTCTAACTAATGAGTAATTTAGTCAGCCTAAATTAGTTTTTGAAGACCTGACGGAGCAGGTTTGGAGGTTTTGTGCAACACATACACATCTGACATCGGAAAGTGTATATCTGTCTTATAATGTGTCTCTGCTTCTTTGTGCAAGCAGAGTGCCCACCTCCACACCCTGCCCTCTAACACCCCTGCTGCGTTTGGTTTAAACATGGAGTAAAGCTATGAACCCTATTGAAATACCACAATTTGATGTCAAATATTGCAACACAACAGAAACTTCTTTGTTTTTAAATATTTTAAAAATTAAAAAATGGTCATTTGTTTTGTATGATTTGTTTGATGAGTTAAACTTTGTTATTTATTTATTTATTATTGAATTTTTTTTCATGTGGGTTTCTTTGTGGTTATTCAAACTGTAGTTTGTTTTGATTGGACCTTCATAATTGGTCAGAAACCCACACTGACTGCACACACTGAAGACTATAAGGAGAAAGGAGAGCCCTCCAATCCCACCGTCTCACTCTGCTGAAGTGCTTTCACCCCATATGGCTCTGAATGCAATCCCTGTCAGCTCAAGTCAACTGGCTGTAAGACAAAACCATTGTTTTCAAAAGGATTTCATCTACTCTGTTTCACTCTGGAGGACTGTATGAGTCAGCAGTCCTGTACTCCTTGGGTTTTACAAAAAGAAGCACTGTTTGTGTGTTAGATGCTAAATTAGACCAATTTCTTCCCATAAAGAAAGTTCAAATAATTGCTTAAGCTCTGGTATTTATTTTCCCTTTTCTCTTTGATTCCGTTAAACTTTAGTTAATCACATAAGATCCAAAAGCACTGACATACACCGAGAAGCCACAACATTAAAACCACCTGCCTAATATTGTGTAGGTCCCCCTCATGCTGCAAAAACAGCGCCAACCTCACCACAATTGTACAGAGTAGTTATCTGAGTTACCGTAGATTTTGTCAGTTCAAACGAATCTGGCCATTCTCTGTTGATCTCTCTCATCAACAAGGCATTTCCATCTGCAAAACTGACACTCATTGGACGTTTTTTTGTTTTTGGCACCATTCGGAGTAAACTGTAGTGACTGATATGTGTGAAAATCCCATAAGATCAGCAGTTACAGAAATACTCAAACCAGCCCGTCTGGCACAAACAATCATCCATGCGATTATCAAATCAGCCAATCATGTGGCAGCAGTGCAGTGCATAAAATCATTCAGATACGGGTCAGGAGCTTCAGTTAATGTTCACATCAACATCAATTCTCAGAATGGAGAAAAAAAAATTTATCTCAGTGATTTGAACCGTGGCATGATTGTTGGTGCCAGACGGGCTTGTTTGAATATTTCTGTAACTGCTGATCTCCTGGGATTTTCACGGTCTCTAGAGTTTACTCTAAAACATCCAAAAACATCCAGTGAGCAGCAGTTCTGTGAACGGAAATGCCTTGCTGATGAGAGAGGTCAACTGAGAATGGCCAGACTGGTTCAAACTGACAGAAAGCCTACAGTAACTGCTCTGGGTTGGCGCTGTTTTTGTGGCACGAGAGGGACCTACATGATATTAGGAAGGTGGTTTTAATGTTGTGGCTGATCGGTGTATCAGAGTAATTGTATATCCCATAAACTCGCCATGTGCATTAAAAGGATAGTTCACCCAAAAATGAAAATTCTGTCATCATTTACTCACCTTCATGTTGTGAGAAATTTTAAAGAACATACTATTCTCATACATTTACAAAGAATGGGGACTGGAGGTTTCAAATAATTATTCATAAAAGTAGTCCATACATTGCGTACTCAAGTCTTCTGAAGCCAAAAGCTTTGTGTGAGGAACAGACCGAAATTAAAGTTTTAATTCACTGATTGTTACTACGAGGGGCTTAGGCGGATGTCCAGATTTTCAGTGAATAAAGAGTTCAGTTTCAGTCTGTTCCTCCAGTAGGTACTTTCTTCAAAATTTCTCTTTTGTTTTATTTCAAAATGAGGGTTCATAAATGATGACAGAATGTTTGTCTTTGGGTAAACTATTCCTTTAAGCTGAATTTAGCCACAGCTAAAATCATTCGCATTATTAAGCAAGTTGTTGGGTGTTCTGTGATGGTGGAGAGGGAGGGTGAGCGGCAAGGCCTGTCTTTGGCCGGCCATCACAGGAAGGAGATCCAGGGGAAAAGAGCAGCTGGAGGGACATCAGGGATGCCTGTCACAGGTATTATAATGTCAACACGCATACATGTATCTATGGATATGTGTGTTTTTACACTGCCTTCTCAACTGAATCAGGACTAGTCCTTTGAAAGACACAAAGCTAAAAGGTCAGATTAGGGAAAACATGATTGCCCAGTGGCCTTTCTATGTAAGGCATTTAACAACAAAAGAACAACAGCAAAAAAGTACCAGCTTTATTTGTACTAGCACACAGGTTTTTTCCCCACTTAACCTATGTTCTGATTATTTTATTTTATTTTTGTTGTGTAGTCGTTTGTTCCTTTAAAGAAAGGTTCCAGGTTCAATACAAATGAACACCTTCGATTTCCACAGAACTTGTCCCTCAGTTTTTGTGTTTACAGTGATGAATTTACAATGGAAGTCTATGGGGAAAGTCGTTCTAGGGGGTTGTGCTGTTCGTATTTTTGTTAAAGCACAGTTGATATAAAATCTTCCGTACAAACATTTTATTTGCAAAGTTCTAAATCCTCTTTATAGAGGTGGGACTACTTTTCTAGGTGAATGAACTTCTACTTATAGTTTACTGGTGTAATTCCTGCGCGTTTACCAGGTGTACATGGTCATGCCAGGAGTTGAATGATTGGACATAACTTTACACAGACAAGGTTGATAAGCTATTTTATCACATTAGTCTCACATTAACATGTATAATGTTTAAGTCTTGTGGCTATACTTTAAAAACACTGTGGGTTTTTACATTTATACTGGTGCAATGCCTTGCCCTATAGACTTCCATTTGTTGTCATAATTGAACCTTTGAGGTAACCTGGAACATTCTTATACACTACCAAATGGTTGCAATTATTAAAAATTTTATATTCCAGTTTAATTGATTCATGACAATGTTTTGGTAGGTTTTCTTAGAATGTTGCACTATGTTCAAAAATAGTCTGTCACTTTTAACATTTTACTTAATTTTTACAACAACCTTGGCATCCTTGAAGGACAGTTGTGTCTGCGCTTTGAAGTAAGAGCTGGTGTGGAAGATTTCAGCTGTGATGTACAGTGGGATTGCAGCCTCTGCCTGGTGCAGCCCTCACAACAACCTAAAACATTTACTGGATAGTATCTCTTCTTAATCCTGCCCCTATAAACTCCACATGGTCCAATCAGCTCAATAGATGAGCTCTTAACATATTCAATAGGGTTCATACCTCCTCGCCTGAATGACTGCATGACATTCTCTTATTGCCTTTTTCATCTTTTCTTTTGCACAATAAAAAGAAAGCACTAAAATCAGATCTCCTGAAATTTAGCCTCCATGAAAATACCACATTTGCTACAATGCTTGGTGACTTGATACACATCACTAGATAGTAGTTGGATAATTTGTTTCACTGTGAAGAGATGGAAAGGCTGTGCACGAGTGATGTTCTTGACACGAGTGAGAAGGCAGTGTAAACACACATTTCAGAGCTAAATGTACAGTATGTGAGTAAAAGGAATAAATTAAAGCACAAGCTTAAAATTAATACATTCCTTAATCCTATCAATATATATATATATATATATATATATATATATATATATATATATATATATATATATATATATATATATATATATTGCTTTCCCTTAACTGGTTTGCTGGTTTAAAGGGATAGTATACCCAAAAATGATAATTATCTCATTATTTACTCACCCCCGTGATGTCTCACACACATATGACTTTCTTTTTCTGCAGAACACAAACAAAGGTTTTGAAAGATGAATGAGGTATTTTTGTCCATACAATGCAAGTCAGTGGGATCCAAAACTTTCAAGCTCCAAAAAGGATTTAAAGGGAGCATAAAAGTAATCCATATGTCTCAAGTTCTTATTCACTATAGAGCTGCTCTGGTTGTATTACAAATCCTGGAAGAGATTTCCCCATGGACTCCCTCTGGATTTTCTATGGGTTTTTATAATATCTGTTTTGAGTTTATAAGTAAAATACGGTTTGTGGTTAACAGTATTTAATGATACGTGGTTGTGTTGTTCTACAACATAAATTACACGCAGTCAGACCTCAGGCATTCATTTTGAAGCTGTTTTGAATTGGCTCATTGTCTTCAAAATTCACGTTTGAGGTATGACTTTGTGTAATTTATGTTGTAGAATGAAAAGTCCTCATATCGTCAAGTAATGTTTACCACAGACCTTATTTTACTCATAAGTAAATATATTTTAACTCCATTATAAAAACCTATTGAAAAAAAACAGAGGGAACCCATGATGAATTTAGCCTTCCGAGTTTGCCTACAAATTGACGTCATGGCTGAACAGCTGTTATTACACAGCTCTCTGGAATACTTGATTCTGATTAGTCAATGGCGCCATCTAGCAGTCTGAAATGCCTGAGTAACAACCGCACATTCTGGGATTCAGTCGTATCAGACCAGTTATCCAAGTATTGTGAGTCATCTTTCCTACTTCTCGTATCAGTCTGCAATCTCTACTTATAATTTCAATGTTTTATGTTCATTTGACAAGTAGTTTTGTAAGGCACGGTGGCTCAGTGGGTAGCACTGTCACCTCACAGCAAGAAGGTCCCTGATTTGAGTCATGACTCACCCAGGGCCTTCCTGTGTGGTGTTTGCATGTTCTCCCTGTGTTTGCGTGGGTTTGCTCCGGGTGCTCCTGTTTTCCACACAGTCCAGGTTAAGTGAATTGGAAACTCAAAATTTCTTGTGCGTGAGAGTATGAATGTGTATGCCTGTGTGTGTTAGCCCGGATCGACTGGCCACCTGTCCAGGTTTTTCCCTGACTTCGGCTCATGACAGCTGGGATAGGCTGCAGCACTACCAGTGCCCCTAACAAGTGGCTACATAAGCCAAGTTGCTATAGAAGATTTGTGGGTGGAAATAGTATTGTAATGTGTCAACACACACCGGAGCTGTTCAGTGATTTCATTCTTCTCGCATATTAACATAAGTTCAACGCAAATCAATATTTCATGTCCATTTATTAATTTATTTGGGTAGTAGCCATGTAATAAGAGGGATAATGAACAGTTAGCCCGTTGTTATTGCAAAATAAACCCCTTCAGGGTGATACAAGTCCTGATCAACTTGTTAGGGTTTATTTTGCGATAACAACCGGATGACTGATATTTATCACTTGCTTAATCTTGATTACCAGACCATTTGAAACACAGGGCAGGCTGATTATTTACATTGCACACGGTTGCCAGGTATTCCATCCTGGTATCATTATACATCAGTTAAACGTTTTTACATTTTCTAGTGTTTACCATAAAAATTTTGGCAACTGAAGTACATTTTAAAATTATCCCATATACTCAACCTGCAACTCCATAATTTCATCTCGCTTCAGCATTTTCAAAATTGCCCAACTAGGTGTGAAAACCGCAAGCACTGCAACACTTTGTCTGGTTTGTGAAAAGTGAAGTGCGAGGAAGTGTGTGCCAAGGAGACTGAAGATGTCAAGATTTATAGTGAACAAGAACTTAAATAGTGGTCTGTTTCTAACCCAAAGTGACCGTATCGCTTCAGAAGACATTGAAGAATGCTCAGTTTCATTTAAGTTGGGTGTGGTATATTCCTACTTGATACCTCCGACCTTTGACCATAAAGGCATTCCATTGCCAGATGCTCGGAAGATGACGTGAAAGGAAACAAAACTGTAATGCTCCTGTAGAAGGGGTTTGACTGCCACCAGAGACGTGTCCTAGAAACCCAGTTGATAATTGTGCTACAGGTGTACGATTATCAAAAGAGAGTAAATTTACCATGTTTTGAACACCTGTTTCTGCAAACCTTTGTTAAACAAGAATTAATATCATGTAAGGTAGTAATTTTGACTCATTTATTGATATTATTTAATAAAAGTGAATGTTTATCACTTACTTTGCATATCTCCCTGGGTGCTGACATGTTTGTGTGATGTCACACACTTGCATCTCGGTGAAATCAGAGTTTAAAATTTGTTGTGCGAGGTGATCGTCTGCTTTCTGCGACTGCTATCTGGTCCTTGAACAATGTATAACTTGCGAGGAAGGGCAGAGTTTCTGGTGCCCCCTTCTGTTAGATTGTGTCACCAAGGGAGTTGGTGTGTCCTTTTGGAGCTTAAAAGTTTTGGACCCCACTGACTTACATTGTATGGAAAAAACACTTCATACATCCTTCAAAATATCTTCATTTGTGTTCTGCAGAAGAAAGAAAGTTCTACATGTTTGAGATGGCTTGATGGTGAATAAATGATAAAAGCCATCGTTTTTGGGTAAAAGATCCCTTGCCCAGCTTGGCCAAGCTGGTCTTTAGCTAGTCTAGCTAGTCTCCCAGTCTGTCATGCACCTCTAAAACCAACAAACAGACCAGCATGACCAACTTGGGAAGCCATTTAAGGCTGGCAAACTAGATGTTTGCGGTTTAGCAGTAGAATGAAACTGTGCCCCCACTACTTTAACTGATCAAATAAAAAACTAATGCATATTCTCTGCATAATCTATTCATAATTCATTATGTGTGATGGTTGTTGAAATTACTCACAGAAACCAAATGAGTGATTCATTTAAAACTGTGTGTACAGGGCCTTTACTCACATACTGCTAATATATACAGTAGATACACTATTTGAGACCTAGAGCATAACCAAGTGTTGACATTAAATCTTGAAGTGAGAGGCTTTCACCGAATTCCACAGCTGTTCATCCCTTTGAATTTCCCTATCTGCATATTAAATTTGTCTTCCAGAGGTGTATGATGCATTGGAGGGCACCTCATTGCTAAATGAGGATATGATTGAGGATGACGATGGTGCCAGCTCTTCGGCTTATCAAGAAATTGAGCGGTTCGAAAGAGAAAATGCTACACGTAGTCAACACAGCACAAGTTCCACAGTCACGGCCATCTCCGTTCCACCCTCTTCCACGCATGCCTACCGAGTTCCCTGTCCACCCCCTTCCCAGCCCCCACCAGATCCTCCCGTCCCTCAAGCTATTCAGGCCTTCAAGGAGTCTGCAAACATGGTGGCTGCCTTCAACATGCAATGGAAGGAAGAGATCTCTGCAATGCGCTATGAGCTGGCAGAGTTACGCAGGGACGTCTGTGGGGAGCTCAAGACCTTCAATAGCAACTTCTTTAATTTCACCCAGTGCTATAACATGTGGACAATATGTCGGGAGGCTGCAACTGGCACCAGTTCCTCTCCGTCCAGTGAGAGAGTGTCTGTTGGCGTCCAAACTGGTGCTAATGGTCTGGTGAGACAAAACACTGCAGACGCCTCAGTAATGTGTCAGCCCGAACCGGCTGCTTTCAATATTTTTGACCTGATGGAGCCTCCACGCATCGAGATCACTGAGGGAACTCCTGAAGGAACTACGGCCACAAACAGCCCAACCAGTCCTGTCCCAACACTGTCCAAGCCACTGGCAAGGTCCAAATTAGACACTGGCAGGAAGAAGCGGAACTGCAGTCGAGCGGATGGTCAAAGAAGCGCCAGCCTTGAACTCTGGTGCAGGAAGTACACTAGTGGACCAATGTCCTACTTGTCCCTCTCATTCTGATCATATTCATCTGGACCAGGCATTGACGTATCTTCTGAATCAGCCCCCCATACACCTGGGGGGAAACCCTGCATCCAGAGAAGACAGGGGAGCTGAGAGCTTGTCCCTTTTTTCTGGGCTTGGCTCATATTCCGATCTGATGAAAAGGAGCCTCTTTGGCATAACAGGGATAGTGTAGCCATTGTAGATGAAACCATTTGCTGTGCCAGATCATAAAATCAGTTTACATCACCACAGAAATGATTCATGAATGTCATTTAGCATTGTAAGGAATATCACTATTTGTCTGATTGTCATTGTCAGTGTTTTGTCCATGGCTAAAGCAGTTCTTGTGTGACAGTGGTAAGAATTACCTAAAAGGATGATATACATACATACAATTTTATCAATGTGCATCAAATCAATTACTTCATTAAAGCTAAATTCCTTTTTTTTTTTTTTGGCAATTGCCATCATAACCTTTTTTATTATTATTTCAAAGTTCTTTTCAGTATAAAGTAGTCTTGAGTGAAAATATGGAAGACCATTAACATTTAGTGAGTCAAATTGCTGTCACACAATGATTTTTCTTGTCATGCCAAGTTGAAATAATGAACCATGCACAGCAATCATGTTGAACACATGGATTTTGTATTGGCATTCAGTTAAAGCTGAAAATCTTCTTTATGTCCTCAGTTTCTTAGGAGAATCATATTTAGATGGGTTACAGGAATTATAGTCACAAAATTAAAATGGCATTTTAACTCAAGCAGAAGCCCTTAACTGGGAAAAACCAACAAACAACAACAAAAACAAACTAACAAACAAACAAACAAAAAAAATGCTCAAGATTTCTATTTGTCGATTAGTTTGCAGTGTGTAAATAATAACCAATATATTGTAAGCATCAATGGACAAAGTAGTGCTGGGTGGTACAACTCATTTTAAATGTTCTATATTTTTAATCAGGGATGGAAGTAGATGGAATTTATTTCACTGATAAGTGCTCAACAAATATGGCAGTTACCCTAAGTCCTAAATATTTTATTACAGCTTTGCAAAGCACCAGTAGTTACCCTCCTAATCCTAACAGTATGTGTCACAGTAAGTTCAGAATTTATATTCTTACCATTTTTAATAGATGACAGTTTCAGCGTGCCTTGTAATAATTTATACATTATCCTAAGTCATTCAAAATGTTTTGGGGTTAAATTTATGGGGTTGAAGATCATAGCCAGAATGTCTAAAAAAATGGCCTTAACCAGCACATTTCATTGCAGTACACCACATTATTTACAGTCAGTGTTGTGACTTATGTCAGCAACAAATTTCTGTTAAAAAGAAATGCATCACTATATTTTTGTTTTCTAACATAAGGCATAGTCACATTTATGTTTGAATGGCAAAATTCTGCAAGCGAAATGCCGCGATCTAAATGGGAATCTGTGCAATCGTGAAATCTGCACAATTTACTTCCAGTGGTGAAGAATTTCCCCTCACGCATTTCGCGTGGAGAACTCTGACAGGTGACAGGCCACACTGACCAATAGGAAGTGGCTTGGTTCGGCAGTGACCTCTGTGTGTGCGGTGCTTCGAACACTGCTACATAGAATATTCCCAATGGAAAAATATATTACTTTAGTGGCAAATTTCTATTTAACTTCATTCTAACAGACTATAAAGTGCAGCATTAAAAAGAGCCTGCTTGGCAATTCATTTTTCAAATGTGCTCAACATCCACCCGCGCCTTTTTCGGCCATGGAATTTTGCTGTGCAAAGGTAAACATTAGGCTTGGGATCTATGCCGTTTTCACGAATCGATTATTGATATATAGCGAGATTTTTTTTTTCAGATATAAATAGGGTTGCTTATTGCACAATAGTCTATGACTTTCAAACATGTTTCTCAACACAACTTTGATAAAGTGTGAACGGCACCAGACACATCTGGCGGACGACATGGCACGTTCTAAAATTTAAAAAAAAATTTCTAGGAAAGTATGTACACAGTGGGCTCGGAATCTCCAGAGGCTGTTAAAAATTCTGCAGTGCTACGTAGCTCAACTCACATAGTTTTTTTTATTAAATTCAACCCAAATCATTATCAAAGGACTACTTACTCTAGTCTACTCCAGTCATTACTGTATAATATATTGTGCACAAGTATCTTTCATAGAGCCAACACAATGTATTTTCAGTTACATGTATGTATTTTTGTGATTTGACAACTTGAAAGAACTATTCCATGCTACATACATGGAAACTGCCATTTCTAATCGTTCAGTTTTATACAATAACCTGCAAACTCATCAACGGCACTTTGTTAATACTTGAAGTACCAAAAACTTTGTAACTTTGGACTGCATCAGCTCGTAATGTGTGATATGTACCTTGTCCATTCCGCGAATGTAAAATGTTTGTCGCCCCCTTATGGTCTCCCAAAGCTTTTACATCAGACTACATTGAATGGAAGGACACTGACAGTGATTTGAAAACACACAAATTAGGCTCCTAATTTAAATGTCAGCTGATGTAAATATATCAATGCCTCAAAATGTATTGATAAAATAATGTGCCAATCAATAAACTATATGTTTATATTTTACCGGGCCTTTAAGTTAACTATTGAGCTTGACAAGGCCAATACAAGTGTAAGCATAATAAATTACTGATATAGATTTTAAGAGAAACTTAACTCTGTTTGAATCATGTGAACCATTTAAAGGGGATAATATCAGCATAATGGGATTGGGAAAAGTGCAAAGACAGACATTATGTGTAAAGCTTAAAAACAAATATTTTAGTTTCATTAAAAGCAAAATATAGGATTTGTTTAATTCTATATTACTCAGAATGGGTAAGCCAAATTGGCTGATATTTCAATTGTTTTTATTTAAAACATTATGTTGCATTATACACTAAACAGAGTTAAAAGGAGGATTCACCTCAAAACAATCAATTTTGTCATAAATTACCCTCATGTTGATCCAAACCCCTGACTAAAGTTTAGCCTCATTCACTTCACTTTCATCATATGGAAAAAAGATGCAATGTAAGTGAATGGGCTGTCATTGTCATTTTAGGTGAAATACCCCTTTAAATTGATCAAATAGTGTGTCTAAGTTCATGTTAATTATATCAGTAAGTCATGGGGACACATATACAGCACACAAATGCCATAATTCCCAGAAAACTGTCCTGTTAGCACAACTGTCCCCTGCTCCAAATTTAAGAGCGCACACACACTTCGAATCCTAAAAACACTTAAACATTTCTATTCTAAAACTTGTTTTTGTAAGAATCAGCTACATGAAGAAAAACTCATTGGGAAATTAAAAATCTGTATAATGTATAATTTTATGAGATTGACAATAACATCGGTCCTAAACAAAATAATTCACATATTTTGTATAATTTGATTGACTGGTATTTAGTCTTGAATATTAAATTAGATCTTGGCATTGATAGACTCAACTTGTAAGGTGTTTTTCTGAGAGGTGTGGGTGATGCTTTGAAATTTGTTTATAATTTATATTATTTAATATTAAATAAAGCACTACAGATGGACAATGGACATATTTTTTTGTAGATTGATATTGCATTAATTTTAAATACATAAATTATAATACATTAATTGAATTTCAAGTGACAGAGCAAAGTGTGTTTAATAGTGCACACTATTAAAATATCTGCATAATTCTGCTGGTCCTTTGCACTGTCAATAAAAGATATATGTGTTAAATATTTTTTTTATTTTTCTTAAAACATTTAATTGCAAATTGCAAAGATATAATTATTTTCAAAAACTCAATTTACATAGAAATGACAATTGATTATCTCTCAGCACTACTGTAGTTCTACACTTCTTATCTTTATAAAATGATGCCAGATATCTGGCAAGGGTTATTAATAAATGTTCTTTGATTGTGACTCAAACTACATAAACTACTTTTATTGAGAATTAAACAAAAACAGAAAATAAAAAAATAAACAGATGCTTAAAGGGATAGTTCACCCCAAAATGAAAAATTATCATTATTTACTCACCCTCATGCTGTCCCAGATGTGTATGACTTTTCTTTTCTTATGTAGAACACAATCAAAGATTTTTAGAAGAATATCTCAGCTCCCTAGGTCCATACAATTCAAGTTAATGGGTACCAAAATGTTGACAATTCAAAAACACATAAATGCAGCATAAAAGTAATCCATACGACTCCAGTGGTTAAATCCAAATCTTCATAAGCGATTTGATAGGTGTTATTGAAAAACAGATCACCATTTAAGTAATTTTCTACCATCAATCTCCACTTTTACTTTCACATACTTCTTCTTTTGTTTTTGGTGCATTCTTTGTGTATATCACCACCTTCTGTTCAGGGAGGATAATTTATAGTAAAAAAGGACTTAATATTGATCTGTTTCTCACCCACACCTATCAAATCACTTCTGAAGATATAGATATAACATCTGGAGTCTTATGGATTACTTTTATGCTGCCTTTATGTGCTTTCTGGAGCTTCAAAATGTTGGCAGCCATTAACTTCCTTTGTGAGGACCTACAGAGCTGAGATGTTTTTCTGAACATTTTCATTTGTGTTCAGCAGAAAAGTCATCCACATCTGGTATGGCAAATGAGGGTGAGCAAATGATGAGAGAATTTTTATTTTTGGGTGAACTATCCCTTTAAGTTTATCTTCCCATCATTTCTTAATTTTTTGGATTAGTCTTATTCATCAACAGCTTCATACTCTAACCAGTCTATAGTCATACTCTATTATACATATTTCATTTAAAGATTACACTTATTCTGCATTGAAGGAACCAGCTGAATTTGTCTCCACAGGGACACTCACAGAATTTGGGACCAGTTTTACATGTACAAAATGTGCATGCATAAAATGGAGTATTTAAATAAAATAATTAAATTGAGTGAACTTTAGAACAATCATTTACTTTTCTTTATTAAAATAAAATAGTTAATTTTATTAATGGTCACAGGACATTCAATCTCCATGTGGCACTATAATTAAATAAATGCAACACTGTGACACGTATGATAAAATACCATATATAAATATAGTTAGCATAGCAAAATAGGTATTAAGTTAAAAATGTAATAAGGTACACACTCCTTAATCCTTAACACAATATATTTTTTCATACTAAATTTAAGTAGTTTACTCAAAATAGAGAATATATCAAATATTTTGTTTACTAGAATATACATTTCATCGTGCCAAAGTTAAAGGTAATTTCTGTCTGTTGAAAAATTATGAACATGAGAAGACAAGGGAAAAGATAAAGGCACAATCTATAACTGCTAAGCTATTGATGTTTGGGAAACTGGGATCAAAATTTTGTTAGTCAAACTTTTTGGTCAGCCGGTTACAACAAATACAAAATTCACATCTATGAAACTATTCACAATTTAGAGTGGTATACAATGAGTTCAGTGCAAATGTAGGAATGTAAATGTCTGTTTTCTTCAGAATATTACAACACAATTCATGTGTTTGATTTCCAGTGTTTTGAAGGGCACATTGCCCTTGAATTGCAGTAACAAATGTTTTCATTTGTGAATAAAAAAAGTAAATAAAATAACTAAAAAAAATGTTTTCGGACTTGAAACAAAACATCAATTTATAGGCATGTCTTCTTCATCTACCATCAGTACGTTCGGACATTCTTTGTTTATATTAATTTTATTTGAAAGTCAAAATATTCCCATTATAAGCTTATGATTTCTCTCTGCATTAGCATTTAAAATATATTTTGGTATTAAACCACAATAACTTCTGCAAGCCCAATTTCTCAAAAATGTAATAATTATTAATTATTTTTGTAATAAATCAATAAATACATAATTCAAATCATTTAAGGTGCACTCAGTAACTTTTGTCTTTGTGTCATCTTGGACCTACACTGACACCTAGTGGCTTGGATGCAGCATCATTTAAAATCAATAGTTTTCAGTTTCAGATGCCGCTATTTAGTCAGCCATGATGACTTTAATCAATGAGTGAAAGTGTCAAATAACAGGACGGTTACTGAGATTAAGCGAGTAGTATTTGGCTGGTCATGTGATTCTAACATGGCAGCCCCCATGTGTGGACCCTCTCCATGTAGATTAAAACATCTTTTATAAAGTTACTGATGTAACTGGAGTCTTTATTTGAATATGAGTTCTCATGATTTCATATATATTTAGCCAAATTACAATTCATGTCTTTAGGAGTTAAACTTTTTTTAATGAGGATAAAATTACTGACGGCACCTTTAAAAACCTGTTAATCAAATTTATCAATAAATCACAAAATAAATCAATAAATGTCCCATCTATTTCATTTTAGTGCTTTGCATTAATATTCAATGTACCATTAGCTTTGGATCTTTTTATGTTTGTTTTTAGGGTTATCGGCACCTCACTCAATGTGTCACATTTAAAAATCAACTTCTTTGGACTTAATGGTTAATTAGCCAAATTTAGACTCATTCGCTATTCCCTAGTTAATGCCATGTGCACAATGATATGGAAGATGATTCAAATATCTGGTTATAGCCAGTGGCGGCTCTAGACCATTTGGTCAAACTTTATATAAGGTGGCCTTAACTACTATGTACTAACATTTAATACATACAATACAAAACTATGTATTTACTGTGTTACTACATGTTGTTCTGCAAATTCTCACATTTGCTGCTACTGAGGTTGAAGTACGGGAAGGTTTAGGAGTAAGGGTAGGGTTAGGGTTCGTATAAGGGGTTAGAGTTAGGTTAGTAGTAAAGTTAATAGTGTAACTACAAATGTAATTAAATGCAAGTACTTTAAATGTAATTACAATGCAACTACATGTATGTACATTGTATCAAATGGTTAAGTATATAGTAGTTAAGGCCTCCTAATATAAAGTGGGTCCAACCATTTGAATTGGTGGGCGACTGCATTATACCTTAAAAGTCCTATGTAGGCTACAAGTATAAAACATTTGCTTTTTTAATATTTGCTCAAATAATGCTATTTTTGGAAGACATCCAAAGATTTTATTATTTAATTAAAAATAAGGGAATTTTATTAATACAAAGTTCATGACAGGTGTTTGAGCCATATTGCCATGTTGTTCTGTAGAGTGACTTTGAGCAGTGGTTCCCAACCTCGGGGTCACGATCCCCCGAGGATTGCCAGAGCTTTGGGTTGTTGCCAAGCCATAAATGGTAAAAAGTAAACAAGGATTTATTTGGTTTTATTTATTTATTATTATTTAATTGTTTCGAACATGTGATTTGTGGTGAAATACTAGCAAATGAAACAGAATAGACTGGGCGCTCGATTGAGTGCTCCAGGGCTTGAGCGCTAACGGAAAAGTTTCCTTTCAACATTAACAGATTGGCAGATTACAAGAGATATGACACATTTCAGTTAGTAGTACTGTACTCTTTCAATATAAACAATGATATTCATTCATGTTTTTTCATAATATGTTGGAGAGAGAGCACTGTGCCACTCCGTTTGAATGTGCAGCTGCCGCGATCTGTCACACAAAGCATTAAAACTATTTTTACGGATTTCGTGATAACATTTACATAATTTGAAGGCTAAGGCTAAAGTTGAGTTTCTCCAAAACACTTCTTCTGTTTACAATAATGGAGCGTGCCACATTTGTTGATATGTAGCTAATGGGAAAATCATATATTATACGCAGTCTATATGCAGTTTGGAACAAAGACAACTAATGTATGCTTGTGTCTCTGGATTAGAAAGTGTCCCCCATCAAAATTCAGTATATTTGAAAGTGGGGGATCTGGTGTTCCACACACTCTTTTTTCTGTACATTTGTGATTTCTCCACCGATGCATTGATATTCACATAAACAGATTGATTACAGATATTTAACTTTTTTTTTACAAGGAAAATCTATTCTTGTGAACAAATGAATAGGTTGCTCATGTCATTCATTTAATTTGATTTTGAATGTTAAAATAGGGGTCCCCTGGAAAAAAGGTTGGGAACCACTGACTTATAATGAATCCATATTTTAGGTTAGAAATGATGCAGTATTAACAATGTGTACAGGTCTTGTAAATGGTCAAAATTTCCTTCATTCACCATTTTTAAGCACATTTAACTTGAGTTAACCCTAGTTCATTGTAAATGATCCTGCAGTATAACAAAAGAGTTATCATATGATTGTACAGTGCATAAAACTGCCTCATAATATAAGATTATTTTGTTTATGTTGTTTCATAAATGAAAAAGTGACAAACTTACACATACATGCAAAAATATTTCCTCTTCTTTATAACAATGGACGCTTGCCAAGATAAGAGCTATCTTAAAAAAGTTGGGCTCAAGTGCTGATTCAATATGGCAGAAAATCAAATATAGACTGGGTTTTGTAATAACGTGGGAAATCGCGCAGTAAATTCTCACAAAAATTACCGTAATCTTAATTCACCCTTTTCTCTAATTTTGAAGGAAATCTGTATACCAAACTAGCATGTGGAATGCACATTAAATAAAACTGCAGCAGGAGCTGACAGGTCCAAAGATGCTGAGATAGATATGCTGAAACTTCCACTAAAATTTACAGAAATTAGTTCAATAATCGTTTGACATTCGGTTTCTCTTACCCATGCTTTCTGGAGGGCGACAATCTTACAAAGATTTAATTAATTAAAACAGTCAACTCTTGTTGCTAGCTGGGATAGGCTCCAGCCCCCCCGCGACCCTGTACACAGGATAAGCGGTTGACGATGGATGGATGGATGGAACTCTTGTTGCTGCATCTGCAGAATTATGCCTTAAAATGGTCCGATGCACTTTCATTGCTTCGAGGATGGAAGGGACCGTCTAAAAATTCCACCCACAGCGCTAAAACATTGGTGTTGTGAATGCAATACATTCAAACTTACACATCAGTAAGTTATACATAAAAAAACTACAACTTTTTAATAACCATGTTTGATAGATAGAACATGCAAATCAACTGAATTAACCCTTGGGCACGATTAACATTTTAAAGCAGTTTGAGGACTTTTCAGATGGTTTCTTGCGCACCCTAGTCGAATATTCAATGAATATGGAGTTTTTAAAACATTTACCTCGCTAAAAAAATATTATACATTCATTATGCATCTGTACTTTGTTTAAATATAAATAGTTTTGACTGTTTACTGTGATGTGGGGTCACTGAACCCCCACCACCACCCCACCCCCCCCCCCCCCCCCCCCCTTTGAACCGCCCCTGGTTATGACATGCAACGTATTAATGTCTAATCAATTATTATTATTGATAACTGAGCACAAAAATGGCACAACTTGGACAGGAGAGTTTCAAGATACAGTAGATGTCCCAAAACAATTTATTTTAAAAGGTAACGGCATTCTCATAACAATAGAAAAAAGACACAAATCTTGTGCATTAATGAAAATCAACCCAAAGCTAATGATAAATTAAAAGATTTAAGACAAGTAAAATCAAATACATGGTGCACATTTATTAACTGATTTAATGATTAATTTAATGTTTTCATCGTTGTTACAATTTAATGATATATTTATTGGTTCATTTAAATATTTAATTATTGAATTTTGAGAAATTTGGGCCTCCACAGCAAACAATTCTAACAAAAAAACATCCTCATTCCATATCTAAGCCACTTACTTGGTCAAATGTTCTTGCTCTCCCGAGAAGCACATAAGTGGCACGGTTTGAATGTACAGACACCGTCATCACTAGTGATTTATGGGCTTTTTAAAACTCATGGATCTGTGGATATAATCTTGCTGATGTGTGTCCTGCTGCACAGGGGTGGGATGGATTTATAGTGGTGGTTGACAGTAATATTATTTCTAATTGTCATAGTTCTCAAAGTTGGTGTAATCAAAGGTTCTGAGACGATAGCCTTCAAATCTTATTATATATAAAAGATCAGTAATTGGATCTAGGATTTATTGTATTGTGCTTGAGATAATTTTCCTCATGAACAATAATGTGTGTGTTTTTTTCTATCAGAAATAAGAAAGAGAATAAAATAACTTTGAAAAAGAAAGAGAATATACCTTTAAAACACCTGTGGATGAAAATGCCATTTTATTTTAAATGATCACGGTGTGGAAATCTTATATGATACAAAGGTTGTTCCACTCTTTGACTTTATATGCCACATGATATGCTATATCTTTCAAACATCAGCTATTTATTACATAAGCCATTTAGCCATGAATAAAATGGCAACAGTTTACAATAAGGTTCTATATGTTAAAAATGAATGTGATATATATCAAGAAATATGATGTAAATTATGTAAAAATATTGTTAATTGTTAGTTCATGCTAAACTATTGCATCGACTAATGTTAACATATTCAACCTTATTGTAGAATGTAACCAAGAAAACACTAACATCTTAAAGGGACAAATACATTGTTAAATCATTTTACAAGTATTGTATTTGTATGATGCATTATTTATTGTGATGTTAGGGGGACCTAAGAACTGTTACAACAATTAAATATTCAAATATTTTTATTGGTTTATTATTCAGCAGGTATATATTTATCCATTGTCAACTGCTTATCTTTCTTGTATAAAACAAAGTAACTGCAGTGGGTACCATATTGTAATATTATTATTATTATTATTACTATTATTATTTTAAACACATTTCACAGTCCTACAGAGAGGTGCAATACATTGATAAATTGTCCCAGTTTCTAATTTCCCTGTTTTTAATTTGCCAAAATATGTGTTCAGGGAATGAAATGATATTAGTTTAAAGGTGCTGATGATAATGCAGGTGTTCTTACAATCTTACAACCTTCATTCATTCTATGCAAGTCTTGTGTTTTCTGTATTAATCACTGGCATATAACCATATCATTCTACTCTGCACTTAAAGGGCCATAAAGATGATGCCCTTAGACAATTTTGACAAACCTTGCATGAATCTCAGGCATTTCTTGTAACACGTTGCTTCTTTTGTTGCTGTTAATAATGTTGTTATAACTATTTGCATTTGTTTGTTAAGCCAATGCATACTGTTTACAAGTAGCAGCTGCATTTCTTTACCACTGTCAAGAATTTAAATTATGAAATGAAAAATGATGTACAGTACAATTAAAAAAAGAATAAGGCAATGTGTCCTCTGTAGCTGTGAAATTTAGATGCCAGATTTAATGGGCCATAAAGGTTATGGACAGCATAATGATGTCACCAAAAACCAAAAAGGATTTTACAAAATGTAGCTTTCTTATAATTTAATGCTAAAACTACCATGAGATCATACGCCCTCTATTTGTCATATTTTCTCGGACTTCATTGTTATTTATGGGGTGGAATTTCACAATGAGTACTCGGGCTGTCAAGATCAGGAGGGACTTAATTTTCTTAAAACTGCCCAGAACAGACCATGTTACTCATTAACAATCTCAAACATGTTATATGCTCTCCTCTTTCCAAACTAACTGTGATTTTGTTTGTTTTTTCAATGTATACATGCCTTATGTATTTATGTATTTATTTATTTTTTGTCAAAGATAAATATAAAAGAGTGAAATGATTTACAGATATGACATTGTTTGTGTAGTTGTTTTTTTTTTTTAATAATTTGACATCAAAATTTCATTTGGGATCATAGCTGCACTGTTGTGTTCAAAACATTTTTAAAAGAAACGAGTGAACCAATGTTTTTAAATATTAAACATAATTATATATATAATTATATATATATATTATAACATAATTTATATATATATATATATATAAAATAGTCTACCTGAACAGGTTTGTTTCTCAAAACCATCAATAGACAACTATGGTCGCAAGTTCCATGGTTAGCAACATAGTTTAATGATTTGTAGTTTCCCAAAAGTGTTTTTCAAACGAACATTCACAACTGCATTGCAAAGTTGTGTGGTTGAAACTACAGCTCTCAACATGTGGTTAGAAGCATAGTTTCTAATTAGTTTGATGTGTGGACATCATATGACTTCAGTTCAATATATATATTTTATTCTATCAAGACTTAGACCAAGGACATGCACTTAAGAAAACTGCTTATTCTGGGTTTTTTCAGAAAGCAGTGTTCTGAAAGGTCAATGCAGCCGTTTAAGCGATTAAATACTGTTAAGAGAAAGCACATTAATATTAATATCATATTAATCAGTCAAGTCAACCTTAATCTATAGAGATTTAAAAACAACAGTAGTGGACCCAAACTGCTTTACAAATCAATCAAATAATATACAATGACAGAATTATATACATACAAAACATTAGTAATAATAATAAATAAATAGATGCAATTAAAAATTGCATCAAATATTTACCTAATTTAACCTATTAAACAGTCCCATTCAAATGCTAAAGAATATGCACCATATTAATCACCAATAAGCCCCATATTAATGTACAAGTGAAGTTTTTGTGTTTATGAAGATTGCGCATGTGCGTATGTGCTCTAGTGTGCCAGGGGAACCCCAAAGTCAGATGGAAAGGGAAACCCTACTGTTGCAGTGCAATGTGCAATGTGCTACTTTACTGTCGTCACTACTATGATTGAATCAATACAAAAACATATAAACATTTAGTAAGTCAATCTAAGCAAATTTGGTAATAAGGCCTGACAAATATAGCTTAATAAATTCAATACACTTCAAAATCTATTTTGGAAAAGGAAACTATGATTTACCATATTTTTTAATAGTAATTATGTAAAATTCTGTTCAAAGTTTTCCAAAACTACAGGAATTGCATAGACTTATGCTGCCTTCTAGTCATGTCAGAATGATTATTTTTATGAGTTGAGTACACATGAATGGCACCACAGTGTTTTAAATACTAGTGGGAAAATCTAGATTTTCTTTAAGCCCTGACTGTGTGTCAATTTAAGAATCATGGTGAAGCTAATTGGTAGCTAATGGGAAGCTAATTAATCAGTAGTAATATTTATTTGTGAAATCTGAATGTACAGTTTAGTTTTTATGCATTTTGTGTACTGTTTATGAGAAATAGCTTAATATTCCAAGAAAATACAACTAATTTAACGCTAGGTTACTCACGTAACCCCGATTCTCTGAAAACAGAATAAGGTACCTCACTATGGGAAACATCTCATGCATGATGGACAAGGAAAGCATCAATTACACCCCTTCTGTCCAAAGGACAGTCTAATCACAGCTCATAATGAGCCCTCCCCCTCCCTATATAAACTGATTTGATGCCCTAAAACAGCATTCTGAAGCACGATTTTCCCCCTTGTATTGCATACTTTCTGAAGGCACTGAACAAACCTGGAAACAGTGAAAGATAACCTCTCATTTCTCCAAAGAACCGACGTCAAGAACTGCATGAGCCATTGAAGGTGCAGGGAGCATCCAGCTGGTAAAATATTATAAATGTATGCGAAGAAGCCCAGCTTGCCACCTCTCAAATATCTTCATCAGATATCCCCTTGATTAACACCATGTGGTAGTCACACCAAGGGGCGTAGTTTCCAAGGAGGATGGGAACCCCCCCCCCCCCCCCCCAATAATCAAAACAAGCAAGTACAACACCCCATTATTTATACCATAATCAATGGTAACTGGTAAATGCCCCCCCCCCCCCCAATGTTCGATCCAAATCTATGCCATTGGCCATACCCCTTAAGCCCACAGGGTGTTGAAGATCCAAAGATTTATAAGCCAACCAAATCACTTCCACCATCCAATAAGAAAGGTGTTGAGAATACATGGGCATACCTCTATGCTGAGTAGCTTGAATAGTTGATAATTCTTCCTAAATTATATTTTCCTTTCTACTGTCTAATTAGAAAGGTTTCTCGAGAAGAGACTGCTCCTACATTCAGTACCAATGTGATATGAGTCAAACATTGTGAGCTGAAGTGTGTGCTGCCCAGGCGATTGATGTGCGCCCCCACTTTAGTGTTGTCTGTCCTGACCAGGAGATGACATCCTTGTAGGAATGACAGGAAATGTCTCAGTGCTAACACTACTATCAGTTCCACAAAATGTATATGAAGGTTGCAATGCCAGGGGATCCAGAGGCCATTTACCAGCCTGCCCTGGAACACAGCCCCCCAGCCCAACAGGGATGCGTCCATTGTTACTGCCTTTCTCAGAGACACACCCCACAATGGTGCACCCATCCTTAAAATGCTGGGGTATCTCTACAAATGAAGAGCCTCCATGCATTCTGTTGATATTCTCACCTTGAGGGCAAGGTGTCGGCAGGGACACAGGTGCTGCACGGCAACCCACCATTGAAAATCTCTCATCCTGATTAAACCCAGCGGAACTGCTGCCAATGACAATGCCATCATGCCCCTAAGATAGGTCCTGCATGACACCATACTGAGAGAGACAATGATGAAATGGCGCCACATTCCTTTCCAGGAGCATAGTGCGATGTGTAATTGAGCTTATGTAGATCTATATACCCTATTTCCTGAGACGCAATCAATTGGCTCTTGGTGTAGTTGATTATAAATCCCAAAATAATGAGATGAGTTTGCATGCTCCTGAGAGTGGGTGCAAAGCAGATAATCATACAAATAAGCAGATATCCTGAGACCCTTGTGTCTCAGTGGAGATTAGGCTGTGTCTATGCACCTGCTGAATATGTGAGTTGCAAGGCTTAGCCTGAACAGAAGAGTAACAAATGATAAAACTTCTCTCTGATAAGCATACCCTAGATTCTTTCCTGTGCACAGGATAAATGCTTACATGAAAGTAGGCATCCTTGAGATCGACTACTGTGAACCAGATTTTTGAGCATAAGCATTCTGAATTTGACTTTCTTAAGTGATTGTTTAGAGCACGCAAATTCAATATCAGCTGAAATGCTCCATCTTTAGTGGGAGTCATAAAATAACGAGTGTAAACACCCCTCTGAGTTTCCTCCACTGGAACTCTCTATATAGCTCATTTTTATAAGAGAGAGGATATTTCTGCCTCCAACACTTCAGCTGATTTCCCTTTTGCTACAGATCCTGTTGAAAGGAGGGGGTTTCACTGCAAACTGTAGCCTGTAACACTTGATTACAGAGACTGAATTCTAGGTGGCTAAAAACTGTTTTTCCCATGGTTTAGCCTTTGGAGCAGTGGGGGCGATCCGTCTGCTAAGAACTGGGGTATTGCAGTCCTGCAGTTCACGAATCTCCAGTTCTGAAGCGGAGGAGCAGGCTGCAAATGCAGCAGACAGACATCAAAAGCCTCTACCTTCTTTCTTTTGAAGGTTGTATCTCTTTCTCATTGCCGCAACCACAGGGCTGAACAAATCCTTCGAAAGGACCAAAGTGTCGAAAAAATATAATTTCTCACTGTCCTGAGGCTCGAAATTTTAAGCCAGAGAGATAGCTCTCCTGCCCAGATTAAGGTTCGTTATATTGCAAATCTCATCCCAAACTCCAGTTGAGTGCCCAGATCCTCCAATAACTCGGCTTGATAGGCCATCAGCAGTGAAGTTGCTTTTAGCGCCCTTACAGACCACACCAATAATTTATATATTTTTTGGTAAATGAATTTTACCGGGCAGAGAGGGGCTGGCAGATGAGAGAGTGGTCTGCCTGTTCGGTGGTGAGCCACTGACTGTTCCACCGTGGTTTGGTTAAAGAGCCCAAGCTCTTCCATATCGCTGACATCAAGCAATAAATATCACAATGAGAGAAAATTTCATTTCAGCTACATATGCAGGCAAAGAGGGAAGCAGCTCTTTAGCTAGAGAAAGGCGAGAAGGGAGCCTTTTCCTATCATAAATATCCCATTTAACTCCTGGGTCACCAGGAGTTGCTGGCTAAGCGATTTTAGGCTTTGCTCTGGCACGTTTACACACCTCCACCAAAATATCTAATCTTTATCATCGTCTGGAGAAGGCAAGCTAGCATCTCATCATCCTCCTTGCCATCACCCTCTGCCTCGCCACCGTCCGCTAGCAGCTGTTGGTCAAATAGAGGCATTAGCTCAGGAGACTCAGCATCCATAATATCTCCCCAGGATGAAAGATCACGTAGTAGTGACGATTGTGCCCCTTTTCAGCTGGTGGGTTAGCAGAAAGGCACGGATCATCATTGGACGTTGCAGTCACGCAAAGCCTCCTTTCCAAGATCTTAGCTGGCATCGCACTACAGTGTATGCGACCTTCCTGCCAGTGCAAACTTTACACCAGTATAGCGAAGTTACATTTTTTAGTGAAGAGAAATCCTCAACATATTTGACTGTGCTACGTTCGGCATCGTTATACTTAATGGTACATCAATGAACTGTAAGTAGTGCAGCCCTAGTGCTGAGGAATAATCTTCACAGGGAAGAGATCGAGAATGCCATTTTAGGGCCTCACAGCAGTTTATATAGGGAGGGGGTGGGCTTCTTATTATGAGCTGTGATTGGTCTGCCCTTCTATGAAGGTAAATATGTTGTAAAACTCAAGAGCTTGCAGATTTGAATTTGAGAACTTGTACAATAAACATTTGTATTTGTAACTTGAAAATGATACTCACAACCCCAATGTAAAAACTTGTAGAATTAAAATCTGAATTTGAATGCTGTATTCTGCACACACAGAAAATTAACAAAACCCTGTGTTTTGAATTCAAAGTTGCAGACAAATAGTCACAAATTAGAAAAATTACATTCATATAAAAACAATGACAGGCACAAACTTGTATCAGATATTTACTTTTGTACTTCAATTCATTTTCACAATACAACAACAAATCGGCATTTACAACCTCTCAAAACTGCCACTGCAAATTCAAATCTTCTTCACTGAAGAAATGTTTTTGCAGGATGTTTGCATTAGGTATGCGAATGGGATGCGACATTCCAGCCAGCTGTCATATGTCACAAGTTCCATATTTCCATGAAAAAATGACATAGAGGTTAGGTATCAATATTTATAAGAGTGAAGTAAGAAAATCTCAATCAACACTTTTTCAACATATAGGCTACGATTAATTATTGATAACACCAGAGACTTTTGAAATTTGAAGTTTGTAAATGCTGATTTGTGGCTGTACTTTTTAAGTTAATTAAAGTACAAAAGTAAATATGTAATACAAGTTTGTGTCTGTCGTTGTATTTATATGAACACAATTTTACACATTTGAGACTATTTGTCTGCAACTTTGAATTCAAAACACAGGTTTTGGATTATTTTCTATATGTGCAGATTCAACTTCAGATTTGTATTTTTCAAGTTTTCACATTGGGACTGTGATTGCAAATTTAAACTTACAAGTACAAATATTTATTGTACAAGTTCTCAACTTTAAATCTACAAGCTCTCGAGTTTTGCAACAGATTTGCCTTCATAGCCTTTTGGACAGATGGGGTGTAATTGGTGCTTCCCTTGTCTAACACGCCTGAGGCATTTCCCATAGTGAGATACAGAGCGAATGTTTCAAAGAGAACCCGTCTGTCAGGAGATAGGCTTTTGTGAAAAAAATACATATATTATCACAAAAATGGAACTAGTGGCACAAACATGACAGTCATGATATAATACCTAGATAAAGCACCAGTTACAGATCTAATGGTTGTACTTTGCTCATCATTTTGTTGCATTAGCACTGAATAAGCCTCTTGTCTAGTAAGTGCACAAGAGGGAAAGTAATATAATTGTCCAACATGGCCCTATTTTCAGACCAAATTCACTAAAATGCTCATTGCAGTAATTACAACTTCTAAAATCATGGGTAGGAACTTCCCAGGCAGACTTGGAGGCAGCATTTTATTATACAAGAACAGTTGTTTGTATGACAATATAGCAAGCAGCATCAAGGTTGAATTGGTCATGAACATTTTAAAGCAGGAATTTGTGGAGGGTCAATTCCATAGACAGAGTATTGTATGAGATTGATGCCTGCAAATCAGTGTGTTGGCTGATATATTGTTAAAATGAAAGCAAGGTGTCAATCGAGAATTAATAATTTTTTATTTATAGTGTTATAATGGTTTTATACTTGTGAGATTTTTTTATGTTTGGGAAGAATTTCACCGAAAGAAATTTGCTTGCTCTAGGTGCAAGACGACAGACATCCAAGATCCAACACTTTCTTGAATTTATATCAGTGGTAAATTACTCAAAGATGTAATCCACTACAAATGACTACTTACATTTCTAAACTGTAATCAGATTCGATTACTTACTTGGAAATGTAATCACATCACTAATTACTTATACAACACTTTTTACAGAAAAATAATGTCTATATTTCGTCCTTGTTCATTGTCAAACAGAAGCTCTACATTAAATGCCACACATTTATCCTGTACAGTGGCGAACTCGTTGGGGTGCATTCCCTTCAGTGGTCACACAAACAGATATGCATATTAACGTAATTCTTGTTTCTAATGTAATCTACATTAATAATATTATTTTAGAAATGTACATAAATAATTAGCATACTCAGTTAAAGGTGCACTCAGTAATTTTCTCCTCATATATAAAAGTACATTTTAGTTCTAAAGAAATGTATGTAGCCTATAAAATAATGAGCACTCACATGAGATAAAAACTCCAGTCATATTAGTAACCTTAGAAAAGTTGTTTTATTCTACATAGAGGGGGTGCTTATTATGGGGGCTGCCATGTTAGAATCACATGACCAGCCGAATACTACTGGCTTAATCTCAGTAACCATCCTGTTATTTGACACTTTCACTCATTGATTAAATTAATCATGGCTGACTGTGAATAGTGATTTTCTACAATGACATTAGTAACTAAAAACTATAGGGATGTACCGATCATGTACTTGTGCTTGTACTCTAAAATTGCTCCATACCAAAAACCTATACCATCTGACCTACGAACGTCATTAAGTAAACATTCAGTGCACAAATTCAAATAATGTCATGTCTTAGTGAAATTATTTAACAGCAAAAGCTGCGATTTAATGAGATAAATATATAGTTTGCACATGCAGCTTTTTAAATGTGAGTGCTTGTGATTGTGTGGAGTCGGTGTTGTACTGACATAGACACATACGGCTCATACATTTAAGAGATCCTTGGCTCATACACGGAAAACACTATTATAAGCATTGCATGCTCTGTTTGAAGCGCATGACAGCAGGCAGAGTGCTAACTCACATTTTAGCATGAGCCATATGCAGACTACATATGTATTTATTTAAATAACAGCCTTTTGTGGTTTAATAATCACGTAGCAACGGCTTTTTCCGGATTGGAAGCTGCCGTCATTATGTCAGTTCTCATTGGTCAAAAAAAAAAAAAACACATTAGCACTTCAAAATAAAAGCTCCGCCAAAATAAAAGCCTAATTTAAAGGCAATAACTAACCCTACAGAAATAGATCACCACTGTATAGTTATGCAATATTCACTGTAATACTACTACTACTAATAATAACAACAATAAATCAATAGTAATTGTATTATATTCAAGCAATATCTCACATCTGTGCTGTAATGAAGCACTTTATTTGACAAAAATATCTCTAATGTTGCATTTATACAACATAATACAATATCTTGTTGAAATGATAATGTTATACTTTCGTTTGATAAGAATTTTAACAAATGTATTTATTTAAACACCATTATGATGATAAATTTGAAATGAACTGCTGATATAGATTTCAGAAAAAATAAAAGTAAAAACAGGTATCGGACTTGGTATCGGCGAGGTGTCAGTGTAAGTCCTAGACATAATTTTCCAAAAATTACAGAGTGCACCTTTATATGACACACTTCACACTGAATTGGTGACGAGTACTGATGAATGAAAAAAACACTTTCTTCAGTTTGCAGGAACAGGATTTATTAAAAATAATCTATAAACCAGTTAATATAGATTTTACCATGTAAAGCACCAAAATTTGTTTTACAATAATTTAGATGCCAAACACTAACAGCACCTGCATGCAATTCTTTGTGAATTCGTATAAACGTGTTTGTTTGTTTGTTTGTTTGTTTCTTTCTTTGTTGTTTCTTTGTTTGATAAATTTGAAGACACATACATATGAACACTGCAGAGAGTGCACGTCACAGTGCATGAGTCAGTGACAGTGTGTAGGTCTTTATCTTTCATTGTGCTAAATTATATATTTATTTATATTTTTCTGCTTATTTATTTTAAATTCCCTTCTTACTAAGCTATCATCTTTTTTTCATTTTAGGGGCCCGTAGTTTAGCTGGGGGGCGTAGAATGTACGGTAGGTCTGATGGGGCTTTTTTTGTAATATACCTGTTGTGCTTCATTTCACGTCATTGTTTTGTCTACTTTCATTAGCTGTGTGAAAACATAGCCAAGGGCCATGGTGTAATAACTTTGCACTATGGACTACTTTTGCAATAAAATATAGATTTTTGTTTGCATGTTGCACAAATGTTATGAATATGTTATAGTGTGAGACAAAACCCCAGAGGCAGTTTATTTACTTTAATTGCCTGGCCACCATTTAAAGGGATAGTTCACCCAAATATTTAAATTCTCTAATTGTTTTCACACCTTTTATGCCATCCCAGATGTGTATGACTTTCTTTCTTCTGCAGAACACAAACAAAGATTTTTAGAAGAATATTTTCAGCTCTGTAGGTGCATGCAATGCAAGTGAATGGTGGCCAAAAGCACATACAGTAAAGGCCACATAAAGGTAATCCATAAGACTCCAGGGTAAAGTTGCACCAGCTATGCATAAGGTCTCACATAAAAAAGTTAGAAATGTAAAGTTAACATTAATTGCTTAGTAACTACTTGTTAGTTTGTAACTAAGTCAGTGCTTAAAATGATAAATTGATTGAAGACAAGACTTAGCTGCTCAACAAGTCACTAGATAAGATGTGTGGATTGACGGTCTCAGAAACAGAGGCAACTGAGATTCGTCCTCTGCCACCCGGATTGAGACGAGCCACTATGCCACCATGAGGACTTAGAGTGCATTGGGAATTGGGCATACCAAATTGGGGAGAAAAAGGGAGGTAGGTCATTTCCGTAAAGAAATGTGTAAACCAAAGTGTTAAAATTATGTGGATTTAAATTTTTCTGGTTACGGTTTATGTTCAAATCTTGTTTTCTCACATAATTGTCAGCTGTAATAAATTATATCCCCATTGATACGATATATCCAAATACGATACATAAAGAATTTACGTATACATTTAATAAATAGTATATTTAGCCTATGTAAATAATATTATTCAGGAACTGTAAAATTGATAAGGGGAAATAAATAAATGCTAATACTGGAATAACAGGCAGGAATTTTTTTTTTTTTTTTTTCATTTTAATATCCTATATATTTTATATGTGTTGAAACTTGACACTGAGCGACGCACCCTGGAAAGTGCATCGTTAGATTGGTTTCATGCTGATAAGCCACTAAAAAGAACGTTTTTTTTACATAATTCTCTCTCTTGTAAATGTAAATGTTGTCATTAAATGAGTCTGCTTTTTAATTCCAACCATTTCTACTGGTCGGAGGCTGTCATAATTATTTTGTTTATACGTTAGGTTACGTTCTACCTCAGTTTAATGGTGCAACGCTAAAATATTTTGTAGTGCATAAAATGTGACTTAGTGCCCATTTACACTACAACTATGCTAAGTTGTAACTTAAGTATAGCTGGTGCAACCAGTCCCAGTGGCTTAATCAATGTCTTTTAATCTTATTCAATCGGTTTTGGGTGAGAATAGACCAAAATATAACTCCTTTTTCACTAAAAGACTTGACATCAGCAGTCTTCTTGTCAATGATGATATCAAAATTACTCTTCCTAGTGCCATCTAGCACTCTGCACATGAGTCAAGTACTAGGAAGTGAAATCGAGCTTGAGAATATGATCGAACCTAGAGACTGGAATGGCAAATTGTCCAATACAAATGAGCTACATTTTGGTCTGTTCTCACACAAAAATGATTCGATCGCTTCAGAAGACATGGATTCAACCACTGGAGTCTTATGGATTACTTTTATGCTGCCTTTATGTGCTTTTTGGAGCTTCAAAGTTGTGGTCACCATTCACATGCATGATATGGACCTACAGAGCTGAGATATTCTTCTAAAAATCTTTGTTTGTGTTCTACAGGGGAAAGAAAGTCATAGATCTGGGAAGGCATGAGGGTGAGTAAATGATAAAAGAATTTTCATTTTGGTGAACTATCCCTTTAAGGACAAATCATTAACAAATGGAAGATAACAGACTTCACTTCAACTTATTTTATTTATATCTTAAGAGTATTTTTTGTTCTGTTTTTAAGCGCATCTGTAGTTCATTATTATTGTTGTTATTATTATTATTATTCGTTTATTTTTTTTTTTTACATTTTTGATTTCTTATTTGAATTCACAGGGGATGGTGCACATTTAGCAAATAGTCAAAAAAAATGTATTAGTGTGTGTTATAACTGCAGTGGTCCTCAGTAAAGACTCACTTTATTACATTTTCTTTTTGTACAATAACATTGTTATATGTAAGCAATGGTTCAAACAGTCTGAGGACAAACCAGAATGTTTAATTGTAAGATACATTGCACATAGAGTGCATTATAAATTATATTTAAATGTTGAAATATAGGAAAATATATGAATTAAAATGATTGATTTACAATGTTTAACCAAAGTAAAAACATTATAATCAAGTGGAATCAGCTTTCTAAATGTCACTGATTACACTAGGATAGCTTTACTGGCTATAGAGTGGCCTCAAAGGTATTTGGACACTTAAGTCCCACTTAAAAATATTTGAATGTCACTGCATTATATATAACAAAATATAAAACCAATTGCCATTTATTGTAAATATAGCACAAACACACTTTTCAAGAAAATCATTTCACAATTTTAAATGATAAAACAATAGATATACTGTTAAAAATTAAGGTAAAAGTATCTGGACATGTTACGAGTGTTAAACATTAGAGGAGCGTGTCTATTGTTCATGTGATGAAATAAATCTATGGTAACTCTGCAAGGACACCTGTATGAACCTGTGGGGCACTGACATATACATCTACAAAAAAATCGTCTCAGGTTACTTGACTGTAACCCTTGTTCCCTGATAAAAGTGGAACGAGATGCTGCGCTGAGTTAGCGCTTTGGGAACAACTTTAGGTGTGACCAGCTGTGAATATGTGTGCAACACGTCAATGAACATTGACTGGAATTTATAGCCTCTGCTGGTGACATCATTGGATTCACCTGTAGCAGGGCTATAAATAGATGCGTCACAGGTGCATCGTCAGGTATTTGGTCTGAAGAGCAGTCCTGGGGCATCCCAGTGCAGCAATGAAGAGCAGCATCTCATTCCGCTTTTATCAGGGAACAAGGGTTACAGTCAGGTAACCCGAGACTTTCCCTTTCAAAAAGCTACACTTGTGATGCTGCACTGAGTTAGCGCTTTGGGAACGAGAATACCCACGCTGCCGCACTGTGGATGTCCGGACCCCTTACGGTTGTGTAGTGTGCTCACAAGAGCGCGAGAGGTCTCAGACATGAGCTGGTGATGTCGACTCAAGGACATAAGAGCCCGGAGTGGCATGAACATCCAAACTAAAAAATCTATTGAATGTGTGCGGAGAGGACTAGCCTGCCGCATCACAAACATGCTGCAGAGGGACACCTCTAGCCAAGGCTTTATAGGAGTCGAACCCTCTTGTTGAGTGAGCCCTGATACCTACTGGCAAAGTTTGACCGCACGCCTCGTAGGCCAGGGCAATATTATCCCTCACCCAATGCGACATAGTCTACTTGGTGGCGGCCGCCCCCATGTTGCGGCCCCCATGGTAAACGAATAGTCGCATTGACTTTCGCCACTGGTTAGTGCGGTGGACATAAGTCTAAAGGGCACAGACTGGACAAAGTCTGTGAAGTCTATCCTGCTCCGGTGTTGTAAACGGCAGGGAGCAGAAGGCTTTGAGAGTGACTTTGGATGTAAGGTCGAGAATAGAACCTTAGGCAGGTAGTCAGGGTGAGGGTGAAAAATTGCTTTAGCCATTCCTGGGGCAAAATCTAAGCAGGCTGGCAAGACAGACAGAGCCTGTAGATCCCCAATTCCTTTAATAAAGAGGTGACTGCCATAAGAAAAACCATCCTGAGAGTCAGAAGTTTATCAGACACTGACTTTAGAGGTCTGAAGGAGGCCTCAACCAGACCCTCAAGGACTATTGCTAAGTCCCATTAAGGGATCCTGGTCCTAGCAGGAGGCCTCAGTAGCATAGCTACACGAATGAAGCGAGCGAGTAGAGGATGTCCCCCCCAACGGCACCCTGTCAATCAAGGCATGGCAAGCTGAAATGCCGGCCACATAGACCCTGAGAGTGGCGGGGCATGTGGCTGCTGACAATTTTTCCTGCAGAAAGTCCAGAACTGAAGCAATCTGGCAGTTAACTGGATCTGCATTATGTGCACTGCACCATCTTTCAAAGACACCCCATTTATTGGTGTAACTTCTTCTGGTAGAGGGAGCCCTAGCACTTAACTAGGTGAAAATGCTAGTTCTATAACTTCAGGTGAAAACCCAGCATCCCTCAGTTGGTACCTTTCAGGGGCCAAACATGAAGGTTCCACAGATCGAGCCGGGGATTAAATATTGTCCCCTGCGCCTGAGACAGAAGGTCCCTCCTGTCCGGAATCGCCCAAGGCGAGCCGTCGAGGAGAGACATTATCTCCGAGAACCATACCCTGTTCGGCCAGCGCGGTGCTATCAATAAGAGGCAGGACCCTTAATGGCGAACTCTGACCAAGACTCCCGGGAGCAGAGAAACCAGGGGGAAAGCATACAGGTGCAATCTGGGCCATGTATGTGCCATCGCGTCCAGACCCAGGGGGGGCTGGGTGACTCAGAGAGAAGTAGAGGGGACATTGCGCTGTCTATTGGGAAGTGAAGAGGTCCACTTCTGCTCTTGTAAAATCTCAACCAGATTTGTTCCACTACCTCGGGGTGGAGTTTCCACTCCCACGCCGGTATTTTCTGTCTGGACAGTAAATCTGCTCCCATTAAGGCATCCAGGGATACAAGCTGCTCTGATTAACAGGAGCTTGCCCTGGGCCCAAAGGAGAATCTGTCATGCCAGTCTGTTCAGCTGGCATGAACATAGACCTCCTTGATGGTTTATGTAAGAGACTACCGCTGTGTTGTCCACCTGCACCAAGACATGGCAGCCTCTGGAGGAAGTATTTCAGGGCCAGAAATACGGCCATCAACTCGAGACAGTAAATGTGACAATCGAGCTGACGACCCTCCCATTCCCCTTGAGTTGGACGACCACTTAAGACCGCTACCCAGCCCGTCAGGGAGGCGTCTGTCGTTAGCAACCTGCAATGGCAAGACGCACCTAGAGTGGGACCCAAACTGAGGAACCGGGGTCTGAACCACATAGAAAGGGTACGTAGCACACGGCGCGTAAACCTTATTAGCATAGGGGATTGCCCCTTGGATGAAATCCCCTGGCTTTGAGCCACAACTGAAATGGTCTCATGTGCAAAAGGGTCCAACAGGATCACAGAGGATGCAGTTGCCATGAGACCTAGTAGTCGTTGATACTGACGAACAGTGCAGCTTGGCCTAGCTTGACTTTGCTCAGGGTGTTTTGAATGGACTCGATTAGAGCGGGAGACAATTATGCCCGCATTGTGATCGAATTCCATACGATCCCCAGATAGGTAGTTTTCTGAGTGGGAGAGAGGACGCTTTTCTTGGTGTTGAGCCTCAACCCCAGAGAAACCAGATGAGCTAGGATGATATCCCTGTGTTGTAATGCCAGTTCTTATGACTGTGCTAGTATAAGCCAGTCATCTATGTAATTCAGAATGCGGATGCCCCGGAGTTGCAAAGGAGCCAGTGCTGCATCCATGCATTCCGTGAATGTGCAGGGTGATAAGGCTAGACCGAATGGAAGAATCCATTATTGGAAAGCTACGCACCCGAAAGCGAACCTCAGGAACTTCCTGTGTTGTGGCAGACTTTCTATATGAAAGTACGCATCCATGAGATTGATCGTGACCAACCAATCGCGATGTTGGATTTGAGACCCAACCTTCTTGACGGTTAGCATCTTGAACTTGAATGCCCTTGGAGTGATTCAAGCCTCGAAGGTCAAAGATCGGATGCAACCCCCCACCCTTCTTGGGAACCAGGAAGTATTTGCTGTAAAAACATGACTCTTTCTCTGGAAGGGGAACATGTTCAATTCTGACCAAGAGATTTTGCAGTTCTTTCCACAGTAGACATGCCTGCTCCGATTTCACGGTAGTGGAAACCACGCCGTTGAAATGTGGAGGGCGGCGAGCGAATTGAATTCTGTAGCCATTTTGTACTGTTCTTAGGACCCACATAGAAATACCTGGCAGAAGTTTCCACGCTGCCAGGTTCTCTGAGATGGGTATTAATTTTGACACTTCCTGTTGAGGGGATGTCGAGTGTTCCGCATCCTGGACTAAGGCAGGAAGCAGCGGTACACCCAACATTTCGCTGGAAGCCTCTAACTCCCGAAACACCAGAGGGTGCACTGCCTAACAATTCTAACTCATAACAGAGGAAAGTAGAAAGTTTCTGACAGGCATGACAAGACAAGTTTTCTGAGCATGAAGCACACACACACAGAGTGATCTGAAGACAAAAGATCTGACGATGCACCTGTGACGTATCTATTTATAGCCCTGCTACAGGTGCATCCAATGATGTCACCGGCAGAGGCTATAAATTCCGGTCAATGTTCATTGACGTGTTGCACACATATGAACAGCTGGTCACACCTAAAGTTGTTCCCAAAGTGCTAACGCAGTATCAAGTGTAGCTTTTTGAAAGGGAACACCTTGATACCAGTTGGTTAGAAGTAACTGAAAAATAGCTGAGAAAAATTATGTTAGTTCTGTTTTCTAATGACATTCAGACATTTTTAAGTGTGACTGAAACACTTTTTGGGGCTAATGTTTAAATGAGTCTTCACTGAGATGTCATGTGTGGAATGAATTGAATTGATTGTAGTCACTTATACTGTAATGACATCCACTCTGCATTCATGGGGGCATTGCCACTGTATGTATGTATGTATGTTGAGAAACAATAAGCCATTCAGCTCTAACTTCGGATCAGAGGTGAGCTGTGTCAACTGCCACGAACACGTCTTCCACCTCCATGATGGACTGGACAAGGCAGAGTTCATCTCACCCTTCCTTTCATTAACTTAATGATCAGTCCATCCATCCAACCATCCGTCCATTCATTCATTCCCATACGTCTACACCAAACAATCAGTGAAATACTTCAGAAAATCTGTAGCAGGTAGAGAAATGAGTCAAAATAAAAGGTCATCTCTACAAAAATCTGCCCTCCAAAGACATATCAGCCAACCCTAAGTCCAATGTGATCTCATTAATATTTGTAGGTATTTGTATGTAAAGTATGTACCTAAAGTATCACATATGTATTTTAGTAGGTTTGCATAGACACTGAAATGTACAATATCAATGTATTGACAGCACTAAAACAAACCTTTTTACATGTGAACAACTTACAAAATGTTTACAAACCCTTTGGGGTTCAAAGGATTGGAAATTTCAAAAACTTGTGACCATTTCTAGCTATAAGCCACCAGGGGTTTGACTTTGTAAAATTAAGTAGTATGTTGCTTAGGATGTTGCTTAGTAGGACATCCTAAACCCTAAGTGACATTTTCAAGTAGGATGTCGCTTAGTGCCCCCATTTGCTCAGAAACGGCCCTGACACAGCACACATTGGGAAATGAGTAACATCTAAATGTTTATACATTTATTAGTCTCATCTGGATGTCATTTATACTTAAATATGCCATTAAAAATGTCTTTCTCTGACAAAGTTTGTCCATGTTTCACTGATAAATAAAGCTTATGTATGAGTGTTGCCTGTATCCTAAAAAGTTACTGTGAATTTATGCTCCGATCAGTTTTAAGAGGATTCAGAAAGATTTGAATGTCTTTAAGGCAGTACATATTTAAAAGCACTTGCATATTAGATGCTGTGAATATGTTTACATTACAAGTTTCAGTGTCTATCCAAACATAAGAACAACATGTGTAAACATCAAATACAAATATTAAATAAAAACTACTGAGATAACCTTATGATGTCAGCAAACTCAAATGCAAACTGACTCTTTTTTTATGTTTACAGAGTCTAGGGCTGTCACAGAGACACACGTGAGACACACGTTTCAGTAATATCTATCAAGTAATAGGGACATTTTATGCGTGGTAACAAATGGAAATACTAAGGGGTGAATTCACTTAATAGTTGCGCCATGCTGTAATACTAATAGTCATCTCAAATAAAAAAAATTAAAAGGGTTGACTCAAGCATGATTTTTTACTATACTAACTAGTTTTAATTAAGTTACCATTACTCTCTAAACCCTAAAGTTGTCAATAATAAAAACAGTCAAAAACAGTACTTGCACTTTCACATTTTGGAATTGTAACTCAAATATACATGTGTGCACACTCACTGGCCACTTTATTGCGTACACCTACATATTCATTCGATTATCTAATCAGCCAATCGTGTGGATGCAGTGTAATGTATAAAATCATTCAGATATGGGTCAGGAGCTTCAGTAAATAATAATAATAATAATAATAATAATAATAATAATAATAATACGTTTATATTATATAGCGCCTTTAATGAACCCAAGGTCGCTTTACATGAGAGCAATTACATGAAAAACAGCAAATGGATAGATTTCCTTCCTAACTAACTAGCAGCAAAGAGATAACACTGTGTGAAGGTATGAAGACTTAATGTTCACATCAACCATCAGAATGGGGATTTTATCTCAGTGATTTAGACCATGGCATGATTGTTGGTGCCAGATGGGCTGGTTTGCAAATTTCTGTAACTGCTGATCTCCTGGGATTTTCACACACAACATTCTCTAGAGTGTATGGTTGTGCCCGAAGCCAAATACCTTATTCGGAAATTCACGAATAATGGCTTCAAAACAAATAACAGATTCATCCAAATAATATACAAATATTTGTATGACTGATTATTCAAGAGGCACGAGGATAAAGTAACATTTTAAATAAACATATACTAAATTACAAAGAATTTATGAAACTGTGCAGACAATATTTCTAAAGTGTAAACCTTATGAATGAAAATGAGCACATTGTGATTTCAGATCAGATGGACGCAGTCTCAACTCCATTTGCGGTCTCTGTTAATTGTTCACATCTGGAGCTTGTCAAGTGTAACACTAACTAAGATACGGCATCATATACACATTCCACTTTTTATAATGTCTATGTTAATGTATCACACGATTCACAAGTGATTCCCATGTAATCATGTATAGCCTAAACCTGAGCATGTTAAATTCCTGACCTAAAGTGATGATTTCATGTCTGAGCCCATCTCTCCATCTTTTAAAGTTGACCACATTTATATCAACCTCAGGGGTTTTAAGACTTTATTAAAGTGAAACATGCTCTATCTTTTTTTTCTTATTGTTTATACTGTGCTACCTCTGGTAAGGCTCTATATAAATATAACATTATTATTATTATTATTTAACTAAATAATGGTAAATCTTATCGTAAAAAATCCTGATAGACTTATGGGATTTTCACCTGTTTGTAGGCTATATTGATTTTATTTTAATTTATTTTAATGTTTGAATTTGTATTTATAATTCACTGCAAAATGTGTGATTGATATTTTACATTTTTCTCGACACCTCCAGCCTTCAGAATAATGTTGTTATACATGCACAGACAAACGAAAATACTGTTTAATGCAGATAATAATATCAGAAATACCAGGAGAACCAGATAACAACATATTCTACAGTTAATGTTTCCAACAAATTCAGCTTTATCTGGTAAAAAAGCTAAATAATAAAATAATATTTTTTTAAATAATATTTGCATCATAATAATAGTCATTATTATGAAAAGGCATATATAAGGCATATTTTATTAATATAAATTATAAATGTAAGAGTAACATTTAAAAATGGGCATTTCATTTAGTTTTGATGCACTTCCTGTTTAAGCCACACCCACATACGGTTCTATCTGAATACAGAGAAATATACAGATCATTTTGCCATATGAACAGATACAGATACAAAATACAGATAATGGCTCCGCTGCACAACCCTACTAGAGTGTGTAGAAAATTGTGCCAAAAACAGAAAAAATCCACCGAGCGGCAGTTCTGTGTGCGAAAATGGATTGTTAATGACAGAGGTCAGAGCAGAATAGCCAGACTGGTCCAAAAAAAGCATTTCTGAACACACAAGATGTTAAACATTGAGGCGGATGGGCTACAGCAATAGAATACCACTCCGGGTACCACCAATGTCAGTTTAGAACAGGAAACTGAGGCTGCAGTGGGCACAGGCTCACCAAAACTGGACAGTAAATGATTGGAAAAACATTGCCTAGTCTGACATATCTGAATTTCTGCTGAGGCACACAAATGGTAGGCTGACTGCAGCCTGTTTTCTGTTCTTGGCTGACAGAAGTGGAACCCAACATGGACATGTTGTTCTTTCTGAGATGCTATGCTGCCCACTACAATTGTACAGAGTGGTTATCTGAGTTACCATAGCCTTTATTTCAGCTCGAACCAGTCTGGCCATTCTCCTCTGACCTTTGTCATTAACAAGGCATTTTTGCACACAGAACTGTCTCTCGCTGGAAGTTTTCTGGTTTTGGCACCATTCTGAGTAAACTCTAGAGACTTTTGTGTGTGAAAATCTCAGGAGATCAGCAGTTACAGAAATACTCAAACCAGCCCATCTGACACCAACAATCATGCCACAGCCTAAATCACTGAGATCAAATTTTTCCCCATTCTGATAGTTGATGTGAACATGACATGAAGCTCCTGGCTTGTATCTGCATGATTTTATGCATTACACTGCTGCCACATGATTGGCTGATTAGAAAATCATATGAATAAGTAGATATACAGGTGTTCCTAATAAAGTGCCCATTAAGCGTATGTTCTTTAAAGTTTGGCTTTAAGTACAACTTACTCAAAATTATCAAGTACAAAATTGAGGCTGTGTGGAATCCCCATAATCGCTTGCGCTTGAATAAATTATCTATGTTTGGTCAGGACAAATGAGCATATGGAGAAATGTAATAATTGTTATTTAATAAATCTATATAGTTTTAATTCTTATGACTATTGTTGTTTTGTTTTAGTTGTTGATAGTTGTGATTTGTGTGAAGTCACCATTAGGGTGATTAGTGTTACTGCTTAAATTTAAAGCCTGTTAAATTTAAGTAAATCGTTTTAATTATACTTTACAAAACGTCTCGGTTACTGATGTAACCTCCGTTCCCTGATGGAAGGAACGAGACGTTGTGTTGATGAGTTGACACTAGGGGTCGCTTCTTGGGAGCCCAGACATCTCTGATCTTGAGAAAAGGCCAATGAAAATTGCAGTGTGAAATTTGCATGCCACTATCTGGGACATATGGATATAAAAGGAATGACGCTGCAAGTGCACATCAGGTATTGCACTGAGGAGCCGAGCCAAAGAACCGGCTGTTTCAGCAGTTGGTTCAGTGTTGTGGCAGAAGGGACACAACGTTTTGTTCCTTCCATCAGGGAATAGAGGTTACATCAGTAACCGAGATGTTCCCTATCTGTCACTCACTCTACGTTGTGTCGATGAGTTGACACAAGGGGTCCCAATGGAAAATGCCACAAGAGCTGAACCGAGTTACGCAGACTGGCGGTGCGAGACGGGCAGACCTTTGTGTGCCTCGTAGCCAGCGCAGCAAGCCATCGCATAACTACCCCCAACACACTGGCAGGCATGAAGTGGTCACCTGCACCTTGGGGAACTGCTCACAAGTGTAAGGACTGGCTAGCCCAGCCGTGGCCTTCTCTTTATTGTTCTCCCTCAAAAAGGAACGAAATTATTCGGCTGGGGGACAAATATCTGGTCCAAGCTGGGGGGTGTCCCTCCAAAGAGGAGGACACTGTGGAGATTTTTAGGTGGAATACAACACACGGTCTTACTGGGTAGGAGCAGAAGCACATCGTGCGGAGCGGTGTCATGGTAGATCCTACCCGAGGGGGGGAGGAGTTACTACAAACACAGCGACCAAGGACAGAGGTCCCTCTGCCCAAGGAAGACCGGGTTAACCGGCGGGGAAACCATTTTGTGGAATATACGTCACAGGGGGTTGCGTAGGGAGACAACCAGCACATGTGGAGCACTTACCTCAGTACGGGGGCCTAGGTGATGCCTCGGCCACTAGGCTAGGGAGGAAGAATGTCCAGGGTTCACACTTCTTGTAAACCCAACTGGGAAAGAGTGCACGTCTTCGCCTCAAGGAAGGGAAAAGGCGCTATGCGCAAGCGATACATCCGGCTAGCTGACCCGAACTTACCTGTTTGTGTCACCTTGGCCAGATGTGTGCCAAGGCAGCTGTGCCGAGGGGAGCCTCGGTCAGAGAGTACCACAGTGGGCAATGGGAGGATTCTGGGGAAGCAAACAGGTCTACCACTCTCCCCTGGGCATAACCTGCCTCGACAGTGCGTCTGCTGTGCTGTTGAGGTGGCCCGGGATATGAGTGGCTCACAGCAGCTTGAGCTGGTGCTGACTCCAAAGGAGGAGACGGCAGCTGAGTTGCGACATACGGCGAGAGCGTTGGCCGCCTTGGCAGTTGATTAACGCCACTGTCTCTGTGTTATCTGTCCGTAGCAACACATGCTTGCCCTGGATAAATGGCAATAGCCTTCTCAGGGCAAGTAGTACTGCCAGCAACTGGAAGCTGTTGATGTGTCAACGCAGTCGCGGGCCAGTCCAAGGGCCGGCGACTGAGTGCCCATGTGGACGCCCACTTCCCTTAGTGGGGCAAGGACTATCTCTGCGACTTTCGTGAAGTGGAGGACTTTGTACTGATATGCCTGACCCTCGAAAGCAAACCGGAGAAAGGGTCTGTGTCAAGAAAGAATCGAGACATGGTACGTGTCCTTCAGGTCTACCGCCTCAAACCAATCCTGATGCCGGAAGCTTGCTAGAATGCGTTTCTGTTTGAGCATCTTGAACAGGAGTCTGTGCAGAGTCCGGTTCAGAACTCACAGGTCGAGGATTGTCTGCAACCCGCCGCCTTTTTTGGGTGTGATAAAGTAGGGCCTGTAAAACCCCTTCTTCAACTTGGCTGGAGGGACAGGCTCTATCACGTCCTTCCATAGAAGGGAGGTGATCTCCAAATGCACGGCAGCATCGTTCTCACCTCTCACTGTGGTGAGCGGACACTGTTGAACCTGGGCAGGCGCCTGGCGAACTGAATCGCATAGCCGAGTCGGACGGTCCAGATCAACCAGCGCGACAGGTTGGGGAGAACGAGCCACACCCCCAAGCTCCATGCGAGGCGGGGCTTCGCAACGGTGCGGAGCCCGGGATGCTGAGTCTAGAGACATTGAATCACTTACCTGGCTCCTTGTGACCGCTCCTGGAACAGCCTGGGATGGGGGAGGAAGATTTTCGTCCTCGTGACCCATGGAGACCATCAGCTCGGGGGCAGGCGCGTGCCACGACTGGACGCATGGAAGCAGGAGGTCTTGTTCCATTGCGCCGTACCTGCCAAAGAGAACCGGTGGTTGGCAGTCGTGATAAAGCTGGGGAGACACAGAGGGAAATAGAGCACAGGGGCTAAGGAAACGGCTCTTTTTTGAAAATGTGGGTACCGCAGCACATTCGCTGTGCGACGAAACAAAATTTTTAAAGAAATAAGGATTCTCCACCCGATCCTCCGGCGGGTGAGGGATGCTTACCAGCTCCCATAGTGCAGTTTCCCGGGGCTGCCCATCTCAGGGGCGCTTTGAAGCCTTCTTGGGGTTCTTGGCAGCCGGCTGTGAGGTGGGTGGCATCATAGTCCTGTAGGTAGCTCCGTGCCGGGGCTGGCCCCGAGGGGCGGGCTGTGGTGGGGCTGGTGTCGCTGTTGGCTCTGTAGGGGGACGCCCTGGGCGACGACCAGACGGAGTGCGGGGTCTGTGGCTCCGTCTGGGCAGGATATGCTGTATGGCCTCTGTCTGCTTCCTCAGTGTTGAGAACTGCCAGGCGAAGTCTCCAATGGTGTCGCCAAACAGCCCAACCTGGGAGATGGGGGCATCAAGGAAACGCACCTTGTCAGCCTCTCGCAACTTGACCAGGTTCAGCCAGAGGTGGCGTTCTTGGACCACCAGGGTGGACATCGCCTGCCCGAGAGCCCGCGCCGTGACCTTCGTTGCCCGGAGGGCGAAGTTGGTCGCCGAGCGCAGCGCCTGGATTAGACCCGGGTCAGGACTACCCTTGTGTAGTTCTCCGAGTGCCTTGGCTTGGTGCACCTGCAGGAGTGCCATGGCATGCAAGGCGGAGGCGGCGTGTCCAGCAGCGCTGTAGGCCTTAGCCGTCAGGGATGATCTCGGCCTACAGGCCCTGGATGGGAGCCTCGGACGGTTCCGCCAGGTGCAACGCAACCACTTGATCCACCTGGAGAATCACTGAGTAGCCCCTTGCCACCCTGTCATCGAGGGTAGTGAGAGCGGAGGAGCTCACGGATCGCATGCGGGCAGTGAAAGGTGCCTGCCACGAGTGCGTGAGCTCATCATGCACCTCCGGGAAGAAAGGAATGGGGACGGAGCATGGCCTTGAGCAGCGCTCTGCCCCAGGAACCAATCGTCGAGCAGCCAGGGTGGAGGATTCCACTCCAGCCCAACACTCGCGGCTGCCCGGGTAAGCATGGTCGTCAGCTCCGCATCGGCCTGTGACTGAGCCGCTGCACCCGAGGGTGGGAGTCCAGCTGACAAACAGCATCAGACATGACAAACCCGCTCTCTGATGCCGCGATCGACAGGTATATATATATATATATATATATATATATATATATATATATATATAACTAAGTTATTCACTCCGTGATTTTCTGCTGCTGAAGTGCCCAGGGGTATTGCTCAGCACAAAAGTGGTGTATGAGGGGGAGGACCGCTGGAAAGCACCGTAGATCCAACAGCCTAGATGAATGGAGACGGCAGGAGGAATTCAGCTCTGTGAACTTGACTGCTCGGCTCCGAAGAAGATATCTGATGTGCACTTGCAGTGTCACACCTTTTATACCCGTATGTCCGGGGAAGTGGCATGCAAATTCCACATGCCAATTTTCATTGGCCTTTTCTCAAGAGCAACTCATCGACACAACGTAGAGTGAGTGACAGATAGGGAAGTGCAGATTTATGTGCAATATTAAGTACTATGGAAAATCCAATCTAACCTAGAGTCCAGTCATAATTTCCCTTATACTTTATAAGACATGCTACAACTAAACATTTCCAAAAATTTACGCCTGAGGAAAGCAGTCAAATTTGTACTGATTATGAAGCAGTAATTCATCAAATATTGATGAAATAATCGAGACGAGTGCTGTTACCTGGCATATATTCAGATGCACAGTGTAGTCAAGCACACTTTCGGCATGTTAAAGAGATGATCCAGTTGTTTCTGGAGCACATTAATACTGTACAGTCCTGGCAGAGTATGTCAGATCGCAGTGGACTGATGCATCCTCTGCTATTTAGGGCTCAGAACCAGCCCCCAAAATCGGAATTTCAGTGTGCAAATTGTATTCAGCACAGATATTCAGGGCATGTTTGTGCCATTTCCTGATCTGTATAGTTATTTTATCAAATCAGGTGCTAAATCTGTGTAGCTTATGTATGCATTCAACCGCCACTTTTATCATCTGCAATTTATTGTTAGTAAAAAAGGTGAAACGTAAATCTAAATGTAGTTATAAATATTATAAAACAAGTATCAAGTATTAGAAAATAAGTATTAAACCTGTATCTGCCTGTTTCTTTTAACAGGACCCATTGTACAATAAAACATTTGGAGACCTGCATCTAACTAATTCTCTTGATCTTGAAAACCTTTTGCATTTATAATTATTATTATCTGCTTTTAAAATTACAGTGATACTTGTCAACATTAGGTAAATATTTTGGTGAAAATTTCTTCATGTAGCCTGTGTCTCATATCATTGAAACCCCCATTCATGTCACCTCACAGTTACTGAGCATATCACCTTCCACACTGTGAGAGCCCCTGCACATGCTAAGGACGACCCAGCCAAAACATTCAGGATCAAGCAACGCTCGCTCTGGAATCTTTAATGAATGAACTGATGGTGAATTTTCCAGTTATGAAGGCACTGGAACTGAAATCGGATATTGATGGAATACCAGTGGATGATTGTGTATTTGAATTATTATGCTTTAGGCTGTTGTTTTTAGATTGTGCAAATGTAGTTATTCATCACTCATACACTTATATTTTAAAAGAGGAATACTTTTTCATTGCAACATATTTATAGAACATATTTTTTCATTGCTACATATTTATATAAATGAAACAGAAAATGTTAATTAGTCAAGTTCATCACTGTCAAAATATCACTTAGTTTTTTTCTAGTAATTTATGTTTTTATATTTAACTTATTTTTAGTTATATATGAGTTTGTCACAGGGTTTTGATCATTTATTCATGCATTTAGTTAATTAAGTCATTGTTTTGTAGCATAAAATACATTAATGCTTGTTTTTTACCAACACATTCCATGGCCTTTTTTTTTTTTTATTTATTTTTTACAATTTTAATAATTGCTAAGTTTTAAAAATATCATATTTTTGTGTTTTTAAATCTTATGAAGGAGAAAGAAAAAAATCCCAAACACTACCATAGCTTGCAAAAACAGTCAGTATTTTATTGCAATTGTTTCGGTCAAGTGATCTTCGTCAGCCAATTAAAAAGGATAGTTTATGCTAGCGAGCTATGGTAGTGTGTGGAATTTCTTTTCATAATAGTTGATGTCTTACATACCTAACAGAAATCTTATAGGTGTGCGATGTCTATTCAAAAGTGTTTTAAAATCTAAAATAATTGTAATTATGTAATTGTGTACTAAAGTATATATTTGTATGATAATGCTTTTTATGAATGGTTTTCTTACTATCTAATTTGGCAAATTAGACCACCTGCACATGACACAACTAAAATCAATAGATGATATATGATGATATTTTTACTGTAATGTATATATCTAAGTATTATTTTATTTTCAATTGGAGGCAATGGAATTTGACTTATATTTGGCTAGGTCTACGAGAGATACTGGTGAGAAAACCATTTAAAATAAGTGTTTTAATAATGTGCAACCCTAAACCTCTTGTGGCCAAAAATTCAATCGACCAACAATTTTCTATTCATAACTAAATATATTAGCCTATATGTCATTTTGAATACATGTGACCTATTAAATGTATTTATGTGCATTTTTAACAGTCTGACACCATTGATTACAGCTTAATTCAGTTTTTTCGTTTGGCTTTAAAAAAAATAATAAGAAAATACTTTTTTTAAACCCAAACCACTAGTGTCAGACTGAATACAATTCAATTCACTGTTTAAAATGTTTTAATTTGAGTGAATATGAAATCTTGGGAAGCACGGTGCAGTGACTGCGCCTAAACACAGCCTGATCAATTCTGCCTCTAATAATGACTCTTAACTGTTCTTTACAGGGATCCAGTTTCGTCTCCCTACTGCCTGTAGTGTGGATCGAACAGAAACCCACACCCCAGGTAAAGCCACACCACAGTGTGCACACCAGTGCCGATTATATGGTATCAGCGTGGCTGACCCTCTTACCTGAATATGACACAGCTAATATTCAGTCTTTTTATCAGAATATCAACTCTTAAATCACTGGGCTGCTGTTGGATTGTCTCTCTTCATGCACCACAAGTACTGAATAGATTTTTTTAGAGGAACCCAACCATCTGTTGTTGATAAAACAGTCACGCTCCAAGTTTTATAACCCACTCAAGCTGCTATTAAAATTCAGAAAACACAACTTAACACATGCAGTTCACAATCTTATGTGCTTTAACACAAGTTTAGGCAAAAACACCTTTAACATTAACACTGCTATAGCCTAAGATATGTTAATTAGTTAATTAGTGTGTAATTAGTTCAGCAATGTCATAGCGGGAGATCACATAGCATGGTAAAATCTTTAATGTCTCAGGATATACCCAGAGGCTTCCTTAAATCAACCGAAGACTCTTTTCCCAATGTGAATGTTTGTAATACAGAGCACAAGTATACCAGTAAATGAGTGTTCATTTTACTTGACTCGGCTATAGTAAAGATGACTATCCATTAGAAATATATTTGTAGAAGCTGTGGAACAGTGGGTAGATTATGCACTCACGGCACATAAGGAGGCATTACGCTTATGGGGATACAAATTTATATCCACCCCAGCTTGTGTTATATCCCAGAATAATTTCCCCGCTCTCTCTCTCCTCTCCACTTTCTTCTCTGTCCTGTTTGATATACTGCAAGTCAATAAATAAAAAAAATCCAGCTGAAACCAATACTTTGTTTAATTTTCCAAATATATTTAATAAGTAGCTACTGAGAGAGTTTTTTGTGATATTTGTTCTTTGAGGAGCAGATTTATCTTTGCTTTAATGGTTATCAAACCATTATATTGATTCAACTCTTAGAAAGAACCCTTTATGTTCTCCATTACTGTTTCATGGTTTTGATAATACCCACAATCTTTATTGGAATGTTTTGCACAGTGTGGCATTTAAAAGCCCCAAGGTAAATGTTGTCAAGAAACCAAGTCATTCACCAGCTCTTCTTTGGCATGCTGGGCTTTCTAGGAGAAAGCTGGAAGAAAGGATGACCAAAAATCTTAATAAAAATCTGTCCACACTCACACAGTATATTTTGTAGCTCTGTTAAATGTTAAATATTTTTAACTAGGTGCATAGGAATGATCTGAAAACTGGGGGGTAGCCTACATATCTCATCAGCCTCTTTTTGCATTATGAAAGCTTTAAAAAAAAATTTTTTTTCAATGTTTTATGTTTTTACGAATATATGATATAATTTGAAAGAAAGCATATCAACTACCCTTTTAAGAAACATCAGCAATTTTATGATATAACTTTAATAATTAGAACTATAATTTAGAAATCATGTATTAATAAAACAAATTCGTATTAAACAAAATAATTATCACTTGATTTAATGGCTGTCAAACTTTTCAAATATTGCACCAGTCAGCCTGAACCAAATTCCTTAATGTCCGTGTCAAAAATGATCTTACCTTAACAATTTCAGAAGCTTGTCTCACCTCTCCGTCTACACTGTTGACTTTGTCACTGATCTTTAAAAAAAATAAAAATGCTAAAATAGATATGTCACTAGTATTACCATTACCATTAATCCAAATTCAATATAATGGCCAAAAAAACATGCAAAAATTAAAAATATATATTTGTTTAGATGTATACTATGACATTAGCTTATTGTTGTCACACACATGGATCTATGAAAGAACTCCCAAATTTCTGTCCCCTTCCCCCTTTTTGGTTGGTGGTTGTACATGGGACTTGTTCATTCAGTGTTTAAGTTAAACAAGACTAAAAATAAGAGGTCTGAGATTAAAAACTCACTAAATGTGACATCTGATCAACAACATTAACTTACAATAGTCATATATGACTTCTCTGTTTGCTCACGTCTTCTCTCAGGTAGACAGCATATTGTTAACAGCTCAGTGTCTGTTGCTACTGGCAGGCTAATTTGGCTCATTAATATTAATGACGTTGTCTGCGTTCACTCAAACTGATTTGCTGAATCAAAACATGGACTGTGAAAATGTTAGCACTAGCCAATAGGATTGCCTCTTTTGAGTTAGTTTCGCCTACTGCCAAAGCAACCAGCTGACAGAGGCTGCCCCACAAATCAGAGGCACCATTTAAAGGAATATAGAACCTATGTTTTTTATACATATAAATGTTTTTTATAAATGTTAAAGAGCGAAGTTGCAAAAATATATGCCTTTTTTTTATTTGCACATTTTGTTACAATATTCCAAACGGACTCCCGAACCCAACTTTTTTAATGCCTGGATAATATAACATATAAATACACATGGAATAATGTACATTAAGAAAAAACAAATATAGAAAATATGATGCATAACATTAAAAATTATATATAAAAAAACACAGGCAGCAGTCTTTATATTATTATCGACGTTCTGTCGATGTAGTTACACTAGGGGTCGCTCTTGGGAGCCCCAAAATGAAAATTGGCAAGTGGAATTTGCATGCCACATTTGTATAAAAGGAGAGGGAATGCCCAATCTCATTCAGATTTTTTCTTCAGAGCCGAGCAGTTGTATATCAGCGAGCTGAATACTACTGCTGTTCCATTCACCTCGAAGAAGCATATGCTGTTGGATATATGGCACATTCCAGCGTCTTTCTCTCCTTCTGTACGTCTAGTGCAGATTACGCCCCTGGGCATTTCGACAGCGCAACTAAAAGAGTATATTTCTGCTAAAAGAGTATATTGCCTCACATGTCTGGGCAGCGATCACACTGAGGCAGCGTTTGTGGATGGTTCATTTTCTCATTGCGAGAAAATGATCATGGCAACTTTGCGGTCATAGCTTTCCTTCTTGCAGGGAAAAGCCATTCTACCTATGGGTACGAGGCCAGCCTGGCTGGCGCTGGAGGTGATTTGGGGAGTTCAATGGGCACGGGAAAATCTCACCGGGAAAATCTCTGTGGACCTCCCGTTCCCATGCATGCTCATTTGCCCCCACTGAGACCAGCTAGCCTCATGGCCAGTTTAACATCTCTTTTGGAGCACGCGAGCGGGATGAGTTCTCGATCGCTGCATTGGAGAGCGCACTGGCGATGTCAGGCACCGAGAACTTGACTGGGCTGCCACCTTCATGTCTGCTTGCCCAGTCTGAGGCTGACGCAGAGCTGGCCACTATGCTTGCCCGGGCCGCTGCGAGTATCGTGTTGGACTGGAACCCTCCGTACACCCCTGAACCCTTGTGGCTAGATGATTGGTTCCTGGGTTGAGGGCACCACTCACGCACCACAGAAATGCCACCACCTGGTGGGATCGTCCTCGGGATTTCCTCCTGCAAGTACACAAGGCCAAGGCACTGAAAGAGCTGCACTTGGGTAGTCCTGATCCCGATGTGCTGCAGGAGCTGCACTTGGTGACCGACGTCGCCCTACGGGTGATGAAGGTCAAAGCGTGAGCACTTGGGCAGGCGATGTCCACTTTGGTGTTCCAGGAGTGCCACCTGTGGCTGAATTCAGTCGTGATTAGGTATGCCAACAAAGTTCGCTTTCTCAACGCGCCATCTCCTAGATTGGCCTATTTGGTGACACCGTTGAGGACTTTGCCAGCAGTTCTTGGGAGTGAAGAAGCAGACCGAGGCTATACAGCACAATGGCAAGGTAAGTGCTTTGAGGTCCCCCTCAGCGCAGCCACCTCGGTTCGAAGCAATGCTCCTCGATTTCCCTCAGCCACGAGGCCCTACACTTAGGCACGTGCTCCAGCCAAGATGAGGCAGCTCTTCCCCGTTAAGGTAAGTGGGCTTCTGCATACTCAACTACCTTTATGACTGGCTGATTCTAGCACAGTCTCGAGAGTTGCTGTGCGCACACAGGGACCTGGTGCTCACACACCTCAGCTGTCTAGGGTCAAGGTCAACTGGGAAAAGAGCGAGCTCTCTCCGGTTCAGAGGATCTCTTTTCTTGGCATGGAGTTAGACTCTGTGTTGATAATTGCGTGTCTCACAACCGAGTGCTTGTAGTCAGTGCTGAACTGCCTGAACTCATTCGGGTGGAGGACAGCGGTACCACTAAAATACTTTCAGAGGCTCCTGGGGCATATGGCATCCTCGGTGGTGGTCATGCCACTCGGGTTGATGCATATGAGACCGCTTCAGCACTGACTTCAGTCTTGAGTCCCGAGATGGGCATGGCACCACGACACACATAGTGTGGCTGTTACGCCCCTCTGCCACCACTTTTTAGCCCTTGGACAGACATTGCATTTCTACGTGTAGGAGTTCCCCTTCAGCAAGTGTCCAGATGCATCGTAGTCACTACAGATGCCTCCAAGTTGGGCTGGGGTGCCGTGTGCAACCTGGACAGGTCCACGGCTGTGTTGGAACATCAACTGCCTAGAGTTGCTGGTGGTACTGCTCGCCCTGCGGAGGCTATTGCCATTGATCCGGGACAAGCACGTGTTGGTCCGGTCTGACAACACAACGATAGTAGCGTATATAAATCGCCAAGGTGGCATACAATCTCCTTGCATATCGCAACTCGCCCGTCATCTCCTCCTCTGGAGTAAGCAATGGCTGAGGTCGCTCTGGGCCACTCACATTCCGGGCAGCCTCAACGCCAGAGCGGACACGCAGCTGAACACACTCAGCCTTATTGTTGCTGTGTCCGATGCGTGCTTTGCGCATCTACTTGGATCACATAGCTTTATATGCTCTGAGCAGCTCTTTGTCTGATTTGATGGACAGCGGAAAGGGAATGCTGTCTCCAAACAGACTACAAACTCCTCTACAAGGAGTGTGGCATCCTCGTGAGCACTGGCCAATGGCACCTCTCTAGCAGACATTTGCAGAGCAGCTGGTTGGGCAACACCCAATACTTTAACAAAATTTTACAATCTCCGGGTTGAGCTGGTTTCATCCTGTGTTCTTTCAGGTATGAAAAGGTAGAGTTTGGTAATATGGAACAGCTGGCCAGGTGTATCGCTAAACATGAGCGGGTGAAAACATGAGCTTTTACCCCCAGTCAAGTTCACAAAGTTGTGGACCCTGGATGTCCTTCATTCCCAGCCCAGTGACTTGCGAATTAGGTGGAGGAGTTCGCAGCCAGACCCACTGTGGGTAATTATATGCCCTGTACTGGGATAGGTGACAGTGTGTCGTATTGCCACATGTTGACCTCCACTTTTTGGCAGGATGTGGTCTCCGTGGGGTCTTTTCTCATTGACAGAATAGGAAAGGAAAAGAACACCTTCCCCAATGCATATAATAGCGTTAGATGGCCCCAGCCAAATCAAATTCTCTATGGTGAGAAAAGTGGCTTCAGTGGCTTTCAGTGGCTGGCACAGCATGCTCCCATGCTAATTACGTCACTTCCCCCCCTCAGGGATGTGGAGAACTACATGACGTCTTTTGGGGTGTTGGGGGAGGTTACGTGCAGTCTGATGCACCTGCTACTATGCAAGCATCAGCTTGCTTGCACCTGCATTGGCAGTTCACATAACACAGTTCAGCATTTTTCTATAGGGACCCCTAGTGTCACTACATCGTCACAAAATCGAGTGAGTGACAGAAGGGGAACATCTCATTTACTGTCATAACCTCTGTTCCCTCCATTCCATCAGGGAATGAAGGTTACGACAGAATTCAGAACTTATTATGCGTGGTGAGAAAATGAGCACCGTTACAGGAATACTTTGTGTTATTTTATCATTTTAATGCAATTAACCATGGTGTTACTAAAGTTATATGGTGTTAATATAGTAATCATGTTTAATTTAGTGGATACTATGATTTTTATGGGGGAAAGCTTTCTTTTTCATAGGCCCTAAGCTATGGAATGCTCTTCCTTTTACTATTAGAAACACCCCAAACTTGGACTGTTTTAAGAAGTTACTTAATACTCATTTATTTAAGGTAGTCTTTTCATATTTATTAATATTAGTTTTATGTGTTTATCTGCTGTATATTAGTAATTTTGTGTTTAGTCTTTTTAAATTTGTTGGTATGGTGATTGCTGTTGTGTTATGTGTTTATTCAATCTTGCAGCACTTTGATTGTAAGAAAAGCACATTATAAATAAAAGGTATGGTGAAACTACGGGTACTGTAGTAAAACCATGTTACATTTTTGTAAGTCAAGTCATTTTTATTTGTATAGCGCTTTTCACAACACACATCGTTTCAAAGCAGCTTTACAGGAAATCATGCAACAAAAACAAAAAATTAAACTGTAACATCTATAATGTCTTACAATGATCACTGTGTAATTTTATTAAATATGATTGTAAAATGTGTATAGATATGCAATAAATAAATAAATAATAATTGTATTTAGAACCCCCATGAACAAGCTGAAGGTGACTGTGGCAAGGAACACAAAACTCACGGGGGCCAGTTTCCCTCTAAACAGCTTGACTATAGTGCCAATATTAGCTATTTGTGTGCAGTTAAAATCATGTTTTTAAATTTGTAAATTAAGTAAGAGAAAAGGTCCAGTGTTTTAAAAAGAAAAAGAAAAGTTTTTTTATGAACTTTAAGATTAATGACTAATGTCTTTGAAGTCCATCCTGGATTAACTGCAGAAGTTTACATAGATGATTTGTCCTTTGTTAGTTGGCTGATGAATGCTTTTGTTGGCAATTAAATTATAGTCTATGTATTCCATTTCAAGAGTGTAGTCCATCAATAGACAAAGGTGATGCAGGCAGAGATTAATGAGGTGCATTGCAATTCAACCTGTAAGTAATTTCAGTGAGGTTCGGTGGGGTCCATCATAAATCCAATGTTCAGGCAGTGGCTTATGTAGTATCTGGTGTCTTACAGTTGTAGTCGGCATCAGTTCATCCTCTGAAGTCAGAAAACTGAAGTGATGTCTGGCTAGCACTGGCTGTAGTTTGTCATCATCTCTCAGTGACACATAGCAGTGGAGTCCGACACCAAGCAGGAACAGAGGTTGATCTGGCAGGCTCTGGTAACCTCGGCATATGAATCTCGACATGGAAACAAATACAATAATATTATCGTAGATGCCATTCTATTTTATGCAGAGTTATAGATCATGATGGATTTTTCTAGTTCCAGCAGACCTAACTAAAGTAGCCTAATTGTGAGTTGAAGGATAAATTAGGTGTATTCCTGGCTAAATAGATGAGTCTTTAGTCTAGAATTAAACTGAGTGATTGTGTCTGCATACTGAACATTGTTAGGGAGAAAAGAATCTACCTCCTTTTGTGGATTCTGATATTCTTAGAATTATTAATAAGCCAGAATTTTACAATCATAATGAACGTGATGGAATATAGAATGCCAGAAGGTCACTTAAGTACTGTGGAGCTAGACCATTCAAAGCTTTGAATGTAGTTAACAGAATGTGTAAATGCTTACAAAATTTAACAGGTAGCAAATGTAACAGCGATAAAATTGGGCTAATATGATCATATTTTTTGGTTCTAGTAAGGACTCTGGCAGCTGCATTTTGAACCAATTGAAGTTTATTCATTGAAGAAGTAGTGCATTACAATAATCTAGTCTTAAGGTCATTAATCCATTCATTAATTTTTCGGCATCACCAACAGCGAGCATGTGTCGTAATTTAGCAATATTTCTCAAGTGGAAGAATGCTGTTCTACAAACATTAGAAATGTGATTTTCCAAGGACAGATTGGTAGCTAATATAACAAGTTCTTTACTGAAGAATACGACATAACAGTACGTCTATCGAGAGTCAAAAGTTATTTTAGTGGCTTATTTTTAGAGGTTTTTGGTCCAGTCATTAGTACCCCAGTTTTGTCGGAATTGAGTAGAAGGACATTTCTGCCATCAAATCATTGATTCCATTGATTCCATGCTAATTTGGAGAATTGTGAATTTTCATTGAGTTTAAAAGAAATATAAAGTTGGGTATCGTCTGCATAACAGTGGAAACATATTCCATGATTCCTGATAATATCTCCGGAGAAGCATGTATAAGGAGAAAAGAAGAGGTCCTAAAACTGATCCCTGTGGCACTCCATACTTTTGTTTGATTTGACAGTTTACACATAAAAAAGTGGTAGCGGTCTGATAAATAGGACCTAAATTATGCTAATGCAAGTCCACTAATACCATCATAATTCTCCAGCATATTCAAGAGAATTTTGTGATCTATTGTGTTGAAGGCAGCTCTAAGATCTAAAAGCACCAAAAGAGAAATGCAGCCACGATCAGATGATAAGAGCAAGTCATTTATAACTCTGATAAGTGCAGTCTCTGTACTGTGATGGAGCCTAAATCCTGACTGAAATTGTTCATATATTCCATTTCTCTGTAGAAATTTACATAGTTGGGAGGATACTACCTTTTCTAGTATTTTCAACATAATTGGTACGTTTCAGATCGGTCTGTAATTAGTCAATTCTCCAGGATCAAGCTCTGGCTTCTTAATAAGCAATTTGATAACTGCCTTTTAAAAGTTTATTGGGAAATGTTCTAAGGATAGCGAGGAGTTAATAATAATAAGAGGCTTTGAGGCTTTTGATACTGTGAATACCTCTTTTTTTAGAGCTTAGTTGGTATTGAATCTAACATACATGGTTATGACATGACCTATGACAGCGAAGGATTGAAGCTATTCGTGAACAAAACTATGAAACACTGTTTTCTGAGGTGCTGTGACAGTTGATTGCACAGTTCCAATTTTATTTCTGATTATTTAAATTTTATCAGTAAAGAAGATCATGAAGTTATTACTATTGTGCTGTGATGGAATATCTGGTTCTGTCGATGCTTTATTCCTAACCAATTCAGCCAGAGTACTGAATAAACACCTAGGATTGTTGTGGTTATTTTCAATGAATTTGCTAAAATATCCTGACCTGGCAGCTTTTAGTTCATGTCTGTAGCTACCCAGAAATACAGTGAAATACCTCAAATTTGTTATTCTTCCACTTCTGCTCCATTTTCTGAGCTGCTCTCTTGAGAGCATGAGTGTGATCATTGTACCACAGAGTGAGGCTTTTTTCTTTAATTTTTTAATTGAAGGGGATGACACTAACAAAGGTGATAGCGAAGACTGTATTTATATTTTCTGTTATAAGTTCTTCTAGAGTTTTTGGCTTACTGAGTATATGAGAGAATTCTGGAAGATAATTAGTGAAGCTATCTTTAGTGATTGAAAGAATAGTTCTACCTGAACGATAGTGTGGTGTAGATTGAGTAACATTAGCTGCAGCATACAAAAGACGAGGTAATGATCTGAGAGGTCATCACTCTGTGGTAGAATTTCTATAGTATCAACATCAACTCTGTATGACAGAATTAAATCTAGCGTATAATTATCACGATGAGTTGGTCCTGTCACATTTGTCTGACTCCAAGAGAGTTGAGAATATCAATAAATGCTAATCCCAATGTGTCATTTTCATTATCTATGTTAATGTTGAATTCACCAACAATTAAAGTTCTATCTACATGAACTACTAGATCAGATAGAAAATTAGCAAATTCACCAAGGAAATCAGAATAAGGCCCGGGTGATCTATATACTGTAGCAAGGGCAAAAGACAACAGAGTGTTTTTATTTATATCTGATGGTGTCATATTAAACATTATTAGTTCAAAAGATTAAACTTATATCCTGACCTCTGGGAAACACAAAAACCTTCACTGTAAATTTTAGCAACATCTCCTCCTTGACCCTTCAGACGAGGCTTATGTTTATAACAATAAGCTGGGGGAGTAGATTCATTTAAACTAATATATTCATCTGGTGTAAGCCAGGTTTCAGTCAAACAGATCACATCCAAACTATGATCTGTAATAATTTAATTTACAATTAGTGCTTTGGGAGAAAGCAATTTAATGTTTAGTAGCCTTACCTTTATATGATGTTCATCTTAATTAGTTGTTTTTTTCAAGCTTGACCTCAATAAAAAAAATTCTAAATGATTTAGTGAAAGTTTTATGTTCTGCAGTTCGGGGAATAGACACAGTCTCTATAGTCTAGTTTCCATTTACTTTTTGCACTATTTTGTTATCGACAATGTGAAAATGCATAAATATTTTTTTTACGAAATTTGCCATCTTCTGCCTGTTTCCATTCAAATGGCTTTTTATGAATAAAATTGGTGTGTGGGTGTGTGATGACGTCATGCCTCAAAAAACACTCTGTTGCATAAGTTTTGGTTTATCGCTAAAGAAATCTGCCCTACAGAAATGTGTGTTTATTGCTAATTTGCCTCCCAGATGTCCCTAATTTTTTTCCTCTGAAGTTTTGGTAAAATGGGGAGAGTATTGAGACAATTCATTGAAATTAGCCAGCTTACTGTCATTTTACTTTCACAAATAAATGCAATCAGAAGATGAAGAATTCAAAAAAGCAATCAAAAAGGAACAGTTGCCCTTCTGATAGGACTGTGTAAAGCAGTTGGAAAGGAGGAGGCGAGAACCGGCTTGACAATATAAATAATAGTTTTAATACCGAAACAGAACCAAAAATACAAACATAAACACACAGAGCAGCTGCATGTCATTCTCTCTCTCTCTCTCTCTCTCTCTCTCTCTCTCTCTCTCGAACCTTTGTCACCAGCCACCTTTATCCCTCGCACGCCCCCATCAGGCTGATTGGGGACCGGGTGTGTGTTGTTCCAGCCCGGCCCCACCCTCCTCCGCTCTACAGACTGTAATATTTTTCCTGATGTTGCACCTATCGCAGGTTGCCACTGGTTCCATCCCGAAAATAAATCGTCATGGCCCTGTTCAAGCTGGCAACCTGCACCAAGTAGTGGGGAAAACTTTCGGTCTTAGTATAAGGACCATCCATCGATGTATACATGCTGTGTGCACAGCTATTAAAAAAGAAAAAAGTATGCAGTGTAATATCAGGGTTTACATATGATACATTCCTGATATTCAATATTTTGAACAACAATCTAATCTAAAGCATTGCCATCACAACTGCAATATGTCCCACATATTCCTCCAGCAACTTTTAACAACCAAATTAACTTGATTATCATATAAAATGTATTTTAGCATGAAGAAGCTCAGCAAATGCGATGAGATAAAGAGGATTAGATTTAAAATATTTAAACATTTAAATATTTAAATATTTAAACAAACAAATGTTCAAAAGCTTGTTTTCTGGAAGTGAACACATTGGACAAATAGTTCTGATAGTTTATAGTCTTGAAAACTTATACTTGTATCTCATTGGTCAGTCAAGTTTCCTCGCAGTCTGAAGAAAACAAAAATCTGATCACTGGTAAAAAAATCTTTGGATTGTCGGTGGAAGATTTGTCGGATCTGGTGTGAATAGTGGCATAGAAATATACTGATTGTAATGTATAAAACTTAATGTTAAAAAGTTATACATAGAAATTAACATTAACCTAGATTCATAAATGCTGTAAAAGTATTGTTAGTTGTTATTTCAAGTTTGCTATTGTATTTACTCATATTCACGTTTAGAACCTTATTGTAAAATGTTACCAACGGTTTTAACTATTTAAAGTACTTCATACAGTTAGTCAACTCAGATCATCTCTGTTTGTAGAGGCATGCAACAATGTACAAAGCATGTTATCTCCTGTTGCTGATAGACTACTCTCTGCTCTTTTTTTACTTGTAAAGATGCTCATGCTGGTTTCAGCCAAGTCTCTAACAACTCTCCAAAAACAAATCATTGTTTTTGAACAAATCTTTTAAGTGAAATAATTGTTCTTGATCATTGTGTAGCATGCACTGTTAGAAGAAAAAAGCACTATTACATTAGACATAAGTAAAAAATTTAACTATTAATACAACTAATCATTTGTACAGGTAGCTGTCTAAAACTGCAGGGCATTGTTGCCTCCCACACCTCCACAAGTGCCTTCAGTCCAGCTACTGGGTCATCAGACATTGGATCCTTTGGATTGCCTCTCATTCTTGCCTTCCCATCAAGACATTCCTCCTTTACAGGTCATAACATGTAGCCAAGGTAAAATGCCCCACATCCCCATTAGTAGCTTTAGCCTACATCCAAGGCCTCTGCCATGCAAACATCTGCTGCCCATACCATCTCATAACCATATTGCCCCATATTACCTCCCAAGCGACCACACACGCCAACCCAGAGACTAATGCTGTGCTCGCCCCACTGGCACCGTTAATGCATTCTCAGTGCCCCTGGTTCCATATGGCATAGCTTCCCATCTGACTATATGTGCCAACCTGGTGGCTAAGGCTGTGCTAGCTGCATTGGCACCATTAATGCGTACTCAGTGCCCCCGGTTCCATATGGCATAACCTTCCATCTGACCCTATGCACTAACCCGGTGGCTAAGGCTGTAATATTCCCTATTCTCACTTTTTCTTTCCTTCTTAACCATAGGCAAAAGCACCCTTTTCTCAGCTTCCTCTGATATTTCCTTCAGAAACTTATTCGATCCACCGATACCAATGTCCTTCAATACGCACTGCATTGATGTTCTAATAAATCCTCGACACCCTACCTCCACAGGGTAGGTGGCAGTCCTCCATCCATTATACCTGCACTCGGCAGCCACATCAGCATAATTTAGCTTCTTCCTCTCATGATGTAACTGTTGGCCTTGGTGTCCATCTTTGCCAAGCTTCTGCAGTAATCTCACATTTTTAGCAGCTACATAAGGCGATGTAAATTGGCAACACCAGACCTTGAATTTTCCTGGGAGATGACACTATTCTATCTTTTCCAAGCCCTGGCTCAACTGCTTCAGATCCAACACTTTAATTTGCTTATTTGAAAGATTTGCTGTGTATTCTCTCTCTAAACTTTGAATAGGCTGCTCTGCCAGGACCGGGATTCTTTCCCCATTCACATCAAATTATATTTGGTTGTTCCTAAGTCCCTTACAAATAGAAAGGCTGTATTATTTTGTTGGTTTAATCTTCTTCCTGGCCCATGCCATATTAGCTCCTCCAGCAAGAGTCTATTTGTACATGCAGCAATCTGCTTGTGCTTGTGATGTCATCCATATAACTGCACAAAGCTTGCAACCTCACCCCAGACTGTGCACAAATTCCACTGGCCATATGTTTTGTACCAATTAGGAAAATCTCAAATGCAGCTGTGCACAGGATGGGAGAGATTGAACAAACCATCACTCTTCCTTTTCCAGTTGCGGCCAACCAGTTGTGTAATCCTGTATTGTATTACATATTAATAGGTACCTATAGTAACTGTCTACCAAGTTCCTAACACACTCTGGTAGATGGAAAAAATCCAGTGCATAGCTGACAATCTGGTGAGGAACAGATCCATAGGCATTTGACAGGTCCAACCAGACTACATGGAGGTTTTTCTTGTCTCTCTTTGCAGACTGGATCTGGTCCCATATCAATGATGCATGCTCCACACACCAAGAAAAACTGTATGTGCCTACCTTCTGGCAGCTTGTGTCTATGTATCCATCCTTCAGGAGGTAGTCAGACATACTCCTTGCTATCACCGAAAAGAAAGCCTTTGCCTCCACATTCAGTAGTCCAATACTTATAAACTGACTTATGTTGGTGGATTCCTGTTCCTTGGGTATAAAGATGGCTACTGATCTTTGCCACTCGAAGGGTATGAACTGCTTCTTCTAGGCAATTCTCAGAAGTCTCCATAACATTTGAATAACTGTGGGGCACTTCTCTCTTTCACCAGCTGTACTATTTCCTTTTATTTCCTACCCATCACCTTTGGATCACTCTACCTCACAAACTTTTCACTAAATCTACCAATGCATTCTTCATAAATAATGTCACTAAACATATTAAGCTTGGCCAACACCATTCTCCAAGATAGAGAACAGGACCTGATCTAGTCTGCTCCATACTTCCTTATCATTAGATCTTAGCCACTTGATTTGTTTTCTTCCCCCTGGTTCCTTATCATTGCCTTGCCTTCCCTTCCTTTTATGTGGGTTGACGGTCATTTCCTCATACAGCTTACATCATGGGCTTCACTTCTCCTGCTACCGTTTCTGGTCTTCTTGGTGATCCTTCACAGCAGTGGATTCTGTAGCACTGTAGTGCTCAACCGAGCTCTGTATCCTTCATGTCTGACTTGATGTTGCAGCACAAGATTGTGTTTGGCTGTTCCTACCACAGCTGGACACTGGATCTTTTGGATTGCCTCTCATTCTTGCCTTTCCATCAAGACATTCCGCCTTTACAGGTCATAACATGTAGCCAAGGTTCAATGCCCCCTCTCCATTAGCAGTCTTACCCTATGTCCAAGGCCTCTGCCATGCAGATTTCTGCTGCCCATACCATCTCATAACCATAGTCCACCATATTACCTTCCAAGCAACAATATGTGGCAACCCGGCGACTAAGGCTGTGCTAGCCCCACTGGCACCGTTAATGCATACACAGTGCCCCCAGTTCCATATGGCATAGCCTCCTATCAGACCATATGTGCCAACAAATTGGCTAAGGCTGTGCTTGCCTTCTGGCACCATTAAGGTCCCAATATACTTCCGTAGAAGTTCTCAGTCATTCTTCTTTCAGGGGTAAAAAGAAGTTCTAATCAGCCAAGCAACGGCATACTGTTTTCGAACATTCAGACACCCACCACACCGTAGTGGGAGATTTTTAGAGGAGCATTTAAATATGAGAATGCTACATGTAAAACCTAATCTAATGTGACATTAAAATGTGATATCAATGACTTATGTCTCATTCTATGAGTAGTATTTACACTAGATCAGTAAAATGAGTTGTTTTAACCACTTGATGGCATAAAGTAATATATATGCAGTAGAAAATGGTCAGTTTGTATTGTTTACATTTTCAATTCACGGCGGTAATATGCTAACATGCTATATGCAGCCATAATATGCACCAATTACACACTGTTATTGTATTTTAAGATGACACTGATACTATTGCAAAGATGAGTGTATAAAATTGTTAATGTGCAGAATAAACACAAAATAATGATGATTGGCTTACTTTGGGCAGATGTGTAGATGGCTTTCACTGCAGATGGCACATTTGGGAACTGGGGAGTATTTGAGTATATTTTTTTCCTTTTTTAGACTACTTAAAAAAAAAAAAAAATTGCATGACATGGTCTTGGAAAATTTCTCTACATGAATGATTATACACATGTAAATTTGAACCAGCTCGCTAATAACTCTACACGCCGATGTGTTCTCGTTGACTGATTTTTACTGACTGAATAACATAAACAAAACAAGCTGTCGGCATCAAGGAAGATGGAGCTCCAGGTCACAGTAAGGTTAGAAGTCAGTTAGAAGTTTTCCTAAAAGTTCGCCCAGGCGAGCTGTTACAAACCACCAAAACAAATGCAAAAACAGTCTTTTTGGCTAGATTTTGTTCTAAATGACGTCGCACCTTTTGTTCTTCGATTTCATATGGTGTATATTAGGGCATTTAATGCATACTCACTCGGTTGCACTCGGTTCCTCATTTTGGGGAGTTTCACTGTATAGTTTAATGAAACAAACTTTCAAATATAACAAATTGAACACCACCCATTTTGATGCTGAGTCTTTAAATTTAAAGGGTTGAATTTCAAATGAAAGATGGCTATTGTTATGCTGATCCCTGTAAATTGATAATTTAATAGACCTGCTGACATAATGAAGAGTAAAATAGAATGGAACAGATATAAACTCACTGAGCACCTGTGCACCTATTTATTTATGCGATTATCTTATCAGCCAATAGTTTGGCAGCAGTGCAATGCATAAAATCATGCATATACGGGTCAGGAGCTTCAGTTAATGCTTACATCAACCATCAGAATCGGAAAAAAAACATATTATCTCAGTGATTTCAACCGTGTCGTGATTGTTGGTGCCAGACAGGCTGGTTTGAGTGTATCTGTAACTGCTGGTCTCCTGGGATTTTCACGCACATAAGTCTCTAGAGTTTACTCAGAATGGTGCCAGAAACAAAAAAACATCCAGTGAGCAGCAGTTCTGCAGACGGAAATGCCTTGTTGATGAGAGAGGTCAACGAAAAATAGCCAGACTGGTTCGAGCTGACAGAAAAGCTACGGTAACTCCGATAACCACTCTGTAAAATTGTAGTGAGCAGACTTGCATCACAGAATGCACAACACATCGAACCATGCCAGGCACTTTAGTAGGACCATAGTGCTCCTAATACGTGCTAATTGAGTGTATCTACGTGCTAATTGAGTGTTTTCTCTGTAAGAAAATGGTCAAACAAGTTATGCTGCACCTAAGATCTACAAAAATGGTGCAAACAGAAATAAAGCCATTCTTGCATAATATAAACCTTGATGCAATCCAAAAGTGTGGAGGTGGTAATAATGAAAAATAATGGTAAATATCTGACCTTGTTGTGAGTTTGTATTGAAGTGGGTTGATCACACTGTTCCCTCTAAGCTGTGCGATTGCGCGTTCGCGCACTTGTAATGTTACTCCCGCGCAGACAGAAAAACATCCACACACTGCACAAAAGGTGTGTGAAATAACTTAGAGACTTAGGCTTTGTAAACAGGCACAAAAAAAATCAGATTTGACTCATATCCTTTTAGGTTTTTGTAGTCTGAACATGACAAAAAACCACATTTGTAGGTGGTTTGGAATCTGATAAAAATCAGATTTTTCTTAATGTGTCTCAGTCTGAACAGATTTTTATGTGTTTTTTCGTCAATTATTGAACACGATAAGATGTTTTGTTCTGCATTCCAAACAAATACAATTTTGCCTTCACAGGGCACTTGAAAGTGGAAACACTTATGATGGCAATGCTGTAGGATCATTACAAATAAAAATTAAATAAAACTTTACTTAAAAAGGTTCAGAATGACCGTTTAATTACACCATTCAACCATCGAACAGTAGAAGATAAAGTCTATGGGGGGAAATATGATTGGTTAATAAATATCCAATCGTGTCTGAAATTAATGTTCTGATTAGTTGGACTGTCTTTCTTGCCAGTGCATCAGATGTGCTCCAGCCTCCCGCTGATCCGTGCGCTTTTAGTAGTAGTTTTAACAGTTCTCGGTAAAAAATTAATGGTTCACCAACAACGGTTCAGTAAGCATTTAATCTGCAGTTTACCTCTAATTTAATAACGCATTTGGTTCATACAGTTTGGTAAAGAAACCTCCTCTAATGCACCTATATGACTCTGTAGATGGACACACTTTGCCTGTGTTTCACATGGGTCAACTTTCTACAGAGAGAAGCTGCCCTATTAGCTGTTAGTATGTTAAATCAGTTGATGACATCACAGTTCTGCACACGTTAGTTGGCAAAATGGCAAGCTGAGAAAGCAAGCCACAAGATAGAGAAGCCCCTGTGTCATTTAATTCTCCTGTCTGGGAACTTTTTCTTTATGCAGTCAATTACAACAGTGATGATCAAAAAACGTTTACAAAACAGGCACTGTTTGCAGACATTGCTTGACGCGAGTACTGTATACTGGTAATACATCGACGTTTGATTAGTTGTTTACACTGACATCACCCGAGGATATATAGCACGTGGTGCGCACAGACACACTCCCTTCCATCTTTAAACAGGCACTCGGTGCTAGTTTGGACAGACATGAAACTAGAACTAAAGTGCTTGGGGTGTTCATAGCCAAAGTTATGTTGCCCTTACTCCGTTGATGAAGATGTGGATTTCCGCGCATGATTCAAATACTCGAGTCGCGTTATAACATCTATTCTCATCTTCATTTTAATAGCAACTTTATTTCTTCTTTAGTAATGTACAGATTCTGAACATGGAATATACGTTGAGTTGAGTTTGAAATGCACTTTATGTTGATACATGTAGCGTAATAATGCAGATATTAAGCTAAAATGTTGAGTTAGTAATTAGAGAAACTTAGTTTTTTTTAGTTAAGACCCCTAACAAAATTAACCATGGTTTTACTATAGTAGTATTGTAGTAGCCATGACTGAAGTGGCCCTTCTGTCACTCACTTGATATGTAGTCGATGTAGTGACACTAGGGTTCTCTCTTGAGAGCCTCGGTTACATCTATCTTTGAGAAAAGGCCAATGAGAATTGGCGAACAGAATTTGAATGCCCCTCCCCCAAACATACAAGTATAAAAGGAGGGAAACAGGCCACCTCTGCCCAGCATGCTAAGGCCCTCTTGCAAGTCCACCAGGCCAAGGCGCTAAGAGATCTACACTCGGGTAGTGCTGATCCTGTTGTGCTGCATGAACTGCGCTCGGTGACCGACCTCGCCCTCCAGGCCACGAAGGTCATGGCGCATGTACTCGGACAGGCGATGGCCACCCTCGTGGTCCAGGAATGTCATCTTTGGCTGAATCTGGTAGACCTGAAGAATACGTACTTTCATGTCTCAATATTAACCAATCACAGACCCTTTCTACAGTTCGATTTCGACAGCCAGGCATATCAGTACAAGGTCCTCCCCTTCGGTCTGTCCCTGTCCCCTCGCGACATCACGAAAGTTGCAGAGACAGCTCTTGCCTCATTAAGGGAAGTGGGAATTCGCTTACTCAACTACCTTGATGACTGGCTAAACCTAGCACACTGTCGACAGTTGCTCTGTGCACACAGGGACCTGGTGCTCAAGCACCTCAGCCGCTTAGGGCTTCGGGTCAGCTGGGAAAAGTGCAAGCTCTCCCCAGTTCAGAGCATCTCTTTTCTCAGCATGGAGTTAGACTCAGTCTCAATGTCAGCGCGCCTCACAAGCTTCACAATTTCAGAGGCTCCTGGGGCATATGGCAGCCTCAGTGACAGTAGCTCTGCTCGGGTTGATGCATATGAGACCGTGTGTCCCTCACCCCTTCCTGCCATCAATTATTCAGCCCTTGGACAGTAATATTGTGGTAGCCATGACTGAAGTGGAGACTGCGTCACCATTATTTTCATAGCAGAAATCATGGTTTCGATATAATTACCATGGTTTTATGTAGTAATACTGTAGTAGCCATACAGTAACCATGGTTTTACTATAGTAATATTGTTGTAGCCATGACTGAAGTGGAGACTACTGTCACCATTGTTTTCTTTGCAGAAATCATAGTTTTGATACAATTAACCATTGTTTTACAACAATAATACTGAAGTTTCCATATAGTAACCTTGATTTTACTATAGTATTGTAACCATGACAGTAACCGTGTTCATTTTGTGGTTACTATGATTTTACTAAAAATACAATGTTTAAACTATGGTTACTGTAGTAAAACCACATTGATATGGAGTGAGGGAAAATCTCTTGATGTATCTTAAGGTCAATATTAGGCCAAAAATACCAACAAAAAAAAGAAATAGCTTTCTTTATAAACTCATCAGTCAATAATTGTTTTGAGGAATGAAGGCTATACAATGCTTGAAACAGCTTCATTGAATTCTACCCACTCAACACCAGTTTCATGTACAACAGTAAAGAGAATACTCATGTGTGCAGGCCTTATGGGAAGAATTGCAAAAAGAAAAGCCACTTCTGAAAATGAAAAACAAAAAGAATAGGTTAGAGTGTGGAAAGAAACACAGACATCGGACATATAACACTATGTAATAAATTAAGTAAGTGTTATTTCCTAATTGCTTATGTCTCAAAAGTATAGAAAGTGACTATTATTCCCCACAAACGTTGCTTTTATGTCCAGGACAGTGATATTTTGAAATGTACCTATTGCCAATGAGAAAACAGCCCATTGTGCCGTAGTTCTTCACCTCTACCAGCTCCACATAGTTTTCGGCCTTGTGATTGCCCAGAAAGCCCCGAACCACTGCAACAAAGCTTTTCCAAGCCACTTTCTCCTTACTAGTGAGCTTCTTGGGGAATTCATTGCACTTCAGGATCTTCTTTATCTGTGGTCCGATGAAGACACCGGCTTTGAACTTTGCCTCAGACATCTTAGGGAAGAAGCCTTGAAGGTACTTGAAGGCTGCCAACTCCTTATCTAGAGCTCTGACAAATTGTTTCATAAGGCCCAATTTGATGTGCAGTGGTGGCATTAGCACCTTCTGGGGGTCCACCAGGGGCTCCCACTTGATGTTGTTCCTCCCCACAGAGAACTCAGTCTGCTGTGGCCACTCCCACCTGTGGTAGTGCACCTTGGTGTCCCTGCTGTCCTAAAGGCATCCCGAAAAACATTTTAAAATTTTAAACTTTTAAAATGTAAAAAATTTACAAATTTTATAACATAAAATTCTGAGCAACAATTGTCCATCTTACCTTCCAGAGTTTTTTTTGCAGTGATCATAGGTGAAATGAGGTGGCAAGGGTTTGTCTTGATCCCCAACAGGCATACCGAAATATGCCTTGTAGGCCTCACACATCTTAGCAGATGCTTCCACCGAGTACTTTTTCGCTCTTGTCTTGATAAATTGGCCACAGCGATAGGAAAATGCATCTGCCGGATGCTTGCTGCCTCTTGATGCCATCTCAGAAAAATGCAGTTAGGTATCTTGGACTTGCACTTAGGCAGCTGGAACTAAACTGAACTGGTGGGCTTAAGGCCTCTGTATTTATACTACTATTTATATTACTGGAAAGTTCTAGAATTTATTCCAAGTATACTCAGCACTGAATCTGTCTGGAATATTTTGGAAAATAGGTAAATTTAAAAATAGCACTGTCCTGGTCACAAAAGCAAAGTTTGTGGGGAATAATAGTCATTTTCTATACTATTGAGGCATAACCAATTAGGAAATAACACTTACTACCCAGGAACCAAAATAAAATTATAAAAAAAACGTTACACGGTTTAACTGGAAAAGCGTGTTATGGATCTTAACCCCATTGAGCTTTTGTGGGATCAGCTAGACTGTAAGGTGCATGAGAAGTGCCCGACAAGACAGCCACATCTATGGCAAGTGCTACAGGAAGTGTGGGGTGAAATGTCACCTGAGTATCTGAACAAACTGACGGCTAGAATGCCAAGGATCTGCAAAACTTGCAGACTTGCATATATATATATAATTCTTCTCAGGTGGTCTAAGGTTCTGAAATAGGATTTGCTCAGCAAGAACAACAATTAGAGGAAACATTGGTTGGTCAAATGTTCCCTTTGACTTTCTCTTCTCATCTTTTTGATGATGGCCATTAATATGGCATTTAAAAAAAAAAGAAATTCAGGACAACTTTTATTCATATATATATATATATATATATATATATATATATATATATATATATATATTTTATTTAGTTTTATTACAATTGGCATATATATATATATATATATATATATATATATATATATATATATATATATATATATATATATATATATATATATATATGCCAATTGTAATAAAACTACAAACACAAAATATTCACAAGTTGTAGTATCCACAGAAATAGAAATATCTCCATTACTTGATCTCTTTGATATGCTTAATTTCTCTTGAATAGAGCCGGAATCATCTCTTTGCATGAGTGGAATCTCTAATTTGTTTAGTTCAATGTTTATAGCTATGTTGTGCTCTTGGAATCTTGTTTTGTCATTACCCATGTAAGGCACAATTGCACAAAGGAAAGTAAATTATAGGTCAAAATAAATTACATAATGGCAACCATTACTGTTCAATCAACAACAGAGACTTTAGCGATTCAAGTTTGAAATTACCAACCTCCTGGCGGAGAATATTGTTTGCCTGAAGAGACAATTTCTCGTCTTTTATTCTTTTTGCGTGTTGAAATAAACATAAGTCACAGTTGGGTCCAAATAAATACAATAAAATAAACTAAGTTAACAAATAAATTTATTTCTATATGTTTAATTTAGAATTTATCAAAGAGATGATGCAACAGATCTAGAACAGGGTTTATTAATTCCACACATTTTATGAAACGCAACTCCCTGTCCAACACATATTGAGCTACACATAACACATAATCTACACATAAACTACACGCTATTTTCTCGGGCACTTTTTGAGTCTAAATAAATGTACAATTTACATAATTTCAGTAGTGAACCCAAATGACAATAGCCAAATCATGTTCATGTGTTACACTTGCTATAGTTTACTTCCACGTTGCTACTTCATCAAATAGCAATGTCAAATGAAAATCAAGTCAATAACTGACATATCAGTGCCGCTTTGAGTAAGAAATAACATGGACAATGTGTATGTGTACACGCATAGGATACTTATAATTCACCATTGTCACACAGAAAATTAATGTGATATAGTAGTAATTTTTATGAATATATTACTCATTTGTCTTGTAATTAACAAAGAAATAGATACCCTGTGATAGAAAACTTATCAGAATCAGAATCAGAATCAGCTTTATTGCCAAATATGCTTACACATACAAGGAATTTGTCTTGGTGACAGGAGCTTCCAGTGTACAACAATACAAACAATACCAAAAACAGCAGCAAGACATAGGTAATTAAAATCAAAAAAAGACTAAAAATAAATAATTATACATATACATACATACACTCACTTTCATACATACACACACGTAGTGCAAATCTATTAAAATCTGTTATATAAAGAACAAAAATACAGTATATTATGTACAGAGCAATGTAAGTAATGGCAGAAGTGGATATGTTGGATAATATAAATAGACTTAAACTGTGTATTGCACATAATTATTGTTCAATGGGGCAATTTAATTGTTCATGAGATGGATAGCCTGAGGGATAAAACTATTCCTGTGTCTGACGGTTCTGGTGCTCAGAGCTCTGAAGCGCTGGCCAGAAGGCAACAGTTCAAAAAGGTAGTGGGCTGGGTGAGTGGGGTCCAGAGTGATTTTACCAGCCTTTTTCTTCACTCTGGAAGTGTACAGTTCTTGAAAGGGGGGCAGGGGGCAACCAATAATTCACTCAGCAGTCCGGACTGTCCTTTGTAGTCTTCTGATGTCTGATTTCGTAGCTGCACCAAACAAGACAGTTATTGAAGTGCAAAGGACTATATAGTTATTATATTAATTAATTAATTAATAATATATAGATATAACATAATAACAATTATTTTACAAAGTAATTATGTTATATAAAATAAAATAATAACATTTTTGTCTTATTTCTTATTTATTTATTTTGGTACACTATTCAGAAGAGAAAAGTTGAAGAATATTAAAGAAGTGTGGGCATAACTCCAAAAAATTAATGAGGTACAGGAGGTGAAATATGGTCCCAGGTCACTTAAGACCCGAGGTATGCATTAACAGGTTAAAGGTGCTGTAAATGATTTTTTTTTTATGGAATGGTATGCAGAAAATTTTTCTTCTCCATGAAAAAAATGTCACTCAAATAAGTGTCCTGAGATCCAGTATCTCACCGGTCTCTGTGACAGCACTAGACTGTGTAAACAGCAAACAATAATGTGACCATGGGCCGCAGACACATTCTTTAGTCAGCCAATCAGAGAACTTTGATGTGCTTTCTGCCTGTTAATCATTTTGCACATTCTCAAGTTGTAGTAATTGAAGCTGATCATTCAGGTTTCATATCATATTCAGATTCATAACAGTTGTCAGCTGAGGGGACTATTTTGCTACTGTTGTGTTTGACAACCGTGAGAAGGCACACTGCTCTACTGTTTGGTGTCGGTCTCAACACTATCTTTGGAGGACGGTGTTTTGAAAAGAGGAGGCGTGTCTAATTCAATGGCTCAGTCTCCTGGAAGTTCCATAATGGCTAAAATCGCTTACAGTGCCTTTAATGGAATCGATTCAGGATTTTATGTGTGTTTAGATGGTTAAAAGAGGAAAAGTCATAAAGACTTAGACCTCTCAGATGAAGCATTGGCTAAAATGTTTTATATATAAAACATTATGGGTCAAATGGGACAAAAATGTCAGAACAGAACATAAAGGTTAATATAAAAACATTAAATATTAAGATGATATTTAAATGGAAAAATATTGGTAGTATTTTTTTTAAATATATCATGTATCATTTTAACACCGTTTCCAGCTTTCTTCCAGAAGAGAATAGTCATATTCTGTAATTTTTCTATATGCTGCTGATAGAGTGATTTAATACAGAAAGCTTCAGTAAAACAAGTTATGAACTGATTTTTGTGTTCCGCTATTATACAACCATTTATTTTATTTTTGGAACTCTTTTACTCTTCGGTATGAATCATACGTCTCTCTCCCATTATTTTCTGTTTGGTCTGTGACTCATTCAGCAGTTTTATAACAGCGCGCTATTTGCAGCCTATGCATTGGATTGGCACATTCATATGTAGATTACTGTTTTGCACTTGCTACATTTAACCACAATAAGATGTCATTTTTGTCATTTACTGACAAATACAAACATCCAACAGGTGCTACAGAATCACGCAGCAGCAGGCTTGTGATTCCTTTCAAGAGGCTGCAAAATAAAATAAAAAAAAGCTTTTTAAAGGAAATATCCTGTTTGAGGTCAGGACTGCTTGATTCTTTCAAGGCATAATTTCCTTCAAAGTGTCAAGGTGGAGCAGTATGAGGGTCCACTGCACTAATCTTGTTTAGCTCATAATAAATGAGTGTCTCATAATCGTAATAGAACAAGAGGGATATTCTAAAACACTTAATCTGAAAAACACTTAAAATGGCTGAATTGACTAAAACAATGACCAAGGAGAACCCCTGATAGCACACGTATATCACCCAGACGTCTATTTGATGTGTGCGTTTACTTTTAGAAGACATTTTTTATGTTGTTTGTTTATCTGCCTTAGTACGTCTAGACGTATGTCAGTCTCGGATGTCAACATGGGAACTTAAGACTTCTCTAAAACTAGTAATCATAAACATATCTACAAGAAAAAGGATGATGTTGTACTCAAAACGCAAAGCCAAAAGTTTAACCTTTACAAAGGACATTGCAGGGATTTCGAGACAATACTTTTAGCTTACTTGTGATACTGAAAACCAGAGAGATGCTCCAAAAGTCTCAGTCATGTGTATACATAGATGACAATTAAAAGTAGTGCAGACTGAACGCAAGAATGCATCCTGTGAAAACAGGACAGATTGACGAACTCGATTGCAAAATTGATTGCTAATGACTGTACAGTAGGCTTAAGTTAAATTATATGGGAATAAATCATACATTATATGCCTATTGACTGAAAGCCACTTTTTGTATAGTCTGTTATCAATGCTTTACTTGTCTACCACAATAATGAAAATATAATGCAATATTGCAATCTGAATATCTGAATTAGATAATTATTTGAATAGTTATGTATTGTTGCCTTTATTTGGGGGCATTTCTCAGCTAATTTTGACAGTTGCGATTAATTGTGATGTTAATCAGCATGTAGTTTAATTAATTTGATTAAACAATGCAATCAATTGACAGCCCTAATCAAGATATTGCCTTTTCCCCTTGGATTACATACTTGTGTTTTTGAAGTAGATAGTGTGTATGACAAAGGAGGTATGAGAGAAATTTGGTTTCATCTAGTCATTGTTGTAGAACATAAAGCAATATTAATCATCCTGTGCAAGGTTCTTGAGCTCTTTATAAAATGAAACTGTCATCTTTTATTGCGTTTCAAACTGCTTTATCACTACACAGATACTCTTGAAACAATGCCATTTTAAAGGATTTATCCTGGCAGCTTGAAGTGTTCTCATGCTGAAGTTTTTTATTAAAAGCAAATTCTCTCTACATCTCCAAAAAATGTAGGCTACTATTTCTGCACATGTCACATCTGCTCCTGAAAATGCTTAATTTTCCCTCAAATCTAACTTACTGTTCATCTGTTCCTTTATAGCGACAGTGACATTCACACCTGGTTATAAGAAGACTCCTCCACCTGTTCCACCTCGTTCCACCACTAAGCCACTGATTTCCGTAACAGCACAGAGCAGCACAGAATCAACGCAGGATGCTTACCACGAAGGCCGTCAGCCACGTGGAGGGCTTTGGGCACCGGACAGCCTTGGCCAGGCATTTTACCACTCAACAGACAGTCTGGACAGTGCTAAGGCGGTGACTCTAGCAATGGAGACTGCTGGGTCAAAGCGACTCACGTCTGCAGGGAGCTATAGCTCTGTGCAGACGTGTGATAAGGCCATCCTTGTGTCCAAAGCAGAGGAATACCTCAAGACTCCACGATCTTCCATCGGAATACAGGTGAACCCTCGTATTTTTAGGTTTTCAAATTGTGTCAGGGCTCTTGAGGGTCCCCCTCTCCTTTTATAAAACATGTCAAATCAATAAATACATTTGGCTTCACTGTAGTGTCAAATTAAAATCATACATTCAAAGCTTCATTAACACAACAAATTCTGAACTAATATTATATACTAAAACTAGGGCAGTCAATTTAACATGTTAAGTTAATCCAATTAATAAAATAAAATCATTATTTATGCCTCAGTCCTACGTAATTTCCAAAATAAAAGTAAATATTTTCATAGCATTGAAGCAATTCAAAATTGAAGTACATGTAATTTCGGGGGGCAATCAGTGCGCCTCAACATACCTCGCAAGCAGCGCAGCTACAGAAAAAGAGCAGGGCGTTCATTCAGGACGTGTTCTTGATAGACGGACGAAGCACAACAGAATGCAGGTATCTCGAGATGCAATTTTCAAAGTTTCAACTACTTTTAACTTGATACAGCATCCTAAAAATGCAATGTTTATTTTGCTGAAAACCAGTGAGATCCTCCTAAAGCTTTCATCTGGCTCTGTGAACACAGACCTACAATTAAAACTAGCACAGACGGAACGCAAGTCCCCGAATTCAAACTCTGATTTTATGTAATTTTTTTATACCAATACCTTCAGTTGGTCATTAACTTATTGTAAACCCAATGCCTTCTGTCTCTCCTGAAATCCAAAAATAGCCAGCAGCATTCAGACAGTGAATCACCCACCCAGAATGTGCACACAGAAAGCCAGAAAGCCTCTCATATAGCCAGATTCTGTGGCAGAGAAAATGAGATTGCAGATTGACCCTGAACAACAAAGATTAATGGGGTTACCTCTCGCTGAGGGCCCTACACCATCAGCCAACAACCAGCAAAAGCACACTGCTGTCCACATGAACAGAATATTACATTGATAAAGCAATGGATCATTAACACTCAATTGCAAATCCACAGACGGCTTGAACGACTTATTTAGCTAAATCTTGATCTCACACAACCAACCATGAAAAAATGCTTTGTATTTACATGATTTAATCATGTACATTGGTTCCACGTTAATCAATTATGTTACATCAACATATTTTTCCATCAACATACTTTGTAAACAAATGATATTAACTGACATCAAACATAATGGAATACAATTATTTTTAAATGTCCCAATTACATGGCCTCAAAGTGATTTTATGTGTCCCTAACATGCTTCTTTTCATCAGTCTTACATAATATTTTTTTTGTGTCAAATTGCTGATTTATGTTATAATGTTAGGCTAATTAGCTAACTTTTAGTTAACAATAGCATACCATCAGCCACATCATTAAAACCACCTGCCTAATATTGTGTAGGTCCCCCTCCAAAACAGCGCCAACTCGCTACCGTAGACTTTGTCAGTTCGAATCAGTCTGGCAATTCTCTGTTGGCCTCTCTTATGAACAAGGCATTTCTGTCCACAGAACTGCCACTCACTGGATTTTTTTTGTTTTTGGTACCATTCTGAGTAAATTCTAATGACTGTTGCATGTAAAAATCCCAGGAGATCAGCAGTTACAGAAAACTCAAACCATTAAGAAGAAGCCCGGGCGGCTGCGAGCATCAGGCTGGAGTGGAACCCTCTGCCCCGACCTGAACCCTCGCGGCTTGATGATTGGTTTCTGGGCCTTGGAGCGCCGCTCACAGCCACACCCTGCCCTGCCTCCCTTTCTTCCCGAAGGTGCATGAGGAGCACACAAAGTCATGGAGGACAGCTTTTAGTGCCCGGTCCTGATCTCTGAGCTCCTCCACTCTCACTACCCTTGATGGTGGGGCTGCCAGGGGGTACTCAGTTATTCCCCACGTGGATAAGGCGGTTGTGCTGCACTTGTGCCCTGGCGGAACCGTCAGAGGCTCCCGTCCAAGGCCTGTAGGTTTACATCTTCACTGGCGACTAAGGCCTACAGTACCGCTGGACAGGCTGTCTCTGCCCTGCAGGCCATGGCTCTCCTGCAAGTGCACCGAGCCAAAGCACTAAGAGAACTGCACGAGGGTAGTTCTGACCCGAGATTGATGCAGGAGCTGAACTCAGTGACTGATCTCGCCCTCCGGGTGACAAAGCTCACGGCACGGACTCTCAGGGCAGGCGATGTCCACCTTGTTGGTCCAGGAGTGCCACATTTGGCTCAGGTTGGTCGAGATAAGGGAGGCTGACAAGGCACGGTTCCTTAACACCCCCATCTCCCAGACTGGCCTATTTGGTGACACTGTGGAGGACTTTGCCCAGCAGTTCTCAGCAGTTAAGATGAAGGCGGAGGCTATTCAGCACATCCTGCCCCGGCATGGATAAAGATCTTGCACCCCATCTGCACGTTGCCAAGGGTGTCCCCCTGTGGCAATGACACTGGCTCCACAGCAGCCTGCCCCAGTGGGTCAGCCCTGGCATAGAGCCCCCCGCAGGAAGCAGACGCCCCATTTCACGGCCCGCCGCCAAGAACTGAGACTCTCGAGACTTTTTGTGTGCACATAGGGACCTGGTGCTCAGGCACACAGCCAACTGGGAAAAGAGCAAGCTCTCCCCGGTTCAGAGCATCTCTTTCTCGGGATGGAGTTAGACTCAGTCTCTATGATGATACACCTCACGAGCGAGCGTGTGCAGTCGGTGCTGAACTGCCTGTAGTTGTTCAGGTGGAAAACGGCGGTCCTACTAAAACAATTTCAGAGGCTCCTGGGGCATATGTTGTCCTTGGCGGCGGTCACATATGAGACTGCACTTCAGCACTGGATTCAGACTCAAGTCCTGAGATGGGCATGGCACCGTGGGGCATTACGCTGATCTGCCGACACCTGTTCAGCCCTTGGACAGACCTTGCATTTCTCTGAACAGGAGTCCTCTTTGTGCAGGTGTCCAGGCTTGTCGTGATTATGACAGATGCCTCCAAGCATGGCTGGGGCGCCATGTGCAATGAGTTGCTGGTAGTATTGCTCGCCCTGTGGAGGCTTCGGCCATTGATCCAGGACAAGCACGTGTTGGTCCGGACAGACAACACGCCGACTGTAGTGTACATCAACCACCAAGGCGGCGTTCACTCGCGTCGTTTGTCGCAGCTCACCTGCCATCTCCTCCTCTAGAGTCAGTAGCGACTCAAGTCGTTGTGAGCCACTCACATCCCGGGTGACCTCAACAGCATGGATGCGCTGTCGTGATAGGCTCCTCCCAGTGAGCCTACTTGCACGGACCCTGTGTAAGGTCAGGGAGGACGAGGAGCAGGTCATACAAGTAGCACCCTACTGGCCCACACAGACTTGGTTCGCGGACCGAACGCTCCTTGTGAATTCCGGTGAATTCCCCTGAGGAGACATCTCCTTGCTCAGGGATGGGGCACTATCTAGCATACGCGACCAGACCACTGGAATATCCATGTCTTGCCCTTGGATGGGATGCGGAAGACTTAAGTAGCCCGTGGTGGTAGACACAATCACTCAGGTTAGGGCTCCTTCTACGAGGCACCTGTATGCCTTGAAGTGCCATCTGTTCGTTAAGGGGTGCTCTTCCCAACGCGAAGACCGCAGAGATGTGCACTCAGGTCAGTGCTTTCCTTCTGGCAGAAGAGGCTGGAGGGGCGGCTTTCCCCCTCCACCTTGAAGGTGTATGTGGCCACGATAGTGGCGCACCATGATGCAGTTGACGGTAAGTCTCTCGGGAAGCATGCCCTGAGCATCAGGTTTCTTAGAGGCGCGAGGAGGCTGAATCCTCCAAGACCGTGCCTCATTCCCTGATGAGATCTCTTCGTGGTCCTACGGGGCCTGCGGGGAGCCCCGTTTGAGCCTCTGGAGTCAGTTGAGCTAAAGGCAGTCACTCTGATAACTGCCCTCCTCCGTACGATGCTCGAAGGAGCGTGGGTGAAGTTATGCGCTGGCTACAAGGCACGAAACAGTATGCCTATCTTGCACAACCAGTCCACGTAACACAGTTCAGCTAGATGTGGCATTTTGTATAGGGACCCCAGAGCGGCGGTGGATGCTGGTTGGACAGTTCTTAATCACCAGTGATTTCAGAAAATGTCAGTTTTCTTTGCTTGATGCAAGCCAATAATTTGCCCCTTCTGAAACAAAGTAACATAATTTCCATGAGCATGGTATACATCTTCCAACATGGTTGTTTGTGAAATGAGAAGCTACATACTGCATCAGTTAGTGTTAAAATAATTGATGCCAGCTGAAACACATTAATCACTGCAATAATGATCCAATCATAGGCTCATAAGTATCTAATTATTTAAATCCATACAGTTACTTTTTTTGTCCAGGCAGTGCATTTGTCACGCTATCTATTCTTATTTTTCTCTTTTGCTTGTATTCCTCAGGTGGAAGCGGCCACCGATTCTGAGACGGATAGTAAAGGTCTCCCGCAGTATCAGTCCGTGGGTATCCAGGTAGAGGATAAGAAGCGGTAAGTTTGCTGAGCTGTTATACACAGGACTGTTTGAAAGGATATTTTATTCTAGTGCAGGACTAAACAAGGTTATTCTCAAATTCTAAATCAAGAACCAGGGCACTGATGTTCCATTATTTGATTATTTGCATGGTAACACTTCACTTCAATTAACATGTTAATGCATGCCTTTAATTTAAAAAAGTTTAATGAGTTAATTGTTCTTAATCGTGATTAACACATTTACCGTTAATAAATCAGAAACCAGCATAAACACTGGTTAGAAGGGCGGAACCTTTACGATGTGTCTGGCCTAATTCATTACACCGATGCACACACCACAAACACACACAGCAGTGATTAAGTATCGTGATAAAGTGAGTTCTTAATGCTATTTGTTGTACAAAACAAGCCTAGATGGAACTTGTGACAGAAATAATGTATTTTTTAGCCTAAGTAATGCACATTTTAATTACCACAGAAGCACACCAAGTCTTAACTGTCACAAAAATGCAGAATGAGACATTTTTGTTTAGAAGCATTTTTAATGTAGAGTTCAAACTGGTGCTTGACAATGGTGCTGACACCCTGGCGCGAATCACGATTGCGACTTCACAATTGGTGTAGCAAAGCAGATAGCCACAGTCTGCCTACTGATTAATATTGTAGAGGATGAGAGTTTAAGATATGTAATGCCCATTGCAATGAATATGCATCCTATGTGGGAATTAGTTCTTTCAATCAGTCAAACTCCCACTTAGAATTTGGTAAATGTTTATTGTTACATGTGCTGGTGCTATTTTAGTTCATTTCTGCCTTTATACTGTGGCTTTGTTAGGAAAATGTGAATAAAGCATTATATTGCAACATATTGTTTTGCTTTCTTTCCAAAAAAGGGAATAAATGCATTTGGACAGAATAAGAAGTATATTTTAAAATTTTAATGTCTGACAGCACTCATTTTTATAATTTAACATTATCCAAGCTTAAAGGTGCACTCAGTAACTTTTATCTTTGTGTCATCTTGGACTTACACTGATGCCTAGCATCTAGCATGCAGCATAATTTAAAATCAATTTTCAGTTTCAGATGCCATTGTTGAAATGTAGTATTCACAGTCAGTCATAATTAATTTAATACATGAGTGAAGGTGTCAAAGGATGGTTACTGAGATTAAGCGAGTAATAATTGGCTGATCATGTGATTCACTGATATGACTGGAGTCTACATTTTAATGTGAGTGGTCTTGGATTCCCACATATATTGAAAAATTACAATTCATGTATTTAGGATTGAAACTTTTTTAATGAGGAAAAAATTACTGAGTGCAGCTTTAATTGGACATTTAGTTTGTGCATTTCCTCTCCACCTCTCTGTTTTGAGTGTACTCTGTACTCTGGTTTTAAATGTTTTGTTTGTGAACAAATCTGTGTTTATGAACATATATTTTAAGTGAACAAAAAATTCTGATTCACTTCTATTGCTTTGGCCATGAATGTTGGGTCAAAGATTCAATGACTCATTTCTAACATAAACAACACTCATTTGTCACCTCCTACTGTTGTAAAGATGTAATTTCCATAAATGGTCACTGAACAAATCTTTTTGGTGAACGGATTCCAAATTCGGTTAGCCATTCAAATTCCAGGAACAGTGCTAACAGTTGTATGATATCCATTAGAACTAGTGATGTCCCGATACCAATACTGGTTGTGGAATCGGGTTCGATACCACACTCATGTACTGGTACTGGTACTTGAAAAAATGCTCAGATACCAAAAATGAATACCAGCTGAAATACAAATTCCATTATGTAAACATTCAGCGCACAAATTAAAATCCCATAATGTCCTAGTGAGATTATTTTACAGGAAAAGATGCGATTTAATGATATAAATATGTAGTTTGCACGAGCGGTGTGCTTCGAATGTGAGCACATGTGAATGTGTGATGACGGTATGGTGCCGATGCTGGATGCACACACTTTTTAAAGCTTCTCCTTGGCTCATACAACACCGTCATAAGCATCGAGCTCTGTTTGTATCAGATGACAGCGAACAAAGCACAAATTCACTTTGTAGTGCGAGGCACATACAGAACATATATTTATTTATTTAAATAGCAACCTTTTGTGGTTTAATAATCACTTTGAGTCACGTAGGATGCTACAATCTTATGTCCTTGGTCATAGAACACAGAAACATTTCAAAATAAAAGCTCAGTCAAAATAAAAGCTAAATTTAAATGAAAAATGTATGACAGAAATGTAGTTCTCACTGTTATACTACTACTACTACTAATAATAATAATAATTATTATTATTATTACAATTATTATTATAAATCAATAGTAATTGTATTATATTTAAGCAATATCTTGTGATGCTCTGTTGTGTACCACTTTATTTGCCAAAAATAAGTGTTTTTTAGATTGTGCTGTAAGGTTCTGAATAAAAGCACTACATTTGATAAAATAACACAATATCATGTTGAAATGTATTGTTATACTTTCATTTGATTGAAAGTTTTAATTAATTAATTTATATAAAAAACATTTTGATAAAAAACAACAACAAAAACAGGTATCTGTGATTACCAAAAATCGGTACTCATACTTGGTCTCAAAAAAATGGTATCGGGACATCCCTAATTAGAACCAGGGCTTGACATTAACACAAGGGTAACCCAGTCACCCTTACAACTTAGGCAGGTGCTCGCAGATGAAGCAAATTTAATTGTATTCATCTCATGTTCAGTGCCTTATAAGCAGTAAATATGCTTCTCACAGTCACATCTGCCACGCGCATCTTCTCAGGGCGAATAAAGTGTGATTTTGCGCGAACCCCCACAGAACATATCAGTGTGCTCCAGAAATAGAACCAGAGCTCAATGCAGAGCAAAACTTGTGTGATTCAGTCAGGTTTTGATATTGTGGTGGCCGGCAGAGACCACAAAACTAATGTAACACATTTGAATTCTACTTAGAGAAGTCAAACCTCTCAAACTGTCAGACTGCCCTGACATTAAACAGCACTGACAATGTAAAGAGACAACAGTGTGAGACAACATCAATTGCAAGGTTTTTAAAATACACATCATCATCCAAACTAAAATGTTTTTAATGCAGTAATACTAACTGCACTAACCTACTTCTGTTCTAACTGGCCGAAAGACACAATTGTGCACATGGACCAAAGGGTTTGTAAACTGCAACAATTTTATATTGGGTAAATCATGTCTTAAGTTTGTGTTCAAAAAGGAGTATAAAATTCGTAATCCTCTGTGGACCAGTAACTCAGAAAATGAAATAAAGCAAGTTCATGAAGAAAAAAATAATAAATAAGCAAACTCTTAATTCCAGAATATACAAAATCATAAATACACAGATTTTAATTTACAGTATCATGAAAATATTAACTGTGATTTCATTTGGAAAACACATTGAGGACATACAGTGCAAATACAAGCACTATTGTTAGTCACTTTATCATGCTTGTGTGCTCTTTCAGACTTGGGCGCTTTAAACGGTCCTACAGTGTGACAACAGCGGTTCAGGCAGATTTGGAGCTGGAGGGGTTTCCTTCGATGGAGGACAAGAGTCTACAGTTTGGTGGATTCCAACGGCACTCTGAACCTAGTACACCCACACAGTACAGCGCGGTCCGGACCGTACGGACGCAGGGTCTCTTCAGCTACAGGGAGGATTACCGGCCCTCCAGTGGACCACCCAGCCCGCAGCCTGAACCCTGGCTGGTGGAACCCACTCATGAAGCAGCTGAGTCCGGTCACGTGTCGCCCCTCCGCCGTGATGGCAGCTGGTTCATGCAGCTTCTTCACAGCGAGACCAAACATCTGGAGGGATGGTGCAAAGAAATGGAACGCGAGGCGGAAGAGCACGACTTGTCAGAAGAGAGTGAGTGTGCAGAATATCAGACAAATACCAACACATGAACTTATTGACGCAATCACTCATCCAGTTTTGAATGATAGAATCAGTAAATGTACACACTATTCTGCTCTAGTGGTCTAAACTGTTCTTAGATACCCTATTGAGAAGACCAGCTGGTTGACCAAGGAAGATTCTGGTTAAGCAAGTTAAGAATCTGTATGCTGTAATACTGTATGCTGGTCTTTCCACAGGAAAACAGTAAGAATCTTTTCTGCCCAGCTGGTTGGGCCAGTAGTTGAGATTTTTACTTGGCCTGGCAATATATTTACTTGTCCCACCACAAAAAATCATACATTTTATTTCTAGCAACATATATTCATTAGGGCTGACGGTGTATTTTAATTGAATTACAGGTAATTAATTGCATATTTTAGCAATTAATTAATCGAATGAATCACAATTAATCGCATATAATCAACATTTGCAGAGAAAGGCCCCCAAATAAACATAATTTCTAATATATAATGACTGAATAATTATAAATAAGACATTAAAAAAGATTTTTTAAAATAATACATTATTGTGGCAGACAAGTAAAGCAATGATTATGCAATACAAAAAGTAGCTTTAGAATGCAATATATTGTTTATTTCAATATCATTGAATTTTGCAATATCATCCATTTTGCAATTGAATTCGATCCATGTAATGATTTATAACACATTTCCAGGTCATACTAATCCAAATGCAAAAATAGAATAGAAAATTTTCATTTTTTTCGGTTACTTCAAGAATTTATAATTTTTTCTCCTTTTCTTCAATTTTACTTTTTCTTAATTGTGACTTTAGAATAATTTTTTTAATAATTGAAATTTTTACATTTTCCATTTTTTTTTTGTCTTACAATTTAAGCTGTGGGCTGTTCCATTAGCACAGGGGTTGTGGCATAGGGAACGGACTGCATGTACATTGAGAAGTAGTTTAAAAGGCTTGTCCAGGGGTCCAAAACCAAAGGTACACAACCTACTAAGCCACTAACGTCAGCATAAAGTGTTTGGCTTTGCGTTATTTGCTCCATGCAGTGGATGATAGGGGTTTGCTCTCTCACTGGCTGGCAGAAGCTGGCACTGACATATCACATGTGTCATTCCTCCTGCCACTTGTATCACTTTTTTCTCCACGTTTATTTACAAAGAATAGGATACTAGCAATAAACAATGGTGACCTCTTCTGAATTGCTTTTCATTTCCTTTTAAATTTAGGGGGATTAAGCTTTTCTTATGCATTATGGCATTTGTACTGAGTTTAGTTGCAATTTACCAGGTCCATTTATCCTTTTGCCGCATTCATTTCTAATGTGATGGAAACTTTTGCTAATTGGTGGCTCTTTGAACAGTACCAAATTTTGTCCTCCTTGTTCACTCTCACACCAAGGAATTACATTATGCTATTTTTATAGATCTACACATTAATGCCTTTTAATGGAATTTACTTGCCATTAGAACAGTCGAATTACCGAACTGGAAGAAACGTACGGGATGGTCCTGCCAGCCACTATTCATGAAAGAGCCCTGAATTTTGCACTATCATTCCAAACCATTAGCAGCATAAATATAATGGTGTGGATCTATTCAGATGTATTAATGCCTTTATAAGGAATTTACTTGCTTATAATTTTCAGAATTCTGAGTTCTTCCCGATAGCCAGACACAATGTGGCAGTTTTATTCTAGTGAATTTCATACAAGGAGATATGGACATGGTAAATTGTAAGTATACGTTTCGTATAAAGGCCTTAATACATAAACAAATATAATATTAATAATCATTATAAATCATATTAATTAGGTTACGACCCCTGTAGCCTTTTAAAATCCTCAACGTCCATACACAAATAAACAGTCCTACACCCCTGTGCTAATGGTACGTACAGACCACATTGCAAATTGCAAGACACAAAAAATAGAAAAACTGAAAATTGGTGATGAGTCGATAATTCCAAAAATAATTTCTAAATTCACAATTTAGAAAAAGTAATTTTGGAGAAAAGGATAATGGATGACAATTATCCATTCTTGAAATAACTGGAAAAAAATGTAAGTTTCAAAACTTTTTTCTATTTTTGCATTTGGATTAGTATGATCTGAAAAATTATTTACCAAGCGTTACACGGACTGAATTCATCAATCTGTCTGAGATAGACTTATCATAAGGGCTTTCATACAGTCAGAACGATGCTTTTGGATCATCCCATTTTGTCACACTATACGTAGTTTGAAATTTAGAAAAGAACACCTTGAAACCCTTGCATTCGTAGTTGCACACCATTCAGCTGTATTTAAAACCAAGAACATGTCCACATCTTGTGCTGCCTGCTTTGGTTTGTTGCCAGTACAGTTGCGCATTGCCTGTACAGCTGAAGTGGCACTTACTGCCTCATGCTGAATGAGAATCACGAAAACATGAAGGTGGCACTTCAAAATTGAATTTCTCAGATGGTAGGATAATTCCTTATTACGGTCTGGTAGAATTATTAAAAACGCATTGTTTTTAATATAATTAATCACACTGGATTAACCCGATAAATCGACAGCCCTCATTTTCATATGTTAGAAAATTAAATATTTTTCATGTAACAAGATTCATTGCAAAAAAAACTAAACAAAACAAAAACATATTGTAATTCACATATACACTCATGTCCTCATTTATTTCTTTTATAATCTCTGCCATGTGTGTTGCTGCTGACAGTCCTTTTTATTTTCTTGTAGTTCTTGGGAAGATCCGGAGTGCTGTTGGCAGTGCTCACCTCCTCATGTCCCAGAAATTCCAGCAGTTTTACTGGTTGTGTCAGCAAAATCTAGTACGTGCCATTTATACAATCCCCATGAGATATACATTAATGGTTGTGCTGTAACATAAAATGCATCAACCATGAACCAGTTATGTCATAACAGATTCATTTAGCCTATTTGACAGGCTATATACATCAAAGAGTGTTTGTGGAGTATTTACATTGCATTTGATATATACATACTTCAAAGATTAACCTGTAGGTTTTTTGTTTTGTTTTGTTTTGTTTTATGTTATGTTATGTTATGTTATGTTATATGTTATGTTATGTTATGTTATGTTATGGTTTCCCATAGTGACAAAATAATATTCATAAGCACACTTCATACTTGGGTGCTTCAGTATACTAAAGTGTATTGCTGACAGACTATAAATTTGTATACTTAAAGTCTGCTAAATTATTATTTGCTAAAAATAAATAAATTTGGTACTTAATGCACATTAGTTTACTGAAAGCAGTGCTATGGTGCAACTAAAGATGTTAAGTATACTTGGTTGTGCTAAAATTGAACAATTTCAATTATAATTTAGTACACTTTAAATATCTGTCTTTGTATTTAACCTTTTAAATTCACAGAATTGACTCAATGTGAAATTATAATGTATTTTTCTCCATTACACTGTTATAGTGCAAGACATTAATGTTATACTGATAATATACTGCTGGCCCACACCACAACTGACTTTGAACTGGCATTATTTTATGTACTTCTGGCACTTGCATTATAGACTGGATATTATTGCAATTAAAGTTGGGAGATCAAGCATAATGGGTCATTATTACCACATTATTAGCCACTGTTACTTAATAATGATAACACTGAAGAATTGCACAAATCTTACACATTTTCACAAAAGATAACACCTCTCTCAAAGCAACACTAATCTCACCCAGGGTAACTAAAAATAACCACTTTTCATAAAATAAAATCACATATTTAACATTAAGCTGAACATCATAGTTACTGTTGTAACCTCCGTTCCCCGTTGGAAAGAACGAGACGTTGTGTAGATTGTAGTGACACAAGGGGTCTCTTCTGAGAGCCTCGCGTACCTCTGAACTTGAGAAAAGACCAATGTCAAATTGGCAGACAGAATTTGCATGTCCTGCCCCCGGACATACGGGTATAAAGGGGAGCGGGCGGGCGACTGTCAGACAAGTTTTCACTGAGGAGCCGAGAGTAAGGTTACGGCATGTTACAGTGGATAGTGACATGGCAAGGGGAACACAATGTCTCGTTCCTTCCATTGGGGAATGGAGGTTTCAACAGTAACCATGTCAATTGTAGTGACACAAGGTGTCCCACTTCAAAATGCCATGCACTACCCATGTTACTAGACTGCCGAGCCAGGTGCAAGCAGGCTGCTGCATGCTAGAAGCAGCTGGCTTCGCTGCATATAACCCTCCCCAACGCCCCCAATAAAAGGTGCCATATACTGCTCTTAGGTTCCCAGTATCCGTACGGGAACAGGCGACATGACTTGTATGGGAGCCAGCCAGCCAGCTGCGGCCATTTCTCTCTCTATGTTTCTCGTCATAGAGTTAAAAAGCGGCTGGGACTATCTTAATGCTTTAGATGCATCAGGGAAGGCGTCCTTTCCCATTCCTATTCTTTCAGGGGGAAAAGGCTCTCCGGAGACCACGACCTGCCCAGACTGGGGGGGAGGTAACTTGTGGCTAATACACACGGGGTTTTCAAACCACCCGTGGACATGGCGCAGTGGTAGATCCTGCCTGACAAGGAAGGAGTTGCTACAGACACGGCGACTGGGGTGCAGCGAGGACTGCCCAAGGGTGACGCGGGTCCTGCCAGCAGTGGGACCGTACCATGGAAAATATGTCACAGGGAGTTGCCTGAAGCAGAAACTATGCCTGTGTAGCCCAAGCCCAACACAGAGCACTCGACTCGTGGTGGGACTGGCGACAAATTCCTCTGCTGAATCTGCGGCCAGAGGGCTAGGGAGGAAGAGCATCCAGGAAGCGAGAGCTTACTGGCTAACCTGGGAAAGAAGGTGCACTGGATCAGCTTGGTGAAGGGTGCAAGGTGAAAGCGGAACACCCTGTCGGCCTGGGTGTGATAGGCTAGGGAAATAGCGTCAACAACCCAATGAGCTAACCTCTGTTTGGAGACAGAGAACGTTTGCTGGTCCCCGATCCTCTTGATTTAAGCAAGCGCGATCAGGAGGGCCATCTTCAAGGAGAGGGCTTTGAGCTCTACTGAATCAAGCGGCTCGAAGGTGGGTCTCTGAAGCCCTGAGATGACCACTGAGAGACCCCAGGAGGGGAACAGGCTTGGCCGGGAAGGGTTCAACCTCCGGGCACCTCTAAGGAACCTGATAATCAAGTCGTGCTTACCAAGGGACTTGCCGTCTACTGCATCGTGGTGGGCTTCGATAGCAGTGACATACACCTTCAAGGTGGAGGGGGACAGCCTCTCCTCCAACCTCTCCTGCAGGAATGAAAGCACTGACCGAACTGCGCATCTCTGTGGGTCTTCAGATCTGGAAGAACACCAATTTGCGAACAGACGCCACTTGAGGGCGTAAAGTTGCCTGGTAGAGGGAGCTCTGGCTTGGTTTATTGTGTCTACGACTGCAAGTGGTAGAACGCTTAAGTCTTCTGCGTCGCATCCAGGGGACAGACGTGGAGATTCTAGAGGTCTGGGCGTGCCAGAGTGTGCCCCGTCCCTGAGAAAGAAGGTCCTTCATCATGGGAAATTGGCAGGGAGGTGCTGTCGCAAAGAGCGTGAGATACGAGAACCAGGTCCAGGTGGGCCAATAAGGAGCCAACAAGGTGACCTGTTGCTCATCCTCCCTGACCTTGCAAAGCACCAGTGCAAGAAGGCTCACTGGGGGAAGTACGTACTTGCGCAGTCCCCGGGGCCAGCTGTGTGCCAGCACGTCTATGCTGAGAGGGGCCTCCGTTAGGGAGTACCTGACCGGGTAGTGGGAGTTGTCTTGAGAGGCAAAGAGATCTATCTGTGCCCTGCCGAAGTGGGGGTGGTGCCTCCACTCTCCGCTGAGCGAGACCTTTTGCGACAGCGCGTCCGTCATTGTGTTGCGGTTGCCTGGGATGTGAGTGGCGAACAGCGACCTGAGTCACAGCTGACTCCAAAGGAGGAGATGGCGGGCAAGTAGTGACATGTGACGGGAGCATACGCCGCCTTGGCAAATTATGTAAGCTACCATGGTCATGCTGTCTGAACTGATCAAGACATGCTTGACCCAAATCAGCTGGAGAAACCTCCGCAGGGCATGGAGTACAGCCAACAACTCGAGGCAATTGATGTGCTGATGCAGGTGGGGCCCTGTCCAGGAGCCAGCGGCTGTGTGCCCGTAGCACACGTTGCCCCAACCCAGTTGAGAGGCGTCTGTGGTGACCACGACACATCTGGACACCTGCTGTTGGGGGACTCCTGTCCGCAGAAAACAGGGGTCTGTCCAAGGGTTGATAGTCGGATGGAAGTAAGGGGTGATAAACACACAATATGTGCCGCAGCACCATGCCCATCTCAGGACTCGAGTCTGAAGCCAGTGCTGAAGCAGTCTCATATGCTTCAACCTGAGCTACGCGACCGCGGCCGAGGATGCCAGATGCCCCAGGAGCCTCTGGAACTTTTTGAGAGGAACCGCTGTGCCTGGCTTGAAGCAAGCGAGGAACGTGAGCACTGACTGCGTGCACTCGGTTGTGAGGCACGCTGACATTGAGACTGAGTCTAACTCCAGAGATGCTCTGAACCGGAGAGAGCTTGCTTTGTTCCCAGTTGACCTGAAGCCCTAAATGGCTGAGATGCGTGAGCACCTGGTCCCTGTGGGCGCATAGTAACTCTCGAAAGTGTGCTAGGATGAGCCAGTCATCGAGGTAATTGAGTATGCGGATGCCCACTTCCCGTAGTGGGGCAAGGGCTGCCTCTGTGATCTAGGTGAAGACGCGAGGGGACAGGGACAGACTGAAGGGGAGAACCTTGTACTGATATGGCTGGCTGACGATCGCGAACCATAAGAAGGGTCAGTGTCGAGGCCAAATAGAGACGTGGAAGTACGCGTCCTTCAGGTCTACCGTGCAAACCAATCTTGATGCCGAACTCAGGTTAGAATTCGCCTCTGCGTGAGCATTTTGAACTGGAGTCTGTGTAAAGTCCAGTTGAGAACTCACAAGTCCAAGATTGGCCGCAACCAACCGCCATTTTTGGGTACGATGAAGTAAGGGCCGTAGAAACCATGCCCTTGAGTAGCAGAGTGGCTCGTAAAGTGCTGGCTTTTTCACCACGCATTGGGGTAGAGCGAATACCGTTGAAACGAGGCTGGAGCCTGGCGAATTGAATCGCGTAGCCGAGTCGGATGGACCTGGCCAGCCATCGTGACGGGCTGGGAAGTACAAGCCATGTGTCTAAGCTCCGTGCGAGGGGCAATAACGAGACGATCGTTTTGGACATACCGGGTGGGGCCTCGCGGCGGGGGTAGCAGGTAATAGTACTTCGGGAGGCAAAGGCATGTCCCGAGGCTTGGGTGCTGAGAAAAAACTCAAAGCACTTACCTTGCTCTGCGCACCCAGCAGGGGACGGGTTGTAGACAGAAGAGGAGGTCCTGTAGGGACGTCTTCAAGACTGGCACTGGCCTGCCGGGGCTAGGCAGTCATAGGTCCGGAGGTGAGATGGCTACATCCGGGGAGCCGGGACTGCAAAGTTTTGGTGCCGGGGTGCCGTGAGAACGGCTTGGAAGTGAGGAAATTGCTCTTTTATTGATAATTTGGGTACCACAGCCCAAAGGGGGTGTGGCAAAAGAAAAAGTGACAACTGAGGATTCTCCTCCCGGCCCTCCACCGGGGATGGAGTGATCTTTCTACCAGCTCCGGAGGAAACGTCTGGCTTCCTGGGTGCACTGTTTCAGGAGCGTTTAGGGGTTTTTCGGGCCCTAAAAGTGGTCCTGTAGACGGGGGCGAACACCACCTGCGGGGCGCTTGACGCTGGGGCTGGGGGCCAGGTTGAGGCGGTTTCTTTGCAGGGGGATGCCCACGGCGAGCAGACAGGGCATGATGTGAGAGATGGCCTCCGTCTGTTTCTTCACCGCCAAAATCTGCTGGCCAAAGTTGTCGACTGTGTCGCCGAAGAGACCAAACTGGGAGAAAGCAGGCTTTTTCAACGTTGCACATCTCAACCAAGTTCACGAGGGTGGTCATCATGACTACTTAATGCTATTGTGATGATGTGACAACCAGCCTGTTTGAGGGCCCCCACTTCAAATATGATTCTGGTGCTGTGACTGCTGCACATGTAAATTTAGTATCACTCTTGGAGGAATGTGCATTGTACAATTAAAAAAGTACTCAAAATAATGTTTTAATTGTCATTTTTAAATTAATAGGTTTCCAGCATTAGTAACCTCTTGTTATAAGGCATCCGAGTTATAAGACAAATAAAGAGTTTGTTCTCAGTTAATATAACAGTATTTTCAAAACAGACATGGCGTAAATTAAAATATACAGTATGGAATATTTTAGTAGGAAAATATTAGTCATATTACTAGTAATTCTTTTTATTAATTTTTTTGCTTAAAGAACATTTTTATGATAATCGCTTTTAACACTTAAGTTGTAGAATCATAAAACAAGTTATAGATGGAAACAAGCACCTAACCAGTGTACTTTCTTAAAGTAATCTATATTTGAACTTAATGTATACTTTAATTGCATTTATAAAAGCTTCACTACTTTACCACTTTTTTTGTAGTGATCAAAGCTTCTCTGTGTGCATTTGAAAAAAACATAAAATAAGTGTAATTACATGGTATTTTCAATTAGTACACACACACACACACACATATATATATATATATATATATATATATATATATATATATATATATATATATATATATATATATACATATATATGTTAATGTATTTTTAGTGTACTTATCATGAAATAAATGCATTTTAAATACAATGTGGTATATTACTTTTTCACTAGGTTTGTTTTATTTTGTTAAAAAAAATGGTTTGTTTCATTCGTTTGTAGTTGAATAGTACATGTATTTAGTTCTGGACTGAAATACACTTTCATTTGTTTCACTGTTAGCACCACTGACCATCATTTTATTTATTCTAGAACAAAGCATAAACCAGTGTCATGAGGTGTTAGTGTTAAAGAAACTGACATAAATTGGAAGTTGACTGGTTTAACGACACTTTAAAGGGTATGTTTAGTCAAAGATAGTTTCTGTCTTTCCCTCTCTGGAGATTGTGGAATGATGGATGCTGTAATGCATTTACAGGGACAGGCTGAGACCAGCTTGTCCTCTCGAGCTTCCAGAGTGAGCAGCTCAGCTCAGCACGGTTACAGAGAAGAGAGGACACAGCCTGAATGAATTCATGAAATATCCTGTTTGTACAGTAACTGAGATATGGTACAAACCTTCATTTTACTCCCATTACGATATATATACATATATACCACTGTCAGCTAATAATGGACAGCACATAGATACTATATATATATATATATATATATATATATATATATATATATATATATATATATATATATATATACACATTAGAAGAGCACAATAAAATAAAAAAAAATTATATACTTAAATATCTTTCGAGTCATTTAAATATAGCAATATATTCTGACTATATTTTTTTTCCAGCAACTTATACCATATACCATTTATTTGACCAGTCCCAATGTTTCTTTCTTTTCTTTTTTTTTTTTTTTTTTTTTTTTTTTTGAGGGCTTTTAAAGTATGAAATGTGACTGTGTGTGTTCTTGTGGTGCCATCAGCCAATCAGCACTGTAAGTATGTCAGAACAGCAGCATACCGCTTAGTCACATAGCATTTATAGCTCTCGTGATTGGCTTAAAGAACCCTGTGTCTGCAACTAAGTGCCCATGAGCAAAGATTGCAGAAAGGAGGCCACTTCCTTCTGGGTCCTGCACCAGTTGAGCAAATCATTGGAATGAATGGGGACACTAACAGATAGCTCTCTCCAGGTATTATAGTCCTCCTTGGTTGGAACCAGTAATCAGAATAAAGCATGACTACAGTAACCTCTTGTGATTATTCATGATAATGTATGTGTTCACACCAACTGATACAGAAAATGCATAATGACCAACAAGCTTATTTAATTGCTTTTCATTTATTTAATTTTTTTCTATCGCAATTTGATGTAAAACAAAACGTACAGTTTTTTGTAAATGGTCTGTTTGTGATTTTGTGCAGGACCCCAGTGCCATGCCCCGACCCACTGCTCAGGACCTGGCTGGGTTCTGGGATCTCTTGCAGCTCTCCATCGATGATGTCACTGCCAAGTTTGATGAGCTTCAGCAAATTAAAAGCAACGAGTGGAGAATAGTGGAGAGTCCAGAAAAGAAGGTAATTGGACCATGAATAACTCCAACCCTACGTACTAACAATAAAGTGGAAACTGTTTTAATTATCTTCTAGTATGTTTTGGCTAGATTTTATAGATTTGAACTAGTTTCCATACTTTGATATACTTTTTCAGTAATGTTTACACCCCTGGAAACTAAAAAATGTTGATGATTTGAGTGAGATTCAGAAAGAGCTGCCAGTCTAGAATAATATAGTATCAACCTGCAGATTTGTACAAATGGACTTGTTAATTTTAATAAACTATCAAAATGTAAAAACAGTGCATGAACTCTACCTAATTTTTCAGGAAAGAAAATGGCCGCCTCCTGTTTCAAAGAGGCCTCCTAAAGGTCGTGGAGGGGTCATGCGCGAGCGCTCCTTGGACCTGCAGGATCGACAGAGGCAAGAGGCCCGGCGCAGATTGATGGCTGCTAAACGGGCTGCATCTTTCCGTCAGAACTCAGCAACGGAGCGGGCTGACAGCATAGAAATCTACATCCCAGAAGCCCAAACCCGTTTATGAAACACACACATCCAGCTTCACCTTCCTTACACCAAGGCGCTTTACTGACAGGGTACATCCATTCTGCTCCATGTCAAATCTCCACCCGCACATATTCTCACATCTGTTACACATTTTGTTTATGATACACTTCTTTACTGCTATTATTTCAGCTCATCTGGAGATCATCTAGTATGAGCTGAGACAATAGTGGAGAGTTTATATATGCCTCAAACAGAGCTCAATTCAAGGAGGTCATTGCAGTCTATGCGCTGCAACACTTGCAGCCCTGTTTGTTTTTGTTTTAGTGAGTATGCATAGGCACAATAAATGCTCACTTTTATTGCATTGGCACAAAATTAATGTCACAGCTAGTCCATTCGTCTACACTGTAAAATATCCTTTGCTTAATCAGTATATCTTTGTCTTGTTGTTCAATAAAAATATCTAATGAGAGAAAGAGAAAATTGCATAAGATGATGAGACATTGTTTTAAAAGGATAGTTCACCCTAATTGAAAATTCACACATCAATTATTCACCCTCATGCCATCTCAGATGTGCATGACTTTCTTTCATCTGCTGAACACAAATTAAGATTTTTAGAAGAATATCTCAGCTCTGTGTTTCCATACAAGTGAATGGTGACCAGAACTTCAAAAGCTCCAAAAAGGAGATAAAGTCAGCATAAAAGTTGGTTTTGTGTGAGAACAGACCAAAATATAACTCAGTTTTCACTGTACATCTTGATAGCAGCAGTCTCCTTGGCAATCATGATTTCAGACTCGATTACATGTCCTATAATATGTATAGCGCCATCTAGCGCTCTGCACATGCATCAAGCACTAGGAAGTGTAATCAAGCTTGAAATCATGATTGTGCCTATAGACAATATGTAGCCTACAGTAAAAAGGGGTTGCATTTTGGTCTGTTCTCAACCAAAACCAACAGGATCACTTCAGAAGGCATTGATTAAACCACTGGAGTCTCATGAATTATTTTTATGCTGATTTACTTTATGCTAAGTAATTATTGGCATATTATGCCATTTTGCTTCCAAAGTAAATGTATCTTGTTTTAAGGATATTAAGAAAAAAAATACTGCAAACCAAGACAAAAATACAGATTAAGAAAATTATTCTACAGTGTATGCCATTATTCTCACAAGCAAGAACATACCTGCCAAACTCTTAACTTCACTCAGTATGGAGAGTTTAGATTTAAATAAGTGAAACAATATTACATTTCTCAATGAAATTCATTTTGCAAACAAAATGATAAAGTCTGTACTTCTTAAATGTTGATCTTGACCCTCATGATACTGTTGCAGTTGGGGATTTGCTTGAAGGTTAAACTGTAATTTAGTTTTAGCTTTAGGGTTGACAGAGAATATGTTTAGTCACTGTCAAAGGGACTTCCTGTTTAAAATCCTTTTATTCTAAGGCTTAAAGCTCATTCTGCCCAAAAAGGCCTTGATAACATTCAATCATGAAGTTACTGCTTGACGTTCATTGACTGACCGCCAGTTTTTCACAATAACATTTACAGAGAAGTATTTACAACACCAATCTTCCTCAGCGCTCACCACTCAAGGTAGTCTGTGACATATAAAGGTGCAAAAGAAACTTTAATAATATTACTGTAAATGGTGCTGCTTTATACTCTAATATATAGAATCACCCCCCCTCCCCTCTCCCCTCTCCCCTCTCCCCTCTCCCCAACACCCTTCTGCACAGCACTGTAAACCACCTGTGGACTTTTTAAAGGGAGGTTTAACATGGTGTCTAAATGCATTTCTAATGATCATATTCAAGGTTAATGGTTTGTTGAAAAGAAATACATTTATTTTGGGTTAGACAATTATACTTTTTGAATATAAAACATTTTCAGGCCAGCATTTGCACTAAGATGTGCCCACTGAAACCCTTGTGTGCGAATGACAGAGCTGGCTGATGAAGTGTTGAATTCAAATTCAACAACCAAATTATATTCACCATTTGCTATACTGAAAGCAATACAAATAAACATTATATGATGTTTTACCTTGTGAATTTCATTGTTTTTTTATGTACAGTAATTTCAAATCAGATGATTGCAACACACAAGTTGGGACAGTCGAGTGTTTACCACTGTGAAAAATCACATTCTTCTAATAACACGTATTAAGCATTTAGACACTGAAGACACAAGTTTGTTAAGTTAAAAAGTGAAATTTTCCCCATTTATCCATTATGCAGGTCTTCAGTTTCAATTGTACGGGGTCTTCGTTGCCATATTGTGCGCTTCATATCAATTATAAATCACTGTCCACACATTCTCAGTTGGAGATGGTCAGGACTGCAGGCAGGCCAATCTAGCACCTGCACTCTTAGCTTATTCAGCCAGTATGTGGTTTGAAGTTGTCCTGGACATCCCTGGAAAAGACTATTCTGAATGGCAGTATATGCTGATACAAAAGATGTACATATCTGTCTGCATTTATGGTGTCTTCACAGATGTGCGAATTACCCATGCCTTGGGCACTGACAAACTCCTGGCCCAAACAGACACTGGCTTTTGGTCCTGACACTGATAACAGCTTGGATGGTCCTTTTCCTCTTTGGCCCGGAGAACACGATGGCTGTGTTTTTCAAAAACTATATGAAATGTGGACTCATTGGACCAAAACACAGTTCCACTGTTCTACTTTCCATCTAAGATGACAATGAGCCCAGATAATTCGGCAGCACTTCTGGACAGTGTTGATGTACAGCTTCTGCTTTGCATAGTAAAGTCTTTACTTTACTATGGTTTACTAAAGTAATCCCAAGCTCATGTTCATGATATCCATAACACATGAATAATGTTTTTTAAGAGAGTGAGGGATCAGAGATAACACGTATTCAGAAAAGGTTTTCGTTGTGCCCTTTACACACCGAGATTTGGCCAAATTCCTTGAATCTAACTATATTGTACACTATAGAGAGTGAAATGCCCAAAATCCTTCCAATTTCTCATTGGGGAACATTGTTCTCAAAGTGCTGGATTATTTGCTGAAGCATCTGTTGGCAAATTGACAAATCTCAAATGATCCTTGCTCTTGAAGAACTAGACTGTTTTCTAGAAGATCCCTATATTCTATGACATGATTGCCTCACCTGCTTAACATCTCCTGTTTCACATTGCCTTGTTATTTTAACTCGTCAAATTTTTATTAGTTTTAAAATGTCCCTGTCTCAACTTTTTTGGAGCGTGTTCCAATCATCTGATTTGAATTGACTGTGCATTTAAAAAAAAACAATGAAATTCACAAGGTAAAACATCATATAATGTGTAGTTATAGTGCATTCAATATAGCAAAGGGTGAAAATAATTTACAAATCACTCTTTTTTGTTTTTATTAGCATTTTTTCATACTGTCCCAACTTTTTCATATTTGGGGTTGTATTTAGGATTTGGCTTTAGGTTCTTCAAAATGTTGATTATGGACTAAATTAAGAACCAATTACATTAGCTTCATTAACTTATACTTGTAGATACATGTATATGTTTCATTTATTTCTCTCTTTAAAGGCACAATTTTGAATTTTAATTGTCCACAACTGTGCATAATAATAATTCTGATGTTTTGTCCCTGGTTCCAAGCCTAACAACTCCAGAGATCAACATGATCGCTGTTTGCTACATTGCAAGCAGTAATGTCTATCCTTTTAGAGTAAGTGCTGCTACATTCATAAGGCATAGCAGGCAGCAAATAAATCCTTAGCTTTTAAGCTATTTTCTTTACCTGGCAGCTTTACAGCATCTTAAGCAAAAAGCATTTTGAATGTACTGCCCTGCTCTTGCAAAAAAAAAAAAAAAAAAAAAAAAAGTGGAATGGAAATTCACTCTTTTCTTTTCTGTCCAAACTGGAACACAAAAAATTGTATGTTTGTTTCCATACAATAAAAGCAAATGGTAACCCAACTGTAAAGTTTCAAAAAGGCCAAAAATTACCATGAAAATAGCCCATTGAACTCTATTCCAAATTTTCTGAATCTATATAATACCATGTGAGGAACAGACGAACATTTAAAATATCAATGTGAGTACATATACTGTACATATGTAAATTATAGTTCTAGCAGGTATACTGTACATTTGCTTATGTTTTCATAAACACCGAAACATACAATACTGATGTATTGACAGCATCTAAAACATTAACTTATTTTATGTTTGAACAATTTTAGAGACGATTAGTTATTGAATCTGAGCATATTGAATTAACAGAATAGCTGTTTCATTCTGTTCTGTGTGATTTCTGATGTTGTAGTCAACTCATTTAGAGGAATTATAACAATAAACTTCAAAAGTTAAAATAAATACAAATTCTGTTATCATTAAATATTAACCTCTTCAATTAAAAAAATTATAAAAGCTTACACTTATAATGTTCAAGTATGTGATTCAGCTTTATTGTCATTGTGCAGAGTACAGGTACAGAGCCAATGAAATGCAGTTGTTTTATCATATCCCAACTAAGCTGGGGTCAGAGGACAGGGTCAGCCATGAAACAGCACCCCTGGAGCCGATAGGGTCAAGGGCCTTGCTCAAGGGCCCAACAGTGGTATCTTGGCAGTGCTGGGGCTTGAACCCCCGACCTTTTGGTCAGTAACCCAGAGCCTTAACCGCTGAGCCATCTGAACTGAAAAATTGAATGAATAATTTTACAATACTCCACAGTATTTGTAAATAGTGAGCTTTTAAATTTGAGTGTGAAAATTGCAGACAGCGGTCCAAAAAAAGCATTTAATTTTTATTTTGATTGACGTGGGAAACAAAACTTTTCAGAATATGCTGCAGCTCCCAAAAATTTCTATAAAATACACCACAAAAGCACCACAAACGATCATAGAGGTTAAGGAGTAGGGTTGAGCGATCAAAATATTATTATTATAATTTTTTTAATGTAATTATAGAAATGCTGTATATTTACAATTTAAAGGATTCATAAGTATCATAAGTTTCAAAGCTATAAATACTTTCACATATTTACATTTTTAATGCTGTCAATACATGCATATTGTATGAGTTTATTGTATGATGTTTAAAGGTTACATAAAAATAGCTTTTAATAATAATCAAGTAGATAAGAGTAGGCTGGAAAAATTGCTTAATTTTGGTCTTTTTTGGTCACACAAACCCATGACATGCTTTAAGAAGAATTATGTACTGCATAAGTACCTTTTTGTACTTTTTGGAGCTTGACAGTCAGGATCCCCATTCTCTTTCACTGTATGTAAAAGAGCAGTCTGGACATTTTGCATAATATCTCCAGGTGTGTTTCATGGAAGAAAATCAAATGAGTTTAGAAGGACTGAAGGTGAGATGATGACAGAATGATATAGCTTTGTGAACTACATTATACCTTTAAAAAAAGACTATAATGTTGGTGAAGAATAAGTAGTAGTGTCGAAGTATTGCTGTAGTTAGACATCAGCATTAACACTGGCAGAAAACATTTTCCTGTCTAAAAGTTTTGAAAGCAACCCAGACTCTGATAACCAACCAGAGCTTTCCAAATGGTAAGGAAAGTTTCAGAGCCCATGGTCCAAACTTTTAAGGTTTGAGACAGAAATGCTTTTCCCTTTTCAGCAACTGTAGGTCACCCAATGGACAGATGACATGCTACCAATTGCTGCTAATTACGTACAGCTATCATCTTGCACATTTTATAGAAGTAACAAATTATATAATAGGAAATATAATACAGTCCACTATACAGGTGCCAACGATTTTGTAGGATGCCAGTTATTTGGGATTGTGGGTCAAATAAACTCAATATCTATTGAACATTATTCTTATTCAGATTACATAACAAGTGGGTCTCTTTCCTCCAACATAAACATCCAGCCCTGTTTTAAGATATTGTCTTGGAATAATGTGTTCACGAAGTTCTGGAAAGTTTTGAAACAGATGTATCGCTGCTTGTGTAAATGTAAATAATTCTAGACTTTAAAAAAAATGAGTGCCATCTCTTGACACGTGCCATGTGTCTGTTGTTTTTAATTTAAGTAGAGATCTAGCAGATTTCAATGATTTCATGATTATAAAAGGTGGAAACATCCATAGGTGCCTTATAATCAGTGGTGGAGACTCAAAATGATTTGCATGACATTTTGAAAATGTTGCTAATGGTGGAGGACTGGTGAAACCCTGCAGTATTTTTGTTTTCATGTGCTATGGGCTGTATCATGCATTTCAGATCATTTGTTCATTTAGGGCCCCGGAGATTTTTAATTAGATGCATGATCAGTGGATCAGCTGATTTAATTTGACTGATATTGTGAGACTTTTTGTTTAGGGGCGTGATTTTCACATTGTGGATTATTGTGTTCTGATTTATTGGTTCTGTTTGTGAACAGGGCTGTGTGAATGTGATGTGTTCATTATATATTTTGGGAAATTATTAAAGACTATTAAGAGTAGTATCCATTTGGAAGTCTAGGGGGCCATTCACACTGGACGCATTCTTGCATTCAAAAACAGCTAGACGCAACAGAGCGAAAAGGAACACAATGCAGGTGTATCGTAACACGCTTTTGAAAGTTTAAGGGACCATTCAAACCACACACGTTTTGTGCTGTTTTTAAAAAATCTTTTTATGTAAACATGCACTAGACGGACGTCTTTGACCGTCCTTTTTTAGACACCATGTCAGGTTGAAAAGAATGTCACCTTTTAAAAACGCTATCTCGAGAGACACGCGTTCTGTTCAGTTCATTGCGTCTAGCTTTTTTTTTTCATAAGACCAAACTAGGGCCGGTACTGAATGAGTTCTTTGGGGGGCTTTTTGATCATTAGGGTCGGCAATAGGGTTGATCGTTTCCCCATCCGTCTGAAATAGATATTGCTGCAGGCTGGAGATCTCCAAATGGGGGCAGAATCTCCAAAAGAGGGTAAGGTTACTCCATAAGGGGTTATGGTAACTCCTAATGGGTGTTGTGCCAACTCCAAAAGGTGGCGTCACTTACACACATGGTTAGGGTTTGGAAAGGGTTAGGTTAGGGGCTTTCTATATCTTTGATGGCTGTTTGGAGCTCCCGCCCCTTTTGGAGCTCTGTCAGCAGCTACATCCTTCTCATCTGATAAGGGGAAGGGTGCCCTCGTCAGAAGTTTCTGCGGTGCACAAGAACAATCTGGGGGACATTGCCTCTCAGTCCCGGTTTACTTAAACCCGGCTATCAACCAAACATGTTTTTGCATCCATATGCTTTTGAAATGTTATGTAATATAATAACAAGTTTGGTCTGAACGGCCCCTAAATGTTTCTTTTAAAACACTGGCACGCTTCACCAATCAAATTTCGAGATCCATTGTAACGGTAAAAAACATCTATCTAGCGTGTTAAATGCAGGTAACTTCAGTTTTGATATTTATCTGTCCTCTGTTATGACTAATGAGGCCTTCAAATCGTTCATCTCTGCAGAATATAATATAGGGTATTAGAGTGCTGTTAATCGCCAGTGTCCACCTCTCGTGTGCTCACACACTCTACCAGATTTGCCAGAATGTGCAATAGTGTATAAATACACGGAAGGCACATTGTGTCATTACCTCTTAATGTGTGCAATTAAAGGCAGGACACTATAGTACTGAGTCTCTCTGCGATCAGTTTGAGGCAAACAGAGCAATTTGTCATGCCTTTCTACTATGCAGCAGCTCTAGTGTGACTTTCTGAATTTCAGATGAGACACTTATTTCAAAAAAACCATTTATTGTGAAAACATTTTATTAGGAAATATCAAAACTAGCCTTGTTGGCCACATGAGTGCAAGTCAGCTGTAATACAATTTATTTATTCACCATTTCCCCTGATAATATTTACATTCTATAAAAGTATTTTTTAAGCTGTGGCCCTACAAAGATTTTAGATGCTGTAGGACCCTTAATTCACACTGAACCCTCCTATGGTATTGAAAAATGGCACCTCACTTTGCTATACGTGGTCATTTTTGACCGGATGTGTCAGATTTGTAACTTCTTTTTTTTTATGATGATGATGATAATGATACCATTTCTCCTTCCATGATGAAAAAACAATAAAATTATGCATTTTGTTTGGGATTTTATGCTATTGTGATCTTATAGACTTTTTACCATTAAATTGCAAAAATAAATAAGCACATATTTGGAAAAATAAATATTGCAAATTCAGAACCTACACTTCTATTAGTTGAAACATGAAGAAAATATGTGAATGTGACATAAATTGGAGGCAGACTGCTGCCATCTGGTGAAAAAATCTAAATAACTATAATAAAATTAAAATGAATAATAAATGCCAGTAACAACCAGTAGATGGCTTTAGCCACCTACTATGTATCCTGATGGCTTTTTGTAACCTAATTTTATATTTTAGCACAAGATATGCATTTGGATATATATTTAGACAATATCAAACTATTATTTGTCAAAGTTTAACATTTTAAATTCATTTGAAGTGTCAGTTTTTGCAGTTAATTTAATTATGCTTGTAATCAAACCTGACCGTGGCGTTACAAAGTGAAGACACAGAATAAGCATTTTTCTACCAATAATTAATTTAAAACATAAAAATGTAATAACTCAAAGTAAATGCATAATAATGTAAAAAAAATTCAACATCAAGAAACAGAAATAAACTTCAAAAAACATTTTGCAATTTCAAACTTTCTATAGTAAAACTGTTTTTAGCAAGCGTGTGTGTGTGTGTGTGTGTGTGTGTGTGTTTGTGTGTGTGTATGTATGTATGTTTGTGTGCGTGTGTGTATGTATGTGTGTGTGTGTGTGTCAGATTGCTGATTGACACACACACACACACACACACACAAATTGCAATGACAACAATGACCAAAAGATGGCTGTAGAACCCCATTTATTGATGCCCTGGTTCTGTGTGTGTTTGTGTGTATACTGTGTGTGTGTGTGTGTGTGTGTGTGTGTGTGTATGTTCTGCATTGTGAGAATGTTATCATCTCACCCCTTCATTGCTGAGTGTGTGTGTGTTTAGTATTATGATTTATTGTTTTTTTGACAAATGTAAAAAATATATATATATATAAATAAAGGCTCTGTTTTTGTCTCACCAGTTAATGTTTGTGTGTGTGTAAGTTTGTTTGTGTGTGAGTGGGTGTGTATGGTTTGCACTGAGTATGTTTTAGAGTCTAACCCTGTCATTTCTGTCTGTCGTGTTTTTGTTTTTCTGCATTGTGGCTGATTTATTGATTGTATATGACGAATAACATAAAACATTTTTTAGAACAAATTAGCCTTATCAAATCAATCCTATTTTATTATTATTATTATTATTATTATTATTATTATTATTAGTGTTTAGATGGCAAACTGAGTAAAAGTCACCAAGTCTTATACTGCTCAGATAAAGGAAACAATTTTTATTAAACGAAGAACATTTATTTTGGTCAAAAATGACAGAATTCCATAGGAGGGTTAAAATCTGTGAATCCAAGATGGTTGACAAAGGGAGAGAAATTTTGATTATAAATATAATCCATTCAATACTGAAAAGTATAATTACAAAATAGTTCAAAATAACAAAAGAACTGACAATTTTACCCCAAAGGTAAACTATCTATATTTATGTCCAATAGCATTGGTCTTATCGCATCAACCTGGACTGAAATCAATTGCGAGACTATAAAGTGTCCAAAGTAGTTTTGTAAACATTTTATGTATTGTTTTATAACTTGCAAAATAAGAAACAAAACAGTCTATTCATGCTATATTTCATTAAAATAAAAAATGGCACTTGGTTTGATATTCTGTGAAATAATGTGATATAAAGACATTCAATTTTAAGTTTGACTTAAGTGTCCAAATACTTTTTGGGGCCACATCGCCAACACATTACAGCTGATATAAGCTCATCATTATGAAAAATGCTGCCACTTTCGGTTTAGTGATACTGCAGGGAAGCCCTTTAATAGGTTTTGTTACTTTGCGATTCTCCTCTTTGAGGATCATTTGCTCCATAATGCAAAGATGGCTATTGTTCTATGAACAATGCTGTTATTTATTTTAATGAAACTGAAAATGTCAAACAATGTAAACAGCTGTTTAAAATAAAAACTCTGAGACATTTGAGAGGTTAAAATTGGTGCTTAATTTGTAAGAGAGGTGTGTTGGATTCATATCATAGATTGGTTTTATCAGGAAAATCAACACGCACACACACACAAACACTCACACAAAAAACAATATGCTCATTATTGAAAAGGCCTCAATGTCTGCACCAACAAGGCAGATTATCTTTTTCAGTCAAGCCAATTGCTTATAAATAAAAAAATAACCACAAACCCTCCTCTCACTTTTCATTTGTCAGTTGTCATCCTATTTAAGGCTTCTCTGCAAAGAAATCATAGTATTGTAGGCAGCTGTATGAGTGTTCAGCCGTGTTAAAGTTCAGTACAGACTACTGTGTCATTATCTGTACAGCAATAACCTGAATGATTTCATTAAATGATCATGGTGCAGACACACTTTGACATCCTCATTTTGCTGGTAGACTACATATGAAAATAATGATACCTTACATATACAAATGTTTTGCGTAATCAGACAGAACAGGATGTTGAGGTCTGTCTGTGGTGCTCTGTTCTAAATATGAAATGGGATTCCAGGCAGTTTTCCATTGTGTTCACAATTGGCGACTTCATTTTCCCATCTAAGGTCAATAACTACAAAATGAACAGAACTAGTTTATTTTCTCAATTCATCAAGGGGAGGGATTTTCTCTTTTTGTTTTGACACATCTAAAATAAAGTTGTTTGAATAAGTGAGACCTCTCATAAAATATCAAATGGGCTATAACAGAGTTTTGAGAATGGTTAAGCTTAAAACTTGTTTTTAATCATTAAATATATCAATAATGAGGATGAATCTAATGCCAAATATACATTTATAAAAAATAAAAAAAAACATATATTGATAAATTATTATATGCCTAATTTGTTTTGTTTTGTTTTTTTTGCTCTAACCAATGTTTTGATTTGAACTTTTGTTTAGATTTTTTTTATAAAGCTGTGACAGCATGCAGGATGGTAAAAAAGAAAATGAATGTATGATTTGATGTTTCATTGCTGTTAGTTGTTTTAAAAAATTTCAAATGGTTTGGTATTTGTAAAATTAATTTGCCTTTTTCTTTACAATTTATTGAGTCATATTCATATCTCTAAATATATCAAATGTTGGGGGTTTTGCAGATGAGGATACCATGAAGGGTTTGGTCCTTCTCTGCTTTTTTAGTTTTGCTTCAGTATTTTGCCTAATTTCAGATTTGAGCAATCTGCCTCTTTGAATAATTGAATATTAAGTATGATCATTTGTTGTATATAGAACTCCTATTAAACTTTTTTGAAGAAAGCCAAAAAAAGGTATTTTGTCATTTTGTCATGTGCTGCTTGTTTCTGTTGGTTCCGAATAAGTCATAACTTGACTTGAAAATACAATTTTTAAAAAGCATTATTTCCCAATCTGTGTGACTTATGCAAGTTAATTGATAAATTACATTTGTGAGAGAAAGGGATAGAGTTATATATATATACAGTATCTCACAAAAGTGAGTACAACCCTCACATTTTTGTAAATATTTGATTATATCTTTTCATGTGACAACACTGAAGAAATTACACTTTGCTACAATGTAAAGTAGTGAGTGTACAGCATGTATAACAGTGTAAATTAGCTGTCCCCTCAAAATAACTCAACACACAGCCAATAATATCTAAACCGCTGGCAACAAAAGTGAGTACACCCCTAGGTGAAAATGTCACTGTATATATATATATATATATATATATATATATATATATATATATATATATATATATATATATATATACACACACACACACACACATAGACTCACAGCTCTGGAAAAAAATAAGAGACCACTGCAAAATGACTAGTTTCTCTGGATTTACTATTTATAGGTATGTGAAGTGATGGACAATAGCTTTGCCTTAAATAGTGAAGATCTTAGCTTAACTACATTTCATAGTAGCGAGGTGGTAGCTTCGCTAGTTTTTAAATTAAGTAGCTTTTCAGTAGTGAAGCAATATTTTTTATTAGGTTATTACACCGTTTCATCATACACTTGTTTTTACTATCGTCAGTTATGAATCAAAACTAAAGATGTCAAATTCACAAATGAATCGCTCATTTAACGAATTTGTCACATGTGATAGCAAAGCGGTCTGAATTGGTTCACGATTTAATCTAAATGTCTCAGAAAGCTCAAGCGCGAGCTGCTGAATCATTTGGTGCATGCTCTCACTTGCCAACACGCTCACTGAATATTTTAAAATATGGAAAATATTGATAATGCTGGTTGCAATGGATCTCCAATCAATGGAAACTAAACCTGCAAATGAGTCCTATCATTCGCCAGTGATGAGGAAGGTTCTTTATTAAGTTCAACACGTGTACAGCTTGTAAACAACTTCTGCAGGAAAATATTTTACCACCAAAAGAGTATCAGAAGGCAGTAGCCTTCATGAAAACACATCAAAAAAGTACCATGGCACTACCATTTTTTGGGGGGCATGTACCATTCCCTGGGGGCACCATATTTTGACAAAGGAATATGAATAAGTTAATCATATAGTAATGTACCATAGTCGTACCATTGTATTCTTTGAAATACTCTGAAGCACCATGCAAATAAAGAATAATACATAAATATGGTAACTGTATCACAGTACCATGGAATAACCATCTGATACCATCAAATATCACATTGTTGTTGCCCAGATGTGCTCTCTCTCTCTCTCACTCACTCACTCACTCTCTCACACACACACACACACAGATAGACAGACAGAAGCATCAAGTCAGGGCTAGTCATCTGGCCCTCCGACTGAAATTGTCTTGCCATCTGAAATACCAGAGCGCTCTCTATGCAAAACTTAGTGTTCATAGGCACGGGCTTCAGCAATCAGTGGTGAGTTTAACAATACTCACTGGCAAGTGCAACAGTATTCAGCCATCATCAGTTGTCCAGACCAGAGTGCGCTTTAAGCTTTGCTGGCAATAGTTTAGATACACTGCTTTGCTAAACATGGATCACACCGTTTAGGTGAGCATTTGATCATGTCTTTTTCAATCAAAGGTATTTCTATAAAATTTCTTAGTTGTGTGGAGTGCAGTAAAATATAGAGATGGAAAAATGATCACTGCAGTTGTGACAGAAATGTTGTCAGCACCTACTGTATGCACCAACAAAGCAATCAATTATGAAAACGTCTCAGTTACTGTTGTAAACTCCGTTACCTGATGGAGGGAACGAGATGTTGTGTCAATGTAGTGACACTAGGGGTCGCCCTTGGGAGCCCCAAACACCTCTGATCTTTGAGAAAAGGCAAATAGGAATTGGCGAGTGGAATTTGCATGCCACTCCCCCAAACAAATGGGTATAAAAGGAGCTGGCAACCACTCATTCGGATTTTGTGCAGATGAGCCATTTCAGCAGGTAATTCAGTGTTGTGGCAGGAGGGACACACGATAGAGGGTCTCGTTCCCTCTATCGACAGTACGACAGTAACCGAGATGTTCCCCTTCTGTCACTCACTCGACGTTGTGTCGATGTAATGACACTAGGGGTCAAAATACAAAACACCACAACTAACTGAACTGTGTTGCGTGGACAGGCGGTGCGAGATAGGCAGACCTATCATAGTCAGCCCACCCGGCCGCCACATAACCTCCCCCAAAAAGAAAGACACGGTTTATCAATGGGGAAACCATTTTGCGGAACATATATCACATGGGGATTCCTACGGCAACCAGCGGGCAAGTGGAGCACCTACCCCAATACAGGGCCTAGTTACGTAATGGGCCAGCAGCGAGTTTCTCAGTAACCTCGCCTGCCACAGGGCTAAGGAAGAGGGACATCCAGGGTCCATGACTTCTTGAACATGACTGGTGATAAATAGCGCATGTCTTTATTTCAGGGGAGGGGAAGGGTGCTATGTGAAAGCGGTACACCTGGCCAGCTGTCCCAGAACTTACCTGCTCGTACCTGACAACACACGGGACGAGACGGCTCAACCCAGAGATTATAGAATTTCGCAAAGGTGTTGGGTGTTGCCCAGCCCGCTGCTCTGCAGATGTCTGCTAAATAGGCGCTATTGGTCAGGGCCCAGGAGGCCACCACATTCCTGGTAGAGTGGGCTGGTAGCCCCAAGGGGGGCGGCACGTCCTGGGAATGATATGCCATAGCAATGGTGTCAATGACCAAGTGGGCGATCCTCTGTTTGGAGACAGCGCTCCCTTTTCGCTGACACCAAGCAGACAAAGAGCCGCACGGAGCTTGTAAAGCTCTGCGTGCGAACCAAATAGATGCCCAAAGCATGCACCGGACACAGCAATAACAAGGCTGGGTCTGCCTCCTCCTGGGGTAGCACTTGCAGGTTCACCACCTGATCCCTAAACGGGGTCATGGGAACCTTAGGCACATAGCCTGGTCGGAGTCTCAGTATCACATGAGAGTAACCCGGACCAAACTCCAGGCACGTTTCACTGTCAAAGAATGCCTGCTGGTCCCCTTAGGGAACAGACGCCACTTCAGTGTATACAGGCACCTCACAGAGGGAGCCCTGGACTGAGTGATTGTGTCTACCACTGCAGGTGGTAGGCCACTTAGGTCTTCTGTGTTCCGTACAAGGGCCAGATATGAATGGTTCTGATCAGCCACTGCGATGGGTTGGGGAGCACGAGCCATGCCCCCAAGCTCCGAGCGAGAGGGACCAAGGGGACAATCGCATCAGACATACCGGCAGGTGGGGCTTCTTCAATAGGGCAGAGCCTGAGGTGCCAGCTGTGGCCGTGCTGAGTCCAGGGACATCAAAGCACTCCCTCCTTACACCCACCATAGGAATGGTCTGGGACGGGGGAGGAGAGGAATTGTCCTTGCGACCTGTCGTGACCGTCATGTCGAGGGTGGGATTGCGCTACAGCAGGGCACACAGGGGCCCACCTCCAAGGCGGCGTACCTGCCATAATGAAACGGTGCCCAGCGGTCATGATACCGACGGTCGTGGACACCGACTGTGTGACCCAGGAAGTGAGGAAACCGCTCTTTTCTTGAAAATGTGGGTACCGCATCCCTTTGGCTGTCTGGCGAAATGATAAGAAAAGGTAAACAAGGATTCTCCGCCCAGCCCTCCACCAGGGGAAGGAGTGGTGCTCTTACAAGCTCCTAGGTAGCGGGTCTCTGATTTCCTGGCCTGCCCATTTCAGGGGCACTTCGAAGCCTTCCTTGGGTTCTTGGTGGCTGGCAGTGAGATGGGTGGCCTTTGCTTCCTGCGGGGTGCGGGATCTTGAGCTGTGCAGGGGCAGGATATATTGAATGGCTTCTGTCTGCTTCCTCACCATCTAAAATGCTGGGTAAAGTCTCGCTGAATAGGCCAACCTGGGAGATGGGGCATCAAGGAATCGTACCTTGTAAGCCTCCCTTGATTTAACCAGGCTGAACCAAAGGTGGTGCTCCTGGACAACCAGGGTGGAAATCGCCTGCTCTAGAGATCGTGCCATGACTTTTGTTGCCCGGTGGGCGAGATTGGTCACCAAGCCCATCTCCAGCATCAATCCCAGATCAGTACTACCCATGTGCAGATCGTTGAGTGCCTTGGCTTGGTGCACTTGTAGGAGAGCCATGGCATGCAGGGTGGAGGCGGCCTGTCCAGCAGCACCGTAGGTCCTAGCTGCCAGTGACGACGTAAGCCTACAGGCCCTGGATGGGAGTCTCGGGTGGTTCCGTCAGGTGACTGCGCTCTGTGGGCATAAGTGCACCGCAACCACCTGATCAAGGTGGCCGCCAGCTCCGCATCAGTCTGTGACTGAACTACTGCACCCAAGGGTGGGTGTCTGGCTGAGTCCTCCATGTCAGACTGGACGAGCCCGTTCTTCGATGCTGCTTTCGACAACTCATCATCTTCACGAGCTCCGAATGAGATCACAAACCCACAGTGAGACGAGCCTGTGGTTTAATCCAAGGACTCGACTGGGGCATACGAGAAGCTCCCATTGAAATCTCCAAATTGCCCCCAGTGCTAAACGACTCTGCCTCATACCTGTAGGTATGAAGGACTTAGGCTGGGAGCCGCTGGGGTGGCTTTCCCTCTGACGAAAGAAAGCCACGACCGCAACATTGCCATGGTCATGTTCTTGCACAGTCAGAAGCAGAGAGATAGTGACTGCAACCAGGAATACACAAACAAAAATGCATCTTGAAAAAGATGTTTTCGTATGTGCCAATCTTTTAGTAAGGAAATATACTCTTTATGAGTAAAGAATATACTCTTTTAGCTGCTGAAGCACCCATGGGTGTTCTCTGCACAACGACGGTGCAAGAGGGGGAGAAACTGCTGTAATGCACCGTAAATCCAGCTTCACTGGATACAGAGGTGAATGGATCGGAAGAGCTCACTGAACACAAGCGCTCGGCTCCGAAGAAAAAATCTGTATGAGTGTTTGCAAGCCAGCTCCTTTTATACACGTATGTCCAGGGGAGTGGCATGCAAATTCCACTTGTCAATTCCAATTGGCAAGGAGGTGTTTGGGGCTCCCAAGGGCAACCACTAGTGTCACTACATCGACACAACTTCGAGTCAGTGACAGAAGGGGAACTGAACATTCAAAGAAAATGTGCTGAAAATGTTTTTTATTCACTATGTCTCATCTGTTCAGGGACTGTAGGGCTCCTAAAAAAGTTATAATGTGAAACTGAACCTGCAAATATCCTGATTATACTTGTGAGTCAGCACTCTCAATCACGAACAGCACCAACTTAGTTTGTTCTTCTTTGCCAATGATTACCTATACAAAAATATGGCTCCTGGACTGGCTATTGTGTTCAAATTTACAATATTTGCAGGAATAATTTTTTCCTCACTGAATAGGATAATTTATAGAGAAAATGGAAGAATAGACATTTTATCTCTTTTTTTCCCAAAGAAATTAAATTACATTTAAATGCTTTCTTAAGTAAACATGACATTTTTATATAATCATTGTTTTCATATGTGGGTTTGTATAAGAAATCCTTAATTGACACACTTGATATGTGCATAATTTGCCTAAATTCGCTTTAAAGTTGCAAGACAGAGGTGGATTTACTAGAGTTTACTAAGTCAGAATGTGCTTTAAGGTTATGGAAACAGTTTAATTGCATAACGATGACGTGTTTTGACCATGTATGCACATAAAGCACGATGGCAATCCGTTCTTATGTTGGTCTTGGCACAAAATTCTTTGAACACAGCTCATGACATTCAGGAGTGTTTAACCCACAACCGGTCCTCACAATCAGCCAGAACAACTTTGTGTGTAGGCGCTACCAAGTATACAGTGGCTGGCGGAGTAACAGCCAATTCAGCCCTCATTATATGAGATATTACATGATATGAGAGTCTCCCGGCAGCATTTAATAAAAGGATTTATACTTGATCTTTTAAAATAATGCACATGATGCAATAAATGGAAATGCGCAATGACGATTTTTAGAAATGCACTTAAAAATTAGAAACATTTTGGATGGAAACCCAGCTTAGGACAATATGCTCTGTGCATCTGGTTGAAAATAAAGTAGCTTAAATGTAGACTTGCTACATTCTATGAGATGTTCAAGAGTGGCTTGACACAAGGAATGCGACAGCTGAAACCCATGTCTTGCATACGTCTGTGCGTGGTGGTTCTTGAAGCACTGACTCCAGCTGCAGTCCACTCTTTGTGAATCTCCCCCACATTTTTGTATGGGTTTTGTTTCACAATCCTCTCCAGGGTGCGGTTATCCCTATTGCTTGTACACTTTTTTCTACCGCATCTTTTTCTTCCCTTCGCCTCTCTATTAATGTGCTTGGACACAGAGCTCTGTGAACAGCCAGCCTCTTTAGCAATGACCTTTTGTGTCTTGCCCTCCTTGTGCAAGATGTCAATGGTCGTCTTTTGGACAGCTGTCAAGTCAGCAGTCTTCCCCATGATTGTGTAGCCTACAGAACTAGACTGAGAAACAATTTAAAGGCCTTTGCAGGTGTTTTGAGTTAATTAGCTGATTAGAGTGTGGCACCAGGTGTCTTCAATATTGAACCTTTTCACAATATAAAAATTTTCTGAGATACTGATTTTGGGGTTTTCATTAGTTGTCAGTTATAATCATCAAAATTCAAAGGAATGAACATTTGAAATATATCAGTCTGTGTGTAATGAATGAATATAATATCCAAGTTTCACTTTTTGAATGGAATTACTGAAATAAATCAACTTTTAGATGATATTCTAATTATATGACTAGCACCTGTGTGTGTGTGTGTGTGTATATATATATATATATATATATATATATATATATATATATATATATATACTGTAAACAATTGCTGTCAATTTTACAGTATCTATTTACATTAAGCAATTGTTGTTGTTTTGTTTTTTTATAATTTACAGTATTCTGGGAGCATGATCAATAATTGCTATGAATTTTACTGTAAAGATTTACAATAAAAAACATTATAATTACTGCTATTGTATTTTTCTATTAATTCTGGGAGCATATTATCCATTTATCCTTTTGCTGCACGATCATGTATGCAATGAAAATTGTGAAATTATTCCAAGAATTTAGACTGCCATTTAGACTCTGGCAATTGTTTATATAATATATACATCTAGTAGTTTAAGTAGTTCTGTAGTTGTTGTCATCTGTCTAGTAGTTCTGTTGGATTTCAAAAACATATACATGGATGGAGAACGACATCGGCTTAGCACGGTACACGTGATGACTTATGTCATCAGCAGCGGACTTTCAAGCATGCTGGTCAAAAGGCGATTCCACTTCTCACACATCTGACACGTATGCACATACTCTACTACAGAGGAGGACCGCACTGAGGGAGTGTGAGAGGTACACAGTAGTTAAGGTGAGTGCAGCTGACACATGAAATGTGAATTCCTGTTTCATCCAATCATTCTTTTACCACTCATCGAGATCTTTCAGTTCATAATTATTATTTTTATTATGTAATGTTGCAACAGTGGGAATCTAGGTTATCTGTCAACTTTTTTGCTCCTGAGTTTGCTACGTGATTCCAAAGTGACACATTTGCCACATATATCTGGCTATTTTCTCCATTGTGAAAGTGTGACAGGGCTGCAATTTACGAAATATTACTTTTACATTTTCTTACAACATTTGACAACATTATTTTGGACTAAAACAGTACCCTTGCTGGTATTTTAACATATTAAACTGTTAGTCATCTCTGAATGGAAAACAGGTTAAATTATGTGGGTTTTATGGTACTGGAATGTGGTTAGCTTACTACAGCTAAGCCGTTCGCTATGGACCAACTAATTAGCGAGTGTTTGTTCCCCATGAGGGTGCCATGATGAATATAAATAGCTTTTATCATTTGTTTATATATATATATATATATATATATATATATATATATATATATATATATATATATATATATATTTCTGTAACTATGAGAGCAGTACATTGAGTTTTGTGCAGCATATTAAATTGCAAAGAAATGTGCCTAATTCACAATTTAGATGTGGTGTGCCTGAATCATGTTTTTTTAAATAGTTTTCTACATTGAATTCCCACATAAATAGACATCATGGGGAACATCACAGGTCTACTAAAGAGTCTCAGACACAGATGTGTTATAAAACATTTAAATGCCATGTAAACTTTTGTGAAGTTTGATGTATCTCATTTGAAGAGGCATATCCAGTCAGGCCTCATTTGAAGAGGCATATCCGGTGACCATTCAGTGCCCATTTTTCAAAAGTAATCCAGTGGGATTTTGGATCACGGACTGGATCAAATCTTAGAAATGGGTTTTTCAAAAGCAAAAGAGGGATTCCGAACTAAGATCAGAGCATGTAATCCGATTTTACATTTGATCTGGATAAAACCTGCCCTTTGGGTTTTTCAAAAATTTGAACTCAGTTTGGGATCTATTTGATTGGATGATCCTGATCCCATCAGAAGGGTGGATTCAGTTGTGATTTTTCGAACCAAATAAAATCAGAGATTTTTTTTTTAAGTGAATGATCACAAAATCAATGTTTACTGATGACATATACATTTCTTCATATTTGAAGCATATATGAAGCATGTCACATCTAATGAGATATGGTAAACAAAAAAATCTCAAAGCTATCAGCTGTCAAATAAATGTCACTGTTGCTCAAAGCTCTATAATTCCACAGTATATTAATGGAAATGACAACAACAAATATACTCAGTCATTCAGTAGCCTAGTTAAAAGCAATTTCTCACAATTGCATCTCTAATTGCATCCTTCATTAGGTAAGAACATTGGCAGCTGTTCTGGTTCTACATCAGGCTCAGGTCCATCAAAATTGTCATCAAGAAGGACATGACCCCTGGTGGCGATGTTATGCAAAACAATACAGGCAAGGATTATGTTGCATGCCACCTTGGTTTGTACTCGCAAGTAGTTAAGACACGCAAACCGTCTCTTCAGGACTCCATTTAAGCGTTCAATGGCACATCTTTTTTGCAATGTGAGGAGTTGAAGCGTGCCTGCTCAAGTGTGTTTGCAACTGGAAAAGGGGTCATTAGCCATGGTAGGAGTGGATATGCGCTGTCTCCCAATACTGTGCCATTTGGTTGGTGGGATTGAAGCTCTCTGTATAGTGCACTCTCTCTTAGAATACGTGCATCATGAACAGACCCTGGCCATTTCATAACACAGTTGGTTATTATGAGGCCGGCGTTGCCCACAAGTTGGATGTTGATGCTGTGCCTCCCCTTTCGATTGACATACTCCCACTCCCTTTCACAAGGTTCTTGGATATGCACATGAGTACAATCAATAGCACCAATAGTGCTAGGCATGTTCCCCATTTGAAAAAACTTGAGCTTAGTCTGAGCTGTCTGGTCATCCTTGGGAAAGGAAACAAATTGATTGATCAGACTGCCCAGTGCTTCTGACATAGCCTTCACCACATTACTCACGGTTTCTTTTCTCACTCCCATATTGTCACCAATTACTTGGTAGAAAGTCCCACATGCGTAAAAGTGCAGAGCAATTAAGCACTGTTCCTCCACGGATAAAGAATGACTCCTTTGGGTTTTCTCACTCCCATATTGTCACCAATGACTTGGTAGAAAGTCCCACATGTGTAAAAGCGCAGAGCAATTAAGCACTGTTCCTCCACGGATAAAGAATGACTCCTTTGGGTTTGGTGTTGGAGTGTTGGCCTGACAAGATCTGCAATGTACTTAATGTCATCTCTCCCAAAACGTGCATACAGTTCTTTTGATGTGTATTGCTCGAGTGGTTTGGCATGCCCAGCATGTACCCTTTGACGGTACCTTCTCCTACGGTAAGAATGAACAATACCCGCCATGTGGATGCCTCTGTAGGCTAAGAGAAATGGGTGCAAAGATATGATGTGTTTAAATGGTTTCACCCATTAATCAGCAATGAGCTCATTGGTGTAAGCCTAATTGAGCACAAGCCAAAGCAATCATGCTCAAGGCTTTTAAAATCAGAGTTGGCTACACCAAAGAGTTGGAACCATGGTCTCAAAAGGGCCTAATTTCACTGTGGCAGAAACCTGTGCACTGCTGGAGGGTGTTCGAGCCAATTTTGCCTCGATAGTAGGAGGTTTCAGCTCTGCAAAGGGTGGAGAAGTGACCAAAAAAGGAAAACACAACATTTGGGAGGACATAACCAATCATGTCAATGCCATGGGGTCTGGCCAAAAGAGGACCATAAAACAAGTTATGTTGCAATGGAGGAACCTTAGGGCCAAGGCAACGAAAGGCCTTACTGAAGCCAAGAACCCCCAAACAGGTAACAAGCCATATAAGAGGGGTGATTTCACGGATGCGGTCCTTGATATCATAGGAGGAGAAAAATCAGAGGCTCTGCATGGCATTGAAGGCATAGAAGCAAATGGAGAGGCCACAATTACAGAGACTAGAGCTGTGTCTGAAATCGCTCACTCATTCACTATTTCCTATATAGTGAACGGTTGTGAGTGTACTACATTTCAGCAGTGAGCGATTTCAGACGCTGACGTAAATTTCATGCGTCAGAGCACAGGGAGCCGTCGCAGACATTTTTATGTCATGAACATTTCTCTTGTGCGTTTTCATGAATTTTAACATCTCGCTATTAAATATGGTAATTATGAAGGCAACGTAGACTTCTTGATAGGCAACATTTTGTTGTTTTCCAAACATTTTATACACAAATGTGTGTGTGTGTGTGTGTATATATATATATATATATATATATATATATATATATATATATATATATATATATATATATATATATATACACACATACACACACACACACACACACACACACACACACACACACACACACACACTTTTATAATATGCAATTATATGTTTTATTATGCATACATTAATAAAAAATGAATCACAATACAATTAATCTTTTCACAACTGTTCATTTGTTATGCTTATTAAATTAATGATAAAGCGAAAATACTTGAACTTGTCATGTTTGTATAATTTATTTAAAAAAAAAATATATATATATTAGAACGGTTTACTTTACATGTTATTAATGATAAAAAAGGATGCAAACGCTACTTATATATAATCTAAAAATAAAAACTGTAGAAAAGTAAACTACAAACAAAAACTAACACAAGTGCACGAGCACACATTTTCGCGGGATTCTTCTTGTCAGTGTCCTCAACCCGAGTCCGGAGCAAAACTTGTTGCAAAAATGTACTCCGTCTTGTTGGTTTTGGTTCTGGTGAATCTTATTTTCCTAAGGAGAAGAAAGAGGCTGATTACACAAAGAGCAACAACTTTGAGGCGTGCGTTGTTAACTCGTCGACGCCACCCATCAGTAAGAAGTTAACAACAATATACATTCAGCTGAAAACTAAATAACTGAAGAATAGATCCACTAAACTCCTGGAAAATTCCGTACAGGATATTTAAAAACTAAACTTAGACTTCAGTTTTTAGTTTACAGTTAAATGCATTTTGTCTACATAAGATAAACTAATAATAGATAAGTGTTCAAAGTTGATGTTAATAATACACTGCTGTCATTGGATCTTTTGTGTATCTTATGTTATATATATATTCCCTTTTTTTAAATGTCCAGAAGAATGGTTTACACATTTAACATATTTTACCATAACACAATACTTTACACTATAGATTAAATTATTTTAATCATAAAAAAAAATGTATTAATTATTTTTAGTTTGGGACCCCAACTCCTTACTGTCAGCTGAAACCGCAAGTGCCTGTGCTCAGGTTGTACCTGGATGGGACAAGTGACCTGAGGCCAGACTTTAGGCTGACTAGACAAACCCTGACCTACCTCATTACCACCCTCCGTGAGGATCGTGACCACGGATGGGGTCAAGATATTGAAATTCTTGTCTTTACATTTTGGCTGGCAAGTGCAACTACTTACTGGGTTGTGTGCAGAGCATTTGACATACCCCGTTCGACAGTGCACATGATTGTTCACAGAGTCACAAAAAAGATCCTCCAGATCAAACAGAGAATAATCCACTTCCCATCTCTGCAGGAGCTGGAGGAAATCAGTGCTGGCTTTGCAAACCTGGCTGGCAGTCCTTTCTTTGGTGCAGTTGCTGGTAGCATTGATGGCTGTCATTAGAATCAAGCCACCATCTGCTGATTCTATGTGCTACTTAAACAGAAAGTTGTTTTATTCCATCCAGCTACAAGCAGTCTGTGACCACCAAGGAAAATACCTGGACATTTTTGTTGGTTATCCCGGATCCGTCCATGACTCCAGAGTGCTCAAGAACAGCCCGATCTACACTAAGGCACTGTACCCATCAGAGGGATACCACATTTTAGGAGATGGAGGTTACCCCTGCCTTAGCTGCCCAATCTCTCTTATTACACCATACAGAGAGCCACTCCAGAATGGAAGTCAGCGTCGTTTCAACTACCACCATTCAAAAGCTCGGTCCATAATTGAGAGATCATTTGGCAGTTTGAAAACACGATGGCGATCCATCTTTCTCAAGGCGCTTGAGGTTAAGCCAGTCTTTGCTCCAGAGGTCATAGCATGTTGTGCTGTGCTGCACAACATCTGTATCACAAATGGGGACATCACGGAGCCAGATGAAGACCAGCTAAGCAATGATGATCCTGATGAACAAATAAATATGTTAGTGATATGATCTGTTTATCTCCATACAATGCAAGACATGAAGGCAGCAACATGTTATGCATAAGACTTTCTAATAGCTTTTTGATTAGAACAGAAAAAATAAAAAATGTTCAGTATAAATCTTGACATAAGCTCTAGATTTCAAGTTTGATTACACTTCCTGACACTATCTAGCATTCAGAACCATTGGAGTCATAAGTATTACCATAATGCTGCCTTTATGTCCTTTTTGGAGCTAAAATATTTTGGTCACCATTCACCTGCATTGTGTGAACAAACAGACGTCATATTTCCACTAAAATATCTTTGTTTGAATTCTGTGGAAGTCATAAGAGTTTGAGATGACATAAGGGTGAGACATGATGAGAGAAATGATGAGAGAATTGCTAAAGATGATTGTTGGGTAAGCTATTCCTGTAATTCAATGCATGATAGTGAGCATACTACTATAGTCTAAAATGAATATATTTCTACCTTGTATGTTTTCTTTAGGTTTTCCCATTTTCTGGCAGCTTTGGCAGGGGTTACCACACCAAGCAACCCCATCTCTTTCAGTACAGTTCTGTAGTGCAAGTAACGTAATGATTTAAATATTACTAATTACACATATCAACTGAAACTTAACTCTAACTCCTGAGGAAAAGTTATGAAACTCACTCCCATCCAAGCTGGGCTGCGTTCCTACGCCCAGAGAAGAGATGTCCATTGGCCATCCTGCTCATTATGAGACGTGATACGTCTTCATCCGTCCCTAAAACAATAGAAAATGTGTTTGCGAATACAGTAGTTATATGTGATAATTAAAATATGTTAACAGTCAAACAAATGATCATTTGCTGCGTGAAATCTCGACCATAAAAATACTAGTTTCGAGTCAAAAAAATGCATTTAAGTGGAGTTAGTGGCCAATCATAAATTAATCCATCAATATGTATAAATTTACTTCGTTATATCTCGATAACAGATTTATTTGTATTCAAAAAATGTTACTTACATTTGTAAAAGTTGCCGCCTCCAGCGATAGCATCCGCCATTTGCATTTTTTTTCTTCCTCTGCCACCGTCTCGCGTTGGATTATGGGAAATAGGGGTCGAGTGAGTGTACATCGTATGTACACTCGAAATCAGATTGCATCGTGGGTAAGAATGAGTGTACAAATGTAGGGGACGAGATATAGGGAATGATTTCGGACACCACTACAAAATGGCCGACACCCGAAATAGTGTACTATTTAGTGGATAGGGGGCGGTTTCGGACACAGCTTAGGACTTCAGAAGAATGCAAGCGAAATTCTCCTGCAGAGAAAATGTTTGTCCTGGACTTGACTACAGTGATTGAGGAGGAAGATAGATCCCCAGTGGATGTAATGAAGACAGTCCAAGTAACCCGAGACGTTCCCTTTCAAAAAGCTACACTTATGATGCTGCGCTGAGAAAAGCACTTTGGGAACGAGAATACCCATGCTGACGCACTGTGGCTGTCCGGAACCCCTACGGTTGTGCAGTGTGCTCACAAGAGCGTGAGAGGTCTCAGACATGAGCTTGAGATGTCAACTCAAGGACATAAGAGCCCGGAGTGGCATGCACATCCAAACTGTAGAATCTAATGAAGGTGTGCGGAGAGGACCAGCATGCCACATCACAAACATGCTGCAGAGGGACACCTCTAGCCAAGGCTTCAGAGGAGGCGACCCCTCTGGTAGAGTGAGCCGTGATGCCTACTGGTGAAGCTTGACCGCGCGCCTCGAGGCCAGGGCAATAGCGCCCCTCACCCAATGCGACATAGTCTGCTTGGTGGCGGCCGCCCCCCTATTGCGGCCCCCATCGCAAACTAATAGTTTCCCTGACTTACGCCACTGGCTAGTGCGGTGGACATAAGTCTGAAGGGCACGGACTGGACAAAGTCTGTGAAGTCTTTCCTGCTCCGGCATTGTAAACCTTAAGCAGGTTGTCAGGATGAGGGTGAAAAATTGCTTTGGTCATCCCTGGGGCAAACTCTAAGCAGGCTGGCAAGACAGACAGAGCCTGTAGGTCCCCAATTCTCTTTAGAGAGGTAATTGCCATAAGAAAAACCATCTTGAGAGTCAGAAGTCTGTCAGATGCTGACTCTAGAGGTTCAAAGGGGGTCTCAACCAGACCCTCAAGGACTACTGCTAAGTCCCATGAAGGGGTCCTGGCCTCAGTCACCTAGCTCCACGAATGAAGCGAGCGAGTAGAGGATGTCTCCCCAACGGCACCCCATCCATCAAGGCGTGGCAAGCTGAAATGGCGGCCACATAAACCCTGAGAGTGGCGGGTTATATGCCTGCTGACAGTTTTTCCTGCAGAAAGTCCAGAACTGAAGCAATCTGGCAGTTAACTGGATCTGCATTATGTGTACGGCACCATTTTTCAAAGACACCCAATTTATTGGCGTACATCCTTCTGGTAGAGGGAGCCCTAGCACATAAAATGGTCTCGATAACCTCAGGTGAAAGCCCTGTGTCCCTCAGTTGGTACCCTTCAGGGGCCAAACATGAAGGTTCCACAGCTCGGGTGGGGATCTCCGAGAACCATACCCTGTTTGGCCAGCACGGCGCTATCAGTAAGAAGCAAGACCCTTGCTGGTGAACTCTGGCCAAGACTCCCGGGAGCAGAGAAACCGGGGGAAACACATACAGACGCACTCTGGGCCAGGTATGCGCCATTGTGTCCAGACCCATTGGGGCTGGGTGACTCAGAGAGAAGTAGAGGGGACATTACGCTGTCTGAGAAGAGGCGAAGAGGTCCACTTCTGCCCTGTAAAATCTCACCCAGATTTGTTCCACTACCTTGGGGTGGAGTTTCCACTCCCCCGACGGTATTTTCTGTCTGAATAGTAAATCTGCTCCCACATTCAGGCATCCAGGGATATAAACTGCCCTGTGTGACAGGAACTTGCCCTGGGCCCAGAGGAGAATCCGACCTGCCAGAGAATTCAGCTGACGTGAACGTAGACCTCCTTGATGATTTATGTAGGAGACTGCTGTTGTGTTGTCCACCTGTACCAGGACATGGCAGCCTCTCAGATGCTGGAGGAAGTATTTCAGGGCCAGAAATACCACCATCAACTCAAGGCAGTTGATGTTGCAATTAAGCTGATGACCCTCCCATTCCCCTTGGGCTGGATGACCACTTAAGACCACTCCCCAGCCCCTCAGGGAGGCATCTGTCATTAGCAGCCTGCTAACGGTAAGACGCACCTAGAGTGGGACCCAAGGTAAGAAACCTGGTGTGGCAGCGGGGGCGTGGTCAAGCGTCCGTCTGGAGGAGAATTTGCTCCGAGCTCAAGAACGACAATGCCGGCTGTATGACAGGGGTAGTCAGCTCAGGGAATTTGCACCGGGAGATAAAGTGCTTGTATTACTCCCAACATCGAGCTCTAAATTACTCGCCAAGTGGCAAGGACCCTTTGAGGTCACACAGCGAGTGGGTGATCTCGATTATGAGGTAAAACAAACCGATAGAGGGGGCGCACGACAGATTTACCATCTCAATCTCCTGAAATTGTGGAGGGAGGTGGCCCCTGTAATGTTGGCTATGGTAGTCCCAGAGAGGGCGGAGCTCGGACCGGAGGTAAACAAACGCTACGATCATAACACCCCGGTCATTTGCGGAGACGACCTCTCATCGTACCAACTTGCAGAGGTTGCTGAATTGCAAAAAGAATTTGCAGACGTGTTTTCCCCTCTACCGGGTCGTACGAACCTCATCCAACACCATATCGAGACCGAGCCGGGAGTGGTGGTACGTAGCCGACCCTATTGCCTACCCGAACACAAAAAGAAAATAGTTTGGGAGGAATTGGATGCAATGCTTGATATTGGCATAATAGAAGAATCCCACAGTGTTTGGTCCAGCCCGGTCGTTCTTGTTCCTAAGAGTGACGGGTCTGTACGGTTCTGTGTGGATTATAGAAAAGTCAACGCGGTGTCTAAATTTGACGCGTACCCGATGCCCCGTGTTGATGAGTTACTCGATTGGTTAGGTTCGGCTCGCTTTTATTCGACATTGGATTTGACAAAGGGTTATTGGCAGATCCCCTTGACACCAATTTCCCACGAAAAAAAGGCCTTCACCATGCCGTTCGGATTGCACCAATTTGTGACACTTCCGTTCGGTTTGTTTGGAGCCCCGGCGACGTTTCAGCGGCTCATGGACCGTATCCTCCGGCCACATTCGGCTTACGCCACTGCCTATTTAGATGACATTATCATCTACAGCAACGATTGGCAGTGGCACAATCAAAATCTGAGGGAGGTCCTGAAGTCGCTGCGGCAGGCGGGGCTCACGGCAAACCCCAAGAAGTGCACGACTGGGCGTGTGGACCTGCCCAAGACCCAAGACTAAAAAGGGGGTGAGGCAGTTCCTGGGGCTGGCTGGCTATTATAGGAGGTTTGTGCCTAATTATTCGGAAGTCACCAGCCCGCTGACTGACCTCACTAAAAAGGGGGCTCCAGACCCGGTCCAATGGTCGAAGCAGTGCCAACAGGCGTTCATGCAGATTAAAGCCGCACTTTGTGGGGGGCCGCTTTTATATGCTCCTAACTTCTCTCTCTCCCCTTTCTATTGCAGACGGACACTTCTGGGGGCCGTACTCTCGCAGGTGGTGGAGGGGGAGGAGCGCCCAGCGCTGTACATCAGCAGGAAGCTCTCCTTAAGGGAAACAAAGTACTGCACCATAGAGAAGGAGTGTCTGGCTATCAAGTGGGCGGTCCTCACCCTCTGATACTACCTGCTGGGGCGGGCCTTCACTCTCTGCTCGGATCATGCCCCACTCCAATGGCTCCACCACATGAAGGATACTAACGCCCGGATCACCCGTTGGTATCTGGCTCTCCAGCCCTTTAAGTTCGAGGTGGTCCACAGACCGGGGGTGCAGATGGCTGTCGCTGACTTCCTTTCCAGAAATGGGGGGGTGGGGGGGGGGGGTGTTTAGTCCGGATGGTGCCCCGGCCTGAGTTGGGCGGGGGAGAAAGCGGTAATGGCGCTTGCACCTGAGCCAAATTATGTCGAACACCTGTCTCTGATTTCAGTGCGCATGGGGAGAACGGCATAAAAGTGGCCACAGAACCTCCAGTTGAGACTGAGAGAGATCGTTCACGGACAGGTCCGTTGTCTTATCTTTTGAGTTCTCCATTAAACCTATTATTTTATATGTCAAGCCGGTTTCTCGCCTCTTCCTTGCACGTGAACTTGATCTGTTCTATACCTGGGGTCTGAACCACATAGAAAGGGAATGAAGCCTGCGGCGCATAACCCTTATTTGCCATAGGGGACTGGCCCTTGGGTGAAATCCCCAGGCTTTTAGCCACAGCTGAAACTGTCTCATGTGCAGAAGGCCCAAAGGGATCACCATGGATGCAGACGCCATGAGACCTAGTATTCGTTGATACTGACAAACAGTGCAACCTTGACCTAACCTGACTTTGTTCACTTTTCTTTGCTGACTTTTCTGAATGGAAATGATTCGAGTGGGAGACAATTTTGCCCGCATCGTGATCGAATACCTTATAACTCCTAGATAGGTAATTCCCTGGGTGCGAGAGAGAACGCTCTTTTTGACGTTGATTCTCAGACCCAGAGAAACCAGATGAGCTAAGACAATATTCCTGTGCTGAACTGCCAGTTCTTGAGACTTTGCTTTTCAGTCGTCTATCTAATTCAGAATGTGGATACCCTGGAGTTGCAAAGGAGCCAGTGCCATGCATTTCGTGAATGTGCGGGGTGATAGGGCTAGGCCGAATGGAAGAACCCGATACTGGAAGGCTTCGCCCCCGAAAGTGAACCTCAGGAACTTCCTGTGCTGTGGCAGAATTTCTATATGAAAATATGCATCCATGAGATCGATCGTGACCAGCCAATCGTGATGCTGGACTGTGACATGACCGTCTTGATAGTTAGCATCTTGAACTTGAACACCCTGACTGAGCGGTTCAAGCCTCGAAGATTTAAGATCGGACGCAACCCCCCCCCACCCTTCTTGGGAACCAGGAAGTATTTGCTGTAATAACCTGACTATTTCTCTGGAAGGGGAACACATTCTATGGCCCCTTTGACCAAGAGATTTTGCTGTTCTTTCCACAGTAGACATGCCTGCTCTGGTTTTACGGTAGTGGGGACCACGCTGTTGAAACACAGAGGGCGGCGAGTGAATTGAATTCTGTAGCCTTTTTCTATTGTTCTTAGGACCTACATAGAAATGCCTGGCAGAAGTTTCCACGCTGCCAGGTTCTCTGAGATGGGTATTAATTTTGACACTTCCTGTTGAGGGGATGTCAAGTGTTCCACGTCCTGGACTAAGGCAGGAAACAGCGGTACACCCAACTTTTTGTTGGAACCCTCTAACTCCCGAAACACCAGAGGTGGCGGGATTGGAGAGCTTTCGAGGGGATACTGGGAGGGGCGAAGTGGATGATACATGTGCCCTGTCCCGAGGGGAGCTACCCCACAAGGCTGGGAGCAAGACCGTCAGGATTTCTTCCTCATAGAAATTACTCCCCTGAGGTCTTGCTTTGGGGGCTTTTGAGGGCGACAAGCCTGTCCCCAGTATTTACGACGGGGAGCGCGACTTGCCAAGCTTTGCTTCTGAGCCTCCCTTCTAGCAGGACCGGGGCGGGTCAAGGTGCTGACAGCCCCGCCCCCTGAGTGTGCAAGGAAAAAACTGCACAAATGCTTCCTCGTGGCTTTTAGCCTCCTGGAACCTGGAGACAACTGTATTTATAGAGTCCCTGAATAGGCCAGAAGGCGAAACCGGGGCATCAAGAAGGAAAACGTTGTCCTTGTCCTTGATGCCCAATAGGCTGAGCCATAGGTGTCTCTCTGTGCTGACCAAAGCAGACATAGACTGGCCAATGGCAGGGGCTGTCTGCTAGGTCGCACGGAGAGATAGATCTGTGGCTCGACGAAGCTCAGAGAAAGCTTCCTCGTCGAGCGTGGTACCAGCACTCAGGTCCTTTGGCAGATTAGCCTGGTATGCCTGTAACACTGCCATAGTGTGCAGAGCAGCACCGGCCTGACCCGCTGCTTGATGGAGGTAGTCCTGCATGGCTTTGTGGGGAGAGAGGGTCTTTTTAGCGACGATGCCAAACCCAGTGAGGGGTAACCCGCAAGTGTCTCTTCAACCGATGGCATCATCAAATATCCCCGTGTCTTAGCACCCACAATAGTCGAATATGTCGATGTCAAGGGCACGTGGACACAGGAAGTATAAGGTTTCCTCCATGAACGAGAGAGTTCGTCATGGAGGTCATCAAAGAAGGGAAGGGACTGATGAGGCGTTCCCTTCCCCGGCCACCAGACAGAAATCTATCCTCCAACTTGGAGCATTTGGGGGTCCTCTTGTTGGCGTGGCCAGTCTAACTGAAGCCTGGCCACCGCACAAGTAATCACATCGAGTAATTCCTCCACTGATTTATTATCATGCATGGAATACTCGGCGGTGGGTAACTCTTTTTTTTCTTTTTTTGAAAGAAGAGAAAAAGAGAAAGGTCTTCTGCACACTGCCTAACAAATTCTAACTCCTAACAGAGGAAAGAAAGTTCTGACAGGCTCGTGATAGCACACATACACAAAAGATCTGATGATGCTCCTGTGACGCATCTATTTATAGCCCTGCCCCAGGTGTATCCAATGATTACACCGGTAGAGGCTATAAATTCCGGTCAATGTTCATTGACGTGTTGCACACATATTCACAGCTGATCACACCTAAAGTTGTTCCCAAAGCATTTTTTTCAGCGCAGCATCATAAGTGTAGCTTTTGAAAGGGAACAATGGCTATTTGTGGCCACCAATATTTTGCCTACCTGTTGTTCTATGCTAAGCCAGTATGCTACACTGTTGGTTCCATTTAAGGCTCTGGTAAACAGGATTTGGTAATCCTGAAATTTGGTATTTGGATCACAGTGATCCAATCCAATGTTCCTTTAAAAAACTGGCATAAAAGTAGGATGGATCAGGTGATCCTGGATAGCAAAACATGGGATTTCCAAATACGGATCAATTTGATCCAATTACATTTTTTGAAAAACTGGGCCCAGGACATTTAATATGAGATCTATATTCGCATCACATGTATCACAGTCAAATAAAAAGTGCTCTGTAGATCAGTTGGTAGAGCATGCTATGGCCATGGAAATTCCAGTTTCTGATGTTGTATCTGAAAGTGAGAGAGCAGAGGTTGTAGAGCACAATTTTCCAGAAGTTGTATATTAATCTCTCTTTGTAAGAATTGTAACCATTTTCTATCTGAAGCCGCAAGCTAAATTGTTATTACCTGAATCTACCATTCAAGGCATTGCTAAAGAATTTCAAAATATTCATGACATTGGTATGTCTTATTTTCTTACCAAACTGAGAGAAAAGCTTGCCTTGCTTGAATTACCAGAGATGATGATTAAAGGTGTTATTGATGAGTTGTCTAGGGAGAATTTGCTGACAGCTTGTAATAGTGGGTTTCTAAGCACAGCTCAGAGGAGAAAGATTGCTTTCAAGTCTGATTTTCACTATGTTGAGCCAGTCTCTGTTTTTCTAGGGGTTAGTGAAAGAAATGGGAAAGAGTGCTTTGCTCAATATGTCCCAGTTAAGCGGGCCATCAGTGCTGTTTCAGTGCCAGTCTGTGAGGGATCAGTATGAACAGATGCACTCACAAACAGCTGAAAATGGACTGTTTCGAGATTCAAAGGATGGCAAGAACTTTTTAGAAAATTCCCTGTTTCAAACTGACCATCATCTCTGGGTTTGATCATTTACCATTATTCATTTGAGGTTGTAAATCCTTTGGGTTCAGCTAGGAAGAAACACAAATTGCTGGCAGTTTATCTTACCTTGTCAGATATTTTACCTCACAACAGGTCAAACATAGACCACATGCAACTTTTTCTTCTGTGTAATGAGCAAGATTTTAAGCACTTTGGACAAGCTCATGGCAAAACTTTTAATGCTTCTTTGTGTTCCATCGTAGGTGACAACCTGGGATCACACACCATTGGTGGGTTTGTAGAGAACTTTAGTCGAAGCCTACATTTCTGCAGGTATTGCACCATTGATAGAAACACATATCAGGCCACACATTTGGAACCTGCTATAAATCAAACTGTACAGTCTTATCAGAGAAACATTCAGGAACTTACTGCCAGTGGCAATAATGTAGTAGATGGAGTCAAATTTAACTCTCCTTTCAATCAGCTGAATTATTTTTATGTTTGTCAGACTGGCTTGCCCCCCTGCCTTGGCCATGACCTTTTTGGGATATGATATTAAGCTATACATAGGTTCCTTGGCAAATCAAGATAAATGATTCACTTTCACAGAGCTTAATCGCTATGTTAAACCGTTTTAGTACTACGGAAATAATGCTGCCAATAAGTCAGCTGAGATTTATTCAGGGAATGAGAAGCATTGTGGTCATGCTGTTCAGAACTGGTGTCTGCTAAGACTGCTACCGATTATTGTCAGACACAGGATTAAGGATCCAGAATCAGCAGTTTAGCAGCTTGTTCTACTCCTCAGACATGTTGTGGACCTAATTTGTGCACCAGCGATACTGGCAGATCAGGTCTAAAAGTGCTCATTGATGAGTACATTCATTTTAGATATGTGACTTTCCCTTCTGAACCTCTCAAGCCTAAACATCACTACTTGTGCCATTACCCAGAGTTTATAACACAATTTGGACCACTCATTCACTTATGGACTATGCAGTTTGAGAGCAAGCATACCTATTTCAAGCGATGTGCTAGAAAATTGCATAACTTCAAAAACTTATGTGCAATACTTGCAGAAAAGCACCAACTTCTCCAGGCCTACTTAAGTGCTGGAAACCTATTTCAGCTTTCTGTACAAGTTACAAGGGCCCTGAATATTATTCTGATGATTATAATGACTGTGATTAAGGAATCAGTTGCTCAATTTGAGTTTCAGACAGGGAATACTTTTGTGGCAACTGAAATCACTTTAAAAGAAATAAAGTGCAGGAAAGGCATGGCTGTTCTTATGGCCAAAAATGATGAGGACTTGGTGGTTGGCAGAATTAAACAAATGCTTGTTCACTAGACTTCTATGGTTTATTTTGTGTCTGAGAAACAGCATACAGTGCAGTTGGTGGATTTGGGTGTGTTCTGTATAACAGATGAGGACTCAAGATTTGTCTGTGTACTTCAAGAGGAACTATTAGATTATTACCCTGACCAGGAGTAGAAAACATGTGGCTTGTCTGTAATTGTGTTTCACCACTCTTTTCCATCTTCCATCCCAGTTTAGAGGAGATAAAACTCTCCTTTTGCTCCTCGTCACGTGGTCTCTCTGATGAAACACTCAAAAATGTGATCCATGGGCTAACTGCTAATGGTGTTGAAACAAATCTGACCTCCACTTTGTGAAGGAAGAAGACCTCATTGAATACTTCAGGCCTATCCAATGTTGCAAACTGCTTAATGCATGGAAATGTGAAGGTATTTAAATTGCTCTTCAGATACACAGAAAAAAAGCCTACCTGAAATGCCCTTGTTACTAATTGGCATTTGAAAAAATTCAAATTTCACTTATCTATTGTTTTTTTGTGTTAGAACAAGCCAGCTGCTCGACCCCCAGGATCTTTCAAGTTCTTCATATTCTACACCACCTAATTTTTCTGCTTGCTCCTCAGTATCTTGTGCCTTGGCTGAAAACATTAAAATGCCTTGGGAATTGGGAATGTGCTTTTAAAAATGCTAAGCATTTGATGGAAACCCAGCTTAAAGCTCTCCAGAAATACACCAAATACTCAGCTTCTAAATAATGCCAAATTCTGCACATAATCTATATATGTGTCATACTCACATAATCTGTACAATTTTTATATTGTTGTAAACATATAAGTAGGTTAAATATTTAAAAAAAAAATCTGATATCATTTTAATGATATCTGCTTTGGGGGTAATATGTTATGTTATGCTGTGGTCTTCTGTGGTAAAATCTGACCATAACTGGTCATTAAAGGAAATTAAATATGGTTCCCTTACAACTCAGTCCACTTGACATTGTATAGTAATGCATATGGGGAGTGCCTTCATACACAACCTATTTGAAACCTCTCTTTAATAACGGTAATATTTTAATATTGGCAATGGTGTTTGGTTTTGACGTGAAACTTACCTCTATAAAAACGGGTGCACAGACAGCAGTTCCTCAGAATTTCTTCCTACAAGACAGCGATCATCTCTTGTTTCGAAGCCCTCTACCTTTTTCAGTTGACACACACGAGCCAGCAGACGGAATCTTCATGGCAACAAGAAGACTCTCCACTCACCTGCAGTGTTCTGGCGAACATCTCTCCGCCTCGCCGCTTGACGGTTCGCTGGTGAACGGACCTCAGCATCCTGATTCTCCGCAGCGCGTCAGAGGTGTAGAGTACCCTTTGAAAAGCAATATTAATTTGTATGATATATAAATGATATACACACGCACACACAAACACACACAAACACACAAACACACACGTCCCGCATATCTGCCCCGTTTTTCCCTGAAGTGCATAGCGAACTATCTAAGTCCTGGCACGCGCACTTCTCAGCATGCACACGCAGTGACACGTTCTCACGAACATGGGCCACAGGGAAAAGAATGGCTATGCCCAACTACCCCCTGTGGAGGAGGTGGTAGGGGCACATCTCTGTCCTACAAGTAACAGGGCATGGAAATCAAGCTCCGTACATCCTTCTAAGCCATGTAGACGGACGTCCACACTGGCGGGAAAAGTCTACTCGGCGGCAGGACAAGCTGGATCAGCACTCCACGTAATGGCAGAGTTTCAGGTCTTCCAAGCAAAGCTCCTCAGACCATGGATGAGCAAGTCTTTGATCCAGAGACTTTCAAAGAGCTACGGCCGTGTCACAAAAATCACGGCGCAGGCAATCTACAAATGCAATAAAGCATACAGCACTTGTTGCAAATGCACGAGATGCTCATACATTCTCAAAAAAGATCCCTTTTCCTCTTCAAAGCACAAATATTATGCGCAACCACTTCCCTATGGTTAACGAAGCATTATATCATACGGTGAGCAAACCAAATTGCCCCCTACCCTTTACGAGGACATAAGGCGAGCTCTAACACCATTTCAGAATGGGTGCAAAAAGCGCTTTCATCAAACATGGTTATACGACAGTTTGCACACCGGCCACCCCGTTTCAACAGCGTTCTTTCTTCCACGGTTTCATCTGAAGACGCGCCCGCAATACAAGCCGAAATACACAATCTCATTATGAAAAAAGTGATAGAGATGTGACAAATGTTCAAGCACAAAAAGGGTTTTACAGCCGTCATTTTCTTGTCCCAAATAAAGACGGCGGACTTCGGCAAATCCTGGATCTGACACATTTAAATCGTGCACTTATAAAGTGGCCATTCAAAATAATTACTCAGAAATGGATCTTATCGCATATACGCCCACACAATTTACGTCTGAGGGATACATACTTTCATATCCAAATTATTCGACACCACAGAATGTTTTTGAGATTTGCATTCGAGGGAACAGCGTATCAATTCAAAGTCCTGCCCTTCGGGCTCTTTCTGGCTCCTCGCACATTCACGAAGTGCATCAATGTGGTTCTCACCCATCTGAGAGTGAGCGCTGTATGCATCTTGAACTACCTTGATAATTGGCTGTTACTGGTGCAATCAGAGGCTCTGTTATGCCAGCACAGAGACTTACTGCTTCAGCATCTAAACAGCTTGGGCCTCAATGTAAACTGGGTGAAAAGAAAGCTCTCTCCCAGCCAAAAAAAAAAAAATCTCCTTTTTGGGAGTGCGAGCGGGCGCGTGCACCTCACGACCATGTGCGTTCAGCCATTCTACAGCATCTGTCTCAGATCAAACTGCCTCTATGCACTAAAATGGAAGGCTTTCACTGATTGGTGTCTCTCACATAGCAAGGACCCAGTAAACTGCCCTATACATGAAATTCTAATATTTCTTCAAGAGCGATTCGATGCAGGACTCACCCCATAAACGCTCACAGTGTATGTGGCAACTATATCTGCTTATCACGCACATGAAACCTGCACCTCTATAAGCAATCATGAATTCCTCAAAGTTCCTTAAAGGAGCATGACGATAAAAAAAAGGGCCGGCTACAATCCCGACTAGGGACTTAACTTTAGTCCTAAAAGCTCTCGCATCCCCCCGCCCCCTTCGAGCCTTGGGACTCTGTTGATTTGCATATGCTCTCCATTAAGACTGAACTACTGCTGGCTCTGGCCTCAATAAAAGGGTAGATGACCTGCATGTACTATCAGTCGACAATTCATGTCTGGAGTCTGTCAAACCCAGATAAGGCTATGTATCCAAGGCACTGACCACACCCTTCAAATCGCAGGTGGTTCACCTTCAGGCCTTCCTCCCTACTCCATTTAATTCAGATGAGGAACAATCATTGCATTTGTTATGCCCTGTGCGGGCGCTAAACACATACGTTGAGCGTACATGCCAGTTTAGACTGTCTGATCAGCTCTTTGTATGCTATGGAGGAATGTCCGTCTCTAAGCAAAGACTTTCTCACTGGATTGTTAATGCAGTTACCCTGGCTTGCGAGTTGCAGGGTCAGACTTGCCCAATTGGTGTTAAAGCACACAACTAGAGGCATGGCCAACTCATGAGCATGGACGGATGGTGTGTCCTTACAAGATATATGTTTTGCAGCATGATGGTCCTCTCAAAACACATTCGCAAGGTTTTACAACCTAGACGTAACACCTCTTTCTTCACAAGTCCTCTCTGTTCGTAGCACTTCCTATTCATTGGCTATATATATATATATATATATATATATATATATATACACACACACACACACACACACACACACACACACACACACACACACACACACACACACACACACACACACCCCTTCCCTTTAAGTATGGTAATTAAATCAGATGGCAAAACGATTAGGACCCATCCTGTTTGACATCCCACTGTGCACTTACCTGTCTTTGAAAGGGAAATCATGATATACTAGGCTCCTGCAGTTCTCCTTGCCTCCTGCTTATTCTTTTATATTCATTTCTGGTACCCAAGCTGGGTCCCAAATGATGCACTATACACTTACAATATATACTATGCACTTGTGGCAAAGAAGGGTACAAGGAATTCACACTCCAAGGTTAAACTAACGACAATGCCACCCAGGAACATCCGCCATGGGTATATTCAAGTGAAGACCAATAATAAGGCCACACAAGTCCCAGTTCCATTAACATGGCAGGAGACACAGGTGTACAAAATAATGGTTTCTTTATTTCACAAGAGTCGAAAACATTTATTGCCCTATGCAAGGGGCACAACATACAATCGGTAAAAAAGTGATGCAGCACGGAGACAATAAATTATTAAAATGTCCAGGTGTCACATCATCTTCAGTATCGGGTTGACAGAAACACAAAAGAAAAAGAAAAACACAATTATGAGACTGAGGCTTGCCAGCAGGGAGTAGGCTGGATGAAGAATTTATCAGCAACAAAATATTTAAACAAAATCTCCCTCACACACGTGCACGCACGCCAAATCAATGGTGATTCACAGCACAAAAGGGAAAATTATACACTGCCACCAGCAGTCCAATCCCCTTGCTATTCAGGGCTCAGCTCCTGTAACAAATCAAAACACAGACACAAAAATGAATAAAGTTCCCCACACAGTCCGTGGCCACACCCTGAGATGACACGATATCCCTAGAACACTGTCAACTTAAGTGCACAAACCACAAGGAAGGTCCTTGACCACCAACACAGCGCAACCTAATACTACTCTACCACACAAATCAATATACAGCTCAATGTATCCTACATAGGGAATAGCAAGACCATTAGCCACCCTGAGCTGCAACCACTGACAACGTCGCAGGCGATCCTGCCCCCATGGTTCAAAATTCTTAAGGAAACAGCTTTCAGTTATTATAGACACCATAGAACCAGTGTCGATTAAGCAAAGGATTGGGATCCCCCCAATACAAACCACAAGATGTGGGCACGATGACATTAAATGGGGCCCAAAACCAACATAATTTAGCATACCTAAGCCAATTGGCTCCCCAACCATTTCTCTCAATTTGCCCATTTCAGAGGGTGTCGAAGTACCACAAGCAGCAGAAGGTGATTCTCCCTGAACCCCATACTGAATACCATAAGACAACAGGATGGATTGACTATCACCCCTCGCACCCCCAGGCATCCCTTCTTGTTCCCATCTAATTGCTTCACTACACACCTCTAATAATGTAACAGTTGGTTGGTGACATACTAACTGTTTGAGTTCTCGCCGAAGAGTGCTATCAGCGTGCTCTACAAATTGATTGCGCAATAATATGGGTGCATTCAATGCAATGACAGATTGTCATTCAACTTTTTCCAAGACGCCCATTAAGGCAAGGGAAAACGCTTGACAGAGTCTCACCTTCCTATTGCTTTCTTGAAAAGACCACCCATACACCTCACGCAACGCTGCAAAAATTTCCCTGGGTCCCTCCATTCACTATGAGGACGGTACAGGATCTCCTCCCATGTCTTTTCCTCTAGGTGGCCAAACAAAAGAAGGCCCGATCAGTATTGGACAGATGGCGAATACAAATACAAGCTTGAGCCTCCTCAATCCACTTGCTACTGATTGACTTGCCATTAAACTTGGGGCACTTTCTGTCCCTAGGTACAAAAACAAATAACTCGGGCAAGCCAGCATCAGCACTAACCGATTGAGACTGGCAATGCTCTAGACTCAGTAGGGGGTGTAATCGGTCCTAGTAATACAGCAGGAGCATGTTCTTGATGCAGCTTTTCTGCTTTCAATAGTATCACTAACTCCCTAAGCTGCTGGATTTCCTCCATAATAATAATAATAATTTCCACTCACCCCAAATTAAGAAGCCACCCAGTGAAAACAGTCAGAAAGCACAGATACTCAATTTACCCTCCTGTCAAATGGGCACTGCTGTTTTGCTTCTAAGGGGAGAAAAGAAAAACAAAACAAAGAATAGAACACACAAAACAAATTTAAATACCAATCCAAAATCTCCATCAATTAGCACTCACGTCTCCACCCAAAATATTGAATCATCCTGCAGACTATGCCATTTTGTGACAAAGGAGGGTACAAGGAATTCACACTCCAAGGTTAAACTAACAACTACACCACCCAGGGACTTCTGCCCTGGGAATTCTCAAGCAAAGACCAATAATAAGGCCACACAAGTCCCAGTTCCATTAACAGGGCAGGAGGCGCAGGTGTACAAAATAATGGTTTCTTTATAGCACAAGAGTCGAAAACTTGTATTGCCCTATGCAAGGGGCACAACACACAATAAGTAAAAATTAACAAAGTGATTCAGCAATGAAACAAAAATTATTAAAATGTCCAGATGTCACAACATCTTCAGTATCAGGTTGACAGAAAAAGAAAAACACAATTATGAGACTGAGGCTTGCCAGCAGGGAGTAGGCTGAATGAAGGTGTTATCAGCAACCAAAAATTAAAACAAAAACAAAATCTCCCACACACTTGTGCACGCACGCCAAATCAATGGCGATTCACAGCACAGCACAAAAGGGAAAATGAAACATCGCCACCAGCAGTCTAACCCCTTGCAATTCAGGGCTCAGCTCCTGTAACAAATCAAAACACAGACACAAAAATTAATAAAGTTCCCCACACAATTAGCAAATAAAATTATTAAACAAAAATAACATAGCATGCAATATACATAAACACTCAAAATAGGACATCAAAAGCACTTAAAAAAAACACTAATTCAAACCACTTGGGCTGAAACCTCAACATAGCCAAACAGGATACTGTGACTTCCAACAAGTCCAAAGCAGGCATTTAGTTCACACTGGCCGCAATAACTGAAAGACCAGAAATCATTAAGCTTTCAGAGAATCACTGGCCTTAGATGGCAAGCGGCAGCTCCATTTGCGCTCAAATATTGTTCTAAATGAAACCAAGTTAACAAAACAACGCAAAATGAAACGGAGTAAAGCAAATCAGCAGCGTCTTAAAGACAGCGAGTTCCCCACAACCCCGGCAACAGGACCCTCTTTGAGAGAGAATGTAGAACAAACATATTTACAATTATAATAAATATGAATTCTAGAACAATCGTATGAGAAGGGCTACATACCAGGAGTGCGAGGGAACGTCAAACACAGATCAACACTGAACAAGTCAGAAATACACACTGTGGATGGGCAACAATGAAATCTGCCAATGGCCAGAAAACAAAGGTTCTCCAAACCCAACTACAAAGCAAACAGGCTAACATTAGTCAACACACAAAACACAAGCATTCATTCGCCATGTAGCTGATAGCCTTCCCTCTCTGACAATGACGTGTAACACTGGAAAAAGGGGTGGTTACTCAATGACAATTCCTGGTGGAAGAATGCAATCTATATGTACTCTTTCCCCAACACTAATAAGCCATTGGGAGATTAAACAATGCTGCCAGACTTTGGGAGATTAAACAATGCTGCCAGACTGATTAATCATCAGGAAGGGGAGGTGGAGTTACCACTTACCCTGCCACACACTCAACAATGTAGTGTGTGATTTTTCAGGGTGTAGATTAGTCCCAAATGGAACACGTAACTTTTTTTAGTACACTGAAGCATTCGTAGTTTAACAGCTAATGGAAGTGACGTTTCAAACGCATGTTCTGCCACTAGCTTTAATGCATTAGTCAACCTCAGTTCAACACTTGCATCTCAAACAACATATGTATTCACAAGAGCGTTGGGTGATGTTAAAGCATTCAACTTACGTCAACATATGTAAGGTGTTGTCTTTAGTGAAGTTTCACTAGTTGCCATATTCTTCATTATTTACAATTGTTTTGTCAGACCAGCAAGCAGCTGTGTATGGCAAGCCACACACCATTTTGACGGTTGAAGAAGTGCATCATCTGGGTATTCATATTACACTTCTTTATGTTGCATTTACTGTGTTCACATACTATTCACACTACTTACATTTCAGAATGATGTAGAATAGTGCAGAAGTGTGCGGTTTGGGGCACAAAATTGTACTCTTCAGTCATTACCACTACATTATTTAACTTTGCGTCAGATGCGCAATGCAGAATCGCATAGTGGAAACCAAAACAGTCAATGTTCGGTGGTGTTCACTAGTTAGGACAGGAGTTTCCAGTTTCTTGAGGTTTTATGGGCCCCTTGGGCTGTGGGGGCCATAGAAAGGGCCTACTTTCACCCCACTACTGATGGCCCTGTTGCCCTGTTAATGCACACAATGGCTGACAGGCAGAAATTCATCTGATTGGCTAAACAAAGGATATATTTTCCCCCTCTGATTACTAAGCCTAGAGCTCCTACAGACACAGGTGTTATATTTAATTGCATCTATTACAGTAATATCTGACAATGAAAAAACATAGCACCAATAATAAAAAAAATATAGGTGATAACAATTTTTCTGGACGTGTTCCTGTAAATATTTTCAAACATGTGGGAAAATTTTTAAATATGTTGTGGTGAGCAGGGCTGAACCATGTGGCGTCTGGGCAGAACGAGGCAGGGAAGATAATTGGCAAATGACTTCCACCTGCGTGCCACACCGGCCTCACATTCCTGCGAGGGGTGGCGGGAGTATTTAAGGAGAAGAGATCAGATGGGAGATGCACAAAGATTGTCCGTGTGTTTGACTGTCTTTATAATTTAACTTCTCCCTGCATGTTTTTTTTCTTTAAATGCTGAAAAGTGTCATTTAATGTCTATGTGTTTGTCAAGCCATCCTCAGCTTCCTCCATACCTTCTTAAGTGTTACATATGTCTTGATTATACTGTTTACAATCATTTCAGACTTCCCTTTTCATGTTTCAAAAGAAAAGAATGTGGATGAAATCATTGTCTTTGAGAATTACACAATAATGTGTTAAAAACAAAAATTAAAAAAGAAACGACCAAAGACAATCCAGGGAATCCATGTATATTCTATTTCAATGTGATCTATTTTAGTGTAGGGTTACAGGATTTTTGGATTCTTCTGAATTATATTACTGGAACAACATTGTCTAAATTAAAGGCATTGCTGTTAAAAAAAACAACAACTTGAAAACTTCTAGGTTATGGATGTAACCTCTGTTCCCTGATGGAGGGAACGAGACGTTGTGTTGAAGAAGCGACACTAGGGGTCTCTCTTGAGCGACGAATATACCTCTGATCTATGAAAAAAAGCCAATGAGAAATTGGCAGACAGAATTTGCATGTTCTGCCCCCAGACATACGGGTATAAAGGCAGGTAAATACGTCTGTTTCATTCAGGATTTTTCTTAGGAGCCGGTGGTCTGGCTCGGCTCAGCGACATGGCTGGGAGGATACAACGTCTCGTTCCCTCCATCAAGGAATGGAGGTGACATCCGTAACCTAGACGTTCCCTGTCTGTCGCTCATTTCGACATTGTGTCGAAGAAGCGAAACTAGGGGTCCAATTTAAATCACACCATGCGCTGAGCCGTGTATGTGTACTGCTGACACAGGAGTGGGCAGGTATTTAACGTGCCAAAGCGACCAGCTGTATCAGGCTGCACGTACCATTCCCCAATGCCCCATAAAGTCATCGAAAGCCTTCTGGTTCTTCACCCTTGACAGGGGAACAAGGCGATGCTGCCAAGTCTGGGAACGGGCCAAGCCTAGCCGGGCCTCTTTTCTCTCTGTGTTTCTTGCATAGAGTCAACGGCTGGGGCCCTTACACGCATCGGGGAAGGAGGTCTTACCCAGTTTCCTATTCTTTCAGGGGGAAAAGACCCTGCGGAGACCACACCTGCCCAGAGAGGGGGAGGTAAGAGTGGTGACATACACCACATGGGCTTTTAGGTCACATGTGGGAAGTGGCGTGGTGGTAGATCCCGCCTCTTCGGAAGGAGGAGTTGCTACAGACATGCCGACCGGTGGGCAGTGGGAACTGCCCAAGGGAGACGCGGGTTCGCTCATAAGGGGACCGTACCGCGGAAAATACACACAGGGGGGAAGTCCACATAGGAGCCCTGACCTGCTGAGCACCTTTTCCAGTACAGGGTAGATTTGAGTACCCGCAGTGGATTGGGTCGTTGAATTCCTCCGCTGAATTGCAGACCCAGAGGGCTAGGGAGGAGTCATCCAGGGAGCCGAGTGAGTGGGATCACCTGGGAGAAAAAGCGTACGGTTTTACCTCAACCGAGAGAAAGGGTGCAAGGTGCAAGCAATCCACCCGGTCAGTCCGTCAGTGTGTTACCGAGTTCTACTGGCTCGGACCTGAGAAAACACGGGACGAAACAATCTACCTTGAGATTGTAAAATCTTGCAAAGGTATTAGGTGTTGCCCAACCCGCTGCTCTGCATATGTCTGCCAGGGAGGTGCCTCTGGCCAGTGCCCATGAGGATGCAACACTCCTTGTTGAGTGTGCTCGGACCCGCAAGGGGGGGTGGCATGGCCTGGGTGCGATAGGCCAATGAAATGGCATCCACCACCCAGTGGGAGAGCCTCTGTTTGGAGACAGTGTTCCCTTTCCGCTGTCCACCAAAGCAGACAAAGAGTTGCTCAGATCATCTAAAGCTCTGTGTGCGGTCCAAGTAGGTACACAAAGCACGTATCGGACACAGCAACAAAGGGGGTGGGTCTGCCTCCTCCCGGTGCAGCACTTGCAGGTTCACTACCTGGTCTCTGAAGGGCGTGGTAGGAACCTTGGGCATGTAGACCGGCCACGGTCTTAGGAACACATGTGTGTCTGCCGGACCGAACTCCAGGCAAGTGTGGCTGGCAGAGAATGCATGCAGGTCCCCGACCCTCTTGATGGAGGCGAGCGTGATCAGCAGGGCCATCTTTAGGGAGAGGGTCCTGAGTCCAACTGATTCTAGTGGCTCGAAGGGTGGTCTCTGAAGTCCCGAGAGGACCACTGAGAGATCCCAGGAGGGGAACAGGCTTGGCCGGGAGGGATTTAACCTCCGGGTGCCTCTTAGGAACCTGATAATCAAGTCGTGCTTACCCAAAGACTTGCCGTCTACTGCGTCGTGGTGGGTTGCGATAGCAGCTACATACACCTTCAAGGTGGACGGGGACAGCCTCCCCTCCAACCTCTCCTGCAGAAATGAGAGCACTGACCTGACTGCGCACCTTTGTGGGTCTTCGGCCCAAGAAGAACACCAATTCGTGAACAAGCGGCACTTTAGGGCATAAAGTTGCCTGGTAGAAGGGGCTCTGGCTTGGTCTACGATGGCAGGTTGTAGATCAGCTAGATCTTCCGCGTCTGAGTCGCTGCTGGCTCCAAAGGAGGAGATGACGGCCGAGTTGTGACATGGTGGGAGAGTATGCTGCCTTGGCGATTTATGTATGCTACCGCGGTGGTGCTGTCTGATCTGATCAAGACGTGTTTGCCCTGAACTAGCGGGAGAAACCTCCACAGGGCAAAGAATACAGTCAACAACTCTAGGCAGTTGATGTGCCAGCGCAGTGGTGCCCCAACCCAATTTGGAGGTGTCGGTTGTGACCAGGACGCGTCGGGACACCTGCTGCAAGGGGACTCCTGCCCGCAGAAAGCAGAGGTCTGTCCAGGGTTTGAATGTTTGGCAGCAGGTGGGGGTGACCATCAAATGGTGTTGTCGCGGCGCCATGCTTGTCTCAGGACCGAGTCTGGAGCCAGTGCTGAAGCTGTCTCATAGGCGTCAACCCCTATGGTGCGACCACCGAGGAAGACGCCATATGCCCCAGGAGCCTCTGGAAAAGTTTTAAAGGGACTGAAGTGCCTGACCTGAAGGCAGCGAGGCATTCCAGCACTGACTGCATGAGCTTGTTGGTGAGGCGCGCTGACATTGAGACAGAGTCTAACTCCATGCCGAGAAAAGAGATGCTCTGAACTGGGGCGAGCTTGCTCTTTTACCAGTTGACCTGAAGCCCTAAATGGCTGAGGTGCCTGAGCACCTGGTCCCTGTGGGCGCATAGTAACTCTTGGGAGTGGGCCAGGATGAGCCAGTTGTCGAGGTAGTTGAGTATGCGGATGCCGGATTCTCGGAGTGGGGCAAGGGCTGCCTCTGCGACCTTCGTAAAGACGCGAGGGGACAGGGACATGCCGAAGGGGAGGACCTTACACCTGGCCGTCGAACGCGAACCGTAGAAAGGGTCGATGTCGAGGCAATATTGAGACGTGGAAGTACGCGTCCTTCAGATCTACCTCTGCGAACCAATCTAGATGCAAGTTAAGATTTTTTGTGTGAGCATTTTGAACGGGAGTTTGTGCAAAGCCCGGTTGAAAACTCGCAAGTCTAAGATCGGTTGTAAGCCGCCACCTTTCTTGGGTACAATGAAGTAAGTGCTGTAGAAACCCTTCTTCATCTCGGTTGTAGGGACAGGCTCTATCGCATCTTAAAGTAAGAGGGTCGCAATTTCCACGTGCAGGGAATTGGCATGTTCGCCGTGTAAAGCAGATGCCCCCAAAGGGGCGTGGGGGTCTGGCAAACTGAATTGCGTAACTGAGTCGGATGGTCCTGGCCAGCCAGAGTGACGGGTTGGGAAGTGAAAGCCACACATCCAAGCTCCGTGCTAGGGGAACTAACGGGACGATTATTTTTGACGTACCCGATGGGGCAGAGCAGCGGGGCAGAGCAGGTAGAACGGCGTCGGGAGCCAAAGGTGCGTCCCAAGGCTCTGGTGCTGAGAAAAGACTTGAAGCACTTACCTTGCTCCGCACACCTGGCAGGGGGCGGGTTAGTGACTGAGGAGGAGGTCCGGTGGAGGCATCATCTAGACTCATCAGAACCAGCCGGCCGGGGAACAGTTGTGGGGCTGAAGGCGTATTTCCCCCACTTTATACCCGTATGTCCGCTGGCGGGACATGCAAATTCTGTCTACCAATTTCTCATTGGCCTTTTTTCATAGATCAGAGGTATATTCCGTGCTCAAGAGAGACCCCTATTGTTGCTTCTTCGACACAACGTCGAAGTGAGCGACAGATGGGGAACTGCAATTATAACAACAAGTCACTTTTATCATTTAGTTTTATTTTTTACTTTGATAATGTAAATATTAAGTTACAGTGGATATACAAAACAGATTTTTTAAGTATATAATGCAAAATAATAGAAAAGTTTCTGTAGTTACCTTTTAGCATTATTTCTCTCAAAATACTTAGAAAATTTGTTTATGATGATGGTGATAGGTAAAGAAACTACTAGTAAACCACAGAGAATGCAGAGGGTAGCTACAATTCTCCCAGCTTCTGTCTGTGGAAATACATCCCCATATCCCACTGTAGTCATAGATATAATGGCCCACCACCAACAATTAGGAATGGTAGATAGTTTGGATGAACTATCATCCTTTTCAGTATAGTAGATCAAAGTTGAGAAAAATGATATTCCAACAGTAATGAAAAGAATGAGAAGTCCCACCTCATATTGGCATTGCTTAAGAGTTTCCCCAAAAGCTCTCACACCCTCTGAATGTCTCGCAAGCTTTAGGACCCTGAAGGCCCTCATTAAACGGAGAACCTGAACAACTTTTCCCATGTTGACCAGATTTTGGTTTTCCTCCCCATTCTCTTCGGCCAAACTTTCAAAGGCCAGTGTCACATAGAAAGGCAAGATAGAAGCAATGTCGATCAAATTCAGAGGTTTCCCCAAAAACCTCCATGGACAAGGAGCTGCTATTACCCGCAGGGCAAACTCCACTGAGAAGAAAATAATGCAGATCAGCTCCAGAGTATCTAGCTCAGAATGCTCGCCATCAGTGACAAGCCTGAGTTCTGGCATACTGTGGATACACATCGCCACGATAGAGGTCAAAATTATCAAGACAGAGACCAGAGCAACACCTTTGGAACATCTGGAGTGACTGGGGTCTTCTAGAGTTTGCCACATTAACTTACGCATATCAGAGCACCACGTACCCTCAAACCTCCACAGGTCACTGCTAGCAATGGAGAATTCTCCAAATGAAGCATCATTCTGCCAACACACATTCTGAGCCCTCTCATCTTTGCGCTCAAGAAACCAATCAAGACAACAGGCTTCCATATCCAACTCACAAAGGCCCCAGTATTCGATCTCCTGACTGAAGCAAATCACACACAGCTCCTCCAGTGCATGAAAGTGGCCTGTACGGTAGAAATTGAGGACACAGTGAAAGACTTGTGGGCTCCTGTCGAAGTAGTATTCCCGCTCGATAGGGCTGTAGTCATCACAAAGCTCCAGGATGGCTGCATCACTGCAGCACTGAATCAACTGGCCCACGCGCGTGTTAGGAAATCGGAGCAGAACGCAGCGCTCCACCCTGTGCTGGATGCCTCCGACATTGAGGTTGACCAGATCTTCCTCCCTGCTTTGATGGTGAAGGACTTGTCCATACATCATGGTGGAACTTCAATTACTTTGGCAGACTTGAGAATGATGTCCTTGCATATTCTATTGAAATGATAAAAATGTGGAGGTTAATAGAACAATTCAAAATGAGTACATCAAGTAACAAATTAATCATATTAGGTATCACATCTATGAATGACTGAAAACCAGGGACTAATGAAACAAAAACCGCACTATTTGCGGGTACATCAATGTTTGAAAAAAAACAAAAAAATTAAAAACATTCTGCCGCATAAGGTGATGCTTAGTCTAAACATGCTATTAATTGATTTTAGATGGACAGATGTACAGTATATTAGAAATATTTAAATATTTCCAGGGATGTATTTAATATTAAGACTATATTCATTAACAAGACACAAGACAAGGTATGATTTCAATGCTGATATTTCACCTACATGTGGGAAAAAGTCAAGTCACTTATTTTGGGATTTGGGACTATATTCAGGTCACTTGTTTCTCTTGCGAGATCTGGCAACACTGCAATTGGTATATCACCCACCCTTACAGTACTGTAATTTTAAAAAGAACGTTATTAACAGTTCTTTTACTTTGTCCTAAAAGGTTACCATTTGGGAAGGTGGTTACACAATGTGAAATAAACTGAAATGAAACATATTTGCAATATAATCACTAGATTAATTTCAGTGTGGGTCAATGATAAGTAAGTATTTCCAATAGGGATGGGAGATACCACTTATTTTGTTTTTGATCAAATACCAAGTATTATCAAGGCCAGTATCACCGATACAGATACCAATACTGATACCTAGGGCTTTGAGATATGGCAAAAAATATTATCACAATATTTTTTTCATATCGTTCAATATATTTATCATGATGCACATTTCATACCATTAAAGGGAAAGGAAATGCATTCAACATATTTGTTAGACCTCAAGAACGAATGTATAAACTTCACATAGTAACTATAAAACTTTGCATAGTAACCTTTCAATTTGAAATTCAAGAAGTATACTCAGTTAAGGATTTAATACAGAAGGTGAGTATGTGTGACCTCTTTACAATAAAATTTCATCATCTTCAGTTGACTAACTGAAAACCTTTGTTGTGACCCTCCACACTCCAGCTCAGTAGCTGTTGGTAATGCACCATAAACTGGATTACCAAGGGCCAATATACATCACAAAAAGAAGAAACACTTTCTTGCCTGTGACAGGGCAGTGGTGGAAAGAGTACTGATTTTTTTATTTTTTTATTTATTTAAGTAAAAGAAGTACTGCTACGGAAGAAATAAATTCACTTAAGTACAAGTAGAAGTACTGAGAAATATTATGACTCAAGTAAGAGTAAATAAGTAGTTTGCCAAAAAACTACTTAAGTAATTACATTGTTACTGTTACGATTCCCCATTGTCTGCCTTGTGTTTTTCCCTCACCTTCACTCCTAACTACGTTTCCCACAATTCCCGGCCCTAATCACTAATCATCATTATCCCCACCTGCCTGTCATTCCCTCGTTCTGTTCTGTGTATTGTATATAAGCCCTGTTGTTTCTCCAGTCCTTTGTCAGTTGTTGAATGTCGTCTCTGCCCGTCACCTTGTTCCTGCCTCTACCCCTCATGGTTATTTTTTATAGCATTTGCCTCAGTTTTCCCATTGTGGATATTTCTTTGTTCCTGTGTTTTCCTTTGATTTGCTTTCAATAAAAGGGCTGCATCTAGATCCTCACTCCTCGTCTCCTCATTCGTTACAGTTACTTTATGAAAGTTATATTATGTATGGAATACACGCTTCCATTTTTAGAACACAAAGACATTTTTGTTCTTGAAAGAAATTGATGCTTCCTTTCACCAAGGTTGCATTAAATTGATCAAAAATACTGTTAAATATAGTTAATTTAAAAAAAAAATTTACAGTTTAAAATAATTGTTTTAAGTGGCATTTATTATTTCTTTTCTTTTCCCGTGATGGCAAACATATACTGTGTCACCTATTCCTTACAAAATCATTCTAAAGTGCTAATTTGGGAAATGTTCTTCTTATTAGAATGATTGAAAATGTTTGCGCTAACATGCAGAAATCACAAAACAGAGGGGTTTTCCCCATTTGCTGAAGTATTGAGTTCTTAAAAGTTTCTTTACGCAAGTCAGATTTTGGTTTTAAAAATAGTCAGAAAGAAACACCTTTCTCCTGAAATTCTATTTGAATTGAAGGCTATTCCATGCATTACTGTTTTGAAAAAAGAATCTCTAACCAGGATAGAGAGGGAAGTGGATTTCCAGATGCACAACAATAAGCCAAGTAAATCACTGTCTCTAGTTTAAGAAACAGACTCCTCACAGGTCCTAAACTAGCAGCTTCTAAATGACAAAGACCTGCATTGCTGCAAGAGGATTCTTGGATAAAAAGAACATTTTAAGAATACAACATTTATTTAAATAGAAATAGCCATTTGTAACATTCTAAATGCCTCTAAATCATCACTAAATTACATACTGTGCATTGTGACTAAAACACATTCCTATTTCAGGTTTATTCTCATTCACATACACTGGCGGCCAAAAGTTTGGAATAATGTACAGATTTTGCTGTTTTGGAAGGAAATTGTAACTTTAATTCACCAAAGTGCTATTCAACTGATCACAAATTGTAGTCAGGACATTATTGATGTAAAAAACAGCACCATCACTATTTGAAAAAAGTCATTTTTGATCAAATTTAGACAGACCCCATTTCCAGCAGCCATCACTCCAACACCTTATTGAGTAATCATTCTAAATTGTTAATTTGGACTAGAAAATCACTTGCCATTATATCAAGCACAATTGAAAGCTATTTGGTTCATAAAATTAATCTTAACGTTGTGTGGAGTGGAGGGGGGCGGGGACGGGCTGGAATGTCGCACACCCGGTCCCCAATCGGCCTGATGGGGCATGCGAGGGATAAAGGCGGCCGGTGACGACGGTTCGAGAGAGAGAGATCAATCACGGACATGTCAGTTGTGTGTGTGTGAGTTTGTGCTTTTTGTTTAAGTTCTTTATTAAATGATTATTTATATTGACAAGCCGGTTCTCGCCTCCTCCTTGCCCATCTTAACCCTGCATTACACTTTGTCTTAGTGGTTTTTTTTAGTTGACAAATTTCTTTCCATAAGAGCAAAATCTGTACATTATTCCAAACTTTGGCCACCAGTGTGTGTGTGTGTGTGTGTGTGTGTGTGTGTGTGTGTGTGTGCATATATATATATATATATATATATATATATATATATATATATATATATATATATATATATATATATATATATACACTCACCTAAAGGATTATTAGGAACACCTGTTCAATTTCTCATTAATGCAATTATCTAATCAGCCAATCACATGGCAGTTGCTTCAATGCATTTAGGGGTGTGGTCCTGGTCAAGAAAATCTCCTGAACTCCAAACTGAATGTCAGAATGGGAAAGAAAGGTGATTTAAGCAATTTTGAGCGTGGCATGGTTGTTGGTGCCAGACGGGCCGGTCTGAGTATTTCACAATCTGCTCAGTTACTGGGATTTTCACGCACAACCATTTCTAGGGTTTACAAAGAATGGTGTGAAAAGGGAAAAACATCCAGTATGCGGCAGTCCTGTGGGCGAAAATGCCTTGTTGATGCTAGAGGTCAGAGGAGAATGGGCCGACTGATTCAAGCTGATAGAAGAGCAACTTTGACTGAAATAACCACTTGTTACAAACGAGGTATGCAGCAAAGCATTTGTGAAGCCACAACATGCACAACCTTGAGGCGGATGGGCTACAACAGCAGAAGACCCCACTGGGTACCACTCATCTCCACTACAAATAGGAAAAAGAGGCTGCAATTTGCAAGAGCTCACCAAAATTGGACAGTTGAAGACTGGAATAATGTTGCCTGGTCTGATGAGTCTCGATTTCTGTTGAGACATTCAGATGGTAGAGTCAGAATTTGGCGTAAACAGAATGAGAACATGGATCCATCATGCCTTGTTACCACTGTGCAGTCTGGTGGTGGTGGTGTAATGGTGTGGGGGATGTTTTCTTGGCACACTTTAGGCCCCTTAGTGCCAATTGGGCATCATTTAAATGCCACAGCCTACCTGAGCATTGTTTCTGACCATGTCCATCCCTTTATGGCCACCATGTACCCATCCTCTGATGGCTACTTCCAGCAGGATAATGCACCATGTCACAAAGCTCGAATCATTTCAAATTGGTTTCTTGAACATGACAATGAGGTCACTGTACTAAAATGGCCCCCACAGTCACCAGATCTCAACCCAATAGAGCATCTTTGGGATGTGGTGGAACGGGAGCTTCGTGCCCTGGATGTGCATCCCATAAATCTCCATCAACTGCAAGATGCTATCCTATCAATATGGGCCAACATTTCTAAAGAATGCTTTCAGCACCTTGTTGAATCAATGCCACGTAGAATTAAGGCAGTTCTGAAGGCGAAAGGGTGTCAAACACAGTATTAGTATGGTGTTCCTAATAATCCTATAGGTGAGTGTATATATATATAAGCAAAAATTTTCACAAGCACCTTGCAAAGTACTTTATATACAATATACCGTATATTACAGATCAGTGACAGTAGAGATGGACTGGGGCTGTTACGGAGTATGGTGTAATATTTTATGGCACACATTTCAGTGATATCTGACAGGTAATAGGGACATTTTTTAAAATCATTTACAGCACCTTTAATTTAAAATAAATCGTACTAATCGTCTCCTTAACTCCTTAACACTCCTTAACACACAGCTGTAAATGGATCCTCTCAGACAACACAAAATGAAACTAGGAGCCTATATAATCTAAGCCTACTACAATTACAGGAAAGAAATGAGGTGACCTAATTTACTCTCAGGGTCAACATATTAGAAATGGTGACATCATTCAAAAATAATAAAACACTGCATATGACATATAATAAATAATGAGCATTAACAAATGATCACCAAAGTAAGCATACAACTCTTTGTTTTGTTTTCAATTCTGGATTAGGGCTACCTTATGGAGTTGTGTGTAGTAAACTTTTCACATAAATACATACATAAATACTATCTCAAGTTAAATAAAAAAGAAAGAAAAAAAAAAGTCCACATGGTACAACATATGCATTTAAAATTTACTATAAGCAATTTAATGGCTTTTCAGATAAATTTAAAGAGTAAAACAATTATGAAACTCTCAAAACCTTATGTGATATAACCTCACTGAGATATAGCCCATTATTATTGTTGATTACTAGCTAAAAAACAGACAAAATTGGCAAAGTAAAAGAAAAAAAACTTAAATATTGCTACTATACAGCATGAACTAAAGATCACCTACCCATGCAAGTGTCCAAGTCATTTCCCCACTAATCCAACAGAAATGGTTGCTTTTATGCATGTAAATACTATCAGTAGACACTCCCTGATCACTATGAGAGCAAATGGTCTGCAATCCTGTCTTGTAGAAGTGTAGAAGTGTTCTGTTAACCTACAACTCCAGATCCACATATTGATGGGCGGAGAGTCCAATCGGTCTGTCAATGACACCGTGTAGGCGCATGCACGAGAAGGTGCACAAGGTGATTGAATTCCTTACCTGTACAATACTGTGCAATTACACAGAGCGCTTTCAACAGATAATGAATTAGCAGATGCGTGCAACATTGCTCTGCTATTAAACGTTATCAAAGAATTCAAAATAATGGGATGCTTTAAAATAAGGTATGTGTTACTTTAATTTACTTTAATATAATTTACTAAATATACTTTAATTTATCACAAATTTTGTTGACCATGTTCGTTTATTCCTAATCATTTAGTGCTTTATGGCTAACGGTTGATGTACTGAGCATTCTTGCAGATACCACTGCAGGTAAGACATGGCATGGCCATACAAAACTTTTACATTACCTACAGTAATGGACCTTGCTTGCAGATGAGTCGGCAAGTCCTGTAGAGGTTTTTGCAATCAGTAAGTCAATTATTCCTTTGTTTGTGTGCCAAAGATTTGATCAAACATGGGAATCAATTCAAAGCTCCTCTGGGTGTTTCAGATTACACTCAGACAGTTCTCCTCACACATCTTGTGGCTACACCCAGAAATCTGATCCTTGGAGGAATACAATAGTGTCTGCTTCCCTGCAGAGTTGTTTTGCATAGAACAAGGTACTTGTCCTTATAAATTAAGCATTCATTTACCATGCACTTCTTCTGTAACTCTAATTTATCACATAGATGATGAATAAAAGGAAGTTCTTTTAATGTAAAGATTTGAATAGAGTGGGTATGTTTAAAAAGTTGAGATTTGTATATAATTTTATATGTATATTGTTATATTTGAATATTTAAGATTCTACCCAACCAGATATTTTTGACGGTTTCATAGCGTGACAAGGAATATAAAGTAACCATGAAAATTAAACTGTATGAGTTAGCAAATTAGCTGAGAAAGCCCTTGAAGTGTTTAAGAAATGTAGTCACACCATGACTTCATGTGAGATTCCGTGTGAGACATACTACATGGAGGCAAGTGAATTTCTTTTTTTCCTCTACACAAATATGGACTTAGTTTTTAACCTTTCCAAATGAATATTATAGAAAAAAAATTGTTTATGGGGATGGATTGAAAACGTCTAGGTTACTGTTGTAACCTCCGTTCCCTGATGGAGGGAACAAGACATTGTGTCGAAGAAGTGACACAGGGGTCTCTCTTGAGAGCCTCACGCATCTCTGAACTTGAGAAAAGGCCAATGAGAAATTGGCAGACAGAATTTGCATGTCCGTCCCCGGACATGCGGGTATAAAGGGAGGGAAATGCGTCTGTTCATTCTGGCCAACAATGAGGTTCGGCCGTGGCCTCCATAAGGGAAAGGAGGTTACAACAGTAACCTAGACGTTCCCCGTCAGTCGCTCACTTCGACGTTGTGTCAAAGATGCGACACTAGGGGTCCAATTTTAATCACACCATGAGCTGAACCGTGTACGTGCGCTGCTGACACAGGTGCGGGCAGGCAGTTGCGTGACAAAACGACAGGCCATGTCAGACTGCACGTACCCTTCCCCAATCCCCCATAAGATCGTCATAGCCTTCTGGTTCCCTACGCCCCAATATGGGGGGAAAAAAAAAGGCTACGTACCAATACCTATTCCAGTACAGAGTAATTTGAGTACTCGCATTGGGTTTGGTCAGGGAATTCCTCTGCTGAATTTGCGGACCGGAGGGCTAGGGAGGAGTCATCCAGGGAGCCGAGTTAGTGGGATCTCCTGGAATAAGAGTGCACGATATTACCCTCCTCCCGGGGCAGCGCTTGCAGGTTCACTACCTGGTCTCTGAAGGGAGTTGTAGGAACCTTGGGCCATAGCCCGGTCGCAGTCTTAGGATGACATGAGTGTCTGCCGGACCGAACTCCAGGCAGGTGTCGCTGACAGAGAATGCTTGCAGGTCCCTGACCCTCTTGATGGAGGCGAACGCGATCAGGAGGGGCGTCTTCAGGGAGAGGGCATTGAGTTCAACTGATTCTAGCGGCTCGAAGGGCGGTCTCTGAAGGTCTGAGAGGACCACTGAGAGATCCGAGGAGGGGAACAGGCTTGGCCGGGAAGGGTTCATCCTCCGGGCACCTCTAAGGAACCTGATAACCAAGTCGTGCTTACCCAAAGACTTGTCGTCTACTGCGCCGTGGACCGCAATAGCTGCAACATACACCTTCAAGTTGGAGGGGGACAGCCTCTCCTCCAACCTCTCCTGCAGAAATGAGAGCACTGACCCAACTGCGCACCTCTGTGGGTCTTCAGACCGGGATGAACACCAATTTGCTAACAAGCACCATTTCAGGGCGTAAAGTTGCCTGGTAGAGGGAGCTCTGGCTTGGTTGATCGCGTCTACGAAAGCAGGTGGTAGGCCAGCTAGATCTTCCGCATCCCGTCCAGTGGCTAGACGGGGAGGTTCCAGAGGTCTGGGTGCAGATGCCAGAGGGTGCTTCGTCCCTGAGAAAGAAGTTCCTTCCTCAGGGGAATTCACCAGGGAGGGGCTGTCGCGAGGAGCACGAGATCCGAGAACCAAGTCAGAGAGAACTTGTTCCACGTCCTCCCTGACATTGAATAGCACCTGTGCAAGAAGGCTCACTGGGGGAAATGCGTACTTGCGCAACCCCCTGGGCCAGCTGTGTGCCAGCGTGTCTGTCCCGAGGGGAGCTTCCGTTCAGGAGTACCAGAGCGGGCAGTGGAAGGTCTCTCGGGAGGCGAATAGGTCTACCCGTGCCTTGCCGAACCATTCCCAAATCAGCTGGACCGACTGGGTTTGAAGACTCCATTCTCCTCTGGGCGTACCCTGTCGCGATAGCGCGTCCGCTGCCACGTTGAGGCTGCGCGGGATGTAAGTGGCATGCAGCGACTTGAGTGCAGTGTTCCATCAGCATCGGTGAAAAATTGCATGTTCAGTAAGCATGAATGGAACCGAAAGTCACCAATCATACAGTTCTGACTAAGAACTGTTTCTCTGTTCCCAACCTTATTGAGAAACATCACTTTCAGGTCGAAATTCCTACATTTCATGCAAATAAAACCCGTTTACAGAAACAGGTGTGTAACATGATATTTTCTGTTGATAATTGTACATCTGCTAAAGCAATGCTAGCACTGTACAGTATTCTTTATCCTCCACAATTTAGTAGCTAGGAAACTTTGACGTATACAAACACCTGCATAGTAAATGCAAGCATTTAATTTTTTTTAAAAGATATAAAGATAACAAGTAAGAATATCCAACATATGACTTTGAGTGGATTGGAATGCAACATTAGTCTTTGAGAACCATGGAAAACCTTTGTTAACATCCATCCAAACCAATCAGCTACTTCCCGTCAACGCACTTATACTGAACCAACTTCCTCAGCTCCGTTTGTCTCAGTTTCTCGACAGACTCACTTACCATGGATCCTGAGCTTCAGATCAACCCTTCCGACTCAGACGAAGATTTATTTCAAATAAATTCTCCTTCACCCAGGAAATCATCTCAACAGTCCTCACACAGCCAAATTACTTTGGAATATTCTGGAAAAGAGCTAATTATTTCGCAGTGCGCCTCACCTTCGGCTGTAGAAGCAGCCCCAAGATCTTCAACTCCCTCTCAGAGGCCTTATGCTGGATCCTCATCAGTAACTACAAGCTGCCCTACGTCCTCCACCTTCTCAATTACTTCCTCATCATCACATCTCCATCAGCACCTCCCCACTCAGGGCTTTCCACCCTCATCAAAGTCTTTTCCAAACTAGGTGTTCCCCTGTCAAAAGAGAAAACCTCAGGGCCACGCACTTCTATCGAGTTTCTAGGTATCACCTGCCTCCAAAAAATACATTGCATATCACTGCTCTTATCAAATTATCTTCTAGCAGTCAGGTACACATAGCAACAAATGTTAGTGCTCCTTGGTCACCTTAACTACGCCATCAGAATAATTCCCCAAGGAAAATCTTTCCTTTCCAACCTCTTAAAAAAGCAGCAATATCCTCTCTCCATGACAATGTCACTCTGGACGAAGCTTGTAAAATGGAAATGCACCTCTGACAAAAGATCCTATCTTCATGGAATGGCATATCCTTCTTCTATAACAACTACATCACTCAACCCGAAGACATTCGCACACACATTCGTACACATTCGTACACAGACGCAGCGTATCTCCTCATTTGTAGTATCCCCCTTCAGGGGATACTACAGCAGTCGTTGGTTCGTTCCGAATGACCACCCAAGTTTAGATGCTTCGTCCAACAATCAGACATTCCCCCATCATCCGCACTCTATTAAATGTATCCCATCATCATAGCAGCCATCCTTTGGGGTCACGAATGGTCCAGACACTCCATACTCATTCACTCAGATAACTCAGCAGTAGTCAAATCATAAATAAAGGCCGATCTCGTTCCCAAGCCATCATGCCATTTGTTCGCAGACTAACACTAATATCCGCCCAACACCAGTTTCTCAATCAAGCAGCTCACGTTCCTGGCTACCACAATACCATTGCTGACTCTTTGTCTCGTTTTTCCTTCCAGAAGTTCAGAACCTTGGCTCCATAATCAGATACCCATTCCACACCAGTTCTACCGTTTTCAGCCTCCATCTTCAACTAAATCCACAAATGGAAGATCTTTCAAACGCGTCACGAGAAGTGATCCTCGACGGCCTCGCTCAGAATACCCTCTCTGCTTACCTGACTGGTTGGAACTGTTTCAAGGCATACCACTCCTTCTACGGACTCCCTTTCCCCTGACAGAGGTTTGGTCCATTTGCAACTTCGTCACTCATGCCCATTCTATTCAAAAAATCTGTGCATACTCCATTCAGACCAACCTATCTGGAATCAACTTTATCCACAAACTCGCAACCAGCAACCGATGCCGTTCCATTTTTCATTCTCGCGTGTCGATGCTCATCAAAGGTCTATGGAAACACGAACCAGTCCCCATCACTAAACGCTTTCCTTTAACTTCCGACCTTCTTAGCCAATGCATCCTCACGTTACACTCAAGCTACTTGAGTCCTTCGGTCGACAAAACGCTGGAGTCCATGTTCCTCCTTGCATTCTTCGGCTTTCTGAGGAACTCAGAATTCACCCCATCTACTTCTGCCTTCAACCCCACTATTCATCCAAGCCTTTCAGACATTACAGCTCATACTTCAGATTCGCTTATATACACACTGAAGTAAAACTGACCAACTAGGAGAGTCATTTCCCATCTACATTTCACCTCAACTCCCTCCTCAGTAAATACGAGGGTGGCTGTGGCTCAGTTGGTAAAGCGGGTCGACCACTAATCGCAGGGTTGGTGGTTCGAATCCCAGCCCACATGACTTCACATGCAGAAGTTTCCTTGGGAAAGCCACTGAACCCCAAGTTGCTCCCAATGTCAGGCTAGCACCTTGCATGGCAGCTCTGCCATGTATTTATTGTAAATGTAAACACGAGCCACTTTCCAAATACATACTTTCCAGATATGCCAACCATTCATCACCTCAAGAACCACTCTTTCTCGCAGAGAACAAAAAATGGCTACAAGATTCTGGTTTAACAAACACTTTTAAAATATCCTCAGCACCTCCAGAATATCTCCCAAACACTACTCCATCCATTCCTTCCGTATCGGAGCAGCCACCATGGCCACCAGCACAGGTATCTCGGACGAAACAATCAGAATCCTAGGTCGCTGGTCATCCGAAGCATATCACTCATACATCCGCAATAATCTCAATGATCTCCATCAAGCTCAAGCCTGTATCTGCTCATTCAAAACCCTATTTCTTCCAAACATGACCATTTCAATAAAAATCCTTCATCTTCATTGTTGTGGCGTTGTCCTTGCTAGTGAAATGAAGTTAACAAGTTAACTAAAGTTCAGGAGCGGACCACGCCTCAACCAATCACCTACTTCTTGTCAACGCACTTATACTGAACCAACTTCCTAAGCTCCATTTGTCTCAGTTTCTCGACCCCACCCAACCCTCCCCTTCTAACTCATCCCTTCAACCCCTCTCTCCTATCTCACCCCCCCCCCCCCCACACATACACACATACACACACTTTCCTCAAGTCTCTAAACATCCCCTCTCTACTCCACAGTAAGCATCCAGGGGAGGTCTTCTGGTCACCTGGCTTGCTACCTACTGAGACGAAGCCCCCACTCTGACTCTCCCTGCCAAGACTCCCCGATCAGCCGCATCGAGGCCCTCAACATCCTTTCCCTCCCTATTTCATCCAAACACGACCATTTCAATAAAAATCCTTCATCTTCATTGTTGTGGCGTGGTCCTTGCTAGTGAACATTACATTATAATAGTTGTTTAACTAGCTACTGATTGTGTTGGAGGGACTCTTAAAAGTGTGAATTTGACTTTTGGGGAAAATTGATTTTTCCGTCTGCTGCCTTTGATGTCACAGATCAGGATTGTCGCTAGCTTGGGACTGTGCTCCTCCTTGTGGTGTCATCAGCCAATGAGCATCTGCCAGCAGACCAACTGCCTTTACAATGAATTTGGAATAACAAATATGCCTTTCCAGGTATATTGAACAAGTGTTTCTCAATCCTGGAGGACCAGGTGTCTTAGATAAGGGGGGCATTCAAAATGTGCAGTGCTGGTGTCCTCCAGCACCAGGTTTTTTGACAAAATGTGAAGTTTGGGGTGGACTCCGGGACCAGGATTGAACATAATGTAAAGGGTTTTTTTTAAACTGTTTGTTTTATCCCTATTACTAACAGATTTAATGTCATCCATTTTCAAGTCTGTTCAGTCAAGAGGAGTCATGGGAAGAATTTATGTGGAAAAACAAGATTCTGTAAATGATTGGCATTTCAAAGATACCTCCCTTGCCTGCCCTTTTTATTTTGTAAAATTGACAAGTTGGTTTATGATTTGCATCACCTCCCTATCCCTCCAACAGCATAGACAATATACCATGTTGCTCTATTTGACCTTTGTGGGGTACCTTTTGTTTTGTTCCAGAGGGCTTTTCTAATGGAACGATGACTGTGGTGGTTCCCAAACTGGAATTTGTGGCACATCTGAATCCCAGTAAATTCTCTCTTAGAGACCCAGCCTGTAAACCCGGTCAAGAACAGTCAAGAACACTTTGCTTATATTTGCTTTAATGTTAACATCTGTGGACCTTTACGAATGGTACAGTAAGGGCACTCACACTAAGTTCACATGACTGCAGTTATGTACACTCATCGACAATGAACTAATTGCATGAAATAATTCATATATTGGTCAGGAGCTTCAGTTAATGTTCACATCAACCATCAGAATGGGGAAAAAAATTGATCTCCACGATTTCGACTGTGAAAATGATTGTTGGTGCCAGACAGATTGTTGGTATGGTTTGAGTATTTCTGTAAATGCTTCTCTCCTGAGATTTTCAGGTACAACAGTCTCTTTGAGTTTACTTGAATGGTGCCAAAAACAAAAAACATCCAGTGAGTGGCAGTTCTGTGGATAGAAACACCTTGTTGATGAGAGAGATCAACGGAGAATGGCCAGACTGGTTCGAGCTGACAAAGTCTACGGGAACTCAGAAAACCAGTCTGTACAATTGTAGTGAGCAGAATAGCATCTCAGAATACACATCACATCAAACCTTGGGGTGGATGTCCTCCAACAGCATAGACAATATGACAATATGTGTGGGTTCCACTTCTGTCAGCTGAGTATAGAAAGCTAAGGCCGCTCCTCCATTTCCTTATTCATGTGCATTCTCACAGAACAACAAATAAAAAGACCATAGGGACAAAGGGGGCAATTTGTTCTTTACCTTCCATTGACGAAATCCCTCATACAGCGTTTTTTAATGGTGACAGCTCAAGATGTGCATGATCACTCTTTAGCACTCTTTGTCGGCAGCTGAAAATGGCAGCTGAGCTAGGCCTCAGAGCATGTCCCACGAGACTCGTGCTTTCACTCAGGGGGAAGACGACAAACACGAGGAAGAACCAGATGTCTGTTCACACTCCAGACTTCTCAGACACAAAGCCAAAATCCCATATGGCTCTCGAATATGGTGCTCCAAATCTGAAGGACATGGAATTGGAACAAGTGGGGATAATTCCTTGTGGTGAGAAATTGCAAGCCTCAAAATGCAGCTGTCCCCGCCGGACTGCTGTAATGTTAAAAAAAACACACATTAAAATTGCTCCGAAATCTACACGTCCTAGACGTCCTTACATGTTCACCACTCAAAAAGGGGGATTAATAGTCCTCGCTTCGACACGAGTCGTTGAAACAAACACGGCTTAGAAAAATCATGCACTGGTAAATGGAAAATCTGACTTGATGGTTCCAAAGCAAGCACTTTTATGGAGCTTGTGACGAAGCTCCCTAGGGGTGTCACTTAAGCCTATAAATTGGCATATAAGGGCTTCAGACCATGTAGATATTTTGGTTGTCCACAAGATGGCATCTACAATTTAATAAAGTTTTTACTGACCCTGTAAACCTAGTAGGATTGTATCAAGTTTGGTGAGACTTTATTGATCCTAGGAAAGAAAATTCAGGCACAGTGAATGCCATTCAAACACTGGAGTTACAGTAGATGCTGTTAGTTTGAGGCCATATCCACATAATAGTGGTTCCCTATCTGTCACTCACTCAGCATTGTATCGATGTAGTGACACTAGGGGTCACTCTTGGGAGCCACAAACCCAGCTGATCTTTAAGAAAAGGCCAATGAGAATTGGCGAGTGGAATTTGCATGCCACTCCCCAGGACATACGGATATACAATAAAAAAAAAGCTGACTCGCAACCAGTCATTCTGATTTTTTCTTCAGATCCGAGCGGTGTTCATTCATTGAATTCATTAATTGAATTCCACTGTCATTCCATTCACCTCTGCATATACTGCGAATTTCAGTGGTTTCTCCCCCTGGTGCACGAATAAGTGCAGAGAATGCCGGTGCTTCGACAGCTAAAAGAGAGAATATATTCTAATAATAAAAGAGTGTATTTTCCTCTAAAAGAGTGGCACTGATGGAGAGCATCTGCCTTTCCATCTGTGTATATTTCCTGGTTGCGGTCTTCACCTCTGACGGCCACTATCAGTCAAGCTGAGACAGGATTCGTGGATGGCTCATGCTCTGACTGCGAGAGCATGACCATGGCAATATTGCAGTCACAGCGTTCCTTCTTAAAGGGGAAAGCCAGTCTAGCCGCTCCCCACCCCGGTCCTCCTACCTACAGGTACAATGCCACGTCGGTTAATGCTGGTGACGATTTGGGGACCCCAATGGGAGTGATTATGCCGGGTAATCCCCCACAGACCTCCCATTCCCCAGTACGCTCATTTGCCCTGGTCGAGTTCTGAGATGAGACAGGTGGCTCTCACCAGGGCGAGTTTGATGTCTCATTCGTGGCTTGAGAGCAGGATGAGCTCTCGATAGCAGCATCGGAGAGCGGGCTGATCCAGTCGTTTTCATGATAGCCGGACACCGAACGTTCAAGGCAGGAAAGCCGCTACGGAAGTGGGTTCCCCGCCTTCGCATGCCCAGCTGAGGCACACACACACCCACGCTCAGGCGGTTGTGATGAGTCACGAGGATTTTCACCCTTCTCCCCCATTGCTGACTGGTCCTGTGGTGGGCACGCAGAGCAAGGTAAGTGATTTGAACTTTTTCAACTCCTGCTCCGCCCAGTCGTGAGGCCCCATCCGCAATGTAGGATGCAGTCTTGTAGAATCTTGGACCTGCAAGTGCTGAACTGGGCCTTGCACAGACTCCTGTTCAAGATGCTGACTCAGAAGCGCATTCTGTCATGTGTCCAGCATAAAGATTGGTTTGCGGTAGACCTGAAGGACTCGTACATCAACATCTCAGTTTTACCTCAGCACAGACCCTTTCTGCGGTTCGCCTTTGAGGGCAGGGCATATCAGTTCAAGGTTCTCCCCTTTGGTCTCTCCCTGTCGCCTCGCATCTTTACAAAAGTTGTAGCGGCAGCTCTTGCCCCGCTAAGGGAAGTGGGCATGTGCCTCCTCAGTTATCTCGATGATGGGCTGATTCTAGCTCACTTTCGAGACCTGTTGTGTGCACACAGGTACTCAGTGCTCAGGCATCTCAGCCGGTTGGGGCTTCGGGTCAACTGGGAAAAGAGCAAGCTCTCCCCGATTCAAAGCATCTCTTTTCCCGGAATGGAGTTAGACTCAGTCTCTATGATAGTGGCCTCTCGAACTAGCACGCAAAGACAGTGTCTACTACCTTTCATGCAGAGAACAGCGGTCCTACTGAAACAGTTTCAGAGGCTCATGGGGCATATGGCGTCCTTGGCAGTGGTCACGCCGCTCAGGTTGATGCACTTGAGACCACTCCAGCGCTGGTTTCAGACTCAAATCCTGAGATGGGCATGGCATCGTGGCATGCATTGCGTGGCCATCACGACAATCAGCCGCACCATGTTCAGCCCTTGGATGGACCTTGCATTTCTGCGTACAGGGGTACCCGTAGTGCATGTTTCCAGGCGTGCCGTTGTTACGACAGATGCCTCCAACAGACATTAGGCTGGGGCACCATGTGCAACAGGCATGCAGTCGCAGGCTTCTGGACAGGGCTGCGACTGCATTCGCATTTCAACTGCCTCAAGCTGCTATGGGTTTTTCTGGCAGTGAGGAGGCTTCGGCCATTGATCCAGGGAAAATACGTATTGGTCTGGACGGACAACACGGTGATGGTAGCGTATATATAAACAGCCAACACGGCTTACACTCGCATCGCATTTTGCAACTCGCCCGTGACTGAAGTCGTTGCGGTCCACTCACATCCAGGGTGACCTGAACCCCATCACTGCAGGTTACACTCAGGGGAGAGTGGAGACTCTACCCCCAGGTGGTCCAGCTGATTTGGAGTCAATTCGGCAAAGCACAGGTAGACCTGTTTGCGTCCCGAGAATCCCAACACTGCCCACTCTGGTACTCCCTGGCCGAGGCTCCCCTCGGCACAGACACACTGGTACTGTACATAGCTGGCCCCGTGGGGCTGCGCAAGTATGCATTTCCCCCAGTGAGTCTGCTTGCACAAACTTTGTGCAAGGTCAGGGAGGACGAGGAACAGGTATTCCTGGTGTCGTCCCACTGGCCCACCCAGACTTGTTTCTTGGAGCTCACACTCCTCACGACAGCCCCTCCCTGGCAAGTTCCCCTTAGGGAGGACCTCCTCTCTCTGAGATGGGACACCATCTGGCACCCGTGACCAGAACCTCTGGAATATCCACGCCCCTGGACAGGACGTTGAAGGCAGTGGTAGACATGATCTCTCATTTTGTTGCAAATTCTTGTTCTTCCTGTGGTGAAGACCCCCAGAGATGCACAGTTGGTGGACGGTAAGTCCCTCGGGAAGCACTACCTGATCATCTGGTTCCTTAGAGGTGTGAGGAGGCTGTGCCTCATACCCTCGTGGGAACTTTCCGTGGTCCTGCGGAGAGCCCAGTTTGAGCTCCTAGATTCAGTTGACCTAAAGGCTGTCTCATTGAAGTCTGCCCTCCTGAAGGCGCTCACATCTGTAAAAAGGCAAGCAAAACTGCTAAAAATAGATACATTTGCCCCTTGAAGGTCCCTGCGTTGTTCTATCTAATCTGAGCACTGAAGTAAAGCAATAATTGTTAATAATTTGCACTTTACAAATTCCTCCCATTATTAATTTTATCTGACTCCAATTTTATATTAATCTGACTCCAATTTTAAATTGACCTCTAATTTAGATTAAAGCTCTAAATACTCTCTGATCATTCTTTTATTTTAATCATTTAAGTTATTGATTACTCTGAATCCTCTTCTATTCATTTACCTTTTGATCAGTTTCTAATGAGATTCAAACTGATAGTCTTTAAGTGGCTTCCTCCTACATTAAAGCTTCAGTTATGATATAAATGATTCTTAAAATGGTATTCTCCTGCTCGGCTCCTCCAGAGCAGTTTCTCCTATTTTAAAGACCCAGTATTGATATGAAAGATTTCAGAAGAATACAGAATAAATCAAAAGTAACAATTTATTTGCCAGGTAGGATTTAAAACACAAGTTAAAGAAACAAGTCAAAGAACATACATGGCAGTTGAGAAAACTACATGTAATGCAAAGCATGGGAAATCTGAATGCAGATTCCTATTATTACAGTTACACACATCGAGATGTGGGATCATCTGACTACAGAGACCCTGAGCTCTGGGCCAGCTTTCCTTAAATATCCAGACAGAATACACGTTGTGTACCAAATGGTATTATCCTTTGAACAGTGAGAATTTGGGGGTGAATGGGTTCTTGACTTCCTGGTGTTAAACCTTGAAGTAGGGGGATAGACCTCCAGAATTATTCAGTATTTGGCAAAGACCTTATAACTTTCTTGTCAATAAGTTTTGCAAACCTGGGGACAAAACACTATACCAGTCACACAGAGAACTCTTAAATGATATCAAACATGCCAAGGTACATTATATCTATACATCTCAGGTGGACAATGTTTGTTAAGCTGAGTTTTTCACACAGTGATGCCTTTTGTTATATCAGGTGTAGGTCTAATTTGTGAGAGAGTGTTGTTTTTCCCGTAAGTCTTGTTGTTCCATGTGGGCATGTGTTGGGTTGGCACCTAGCCTTACACATCCATCAAGAGGGTTGGGGAACTGCAGGTGTTCTCTGTCAGTGAAATTTTCCTGGAGTTCAGTACAGAGTACTCTCACGTGGTCTTGAGACCCAGACCGGCTATGTGCCCAAGGTTCCCACGACCCCATTTAGGGATCAGGTGGTGAGCTTGCAAGCGCTGCCCCGGGAGGAGGCAGACCAGGTTTTGTCATTTTTGTGTCTGGTGAGTGCTTTGCGCATCTACTTGGACAGCACGCAGAGCTTTAGACACTCTGAGCAGCTCTTTGTCTGCTTTGGTGGACAGCGGAAAGGGAACACTGTCTCCAAACAGGGGCTTGCCCACTGGTTTGGGAATGCCATCGTTTTGGCATACCAGCCCCAGGGCAGCCTCCCCTTTGGGATTACGAGCACACTTCATGAGGATTAGAGGCATATGGCCCCAGCTGAAAAAGAAGAGAAGAGACCAAGGCTGGCATGGCCTGTCCCTACTGAGTTTGTCTTGTCCCTGGGGAGCGAGGGGCTGTACGACACTCATGGGCCATTAGGGGAGGTTACATTGGGGCCAGGTGCACTTGCTACGAGGCACACAGTGGTCTGCCCACACCTGCACCGCCAGTCAACGTAACCCTGTTCAGTTGGATGTGGCGTTTCGTATAGGGACCCCTAGTATCACTAGATCGACACAACTTCGAGTGAGTGAAAGATAGGGAACATCTTGGTTACTGTCATAACATCCGTTCCCTGATGGAGGGAAGGAGAAGTTGTGTCCCTCTTGCCTTAACGCTGAGCTACCCGCTGAAATGGCCGGGACCCTGTCTCGGCTCCTCAGCGCAAAACCTGAATGAATGGTTGTGATCCAGCTCCTACTTTTATGTTGGGTTCCATCTCAAATACAGCATTTCCTCCACTGAAAAGGAAGACTTTAGAAAACAGTGGTTTCGTCTTCTCATCAAGATTGCTTATTACAAAAACAGTAGTCTCGCTCTCTACTGGTCGAGATGCAGGATGTAGACAAAGCACGCTTCCTCAACGCCCCCTGTCTCCCAGTTCGTTAAGTTGACGAATTTGCCCAGCAAATTTCTCAACGGTGAAGAAACAGACAAAGGCCATTTCCCAAATTATGCCCTGCTGCCGCACCAGCATGGGGCGTGCTCCGCCTGCTTGCCGAGGGCATCCTCCTGCAGCTTCCAAACGCAAGGCTGCTCCGCCTCAACTTGGGCCCAGCTTTCAGCCGCAGCGTCGAACGCCTGCAGGAAGCGCACGCCCCATATCCCGAATGTCCTCAAGGACCCGGAAGGCTCCCAAGCATTCCTGAGATGGATGACCCAGGGTAAGAGACGTTTGTGCCGAAGCTGTTAAGCAGACCACTCCATCCCCCGGTGGAGGGCCAGGATGAGAATCTTCATTTAAAGGTATTTTCTCCCACATAATAGAGCAATTTCCTCTTTCCCTGGGTCACCTGGCCCACAAATGCCGTTCTTACGGCAACCTTGTGCCACACTCCAGCAGTCCCGGCATCCCAGATGCGGACCTCTCGCCTCTGGACCCACGACTGCCGCTCACCGGCCGGCCGGTTCTGATGAGTCCAGAGGACGCCTACACAGGACCTCCTCCTCAGTCACTAACCTGCCCTCTGCTGGGTGTGCTGAGCAAGGTAAGTGCTTCGAGTCTTCTTTCAGCACCAAAGTCTCGGGATCCGCTTTTGCCTCCCGATGCCACACTACCTGCTCCGCCCTGCTGCAATGCCTCACCAGGTAAGTCAGAAATGATCGTTACGGAGCTTGGACACGTGGCTCTCACTTTCCATCCCGTCTCGCTGGTTCTCAGGGACAGGGCACCCTCTGGCATCTGCGCTCAGACCTTTGAACCTCCATGTCTGTCCTCTGGACCTACTGTTGTAGACACGATCAACCAAAACAGAGCTCCATCTACCAGGCAGCTTATGCCCTAAAGTGGCGCTTGTTTGCAAATTGGTGTTCTTCCTGGTCTGAAGACCCACAGAGATGCGCAGTCGGGTCAGTGCTCTCATTTCTGCAAGAGAGGTTGGAGGGGAGGCTGTCCCCCTCCACCTTAAAGGTTTATGTAGCCACGATATCGGCTCACCATGATGCAGTGGACGGTAAGTCCCTAGGGAAGCACGATCTGATTATGAGGTTCCTTAGAGGCGCCCAAAGGCTGAATCCTCCCAGGCCATGCCTGTTCTCCTCATGGGATCTCTCCGTGGTCCTTTCAGGCCTTCAGAAACCCCCCTTCAAGCCGCTTGAATCAGTCGAGCTCAATGCCCTCTCCTTGAGGCCCTCCTGATCTTACCCACTTCCATCAAGAGGGTTGGGGACCTGCAAGCGTTCTCTGTCAGTTTTGATTCACCTCGGAGCTGGTTGGTTTGGTTCATGGCTTATAACTCCTATGAAAGATTTCATGAAAAGCCTTTGGAAAAAGTGAATTGGAAAAATACATCCGGAAACCAGATGGCCTGCCCATTTCAGAGCTCGACCAATCATAAAGAGAAGCCAACCCATCTCCAAAAATAGTGTTTATTAGCCGTATTCCTAGTGAACAACTGCACTACCTATGGTCCAGCAGAGAAAGATCCACCAATCAGAGAACTGGGTCTAACAAAACCCACCAAACATGTCTAGCAGCAACCGCCCACTTCCATGATGCACTGCAAATGATGCAATCAAGTCGGTCTCCCAACATCCTAAAACTACATATTTGTATATATATATGAGTATTTTGCCACAAATTTAAAATCTATTGTTTCTATACTTAGAAAATGACAAAATGAAATCAGTGGTCTTATTTATTTCCAACATTTTTTATTATATGACGTCATGTGCAATGCTTTCTGGGATTGTAGTTTGTGCTCTTGTGAAAGATGCTAAATAAACATTCTTGTATCTTTTTGTCAGATTTTCAACTACTTTTTTGCTTCAAATCAAAGTTTGTGATGTTGTGATTCACCTCGGAGCTGGATGGTTTGGTTCATAGCTCATAACTCCTATGAGGGATTTTATGTAAAGCCTTTGGAAAAAGTGAATGGGAAAAATACTTCCGGAAACCAGATGGCTGAAAAGGTGGGTGGGCACGGTTGTGCTCTACTTGATATTTGCCTGTTTGATGAAAAATCCAGCCCATTTCAGAGCTCGACCGATCACAAAGGGAAGCAAACCCAACTCCAAAATAGTGTGACACTTATACACACAGATTTCTTGCTTCCTTTCCTTGTTACCTACCTCCACCCTCTGAGGGAACAAGGAAAGGATCCAAGGAAAGTAAACAAGGACAGAGGGAAGGAACATATTTTTGTAAATGGAATATCCTGCTCACTCGTGCGTCACTTCTGAGTGTCGTCTCTGCGCAGTTGCATTACATTGCAGCACTTTCCGTTATGTTGTTGAAACTTGATTCAATAATAATAAAACCTAATAATTTAAGATGCACTGTTAAAGTTTGTGACAATTAAGGTTTATTCCAACTACAAATGTGAAACATTAAATAAAAATGTTGTGTCAAATGTGAAAGGAGAGGAGAATTAATACGTGCGTCAGGTGCTTCAACCAAAAAGTCTTCCACATAGAATGCTAATGTGCTTCCTTTGGAAACTTTCTCGGTCTTCGCTTCCTTGTGGTGCATTTATTGAATTGATAGTCCTTCATGATGGTGGACTTTGATTGATTTCTGGGTCACAGACTTGAGGAGTGAGGAAACAAGGATGCATAATTTAAGAAATGAGAAGCACAGGGGCCTGTAGGGTTAAAGACGCTGACTACCACCCCTGGAGTCGCAAGTTCGAATTCAGGGTGTGCTGAGTAAATCTAGCCAGGTCTCCTAAGCAACCAAATTGGCCCGGTGGCTAGGGAGGGTAGAGTCACATGGGGTAACCTTCTCGTGGTCGCTATAATGTGGTTCTCGCTCTTGGAGGGACATGTGGTGAGTTGAGTGTGGATGCGATGGAGAATATGCGCTATGTCTCCGTGGTAAGGTGCTCAACAAGCCACGTGATAAGATGCGCGGGTTGACATCTCAGACGCAGAGGCAACTGAGATTCATCCTCCGTCACCCGGATTGAGATCACTATGCCACTATGAGAACTTAGAACACATTGGGAATTGGGGAGAAAAAGTGGAGATAATAAAAAAAAAGAGAAGCACTCATGATTAGGGAAGGGAATCTGTATATCTTTTCTGCTGTTTTGGAGCTCCCACACCTATTCTACTTGTATTTCCAGTCTGATGACCACATGGTTATTTCTTGGATCTTGGCTTGCTTAACAAACATCTTGGTCTGGATGAAGGAATACCACCTTCAAACTCAACCTAGTGAAGGCCGAGCTCCTTGTGTTTCCAGCCAACTCTACTGTTGAGCACAACGTCACCGTTCATCTAGTTTCATCTGCAACAGTGGTTCTCAACCCTGTTTGTGGAGGGCCCCTCCAACACTGCATATTTTGTGTATCCCCCTTTTTTGACACGCCCAATTCAGATCTTGGAGTCTCCTCTAATGAGCTGATGAGAATTGGGTGTGTTTGATTAGGGAGATATCCAAAATATGCAGTCTTGGGGGGCCTCCAGGAACAGGGTTGAAAACCACTAATCTAAAATAACATCATCCAAAACAGTCATAAACTTGGGCATAACCATTTACGACCATCTCATCTTCACTGGCCACAATAACTTGGTGACCTGGTAATTCAGTGAGGGAACTAATAGCCTTTAGCTGAATATGTAGGCTTTTAGTGATCCCACTAAACTTGCTGGCCACCAAATCCTAGTATGAACCCTGATTTGACTTTTAACAGTTGCAGCCACTTTTCCCTTCTGATGACTTCCCATCTGTAGAAATTCTGGACAATCGAGAATAATTAATTCCGATTCAGACCAATCTGAAATTAATTAGGTCTTTCTAGAAACTTGAGTGTGAACAGGAGAGCCTGTTGTGGCACCTCCACCAACCAAATCCACCCTCCCATGTTTCCTGTGGTATGGAGGTGTGTGAAATGTTTTTGCTGTCTGATAATGAGGCTAGGAGGGAAACCCAGGCAGGCGACTAATCAGTGTGTTTGTATTAAAAAAGGTTGGGGGGGGAGACTGGGCCCCTATATGCTAGCTGAGCATTACTTAAGTATAGATCACCCAAAAATGAAAATTCTCTCATTAACTCTGACTTTTAGATCAGTAACGGACATTTTATGACTCATTTGTTAACTCTCAAACAGTTTATACACATTTTTGAAGGGACAAGATAGGCTATAGGACTTTAAAGTTTAGGTAATTTCAAAATAACCAGATTTCCTCAGCAGGATCTTGTGCCATTTTAGACCATGTATAGGAGGATGATGAAATTCAGTAACAAGAAAAAAGCATACATTTTTCCTTAAAACTGTACATTGTACACTGTATTGTTGAGGGATTGTTTAGATGTAAATTTGAGTTATTTATTTAGATTTTTGTGAAAATTTTTGTGAAAAACTAATGCATAAATACACTTCAATACTTCAATAATGCATAAAGTGTCATGTAATTGTCTGTGAGGTCTTTGGCGTTGTTTCAATATCTAGAAGTAGAATTTATGATATGTGTGAAGTTCTATTTTCATCAGACTGTTTAATAATAAATACCTTTCAGGGGCTCTTGAAAAACTTTATCCGTCAGTGTACATTTTTGTGCAGCAGAGATAAGTTTAAATTATATAATTACTAATATTATTCTTTCATTGTTCTTGATTTGAATTAATAATTGTTTCTTAAGGAACAGGCTCTTGTGGTAATATTTTGTGAAAGTGCAGTGCCGTAAACCACCTCTTGGTGTGCTGTGGATTTATTTTTTTATTTTTTATTTTTTTTACAAAAAATCTTCTGTATGTTTTTGGCAGAGATCAAGACTGTAGACACATTATTCCTCAGGACTTCCATTCTGTAAGTCCCTGCCAAAAATCACATAATACATTCACACTGCCCTCTGAATAATACTTATCAATAATAGCTGTCAGCATAGTCAAATATTTCATTGTAAGGATGTTTTAAGAAGTGTGATGACATTGCACCATGTTCCTAAAGTGTGCAGAGTCCGCTGCTGTTATGCTGCCTTCGTGTGCTATTGTAATTATCCTACTTCCTACTTCTGAAGTGGTTATTATGAGTGTCATGTTCAAGTGCTTTGTTGTCAGATAGAACAGGAAACATGGATGACAGCAGATTCGTTTATTCATATTTCTTGTGGAACTTTTATTTTGACACGATAATGCATATTATTCAGTAAGCTTGCTGACAATAATGTAATTTTGCTCAAATACAAGCTATTTTTATGGTGTAAAAATGTACAACATGCATAGAATGGTTGCTTATATACATAAATCAATATGACCAAAACAGCAAGTGCTAACAATTAGCTGTGTTAAGAAAAATGAATAAAACATGTCTTTCACTACAGAAACTGTATTCTCCTCTGCCATGTTGAAAGTTTAGGACTCCTCCGATCTCAGAAATTCTGGGATCAAGTTTCCCAGTCTAATGCTGCCTTTACGTGCTATCTGAATTATTGTAAAGGGATCATTTTTATCCCTGAGTTTCCGACATGGGCGGAGTTCTATACTTTCAACCATGTACGAACAAACTCTCGTCCACGTTTCCTGTTCCTTCTGACAACAAATCACTTGAAACAGGACGTACTCGTAATTACCACTTCAGAAGTGGGAAGTAGGATAATTCGTGAAGGCAGCATTAATTACGACTTGAGGGGGTCATTCATGTGCAATTTCCGAGTGGTAAACTCGTACTTATGATCATTCCAAAAGCACGCGAAGGTAGCATTATTATCGGAAGGCTGCGTTTACTTTGTCACAATGCATTTTTTTTTAACGTTTTTGTTTTTTGTTTTTGTGAAATCCCTTCATGTCGCTCATGTTTGCAGACATTCTACTTGTTCAGCTGTTATCAGGCACAGTGTTTTTAGTAATAGGTAGGCTACAGCATGTAAATGCTGATAAAGAGCAATTTCACCCAAAAGGTTTGTGTCTTTTTTTAAGAGGGATTTAGTTGCAAATAAAAAGCAGCCATCAAGTCCCAGCACACATGAATTTGGTTTGAGAGGATTATCTGTGAAGAACTTTAATCTATACAGAGTATACTTTTAAGAAGCTAAAATAGGTTGTATCTTTGGCCTACAGTATGGCTTATTTAAAGATAGACTGTTTTGATCTATTGTGTTCTCAAATCCTGAGATGCTCTCAGTTGCAGCAATTTAATACAAGTTTTCAAAATATGCACATTATCAAAATATTAATTGCGTGAAGTCTCCTAACATTTACACTTATTATCAAGGCAATAATAGTAATAGACTACATCTAACAGGCTTGCAACCTGTTATTTTATCTACTCTGAACATATTCAGTGAGTACAGTATGATCAAAAAAGCACAAATCAAGCATGAGGTGTTCATTTTATTGAGGACATATTAAAAGTGCACTCAGTAATTTAACTCCTAAAGACATTACTTGTAATTTTGCAGTATATGTGGGAAATCATGATCACTCACATTACAATGAATACTCCAGTTATATAAGTAACTTTTTAAAAGCTGATTTATTCTACATGAAGAGGGTCCACATATGGGGGCGGCCATGTTAGAATCACATGACCAACCGAACACTACTCGCTTAATCTCAGTAACCGTTTTGTTATTTGACACTTTCACTTACTGATTAAATTAATCATGTCTGACTGTGAATACAAAATTTGTACAATTGCATCTGAAAATTAAAACTATTGATTTTAAATGATGCTGCATCCAAGCCACTAGGTGTCAGTGTAGGTCCAAGATGACACAAAGACAAAAGTTACCGAGTGCACCCTTAAATGGATGCTGTAGATCACAATGATCAAGCTCCACTAGACTGCCATTTTACTATATAGTGCTCAGCTCAGTTTACAAGTTTAGAAAAGAATGAACCCAGTGCATGTTATCTTTCTAAAAAGCACATAACATTACTGCTACCAGGAAACAGATATATACAACATATATATTTACAATACAAGCAAATGTATGTTTATGTTTTGTTGAGCCTGTACATTAGTTTAGTCTGGCAAACATTGTGACTGAGTTTTGCTTTGTTTTATTTGTTCTGTTTCTGCGTAAAAGATTCATTGTCTTGTTTATATACATGTACAGTGCATTCAGAAAATATTTAGACCCCTTCATTTTTTTCACATTTTGTTATGTTACACCCTTGTGATAAAATGATTTAAATTTCCAAATCAACACTCCTGTAGAGTGGAGGAGGGCAGTTTATTCGTTCAATTTATTTCTCCCCACATATTCTCTGGAGCTCATCCAGAGTGACCATTGGGTTCTTGGTCATCCCTCTTACCAAGGCCCTTCTCCCCCGAATGTTCAGTTTAGCCGGGCGGCTAGCTTTAGGAAGAGTCCTGGTTGTTCCAAACTTCTTCCATTTAAGAATTATGGAGGCCACTTTGCTCTTGGGAACCTTCAATTCAGCTGAAATTTTTCTGTACCCTTCCCCAGAGCTGTGCCTCGATACAATCCTGTCTCTGAGCTCTAAAGGCAGTTCCTTTGACCTCATGGCTTGTTTTTGCTCTGATATGCATTTTTAGCTGTGAGACCTTATATAGACAGGTGTGTGCCTTTCCAAATCATGTCAAATCAATTGAATTTGTCACAGGTGGACTCCAATCAAAGTGTAGAAACATATCATAGATGATCCAGAGAAATGGGATGCAACTAGCATTACTGAGATACATTTCATGTGTCATAGCAAAGGCTTTGAATACTTAAGTCAATGTGAATTTTTTTTTATTATTTGATTAATTGGCAAAGTTATCAAAAATCTGGTTTTTGCTTTGTCATTATGGATTATGGAGTGTAGATTGATGTGAAAATAAAATTAGAATTTAAAGCATTTTAGCATAAGGCTGCAACATAACAAAATGGAAAAAAAAAAAAATTAAGGGGTCTGAATTCTTTCTGAATGCACTGTATAGAATTCATGTAGACCTATATACAAGGAAGCAACATGCTGTATAAATAATACATTGAAAATTATACATGTAATTAATATATAATTTAAATAATAATAAACTGAAGGTTGCTGGTTCAATCCCCACAGCCACCTCCATTGTGTCCTTGAGCAAGGCATTTAACTCTAGGTTGCTCCTGGGGGATTATGTGGGGGATTTAATGATTATGTAACTATTTATTAACAGCAAACAGAAGGCATTCATGTGATGCTGGAATATGTTATAGGCAGGGCTGTTTGCATGGGAGGACAACTAGGAACATTGTCCCAGGCCCTGTGACAAGGGAGGCCCACTAAATCCTCCAGAGCAAAAAAGGGTATGCATTTATTTGATAATAAATATTCATTTGCACTATGAGTAAAAAAAAAATGCATTAATTATATTCCGGTGCTTGTATATTGCAGTTTATTTTACATGGTAATTTGGGTTTATTCTGATTGTTGTACGTATCCTTGAAGAAGCTAAAATATAAGATAGTTTTGTGTAACATATGGTAAATTCCCATTCTTCCATTTGTGTTATTTCATAGTTTTGATGACTGCAATTATTCTAAAATGTGGAAAATAGTATTAATAAAGATTGAGTAGGTATGTTCAAACTTTTGACTGGTAGTGTGTAACTTCTCACAAAAGGCTGCTGTTGTTTTTATATTGCATTCGTGTTGTTTATACAGGAGTGCTGCAGACTGGCTTTTCATCATCCAACACTCTCTTTATGTTTCCCACACATCAGGAGGAGTTTGTTTTACTTGCTATTCATTGTGGTGCTACCACTGAAGTCTGGAGAAAAATCCTCCCTCAGGACATCTGACATCAAACATACAAAACATATCAGGCTGAAGATATGCTTTATCTGCATGTTTACAGAATACTCTGATCTCAAAACTTAATGAAGCAACTGTTACCTAAAGGTCTGGTGTCTGTGTGAGGTTTTAATGTGCACGCAACATCAATTGATTCACAAGAAAAAAAAATGAACCCAAAAAGTATTTGGACACTCAAGGCACATTCAGTATATATGTGTTTTTATTATTATTCTGAAACAAAATATAATACCAAGTAGAGTTTATTTGAAAGATTTATTTGGTTTGATGCAGGGGCGATTCTAGGGTCAGAGCTTTAGGGGTGCTGAGCACCCAACACCTCTTTTTTGTGTGCCAAACTGAGTATGAGGGTATTGAGACAGCTTTAACTGTTTAGGACCAGTGTCCTTATCCCCTAAGTCTGAACAGCTCTCTTCTGTCTCTGCTGCTTTGGCTTGGTGGTCTCTATGTTGCACTCCCTCTGTTTCTTCATTTCTTTCACTAGTCAATTCCCTCTCATCCCTTATGGACTATCCCTGTTGTTTTCCTCCTCCTTTATTATGAAAAAATGTGGTATAAAATAATGTTACAAAAAGTAAATGTAATATAGGCTACTTAATGCCAATAAGTTAGTATAGGAGTATGAGTAGTTACTGTTTTGCTTGCCACTATTCACTATATGTCAATTTATTGTTGTTGTTTCCTCACCTGGTTCTTCCTGCATGCTCTCCCTTTCCCTTTCTCCTTCTCCATCTCCCTCTCTTTCCCTTGGCACTGACAATCATACACAAATATATTGTAGGCAGGAGAGTTGAGGTCAGTTTGTCATGTCACAAAAATGTTATGGAGACCATTTACAGATTCTAAGGATATGATCAAAAGGCACACAGAGGCGTGTCATTTTAAATGTCTTTATTATTATTATTATTGGGCTTAGAAACTTTTTTAAATCACAAATTCCTTTCACAAGAGAAGCTGTATTCTTCATTGTGGGTTTGAAATAAATAAATAAAATAAAAGCAGGGGACCATTGCCTAGATAAGTAATTTGATACAACAACAGATAGCTGGTTTGCATTATCTGTTACTTTAGCTTAACACTTTTCAGAAGAACAAAAAAACAAGACAGAGGTCATTATGGACTGTCCCTAGTCTCTCATCTGAATCTGTCTTTTTTCTTTTAAAGAACTGTGGTATGTCCATTGCTCAATGGCAGGCCACATACACACACACACACACACACACAGAGAGAGAGAGAGAGAGAGAGAGAGAGAGAGAGAGAGAGAGAGAGAGAGAAATGCTAGGAGTTCAGGAGGTAAGCCTGGTTCAGGTTAAATCCTCTGTGTGTGAGGAATGAATAAATACAGCAAAAGAAAAACATTAAACTTTCTTTTATTGTCTAGTTTGATAGTCAGCCACAACTGAAAAATAACAGATATAAATCTAGGAATGAATAACAATTCATTTAAAAAGCCACAGTGAGTGTTTTCACACATACTGGTGGTATACAGTCATATGTCGTTTGTTTTCACTCTGGTCAAACGCCAGGGCTTCATGTTTCCATGACGACTGACCAGAAAAGACGCACGTGACATCATGTTTACATTGTTAAAATGAGTATCAAATTAACGATAAACTTTAACAACAGAGACACACGTACGCACTACACAGGTACGCAGTTTATTTGTCACGCTGCTGTTTTTGTTTCACGCTCTAGCAGTTAATAAACAGAACAGCATGCGTCTTGCGGAAGAACATTGTAACCGGCACTACTTCTCTCCGTTTATGACTATGGACGAGTCACCCAGGTCCTGTGCTACTCCACAGCGGCGGCGACCCGCTGGACTAAAATAGTCAGAAAATAAACACTTATTATAGTTGTACCATGGTGATTCAGGATACTGACTCCAGTACTCACCGATATGGTTTCGGAATCGGAACAACTCTAGGTAAAAGGAAGGAAGTGTGAGACACAGCTTTGGAGCAACTTAGTTGATTCACAACACTACATAACGGGTTCTCACTCAGCGTGTGTTTCGCGCTGGATGACGGTCGTGCTGAGCGCGGTGCAGGTACAGAGGAGAAGTAGAAGAAGAGAAGAGGATGACACCATTTGCTCAGCGGGGATGTTTTCATTTTATTCCTTAACACATACATTTTAAAGCACAAACTACAGAGTATATTTTGGACATTATTTAACCTTGTCAAAGACGAACAAAATTTTTAGAATAACAACATTTCTTACTCCAAGTTTTAGGGATGCTGAGCTCCTTTTTAGGGGTGCTGAAGCACCCCTAAAAAGGGGCTAGCCTCGCCCCTGGTTTGATGTATTGCTATGTAATGCTGTAAAATTCAGACATTATGAAGTGTAATTGTAAAATAAAAAGTGTCCAAATACTTTTTGGGACCAATGTAGAGAGAGAGAGAGAGAGAGAGAGAGAGAGAGAGAGAGAGAGAGAGAGAGAGAGAGTTTTATATACATCTGATATATACACATATAATTGGAAAATAAACTAAATCCATAATCTTGTAACAGGGGGCAATAGATAATTAAGTGTCACATAAGTGTCTTACCCAAGGACTTGCCGTCTACTGCATCGTGGTGGGGCGCAATAGCGGCGACATACACCTTCAGGATGGAAGGGGACAGCCTCCCTTGCAGAAATAAGAGCACTGATCTAACTGCGCACCTCTGTGGGCCTTCAGCACGGGAAGAGCACCGATTCGCGAACAAGCGCCATTTCAGGGCGTAAAGTTGCCTGGTAGAAGGGGCTCTGGCTTGGTTGATCGTGGCTAAGGCCTTGGATGGTAGACCAGCTAGATCTTCTGCATCCCGTCCAGTGGCCAGATGTGGAGGTTCCAAAGGTCTGGGTGCGGATGCCAGAGCGTGCCCTATCCCTGTGAAAGAAGGTCTTTCCTCAGGGGAATTCGCCAGGGACAGGCTGTCGCTAGGAGTACGAGATCCGAGAACCATGCCCGGGTGGGCCAATAAGGAGCCACAAGGGTGACTTGTTCCTCGTCCTCCCTGACCTTGTACAGCACCTGTGCAAGAAGGCTCACTGGGGGAAATGCGTACTTGCGCAGCCCTGCAGGCCAGCTGTGTGCTAGTGCGTCTGCCCCGAGGGGAGCCTCTGATCGGGCATACCAGTGCGGGCATGGGAGGTCTCTTGGGAGGCAAACAGGTCAACCTGGGCCTTGCCGAACCGTTCCCAAATCAGCTGGACCGACTGGGGGTGAAGCCTCCACTCTCCACTGGGCAAGCGTTGTCGTGACAGCGCGTCCGCTACCACATTGAGGTTGCCGGGGATGTGAGTGGCGCGCAGCAACTTGAGCATATGCCGCCATGGTGATTTATGTATGCTACTGCAGTGGTACTGTCTGACCTGATCAGGACATGTTTGTCTCGAACTAATGGGAGAAACTTCCGCAGGGAAAAGAAAACAGTCAGCAACTCCAGGCAGTTGATGTGCCAGCGCAGCGGGGTCCCTTTCCAACGGGCTGCTACTGCGCACCCGTTGCACACGGCGCCCCAACCCAATCTGGAGGTGTCGGTTGTGACCAAGACGCATCGGGACACCTGCTGCAAGGGTACTCCTGCCCTTAGAAAACAGAGGTCTGTTCAGGGTTTGAATGTTTGGCGGCAGGCGGGGGTGATTGTCACATGGTGCGTGCCGTGGCGCCATGCTCATCTCGGGACTCGAGTCTGAAGCCAGTGCTGAAGTGGTCTCATATGCATCAACCCCAGCGGCGCAACCACTGCGGAGGATGCCATTTACCCCAGGAGCCTCTGGAAAAGTTTTAGGGGGACTGTTGTGCCTGGCCTAAAAGCGACGAGGCATCTCAACACTGACTGCGCACGCTCATTGGTGAGACGTGCTGACATTGAGACTGAGTCTAACTCAAAAGAGATGCTCTGGCCTGGGGTGAGCTTGCTCTTTTCCCAGTTGACCTGAAGTCCTAAATGACTGAGGTGCCTGAGCACCTGGTCTCTGTGAGCGCATAGTAACTCTCGTGAGTGGGCCAGAATAAGCCAGTCATCGAGGTAATTGAGTATGCGAATGCCGGCTTCTCGGAGTGGGGCAAGGGCTGCCTCTGCGACTTTCGTGAAGACGCGAGGGGACAGAGACATGCCGAAGGGGAGGACTTTGTACTGATATGCCTGGCCATCGAACACGAACCGTAAGAAGGATCGTGTCGAGGCAGAATTCGCTGCGAAACAATCTAGATGCCGAACGCAGGTTAGGATGTGTTTCTGCATGAGCATTTTGAATGGGAGTTTGTGCAAAGCTTGGTTGAAAACTCGCAAGTCCAAGATCGGTTGTAAGCCGCCACCTTTCTTGGATACGATGAAGTAAGGGCTGTAGAGACCCTTCTTTATCTCGGTTGGAGGGACAGGCTCTATCACGTCTTTGAGTAAGAGAGTAGCGATTTCCACGCACAGGTATTTGGCATGTTCGCCATGTACTGCGGAGAAGCGGATGCCCGTGAAGGGGGGCGGAGGTCTGGCAAACTGAATTGCGTAACCGAGTCAGATGGTATGGGCCAGCCAGTGAGATGGGTTGGGAAGTGACTCGCCTCCCCAAGTGACTGCGCTGTGACCTTTGTGGCCCTATGGGTGAGGTCGGTCGCTGAACGCAGTTTCTGCAACACATCGGGATCAGGGCTACCCTCGTGCAGATCTTTGAGCGCCTTGGCCTGGTGGACTTGCAGGATGGCCATGGCATGCAGGGTGGAAGCGGCCTGTCCAGCTGCGCTGTAGGCTTTGGCAGTAAACGATGGCATCAGCATCAGATGTGGTGCTCTCCAAAGCAGAGGCGAGCTCATCCACCTCAAGCTCTAGAGGATAGGCAGGCTGGCTGTGAGGCGAGCTGCTGTTGCCTCGAGCATGGACGGGAGTCAATGAGCATGCTGGGGCGGGTGGTCCGAGGGGGCGTACCCGGCAGAGCTGCACCCGCTGCCATCCCCAGATCGCCTCCAGCACCAGCCGCATCGTCCTCAATCCCGTGGGAAGAAGGAGCTACGTGGGGGGCTGCTGGAGTGGTGTGCTTTCTGTTGATAGCAAGCCACGACCGCAATGTTGCCATGGTCATGCCCTCGCAGTGTGAGCATGAACCATCCACAAATGCTGCCTCGGTGTGATCGCTGCCCAGACACACGAGACAACGCCTGTGGCCGTCTGAAGCGGAGAGCACTCTATCGCATCCAGGAACTACACAGGGGCGGAATGGCATCTTTAAAAGCTCTTTTAGAGGAAAATACTCTTTTATAGAGAAAATCACTCTTTTAAATATAACTCTTTTAACTCTCTTGCGCTGTCGAAGTGCCCAGGGGCAAGCTGCACTGCCGTACAGAGAAGGAGAAAAGCCACTGAAGCGCGCCGTAGATTCAACAGCAAGCAGAGCGTCAGAGGAACAGGGCAGGAACTGGTGTGTGACTCGCAGCTGGCTGCATACACGACCATCGGCTCCGAAGAAAATTTCTGAATGAATTTGACATATTTCCCCGCTTTTATACCCGTATGTCCGGGGCAGGGTATGCAAATTCTGTCTGCCAACTTCTCATTGGCCTTTTTTCATAGACCAGAGGCATATTCGTTGCTCAAGAGAGACCCCTAGTGTCACTTCTTCGACACAACGTCAAATGAAGTGACAGACAGGGAACTTAACACTTTAAAGGCAACTTAACATTATAAGTTATCATTGTATGAATTTGTGTATTTGCCACAAAACATATGTTGATTCAACAACATTTGGTTACAGGTAACTTCACATTTATCACAAGATCTTCAGTACAAGGAATGTTAATTATTTTGAATCTAAACATGTTAGACTTTCACATAACATATACATATTAAGTACAACAATTCTAAAATCAAGTTGAATTTATTAAATATATTTAGTGAATCGCGAAAAATAGGTCAAATCCAAATTATATAGAGCACGTGTATTTGCCTATTGTTTGGTCTGTTATCTCAACAAGACTTATTAAGTTGATAAACATGGTATTTAAAAATATATCAAATGTAATGAGTCATAGCAAAAAGATAACACAACTAAGTTGAGTCATGTCAACACAAATTCTTTCTTAACTGTTTAAGGGCATCAAGTTTCCATAAAATATTTAAGTTTAATGACCTTGTCAGGGTTTACAGAGCATCAAAGGATCATAACATAATCCTTTCTTTTAGTGTGCTATTATCTTCTGTATAAAAAAAGCATTATGACACAGGTTTTACATGGCTTAAATGCCATTGGCTCTCACATTTGTTAATCAATGATTTGACTGAGTTGATTGAATATATAAGTGTAGAGACATTTTCTTGAAGGGATAGTATACTCAAAATTATCTCATCATTTACTCATCCACATGTCATCCCAGATGTGTATGACTTTCTTTCTTCTGCAGAACACAAACAAAGATTTTTAGAATATCTCAGCTCTGTAGCTCCAAACAATGCAAGAGAATGGTGACCAAAAGTTTGAATCTCAAAAAGCACAAAAAAGCAGCATAAAAGTACTATATATGACTCCAGTGGTTAAATCCATGTCTTCTGAAGCAATTCGTTTGATTTTGGGTGAGAACAGACCAAAATATAACTCCTTTTTTACTGTAAATCTTAACATCAGCACTCTCCTTGGCATTCATGATTTTAAGCTCGATTACACTTCCTAGCACCATCTAGCGCTCTGCGCATGCATCAAATAATAGGAAGTGTAATCCCTTCAGAAGACATGGATTAAACCACTAAAGTTGTATGGATTACTTTTATGTTCTATGTTTTGTGTTCTATGGAGCTTCAAAGTTTTGGTCACCGTTCACTTGGAGCTACAGAGCTGAGATATTTTTTCTAAAGAAATTTGTTTTTTTTATTTCTTTTTCAGAAGAAATAAAATCATACACATCTGGGATGGCATGAGGGTGAGTAAATAATGAGAGAATTTTCATTTTTGGGTGAATTATCCCTTTAATATTAGCTACATGATTAAGCAATGTAATTTGTTATACCCACCCAAATAATTTCAGACCAGCCAAAATTGTGTCCTGTTGCTGAAGCACATTTTTTCCCCCACACAATTAGATCACAATGAGCCAGGTGGTCAACCACCCAATCTGGCAACATAGTGGAAAAACTCTGCAATAAATGTTTTTGTGTTATTAAACATCTGTGTGGAGTTTAGCATTAGATTACAGTAAACTTTTGTTGTTCCTTGATGTTGAATAAAAAAAAAAGATAGTCCATAGTCCACCCAGGGCCATTTCTACTGCTTTACGGAATTCTCATAATCATGCTTTTGGCAGAATTTCATGTCACACACCTACACCCCCTATCAAATGACTTTTAGGCCTCTTAGACGTGTGTCTGATATATGCCACAGCACTTAAACCCTCATAAATTGTAATCCTCTTTGGTCTTTATATCTGTGTAGTGTGTACTGTTCTGTGTTCTTGCACTGTTCAGCCTCAGTACTAAAAATCATTCCCTGCTGTTTCTGTCCAGTATATTGGTTTTGCCTCCTGACAGATGGTAATTGTCACAAATGCAGTAATTATCATTTTTAACCTCACTGTCTTTGTAGTGGCACAATTAATGTGTGCTTTATACCTCATATTATTTTTGATGTTTTTAAGATCAATAAACACTTAATATTTGATTAGATTTGATTTAATATGCCTTAGATTTACACACAATAAATAAATGTTCAATTTAACAATTATTGGTAAGTCTCATTTAATAACTTTGATTTAATTGATGTTATCTTCATAATTTATGCCTTTTTGTTAAAGAAATAGTTCTCACTTCATCATCTCACCCGCATGTCGTTCCAAACCTGTATGACTTAATGATAATTTAATTAATTCAATAAAATGGCAGTAGCAGTACATTGTAACTTTAAAGTAGATAGTGACTTTAACGCTTCATTAGGCACACAAAAGTGTCATAAAAGTGGTTCATGTGACTTGTGCGTCTTATTTTTAAGCCGTTATTCACTCTCAAATCAATTCAAATCATTAATAAGGTCCATAAACAGCACTGAAATTTTATTTTACTATATTATTTTATTTGTTAATACCACCAATTTAATCAATTTGCACTTTTTATTTTACTTATGTACTTATTTATATTTACATGTTTTTTGCCATGCCTATAAAGCACAATAAAGATTTCAATTATTAATAAAAGTATTGTTAATTTTTTTTTCTTTACATTTTCATTGTTTCACATGTATTTATTTTGAACATATAGCATGCATGACTAATCTTTAACTTCCTGTGCACACTTCCTGTTTTCCTTTTTTTTTCGGTCGGCAGATTGGAGCCAGTCAGTTCAGTTGTTCAAAGGTATCCTGAAATAGCTAGTTGATTAAAGCACTGGAGGAAAGGGTAGAAAGGGTCACTTCAATTAGGTCCAGTTTAAGGAAACCAACATTGTAGACATGTGGACCATTCTAAAGCCCTGCTCAGTCCCATTGTCCATTGAAGTTATCTAATCGCTCTTTCAAGTGGTAAATGTTAAATTTTCCCTGCTGAAAAATAATGGTTAAACTCTAAGATGGTTTGCTGGTCTTAAATGGTTTAAACTGGTCTCTCCGGTCTCCCAGCTTGGCCAAGATGGTGCTTAGTCACCTGTTATCCCAGACTAACAAGTGCCCAAAACCCCTCTGAAACCAGCCTGAGAGATCAGCTAAGAAAAGCAAACCAATATAGGCTGGCTTAAGCTTCTTCTTTTTTTTTTCTCAGAAGAGTTGTTTAAAACCTTTGATGTAAATGCACACATAAAGTTTATCATACATTTCAAGTTGGCAGTAGACTGAAACAAGCTTCTGTATTTTGTTATCTGTGTAATTGAGGAAAAAGAATTTCAAGATAGTATCTAATGTTATCTAAGAAAATAGCTCAAATGTAGGCTATTGAATGTGGCTGGTACTTTGCTTGTGCTTAAGAGGTCATGCAAAGTTCTTTTAGCATGACAAAAATAAATAAAATGTATCAAGAATTAATGTGCAGTATTAATAACCATTGCCCCAGAACATTTTACTACTCTTTGGTCCACACCAAATGGTCCTGCAATCTTTCCAGAAGGAAGTCCAACAGATAAACCAGGAAATGGCTAGAACATAATTAGTAAATGAGCTTTCCATGTTCTTCTTCTCTGTCTCTATCAATAGTAGAATGCAGATATAAAGGGGTAGTTTACCCATAAATAAAACAAATTGAAGCCGTTAGTCACTAATAAGGTGTGTCCCAGATCACACCTTTCTACACTATTCTATGCCATTTTGTAGTGCAAGAGGTGTGAGTAGTATGTTCACGCAGATAATAGAAGTCGATCATGTTCTGAGGGATATTATGGGCGGAGATGGTCATTAATGTAATGGCGCAAGACCAGAAAGGGCCTTATAAGCATAAATCCGGAAACCAGTAAGCTGGGATAAAGAGACAGGTTGAAAGTGAGTCAAACAGCTAGGAGGGGCTGATGATAGCTTCAGATGATATGGAATGCTGTGCTTTTTCTAGGACACCTTTTCCTTTTTGTCTCAGACATATTCAGTTGCGTAAAATACCATTCATTACGAAAGTGTGCTTCCAGCAGTTCTTGCTTATCTGAGTGCTAAGAATGATTCCTATGGCAACAAATGCTTTACTCCATCTAATCAGCTCAAGTGTTGCATGTAACTCAGGCAGTTTCACTCGCCAACCATCCCTCAGTTTACCATCAATAACATGCCTGTTGCACATATCACAGGAGCCTTACAAACCCAGCACTAAATCCAGACGCTACTGCTGTCAGACAGTCACAAATGATCTCAGGTGACTTGAGCTATCTTAAAACAGATACTGATTCATACTACATTTAAATACTCTCATTTATAAACAGACAATAACATATGAATAACATATTAGGTCCGTTATCATTTATGCAGGCAGCTGAACAGACATGAAGAAGCTAATGGAAAGCAAAACAAGAAATACTTAATTCTTGTGAATAATGTTGGTTCGTAAGTACATCCAGCTTTTGATTTATTGACTGTGCACTTAGATGTCTTCATTAAAGTCTATATGATCCATAGTCAAACACCTGCTTTGTTCAAAATTTTGATTAGTGATAATAGACTAACAGTTAATGGAGCAAATACTACTTGGACAAAAAGTTATGAATTCCATCTTAAGTTTTTTTGTTTTGTTTTGTCACATTACATAATGCATTGCTAAAGTCTGATGCAAGACAAACAAGATGCTGACTTGTGATTGTTCTTGATTACCAACATCCAACACACTGATTAGTTGCCTGTCTCGGTTTCCCTCCTGGCCCCTTATCAGATGGTACAATCTTTCACACCGCCCCTTACTAAAGGAAACAAGGGTGTGGTGGATTTGGTTGGTGAAGGTGCCACAATAAGATCTGTTGTCCACTCTAAAGCATCTATGAAGACTTGATCACTCACCTTCCAATTATTTTAGGATGGTTGAGTATTTCTATTGATGGGGATTTATTATATTTTTTTTTTATCAGATTTTGTTTTACCATCAGATTTTTATATGAGATACTTTTGGGAAGCTGGTTTCCTGCACAAATTTGGCTAATACTTTTTAAACTTTTTTATTTGCCAATGAGTCATTGTGAATGAGAAATGTGGGGTGCTGAGTTTATGAATTGTGTGTAACAATGAACAAGGAAGAAATATAGACATTATTTTGAATTTGTTGAGCAAAAATGTTTTAAAAAGTTACTTAACGGTAAAATAATTAGTAATGTGATTACTTTTCCATGAAGTAATTAATAAAGTAATCTGATTACAATTTGTAGAGAAATAATTAGCTATTTGTAGTGGATTACTATTTTTAAACAATTTACCCAACACTGGATGCATGACACGGCACAATCACTACCAGTCAGAACATATGTGATGTTTTATATATAGTTATGAGGAGCCAGATTTTGAACTAGAAGTAGAAACCAAGTGTAATGGTGGCCAGCTGATAGATAGCAGTGCAATGTGTATAAACCTCACTCTCCTGACCACAAGAGGTGCACTAGCAGCTGACGCTAGAGACCGTAGCTTTTAGACTCCTTTTTAGCGCACCCGTCTCCCATGCGGGAGATTAGGTCGATTAGGAGCGTCACAGAAACGAACGACCTAATGGCCTAAAAAAGGACAAAAACTCAGATTAAAATTTTTTCTAGTGCTGTGACTCAATTAAAAGTTTTAAAAAAAAATTTGAATTACTTCAATTAATTTGTTGAGAAAGGCCCCCAATAACGGCAATTCAACATAAACAATACATAATACAGTTTTAAAATCACATGCGATGCATTCTGTTGTGCTTTGTCAATAATGTGCCCTATGTGACCGGTTCTCTTTTTGTGGCTGCGCTGCTTGTGAGGTTGGTTGAGACTTGATGATTGCCCCCTGCTGACACAGCTTGTAAACAAGTTACTTGTACTTCAAGCTTAAATTGCTCTGACTGCAGCTTTGACTGCAGCTTTCTCAGTCACGTGAGTATTCTAATCAAAGGTAGCCAAGGATACGGCTTGTGAATTACTTTTTGCTTATCATTCTGTTGTGCACGGCCTTAGCTTTGCACATGTATGACCTGAGAAAAGTCTTGCAGGCCAGGCTGGAGGAATCATTCATACCATCTGACATTAAAAAGCAGTTGGAGGGGTTTGGGTAGCTCAGCGAGTATTGACACTGAGTTCAAATCCAGGGTGTGCTGAGGGACTCCAGCCTGGTGTCCTAAGCAACCAAATTGGCCCTGCTGCTAGAGAGGGTAGAGTCACATGGGGTAACCTCCTCATGGTCGTGATTAGTGGTTCTTGTTCTCAATGGGGTGCGTGGTAAATTGTGCATGGATCGCGGAGAGTAGCATGAGCCTCCACATGCTGTGATTCTCCGCAGTGTCATACACAATGTGGCACGTGATAAGATGTGCAGATTGACGGTTTCAGAAGTAGAGGCAACTGAGACTTGTCCTCCACCACCCAGATTGAGGCGAGTAACCACGACACCACGAGGACCTATTAAGCAGAGGGAATTGGGTTTTCCAAACTGGGAGAAAAAGGGGATAAAAATGTATGTATATATATATATATATATATATATATATATATATATATATATATATATAAAAGTAGTTGGATTCCCTGGTTGAAGCTGGTGACATGCGAGCAGATGATTTATTTTGTGATAAAATTTTATTCAGCATTGGTGGATTACCAACAAAAGTGGGGCATACTGAGAGACATCCCAGAAAGCAAAGACATTCAGAGCAGCCTTGAACACTTCTACTCCAGAATCCCGCTCTCAGTTTGATTGATGAAACCATGCTCTTTGATCAGTGGGCTTGCATGAAAAACATTGTCACTCGTCACATCACTGAGTGGAACATGAACAAGATGGCCGTGTCTCAGAGATGGACAGATTTATGTCTGCCTGGGACATCTGCATCTGTGGAGCATGTGTTCTCATTAATGAATGCAGCATGGACACTGGTAAATCTCGACTCAGTGTAACAATCATGAAGACAATGATTTTGTACATCATCATTTTGGACTGGACTGCTCTGCATTTTACAAGAAACTCTTTAAAGACAAGTGCACACTGAGAAAAATTGCTGCCAGCAAAAAGTACAAGGTGGCAACAGTTACAGATGCCGATACACGTTCTACTTCGCATTGATCTGCGCCTAGGTAAGGATACGTCAATTTCATTATTTCTGGGAGGGGACTGTCCCATTTCCCACAAGCAGGTATCTCACATCAGTGGTTTAATCTTCTAATAAACTCTGAAAAGTGCATTATCTAGCAACTCTGGATGAATACACCTAACATATCTTAGAGAATGCAGGGACCTGAAATCCTGCTGACAGACCTGCACCGGTATGCATGAACCGATGCAGGGTGATGAATGTGTGAACAGCTGCTGTCTTTGAGAGCAGGTCAGCACAGATATGCTTATACCGCTGCCTTAAACACAGAACATACAAGCTTTGAGATGAGCTTGTTTTTTTTTTTTTTAAAGTAATGATAAAAATGCCATACACATTCTGAAGTTCTGGTTGGTGAGAGTATATTAAAAGAGTGCTGAATGGAATAGACTGACCACTAATGATAAATATTTCTTGCTTTTGAGGGATGATTTCACTGTGATTTAATACTTGTTAGCTTCATAAACCTGGTGCCTTTTTCAAAGGGATTTAAAGGCCACTCTAAGACCTGTTCATGTCCAGTTAATTTACTCTATGCTTAACAAATACTGCACCTCACATACATTATAAATTTCCTGTCACAAGATTGGACACACATGACTGAATGTTTCTCATGTTCTTAAACATCTGTTAATCAAAAGGTTCATGTTTCAATGCTTGAAATTATTTTTGTAGACATAAAATCATGTGTACATTTTGTTACAAATCTAAAACTTGTAATTCTTATAATTATTTAAACTAGGGATGTCGATTTAATGCGTTAATTCAGTGCGATTAATTTTACAAAATGTACGCATTTAATCACATGCCCCTGGACCATAATAAGGAAGATTCCTGAGAAATGCAAGCTTGTAGTACCACCTGTTTACTCCAGAGAGCAGTAAGTGAAATTTCAGCTGTATGAGCAACGCGCAATTTATACAGTGAAGAAAACACTTCAGTAGACAGTGTTACTACTCGATCCACAAACATGCGTTATGTTCTTGCATTCAAAACACTTGAAGGAGCATAATTGCGATCTAAGGGATCTCAAGATGCGTTTAAAGATTGAGTATTAAACTATATTTAACTTGACACAGTGACCTAAACGTTTCATGTTTATGACGCAACACACCCCAGACGTCTAACATAGGTGTATATTGACGTGTCCTTAAACAAGCCCTCATAATAAATCTCCAACTGATTGACAAATTCACTTGTGTAATAGATTGTTGTGAACTGTGTGCCAATGATTGACTTATGATCAATAATATGGTAGTAAACAATACATTGTATTCTAAAGCCACTTTTTTGTATGACAATGATTAACTCTTCTGCTACAGGAATGTAAAGCATTTTAATTATCTGAATATTATAGTATTATATTTAATTATATATATATATATATATATATATATATATATATATATATATATATATATATATATATATAATTTTTAAATATTTAAAGATAACTATGTATAATTATATATTGATATAAATATGTATAATCATTATATATTGAGTTATTGTTATATGAGTGGCTTTCTCAGCAAATATTTGTATATGCGATTAATCGCGATTAATTAATTGGGACACCATGTAATTAATTAGATTAAAAGTGTTAATCGATTGACAGCCCTAATTTAAACTGATGACTGGATAGTGATGGAAATAATGGCAACAAGTGCCTAGCATACAATACACGGGAAATCCTTCAATACTGTTTAAAAAGCATCTTAGGTGGATGTCTTATGAAGTTGGTTGAGTGACTTCACCTACTTTGAAGAATATATATATATATTACACATTAGTTTTGATGACTTTTCTATTATTCTATGTGAAAAATTTTGTAGTAATAATAAAGAATGAGTAGTTGTATCCAAACTTTTTACTGGTGGTGTACATCCACCCCTAGAGCATACAGTAGATAGCCTTTCTTTTAAGGAAATAAAGAAAACAAAATAGATTTCATCAGTGTTTTCATCCAGAGAAACTGTATATCATATGTGTTATTAGTCCTTTTATGTGTCTTTATCGGCAGTGTGCTACATGAATTGTGACCTCAGTAACTCCCCATTTGTTGGATCACTCCCATTCCTTGGCTCCTTTGCGCTGAGCTGAATTTTTTTGTTGTCTTTAGGAAGTTTGGAACATCCATCCACCTCATGTCTACTCTGCTATGCACTATTTCTGAGTGATTTGTCTCTGTGACAAACACACAGGAATGTTTAAATTGTGTGTCTCTCTTTTCTGCAGACATTCTTTATTGAATGGAAGGATACGATAAATTAGTGCTGATCCAGTCTACTGGGAGACGCATGATGTGCGATATAGGAGAACCACTCTTATAGACATACCATTCCCACACAGTGAAACAGGGCTGGGTTATGTCATGTACACCTCACTAATCTGCAGTTACGGCTCTGACATTTCTCAACTTAAGTCTAAAGACTTTTATCATTCAAATGAAGACCATTGTTGAAGCAAACATTATGACAGAGGTTAAACTTTCAAAGAAAAGTCTATACTGCACTTAAACTGCAATGTCCACACCAATGTTTTCAGTTGAATTCTTAGTTATCCGTTTGGATGAGGGGTGTAAACCTAGCAAAATTCATAATTTCCAGTGTATGAGGTTCTAGAGACATAGGGTTGACACCAGTCACAAAAAAATAAGGAATCATCCTGACCTGTATTCACAGAGGCTTTTTGTCCTGTATTTTTAAGCCAGGCCCAGACGTTGCCCAGTTGGATGGCGAAATCGTCAACATGAACTTTTTTCAAAGTATGCAGTACTTGACAGCTTTTTCGAAAGTCTCCAGTTTTGGTGAGGGATAAATGCAGTTCCAGTGTAGACGACAGGAGTAAATGTAACAAAAATCAATTTTCCGTTTCCCAACGTCATTGTTTTCCAAGATATGTGGTACAAGAAAGCATTTTCGAAAGTCTCTGTTTTTGGTGGACGTAAATGTCTCCATTTTTGGTGGAGGTATATCCATTCCTGTGTGTATAAGAGGTGTAAACACAGCTCCATTTTATGTTTCCGAACATAATTGTTTTCTATAATATGCGGAACTGAGAGCGTTTGTCATGGTCCTGTCGCTCTGTCAGCCTGTGTTTTCATGTGACAGGACCGTGAAATCATCATTTTGTGTTTCATTTTCTGTCTCTGTGGGAGCGCACGGTGAGCAAAATTCCATTTTACTTTTCATAACATCATTGTTATCAAACGTATGCAATACTAAAGAGAGTTATTAAAGGTTTTTGATTTCAGTGGAAGAAAAACGCTGTTGCAGTGTGGATCCAAAAACGTATCGGTGTGGATGTTACCTTTGAAAACATATCCTACTTAACACAAACCTGTGTATCTATAAATCTTATAATGTGGTTACATTGCATTTACATAGTATAAGCACAGCTTCATTGGAATTCCAGAGGGAGGAATGCATGTCTTGGGTTAATTAAGTGAAGATCATGAGATGCCTGTGGAGCAGTGGTATAACAGTGAACACATGAGGTAAAGAATCTGACTTACTACAGAGGTCAGAGAACCCTGAGACCTTCGCATGAGAAGAGCTCTGGGTAAGAATCACAGATGCTGGGGAAATCCTTCAAATGAGGCCACTGGTTAATGATTGCATGATACAAAACATGTCTGGATGGACTTAGCTGGGTTCAAAGCTGCCATCATCCTATATCAGACACCAAAAAACAGAAAAGTGTTCTTTTTAATGAACTGCTGACATAATAAATACTTGAATATCCATCTGTATTTGCAGATTGCCTTAGCGTGCATACTGAAGATTTGAAGGTTTTTTTCAGTGCTTCTGTTTCTCTACAAATGTCATAAGATGAAGAGGCTCGAAGAGGCCTTTGTTGCTTTGAATCTGCTTAAAACCATTGAAAATAATTACTGTAGTGTGAGTAGAATATTTTGTTTACATCAATTGAAGAAGTAGAACCAGAATCATCATTGAGTAAATAATTAAATATTATTAATAGATAGTAATTGATTCAATTCACAAATCATATTTAAAAGAAGTGGAATGTGCACACAGATCTGGCTGGGAGACGGTAAAATCATTCTTAAATGCTTTTCTCTTCGTTGTGAAATCTAAAGACAACAATACTGTTGTTGGATGGTACAACATGAAATTTGCATGCAATGCTTTACAGTCAATTTGCTTGTAATTCACTTGACAAACATAAAAGCAATAATAATAAACCTAGATCTTAGTTTCTACATAAATTAGTTAAGATTCTCATTAAATCGTTCTAATCTTTTCAACAGTGTTTATTGTTTAAAGGGATAGTTCACCCCAAAATGAAAATTCTCTCATCATTTACACACCTTTATCCCTTCCCATATGTGGATGACTTTCTTTCTTTTGTGAAACACTAATGAAAATTTTTAGAAGAATATCTCAGCTCTGTAGGTCCATAAAATGCAAGTGAATATGTCCAAAACTTTTAAGCTCCAAAAGGATATAAAAGCAACATAAAATTAATCCATATGACTCCACCGGTTAAATCTATTTGATCAGAAGTGATATGATAGGTGTGAGTGAGAAACAGATCAATATTTAAGTCCTTTTTCACTATAAATCTCCACTTTCACATTCTTCTTCTTTTGTTTTGGTCTATTTGCATTCCTAATGCATATCGCCACCTACTGGGAAGGGTAAATAAATATTGTATGCCTATTTATTTTGTCTATTTCAACTCCCTGTCTGTAGCTCAACAGTACACAATTTGTTTCTGTAACACCTGTTTTATACCATATGCCAGTACGACAGAAGCAGTGCATATTTTTTTTCATTGTCCAAGTTAACAAATGAGTGTATTTAAATCTGAAGCAGAAGCAGCACGTGAGCAGCTGGAAGTTTCAGCGTTGAGCGTTGAAAAAAGTAGATATTGCACAGCATAAACATATATTTGTAGTCTAGTGTGTTTTATTTTAATTACAGCTCGTAGGAAAACAAAATAATCAAAAGAAAATCACACAAAAACAAAAAACATTATTTTAATTATATATATATATATATATATATATATATATATATATATATATATATATATATATATAAAACAGACATATGGTTTTATCATTTCTAGTCATAGGCTTAAAGAAACAAAATAAAAAATGCCCTTTATATACTATTATACTCAGAGCAGGTCTAAAGGGTTAACAGCAATACACATATACAACCAAGTGCAGAGCATCCAGAGCTAATCTCAGTCTTGTATTGAAAAACACTTGTACTAACCTCGTGCGACCCCGCGACCTCATGCGAGGACTCGCAATTTTGGATTTGCTAAATGCAACGCATAATTTATATGAATATAAACTAACTGTATACTGTTCACAAGACTCTAGACTGTCATTTAAAGGGTTAACTTCTACTGCACGAGTCACGTGACACAATTGTCGATTTCCTTGAAGCGCTCTTATGGACGCAGCACCGACAAAATTGCCTCTGGCAAGAAATCTAGTTTTTTCATTGAAACCTGTTTGGTTATAAAGAATAGCATCTCTAGTTTCGCTTGATATGCCGCTTTAAAAATTCAGTAAATTTTTTGCGCATCAGCGCCCTGATAAACATGATAAACAAGTACACGGATGAGTGCTGTGGAGTGCTATGGAGCGGTTTTCTGACAGATGTTCCAAAAACATTGTTCACAGTAACAAATCTGTGGGTCATTTCGCTTCATTTTAATAATAAAAAATATATATATATATTGTTTTTGTTTGTTAACACTATACAATATGGTGCTATTCATTAACATTAGTAAATGTATTCCTTTAGATATACTCTGCATTCTCACATTGAGAATAAATGTATTCACCCAAAAACTGGAAAATGTTGCTTTAAGAGGCTTTATGTGGAGTTAGGATGAAAATAAGGTGCATTTCAAACTGTTCTGAGACCAGTGCAGACAAATAGCACACTGGAGGATAAGTAATTCACTAAATAGGGAGCAAGGAAGAAAGGGAGCATCCTATAGCTTTCCTATGCAGTAAAGTGCATTCCACCTAAAAGCCGATCAACATTTCTGTTCCAGGCTGCAGATGATGTTTGGACTGTTCATCATGTTTGGCACTTGAACTTTTTGGCTAGTGTTTGAAAAAAAAAGATATTGCTATTGAATATTTGTGCATAATTACTTATTTCTGACTATATTATTAAGCTATATTAAGTGTGATCGAGCCGAAACGAGTGATCAAGCGTCCTCCCCTTCCCCTAAATATTGATGTTTCAATAGGAGCAGAGCTTAATGTGTTGGCTGTTACTACATGAAATAATTCTACAAAACTGCATTAGATAACACCAGCAGGGCTGGACTGGTAATCTGGCATACCGGGCATTTTCCCGGTGGGCTGACGCACTTTGGGGCCGATCAGGGGTGGACTGGCCATAGGGAGAACCGAGCGGGCCGGTGGGTCAGCAGCGAAACATGCAGAATGGGCCGCGATAAGCTTAAACGAGCAGCCGCGTTATGCAGAACGGACCACAAAACAGCACCACGATAAGTACAGCGAACACCCCCCTCCGCTCAACAAGTTTTTGGCCAGTTGTCATGTAAAATCCCAGGTCTATTTAACTTTCCAGTCCAGCCCTGAACACCAGCATCATGCATCAAGATTTCATGACGATAAAGCTAGTAACACTTATTAATAACTGCCTCCTGATAACCATTTCATCACTTTATTTTCTGTATAGAGCTATTATAAGCTCTACTAAATATAAATATTTAGAATTCTTAAGCTGTTGGAGCAAACGGGTAAGCAAAAATGTAATTTGCTCTGGTCCCCCATTCACGTGTGAAAAGGGCCCATCAAGCCATGCTAAAGAATAATAAACATGTTACATTATAGGGTAGTAGAAAAATAAACTTCTTTATTTAGGAAGTGAGACAATAATGGCAGCACCCGTCTGTTTTACGCTCTACTACTCAACTTCAGGGTGTGTTCACCCCTAAATTTGATTCCCATGAGAAACAATAAAAAACAGGAACCAACCAAAACACACATTGTGAATACATAATTAAAATATGCAACTACCTATGTGGCAAACCAATGAAATTCTATGTAATATACAAATAACAATTTCAATGCTACAAATCTAGCAATGGTTGTCACATTTATGTTTCTCAAAGGAGACATATAAGCCACACAAGTTTTCCCTTTTTTTTTTTTTTTTTTTTTTTGTATTTTACATAATCAGAACAGAACAGAAAGGAAATGCATTCCCATATGCACAGTGCAGCGGGGGTCCCCACCCCATCTTAATTGTATCAACTGTCATTGGCCTTCCTTAAACCTGCAGCCAATTCAAAACCAGATGCCACTTTCTGGACTCCCCCCACAAGCCACAGATAGTGGGAAGAGTGAGAGAATTGTAAATGTGAGGGAGAGACACTCACCCAGAGAGGAAGAGTACAGCAGAGACAGAGAGAATGCCAGCATACGCCACCAACATGAGGATCAAGTTCCCCGTTTTGGCTTTGATACTGGAAGCTGTGACCATTGTCTTGTACTCTCTCTTTGTAGTTTATGATACTGGTGATGAACATGGACATGACGAGGGTCACCATGTTGAAAGGAATGAAAGTCATCCTGAAACCCCAATGACCCTCTACCCCAGTAAGTATCTCTCAGATCACTTCTGCTTTTTAAAAAAGTTAGCATGTCCTGTGGTGTGGCATGCAAAGGTGAAAATGAATTCATATGGATTTAGACACCTGTTTTGGAAATTGTTATTTCACTTGTAATGATAACTTTAAAAATGTTGTTAACTTATCAGTCATGTGGCTTCAGATCTGTGATATTGCTGTGATAGTGGTAGAAGTAGAGCATATTTCTGATTTTCTCACCAAAGACATAACACTGAATAAAAGGTTTAGCCTAATGCATGGTTTTGTGTTGTTATCCTTCCTGCATATTAATTAATCCCCTTCAAAAACTTAGAATTATGCACAACTTTGCAACTGAGTGTCATGGCACACATCTGTCATGGAACACTGATCAGTGTTCAGTGAATGTGGAGCTGTGTTGCCAAAAAAATAAATAAATGGTGTAGTATCTAAATTCTAAACTCTCTGCTCCACAAGGTGTAAAATGGTAGGTTTCAACTTTTTACTATGTATGAAAGAAACATTAGATAGTTTTTTTCCTCCAAGACAGCAATGATTTTAATGGAAAGCAAATTGATTACTTGATTAGTTTCCTGCTTCTCAGATTTCCACCTTGAGTACACGATCTAGAACTCTAAACTGCTCTAAAGATTCAGAAGGAAACTAACAATGTCACAGACTATGCTCAAATTTACCAAGATACAAAATTCAGAGATCTCAATATGAACTGAAATTCTTTCCCGACTAAATGATCTGAGCTATATGCTATCCAAGTTGATTAGTGAAACATAACTAAGAACTCAGTTAGGTTTCCTGAGCTATGACAGAGCAACCATTGAGCAAAAAAAAATTCCTTTGGGTCATTCCTGCGCAGCCTTTGGCGGCAACATGTCACTAATGTTCATTCAGCACGCAACATCCTAAATATACTCCCTTCAGAGAGAAGCTAATGCCATGTCTCTATTTTCTTGATAAAGAGGAGGGTGATGAAGTTCAGCTTTAATGTTTTCTATATGTCAACCATCTAGAGAGTGCCAGCCTTTATTTTTATTATAAGAGGAGATATTCGTGTTAAATATTTTCTTAAATATTCTGCCTAATTATTGCATATACATATATTGTTTTTACAATAATTTTGTGCAGAATGATTTTTTTCTTTAATACAATCTGCTTCCATAATTATGTGTGCATTAGTAATATTTCATTTTCACAAATCCCTCTTGATATAAAAACAGTGGAGGCCTTGTGTATGATCCTGCTAATTACAAGCATACATTGAATATTACGAGGTTCACCATTATTGCGGAGAGCAAAATTAGATGTTTGGAAGTAGCGCTTTAGGGACATTCACCAATAAAGAGGAGGTCTACTTTTACTCCCAATAGCAATAACGGTGACAGCAATGCAACATGTGAGATGCTACACAACTTGTAGTGCTGGCGAGAGAGCCTTTGGTGCCCGACAGGAAGAGGAGACGAGGATAAAAGCATCTGCCAAATGTCTAAATGTAAATGTAGGATGATGAGCAAATATATAAAGAATTTTCATGCACAGCAGCAAGTTAATGACTTTTTTTCCTCTCTCTCTTTAATATTAATTTATACAGTTGTCTGCATCAATAATGCCACCACTTTGTTGTTACTAACTAGTCCAACTAGTCCACACAAATTATTATTTACTATTATTTACTAATTAATCTGTCCATCTATTTAGACTATCTATTTTGTGCATTTCATTTATTATTATTATTAAACTTGTCTGTTAAAAAAAAAATCATGATATTATAGTCTTAGCATAAAGTGTAGCTATTGGTATTTAAATTGTATGAAGTGAAATTTCACAATTGAACTGCGGGTGTCTGCAAAAGTCTATGTGCTTATGATGTCCTTAGCACCGTACGATTAATCCAGAGCACTCGGAAATCTACAAGCATTTTCAAGTACTACTTAAGCTATGCTTCTGGGAAATGGGCCGCAAAAATAAGATGAATTGTAAAATTAATTCCACGGTCTAATAAGCTTCTGATGCTTTTGGGAAACGAAGCCCAGACTGGTTCGAGTTGACAGAAGGGCTACGGTAACTCAGCTAACCACTCTGTACCACTCTTGTAGTGAGCAGAATAGCATCTGAGAATGCACAACCTTGAAGCGGATAGGCTACAACAGGAGAAGGCCACGTCAGTCACTTTATTAGGATCATAGTGTTGATAATAATGTTATCCATGAGTGTATATCTATAGATATTCTAATTAAAAGAAGCCATATTAAAAGTCATATTAATTAACTTTGGCCTTTTATGTAGCTGACCACACTTAATACTATAATACATAATATGTATACTTAACTAAAACCATTTTAATGCGCAGGGTGCGTGAAGAGATTACTTGCCTCTCTTCAAAATGCAGAGTGATAACCAAATTTCTAAAGCATAAACATTCTTTGCCACCCAGTGAACTTGATGACCTCTTAAAAAAACAATGAGAATAAAAAGCATATGTGTCTATAGTCTGGGAAAATGTAGTCCATCTATCACATTGGGTTGGGGGTCATACAGGCAAAGCATTCCTGTAACGAGTGAGAAAGGCTTCAAAGAAATGAAAATAAGGGGTATTTACATCTTGGCAAAAGAGAAAACACACATTGCTAAGTTGTGTCTACATGCACTAAATTAGTCCTGACAGAATGTAATTAGGTCGTTGTACATTTGCAGAGAGAAAAAACATTCCATCCATTAGGAAAATAGGACCTTTGAGATTTTATCAGCAAATTTGTTGCACATGAAGGATACAAAACTTTCACAGGGCAAATTATTCTGTTTGTTGTAAGAGCCAATAGTTGGGAGAAATGGATTGTGCAACTTTACTCAGCCGTCAAGGTTATCTTTTTTCCACTTCCAAAATTTCCTGAAATGAAATAACCAGTGAAAAGTCCTCTACCTTGCTGATTAATACAATGCTTATATATGCATGTAATAAAGATCAATAGAGAGATCAAAGGAAATTATTTGAAGGGCTGATAAAGGCTGATAGCCGTGGTCATTTCAACCGAAACTTAACCGATAGTGTCATAAAAAGCAAATGCATTAATAAAAAACAGATACAGTTTAATGCTCTATGAAGTTTTAAATCAACAAAATCTACACCCCACCCTAAACCTAACCGATAGTGTCGTAAAATGCAAATGTGAAAAAGAAAAACGCAATTGCTAAAGCAACCACATCATTTTGTGTTGCTTCTATGACGCTTTTGACTCATGTGTCCACTTGCATGCTCTTTAAGACCCATGCTCTATCATTGCAAACATTATCAGCTTATAAGTCACACTCTATCCAGTTTTACCTGACCAATCACTGGGTACCGCCATTATGACTCACCATTGCCACTGGAGTTTTTTCTGGTTCTAGTCTCCATAAGAAGCAGTGTAAAAACGAAATGAGCAATCCAGGTGAAAACATAAAACATTTAGTGTTAGTTGGAGACAAAATCAGTTCAGGCTCAACTTTTGCAGTTGTTGGATGTCATTACAAATGGAAGTAGTTAATGATATCAATGTAACTAACTTCTGGCAATCGCTTCTCGCCAGACACCCACTTCTTCAACTTTGACGGGTGAGGCACTGTCAAAAGTCGGTCATCAGGACCCTGTTAAGTATCAACACTGTCAAGATCCCTTTTTTTGTGCAATATTAATTAAATGAATAGGCAAAACATAACATTATTCGCTAAGAACATACACAGATATGAATTTAAACACTGAAGACTGGATAACGAAAACCGGTTTCTAGTATGAATCAGATGGCACTTCCGCGTTCAGGTAAAAAGGTAGATAGTAAAAGTGCCCATTACTCGTGATTTGTGTAAAAAGGAAATAAAAGTAATTGTATTCATTTAGTGACTCTAGTGTTCGAGAAAACGAGGAAACTTACGCAATCTGTACAACGAGCCACATAAAAATTATTTTGTAAAAATGTAGGTATTGTAATATGTTGCTGTGAGACCAGTTTGGCTTTTTTGCTTAACAGCTATCATGATGCAGAAGTAACACAGTGATTCCACAGGAAGTACGAAGGGCGGGAAGGTTTGACAGTACATTTGACTCTATCAAAATTTGAGGAGACAAACGTTAGGGACCCTTTTTTGGAGGGAAACTTCAATTAATAACCAGAAAAAAAGTTATTTGCAAGTCGCTTTGGAAAAAAACATCTGCTACATGACAAATGTTAAATGTATTGTATTGTGCAATTAAAGATTGCATTCTTTTGTTTGTTTTTAGATTTCTTAAAGATAAGGATGAAATTTGGTGATATTTATCTGAAGTTTTCCTGTTTAGACTGTCCAGTACTTTCATCGTACAATAGTTACTTGTGCATGGTCTGCGCCAACATGGAGTATGTTATAAAATGAGGATATGATCATTTATAAAGATAGCAAGCAATACAAACAAAGCAAGCAAAGGAAATTTAGTTCAGTGAGTCTTTACTTATACTTGCTTCAGCACTAAGGTTGGTTGGTAGTACATACAGAGGTCATCTGTTATCTTGATGAGCTTACCAGATGTCAGACCATAAGTACTATGATTGATGTCTATTTGGGTGTGTCCACTGGCAAGTTTAGATTTTGTGTGGAGACCCAGAGGATTACTGAATGGGTGGAGGGTTTCAGAGGCATTCCAAGGAAGCCTGAAGTAATGTCCGCCTGTTCAATGTGTAGTGCCACACCTTGTGGGGGTCCACGCTCCATAGTTTCACTTGTCTCTCCTGGGACTGAGAATGAGACGCTTTTTACACTTCCTGACAATCGTTAATGCATCTGATTATTATCAGCAAGCACAATGATCGAGTTTGTATCCTGTGGTCTGAAAATGGGCCTTTCTGATAAATCAGGTGTTCTGGAACGTATCCTATCTCTCTGTCCAGCGATGTTGACTGCATGGTTTCCTGAGTTGGACAATCTTATTTGTAATTTCCTCTCTGCAGGAAAGATGGGCAGAGGCCAGCAGACAATCAGTATGCATATTCACTTATTGTGAATAATACTGGAATGGTTGTGTAACTTTTTAACTCTTAACATTTTCTTGCTTCTGCCATTATCTAATTTACACATGTATGGGAAACCAACATACTATAGGAGCATAGAAAATGAAGGATTTCTTGGAATGAGTCTGATCCTGAATGAAGCTTATTTTAACACTCATTAAAGTCATGTGATGTGAATAAAATTACAGCTATGTCAATAAGGGTAGCTAGAGGTGCTTTCCTATCTTGTCATTTGAAGACTAATAGTAGAGCACACTAGACAGTAAAAGAAAGACCATGCTAAATGAATTTTTCCGGCACTTTTGCAGGAACTACTCTTGAACAGACCTCTTGTGTGCTGAGCAGAAATGTGTTACTGTATAAATACACTTACTTGGCTTGCAATTATTCCTCAAGAATTTTCCTACTTTACAGCTTAACATGTTAAGCATTGTATGTAAAAAGCCATATTGTAGCTTAATATTTATCGACTCTTTATCTATGTCTGCAGTGTTTCAGGATGTACACGTGATGATCTTCATTGGCTTTGGTTTCTTGATGACTTTCCTGAAGAGATATGGCTTCAGCAGTGTTGGCATCAACCTCGTGTTGGCTGCCTTTGGCTTACAGTGGGGTCTTCTCATCCAGAACGTCTGGGAAATGCATGGTGGCAAAATAAGAGTGTCCATTGATCGGTAAATGCACATTTACATTGTGTTTAATGAGGTGGCTCCAAGTGGACTGACCAATTATCCCTGATTTCTTAATGCAACAGCTAAATTCACAGAGCATCCAGTCCATTTGCTCAGTTCAATTGATAAAATGGAAATTTCAATTAAATAATCGGTACTTGTCTTATAATTCATTCTCTGCAGGATGATTAATGCTGACTTTAGCACAGCGACGGTTCTGATCTCGTTTGGGGCAGTTCTGGGAAAAACCAGCCCTGTCCAGCTTCTCATCATGACCCTGTTGGAGATCACCATCTTCTGCATTAATGAGCACTTGGTTGTGGAAATCATAAAGGTTTGTAAATGTTTCTACTGTATTTAATTTTACAGAAACTAAAGTGTTCTTAACAGTTGCATAATATATGTAGGTACAGACCTTCACAAATCTACAAGAATTCTATCTGATTTGTTACCAAACTAAGGTAATTGTGTTACAATAAGATGCAGTTTAGGCAATTTTCTATCTCCTTACTAAAGATGGATTTTAGCAGGATAAACTTTATAAACACACCCAGAACAACTGTAACACACAGTATCCTAAAAATACTCTTCCTCTTGAGGAAGAAACAGGGCATGTATTACCAAGGTTTAAATGAAAGCAAAGCAAAAACAGAAACAAAAAGATTCTTAAATAAAAAATATATACATTATTTTTATGTTATTACAAACTCTTAAGTGTGGAACGTACAGATCTGATGTTAAAAAGTGTCCCAAGTCTCTCAAGGGAATACCCCATAAGTAAGACTACTGCAGTCGAACATGAACTTTTACCAAACTTTTTTTTACAGGCTTCTGATGTTGGTGCCTCCATGACCATCCATGCTTTTGGGGCTTACTTTGGATTAGCTGTCGCTCGTGTTCTTTATCGCCCTGGTCTTCAGAATGGCCATGAAAATGATGGATCAGTCTACCACTCTGACTTGTTTGCAATGATCGGTATGTCTAACAGAATGTTTCTCCCCTTTTCTCCCCAATTTGGAATGCCCAATTCCCAATGCGCTCTAGGTCCTTGTGGTTGCGTATTGACTCACCTCAATCCTAGTGGCGGAGGACAAATCTCAGTTGCCTCCGCATCTGAGACTGTCAATCCACACATCTTATCACGTGGTTTGTTGAGCACATTACCGCGGAGACCTAGCAGGTGTGGAGGCTAACACTATTCTCCGCGGCATCCTTGCACAACTCACAACACGCCCCCCACTGAGAGCGAGAACCACATTATTGTGACCACGAGGAGGTTACCCCAACATGATATGATTCTACACACCCTAGCCACCAGGCCAATTGGTTGCTTAGGAAGCCTGAGTCACGCAACACGCCCAGGATTCGAACTTGCAACTCCAGGTGTGGTAGTCAGCATCTTTACTTGCTGAGCTACCCAGGCCTAATTAGAGGCCTGGGTAGCTCAGCAAGTAAAGATGCTGACTACCACACCTGGAGTTCATGTTCCACTCTGTGCCTTATAACAAAAATGTTCACTTTTTAAAAATAAATGTTTTTCACAAAATCATGTTTCCAGGGTCATTATGCATTTGTAAACAATAATTTCAGTAAATTATTTATATAATATAGAGTATAGACATATGGTATGTTTGATAGACCAATCCATTGTTTACAAGCATGGTTACACATGCTCAGTAAGTGATGGCAGAAAGCTGGCAAACTGTTGTTAGATTTTACAGATTAGACAGCTAGCACTAACTAGCTCCTCTAACTATTGCTAAATGTTTATATAAAATAACATTATCCTTCAGGTTCAAAGCTATGTTTGGGTACAATATTGCTAGTAACTAGCAGCTTAAATAGCTAGCTTAGTTAAAGTCATCGATTAAATAAAAGTACAAAAAAAGCAGTCATATATACAGAAATATTCTTCTCAATGCAATTTTGACAGCCAACAGTTCAGCACAACATTTCATTTAGCTTAACCAGACAATTTAAATGTAGCAGCTAAATTTTGTGGACTGTTGGGTCGACTAAATGCAGGTATGGTTTACCGTTTAAGCCGGTCTCGTTGCCACCACTTCCGACTGTGACGTAGGCCAACGCATTGGTCTATATGTTGTCCTGTTGTGTGTTGAACGCTCAGCCGACAAAACATTGAAAATGCATCTTACCAAAGACAGTCCATTAGAGAGAAAACATTTTAAAATATGGGTTTTGAAGACTATTAAATGGAATACAACCTATTAAATGGACTGTACAAGTCTCTATTACAGCCTAGTTTTCATTCTTGTGAAATCAAATATGGTTCCTACCCTGATAAAGTTGTTGGAGTCAAGGGTATGATGCTAGGGGATTTAAAAAACTTTGCGCTTTACATCAGAGCCATCTTGATTTAGGACTGGACCCTTCACATTAATATTTATGTGCATGAGAGTATCAAGACTTACAAATGTTTATAAATGTACCTAGACATGTAATCAAAGAGCATTCGATCTGCATAGATACACATTCACCTTTCCACTTTTTCTGCGTATGTAGGCACAGTCTTCCTGTGGATGTTCTGGCCCAGTTTTAATTCTGCCATTGCTGGTCCTGTTGATGCTCAGCTAACAGCCGTTATCAACACATATTTCTCTCTGGCTGCCTGTGCTCTCGCTGCCTATGCCACCTCCAGCCTGGTGGAGAAAAAGGGAAAACTTGACATGGTGGGCCAAACCTGTCTTTCTGTATTTTACCACATCTGATGTTTAAGCAGTCCATGTCCCATGTGACAGCCTATATCGTGTTTCGTTGCACAGGTCCACATTCAGAATGCCACGCTGGCTGGAGGTGTTGCCGTGGGTACCTGTGCTGACATGAACATCCAACCATTTGGAGCAATGCTGATCGGAACTGTTGCAGGCATTATTTCCACCCTTGGCTTCAAGTTCCTAACTGTATGAGTTTGAAACCATGATGTTACATATACTGTATACAATAAAATATCCAGGAGTCAGATAGATATGAATCCATTATTTCTATATGGTTTCCACAGCCCATCCTGGCCTCTAATCTTGGAATCCAAGACACCTGTGGAGTGCACAACCTACACGGCATGCCGGGCATCCTAGGTGGCCTTGCTGGCATTGTGGCAGCAGCACTTCATAGGAAGGAAGGGTATAGAGCAGTCCACAGTCCTTAGCAGCCTATGTTGTTTTGGGTTTTTTTGTTTGCTTGTTTGTTTTGTTAATACGACAGCAATTATTGATCAGTGATTTTATTTCGATTTCCATTTATTTCAGTGTTTCGGCAGCTACTCAGGCAGGTGGTTTGGCATCATCTCTAGGGTTTGCTTTGGTGGGCGGATTGTTCACAGGTGGGTAATTATACCACCACAACCACAACATTTGCAAGACATTTTCGATGTTAAAATGAGTGCTTGACAATGCCAAGTTACACTGCCAAGTTACAAACACAACTCTAAGACACGGCAAAGTGAAAAAATGTCATACCACTTCCAGGTCTGATTATGAAGATTCCATTTTGGGGACAGCCACCTGACCAAAACTGCTTTGATGACTCAATCTATTGGGAGGTATGTCAAAAGAGTGCTAAATAAACAGTTTTTAATGTTCATTAAAAAATCGTGTTTGCTAAAAGGTAATTGTGAGTGTGTTTGGCATGCAGGTACCTGAGGAAGAGAAGGAGACCGAAGAGCATTTGGCTCATGGCAATTATTCCAAGAACAAAGCAGAGGCTTAAAATGCTCCTCTCTAAACCAACTCACTTTCTAAATGAAGAGACCTCATCCAATAAGCACCTCAGGGTTTTCAACCATTAGCATCTACACCACCTACTGAAACCTTCCAAACAGTGAATCCACAGTATATGAGGAGATGGCATGCATTACATGACATCTCCTTTGTTTGTTTGTTTATGAATACATGTAGCTGGAATTTAAAAATGCACATGATACTTGTAACTCATTATTAACCTAATAAGTGGTATCTGAAACATTCTCAAATTAGACATTACATAACATGTTTAAAAGTATATTACCAAAAGTAATATGACAACAATGAGAGCAATTAATTATAAGAAAAATAATGGAAATGGCCCAATTAAAAAGCTATTGTCGTCACCTGATAACTGACTGACAAGAGCTGATTGAGCAAACCCGACACTGTGGAGCTAATAAACATAGTGTTGTCAGGACGATCAAAGTTGCTCAGTGTAATGGGCCAAAAATCTGAGCCAATCTGAGACTTCTTGCTTAAATGTCTATCCAAGTAGTTCAATAAGTTTTTAATAAGCTTTTTGTCATCAGTAGAGATGTATCTTCACCAATCCTCATAAGCTTTTATAGCAAAAGAATGTTTTTGTAATCACGCATATTAGTATATGTATACACAAAGAGAGAGACCCTCCAACATTAAAACATTCTTCCAGCAATTATAGTTAGCAATTACTGTTATCAATAAAATCCTTTATGTATTGATGAATGAAGTATTTTAAACAATTGTATCCTGAAAACTAACCTCAACTTTTATATTTTCACACAATTTCTAATACTTTAATATTAGCAAATACATTACAGATTGTGACACTTCTTGTTTATAAGGAATATTGTAAAAAATGATGTAACACAAGAGCCTAATTATAAAGCTCATCTAGTAGTAGGATTAAGCAGACGTGATCGGGTAGTCACTGCTTGCATTTGAATATCATGTTATTTTAATATTAAAGAAAACATTCAATGTATAACATTATGGAGAGTTGTCTTACTGCAAGCTGACTACCTGATTTAAATTTTGTGTCATTGAATGTTTGTGTTCCCATATGCTTCACTCCCCAACTTGGCATCCCTTGATTGTTTTAGAAAGGTCTGTGAACTTATTAAACTTTTACATTCATAAATTTGGCTTCAATTTAATCTGAATTTAATCAGAAACACTGCTGTTTTCAGGTATTTACCAGAAAAAGTTGCTTATCCACACTGAGATGTATGAAAACTCTTAAATCCCAATACTGCGCATGCAAAAAATCTCCATTCCACATATGGTCTGAAACGCAGTTGTCCTTGTGTTCTGTCGCCGAACAGCAAATCAGAGTAAACTTCCTGTCACCTTTGAAATAATGCAATGTGAAAGGTTGTACAGAGTAACATTTATATTTAGCAATGCTATCAAAGTGGATAGCGCAGGCATAACAATGCAGCTACAACATGGGACGCCATCTTGATTGTTTTGGGTTGAATGGATCACATGACTGCAGGGCTGGACTGGTAATCTGGCATACCGGTTATTTTCCTGGTGGGCCGACACATTTTGGGGCAGATCAGGGGCGGACTGGCCATAGGGAGAACCGAGCGTGCCAGTGGGTTTGCCATGAAATGGGCAGAATGGGCCGCGATACGTTAAAATGTCCCACAGCATTATACAGAACGGACCACAAAACAGCGCCGCAATATGTAGAAAAGTACAGCGAACAAACCCGCCACCCTGCCATCTCATTAGCCGGTTCAGAACAACTTAAGTTTTGGGCAAGGGTGTCACTAACCTACCGAATGTTGTGCTTGAGGTCTCGTTGTGGAGATCGGTGAAATAACAACAGGAGAACCGTGTGAGCATAACAATCGTAACAGACTGAAGAATGATACGTTTCATAAAGTAACTTTGCCCTGTGTATGTGTGTGATGGTGTATTTATCCCCTTGGGGCTTGTCGTTGAAAGCATAATGGAGCTTCAGTGAGAAAATGAGTTGTGTTCAATAAACACACTGTTCCGTCAGTGATTGCTCTGATTTCTACATTTTATTGCCAATAATCATTTTAGAGTATGAATATCGCGGTGTCGTGTCACGTCTGGTGTGGAAAGGCAGATAGCTTGTCGCTGGAATCTTATCACGTCACGTCTGGTTAGGACGAGATGTTAGGCTGTTCCGTTCATTTTACATTCATTATATTATGTGAATTTTAAATAAGTATCTTCATAACATTTGACATGTTTTTTACTGAACAACTGAACTGCATTTCTGCATTTACTGTAAATTAGGCATTCATTCTAATACAGAGTAGGCTCAAACGTAATTACTGACTAGGCAAATCTCATTTCAACATGGCACACTGATTACTTTTCTCAGTGCTGTTACTGAACAAAATTCGCTGGGAGTTACCAGTTTCATTTAATAATAGCACAATCATTTTTAGGCAGGTTCAGGTAGGCCTATGAATGAGATGTAAATGTTTTCTGTTCAATGTCATTGTATAAGATTAGTCCACACAGAAATTACTAGAACACACAAACCCATTGATTGGAATGGGGTGTCCACATACTTTTGGCCATACAGTGTGTGCTGTGCCAATCATTCAGACTTTTTCTGTCATCTAGCACCCCCTTTAGGAAAAGCCATGATTTGCTGAGACTGTATGGCAAGCTGCATTACTGTACATACAGTATATGCATGTGTGAGGTTCTATGATAAGACATCCTATCAAACATAGTCTATACATTTTTAAAAATCCATAAAAAGTATGTGAATTCTGAAAGGTAGAGGGCAGGTTAACACAGCGAGATGTCCGTTTACATTATAACTAATGAATAATACCTGGCAGAATATACAAGCACCTTAATAAATGATACAGAATAAAACATTGGTAGAACATCACATGAGCAGGCCTTAGCTAGAGGGTTGCGTTTATCTAGCTGTCTACTTTTCTTTCACAGAAAAACCTAGTCTACATTTATTGATCTGGTTTTTAAAAAAGTTAATTTTATGGAGACTGCTCTACAGTCAGTAACTGAAACCCTGTGACTGACAAGAGCTAACTCCAAATCAGCTGTCCTCATCAACCTTGACCTGTCTGCCTTTGATACAGTGAACCACCAGATCCTTATGTCCACCCTGTCTAACCTGGGCACTATCTCAGGAACTTCTCTTGGCTTGTTTGAGACCCCTCCTCTTCTTGATCTACACAACATCATTCGGACCGATCATTGAGGCACATGGCTTCTCCTATCACTGCTATGCAGATGATACGCAGCTTCACATTCCAGCCAACGATCCCACCATTTCATCTTGTATTTCAGCCTGAATGTCAGATATCTTTGCCTGGATGAAGGAACACCGCCTTCAGATCAACCTTGCTGAGACAGAACTTCTGGTGATCCCTTCCAACCCATCTTTTGACCACAACCTCGCATTTTATCTTGGCTGCAATACTACAGACATTGTTGGCTTTTGTATGACAAATTACTTATGTTGCTCATATTTGAACAAACGTATCTGCTAAATGATGCAATGTAAACATAACCCCTTGTGGACAAAAAGTCAACTTGTGTTCAGTTAACTATTTTTCTCTGGGCAATGACAATAACAAGAATAATTTTTATTATTTTTTGTAGCCAAATTTAAAATGTATATGGCTATTTTCAGCAAAACAGTAGCAAAATGATTACTTTGTGGTCCCTTTGTGTAAATGCAACTATATCACAATGTAACACAGATCATATTCGCGGGCAAGGAAGAGGCGAGAAACCGGGCGTGCGTAATCACGCGCCGGTCCCGCCCTCCACCGTGCCACATTCCTCCCCCGTTCTTTCAGGCTGGGGACCCCCGGCCTGACGTACATCCCCTGGGGGGGTGGCGCCTCCCGCGCGGTCTGCGGCAGGTCATCCCCATCAACCTGGACGAGGGAGGGAGCAAGGGTAGGGAAACAAAAAACAACAATTAAAAATGGGGGGGGGAGGGTTCCTGCACTGGGCAGTACCTCCCCTCCCACAAACACCATAATCTAAAAAAGAGGGAGGGGCAAGGGGAGGGAAACAACAACAATTAAAAATGGGGGGGGGGGAGGTTCCTGCACTGGGCGGTACCTCCCCTCCCACGAACACCATAATTTAAAAAAAGAGGGAAAAGGCCAACGCAGAGCGGAAGCGAGAGAGAGAGGACAGAGAGATTTAAAAAAAAAACTTACTCGCCGGTTCTCTGATACGCCAACCCCGCCGCGTTCCAGCGGCTAGTAGGGGACTCCCCCGCCCCTGGCAGCGGCCCTAACCACTCCAGGCGGTCGGCCAGGAGCCCCTCCTCCCCTCGCGGTCGGTGGCCATTCCTCCGCGTCCAGGTGGCTGGGCTCCTCCGTCCCCCGGCAGATGGCCACGGCTGCTCCACTGAGCAGTGGCGAGAACTCCGCTACGGCGCATCCCTCTTCCTTCCCGGGTTTCGGTACCAATGTAACACAGATCATATTCGCGGGCGAGGAAGAGGCGAGAAACCGGCTTGACATATAAATCATAGGTTTAATGGAAAACTCAAAATACAAACACATAAGATAACGGACATGTCCGTAATTGAGCTCTCTCTCTCTCGATCGCCGTCTGCGAGTGGCCTTTATCCCTCTTGGCGGCTTAATTAGCCTAATACGGGACCGGGCGTGCGTAATCACGCGCCGGTCCCGCCCTCCATCGTGCCACACACAAATACTGTTGGGAATCAAGAAACTTGTTCAGAACCGGTTCCATTTAAAAAAAAAAAAAAATAAATATTGGAACTATGATTTTCAGGACTTTCGGTTCTGTTAATGGTTCTTGCACGTGAAATGTTCTGACTATGCGGATCGTACAATGTACTAAAATACTCTGACAGTGTTTCTTGCAGTGCATTTCACCTACTGAATGTACAGCGTGAAACACACCGCATCCAGTGTATTCTGATTCAAGAAAAAAGTACTCTTATGAGCAGGCTTTTTTAATCTACAGCCCGAAACACACAGCACACCCATTCCCCAACAAATGACTATTATGAGCCTGTTGTTTGAATATGTATCATGAACACACAGTGTGCCTAGTGTTGTCCGATTCCCGAATGAATGATTCTAATTAGCCGGTTCTTTGAATCTACAACACAAAACATCAGACACTTCTTGGTTAGTACTTCTGGTGTAGCTTTTTGAGTAAAACAGTAATCACTGTATCTCTGTGTCACTATGAAAATTCCTGTGTTTGTTTTGAGTGACCTGCTTAGACCAGCCCCAACAAAATCACTCAACAAATGCCATGAATTGGGGCAGTACTGTCTCTTTGTTTGATCAACGGTAGATAAGTGGCATATTCAGAAATATGTTTTAAAAACATTGTTTATTTTTTAAATTCCATTCTGTGACTTTAGAGTTATAGTAATCACATAATCACAGCTTTAAGTGAAAATTGCTATTTTTGCTAATTGTTAAATTGTTATATACAATATTAACTAACGAGCCACTTACTTGATATGCTTCATTTTAAAGATGTTGCTCCTCAAGTGTTTCCTATGCGAACAGCACATCCCACCGCCTTATGAGCTCGAGAGCTGTGTTCACTGCTTGGGATGTGTAGCACGCGTCCTACAGTCTAAGTGAGAACCACTTTCTAATGTCTAGGACCAGATCAGAAGACTACGTTCGCTCTTGAGCCAACATTGCAGCAAGACAAGGGAAATAATCACAGAAGACAGGATTTTAGTTGAAAAGTATTTCTCTTTTATATTCCTCTGTATTAACTTTCAGTTTGAAAAAGGGAAAAAAATGACAGCTCTTCATGGACATGGACAAATTGTATGTCCTTACATATGTTTGGCAGCAGGATGGTCCTCACAAAACACATTTGCGAGGTTTTATAACCTGGATGGGATGTCAGTCTCCTCACAAGTCCTACTTACTTTTAAGCGGGTGAGCACATGCCCTTATTACGGGTGGGCTACCGACTATAATCAACACAGCAATCTAACTATATGTTGTTGAACTGCTTCTTTTAAAGTCATAAGCTCTCCCATAAGAAAAAAAACCTACTTTCCATTCCTTGTTGTGAGAGGGTTAATAATCCATACTGTGTATATCTATATGGTATAATAGATCCCAGACAACATTAGTTTCCAATTACTTATAATATATTATATTACTTTCCAATTATACACTTTTAAATTACTTATAAATCATTGGCCTGTGACTCCTTATGAATATATCTATTTAGAGTTATAACTCAGGGAGTGTAATGTCATGTAGTGTGGCGTTATATAATTGCCCATAGTGCTTACAGCAATGTCGAGTGAACTGAATCGAAAGGGAACGTCTCCGGTTACACATGAAACCTCAATTCCTTGAGATGAAGGGAGTGAGACATTGTGAAAGCTGGCCGCACCACTACTTCAGAGTGACTCGCTGTTGTTTCTCAGTCAAACAAATTCTAAAGGGGCGGGGCTCAGACGCCATTGCCAATCAGAAGATTGGCATGATTGTATAAGGGTTATAACAAGGTCATGTGAAGGACACTCCCCATAATGCTTACAGCAATGTCTCATTCCATTCAGGGAACCGATGTTGCATGAGTAACTGGAGACGTTCTCCTGGTCTCCCTCCTTTACCACTCGTTTCTGGCACCAAGATTTGTGCTTTTCTTTTCTTTTTTTCTAAAACTTTATAGTGTATGTCATTCTCCAGTCACTTCCACTATTTTATTTAACTTCACGTTAAACGCACAACAGTATTGCCATAGTGGAAACCAAAATTGTTCTCAGAAGTGAATCGATAGGTTTGTGTGAGAAACAAGTAGATAATTCCAAAATTTTTAACTTTACATCGGCGTGTCCATCCAGGGCTCTGATGCTGTTTGAAATGGGGTGCATTTGTTCGTTCTTCTGTTGTAAATAAGCTCCGCTTCTAAATTCTCATGTGAACTCCACAAAACCCTTGTGTCTCGCTTTGCGTCAGTTGCTGGCAGAAAGTGCTTTTTAAAAGTTGTTTTTTCACACAAATGCATTGATTTGCTTCATTGATCGAAAGGAGTTGCATGGATTACTTCTATGCTGGCTAAATATGACTTTTGGGCCATCAAAGTGCTGTTCCATTATATGGGCCTGACAGAGGCTTATCTTCTTCTAAAAATCTTAACTTGTGTTCTGCTGAAGAAAGACAGTCATACATATCTAGGATGGAATCAGGGTAAGTGAAAAATTTGAGAATTTTCATTTTTGGCTGAACTATTCCTTTAACAGTTGTGCTTGAGATGAACAGATTCATATATTCTGATGCATTGTGTTGTACACTCACCTAAAGGATTATTAGGAACACCTGTTCAATTTCTCATTAATGCAATTATCTAATCAACCAATCACATGGCAGTTGCTTCAATGCATTTAGGGGTGTGGTCCTGGTCAAGACAATCTCCTGAACTCCAAACTGAATGTCAGAATGGGAAAGAAAGGTGATTTAAGCAATTTTGAGCATGGCATGGTTGTTGTTGCCAGACGGGCCGGTCTGAGTATTTCACAATCTGCTCAGTTACTGGGATTTTCACGCACAACCATTTCTAGGGTTTACAAAGAATGGTGTGAAAAGGGAAAAACATCCAGTATGCGGCAGTCCTGTGGGCGAAAATGCCTTGTTGATGCTAGAGGTCAGAGGAGAATGGGCCGACTGATTCAAGCTGATAGAAGAGCAACTTTGACTGAAATAACCACTCGTTACAACCGAGGTATGCAGCAAAGCATTTGTGAAGCCACAACATGCACAACCTTGAGGCGGATGGGCTACAACAGCAGAAGACCCCACCAGGTACCACTCATCTCCACTACAAATAGGAAAAAGAGGCTACAATTTGCAAAAGCTCACCAAAATTGGACAGTTGAAGACTGGAAAAATGTTGCCTGGTCTGATGAGTCTCGATTTCTGTTGAGACATTCAGATGGTAGAATTTGGTGTAAACAGAATGAGAACATGGATCCATCATGCCTTGTTACCACTGTGCTGGCTGGTGGTGGTGGTGTAATGGTGTGGGGGATGTTTTCTTGGCACACTTTAGGCCCCTTAGTGCCAATTGGGCATCGTTTAAATGCCACGGCCTACCTGAGCATTGTTTCTGACCGTGTCCATCCCTTTATGGCCACCATGTACCCATCCTCTGATGGCTACTTCCAGCAGGATAATGCACCATGTCACAAAGCTCGAATCATTTCAAATTGGTTTCTTGAACATGACAATGAGTTCACTGTACTAAAATGGCCCCCACAGTCACCAGATCTCAACCCAATAGAGCATCTTTGGGATGTGGTGGAACGGGAGCTTCGTGCCCTGGATGTGCATCCCATAAATCTCCATCAACTGCAAGATGCTATCCTATCAATATGGGCCAACATTTCTAAAGAATGCTTTCAGCACCTTGTTGAATCAATGCCACGTAGAATTAAGGCAGTTCTGAAGGCGAAAGAGGGTCAAACACAGTATTAGTATGGTGTTCCTAATAATCCTTTAGGTGAGTGTATGTGCGTTATGTGTAAACCCTTGAAATTTTGTTTTATAATATTCTTCTGATTGAGTTTTAGGGGCTACATGATGTTAGTCATACAGAAAAGCGGGCGTTTACACTGAAGTTTTAAGGAGGCACTTATGCAAAAACTGAGCGTTTCGGACAGAGGGCCAAAAACAGGGTGGAAAATTATCATATATTACTAAATTGTTACTGTTTTGTTGCAAAACAAAAGCAACAGCCATTTTCATATGGTGGTACCAAAGTCCCTTTCAAGGCAATGTGAATGGCATATAAGTACAGCTCCTGTATACTTGAATAGGGAAAGACCAAAATCTCCAAAATGGTTGGTCAAGATTATGATCAAAGAACATATTTCAAATCAGCATTGAAATCTGACAACAATGGTTTCATAAATTGTGCTTCTTTATCTCTGATCATGGTAAAAGATAAAACAACATTTTTAGACTGGTCCAGCTAATGCACATCCACCTTCTCAAGTTGATTGAGAGGCGATGCCTGTATCTAAAAGGTTCTTTTACCTGTAAGGTGGAACTTCCTTTTCTAAATCCATCCAATTTCTCCCATTCATTGCTCTGTTTCAGGCTAAATAGTCTCTGTAGTGCAAACCCAACTTTTGGCCCTTCGGCTTGCTTTTCAATGCACTTGAATGCCACTTGGCGGCATATGTTACTGGCTAATTTTAGAGTCCTCTCCACTTAGCGGCTCATCCTCCTGAAGAATGGTATTCAAATCCCAGGGTGCGTTTTGCCTCATTGGAGAAATGTGTGAACTAAGAAGTATACTTTTTTACATTTTAAGGATTAAGGATTAGTTCCCAATATACAGCATAAATAAATAATAAAGCTGAGAAAAGAAACAGGTTGACATCAAGTGACAACGCTGTCTACGTGCTACTTCATCAGCAGTCTAGACAGTAATTTACTCATTAATAATGACACAGAGAACATTCAATAGCCACATTATTAAAAATAGACAGAGCATAGAGAAAATAGAGCTGTTCAGCTTGTTGTCCAAAAACCCAGAAGATAATTTGCCATGGGTTCCCTCTGGATTTTCCATGGGGATTTTATAATGGGGTTTTGGGAGTAATAATGGGAGTAAAATAAGGTCCTTTGGTAAACATTACTTGATGAAACATGAACGTTTTGTTCTAGAACATTGATTACACACAGTCATACCTCAAACGGGACTTTTGAAGCCACCAGGCATTTTTTCTTTTTAAGTACACTGGTGGCCAAAAGTTTGGAATAATGTACAGATTTTGCTATTTCAGAAGGAAATGTGTACTTTAATTCACCAAAGTGGCATTCAACTGATCACAAAGTATAGTCCGGACATTACTGATGTTAAAAACAGCACCATCACTATTTGAAAAAAAGTCATTTTTGATCAAATCTAGACAGACCCCATTTCCAGCAGCCTTCACTCCAACACCTTATCCTTGAGTAATCATGCTAAATTGCTAGAAAATCTAGAAAATCACTTGCCATTATATCAAACACAGCTAAAAGCTATTTGGATCGTTAAATGAAGCTTAACATTGTCTTTGTTTTTGTTTTTGAGTTGCCAAAGTATGCAGTAGACTGGCATGGCTTAAGGTCAATATTAGGTCAAAAATGGATAAAAAGGAACAGCTTTCTCTTGAAACTCATCAGTCAATCACTGTTTTGAGGAATGAAGGCTCAGTGTAAAATACTTGAAATTGCCAAAAAACTGAAGATTTAATACAAAGGTGTTCACTACAGTCTTCAAAGACAAAGGACAACTGGCTCTAACAAGGACAGAATGAGATGTGGAAGGTCAGATGTACAACTAAACAAGAAGATAAGTACATAAAATAGACGCCTCACATGTCCTCAGCTGACAGCTTCACTGAATTCTACCCACTCAACAACAGTTTCATGTACAACAATAAAGAGAAGATTCAGGAGTGCAGGCCTTATGGGAAGAATTGCAAAGATAAAGCCACTTTTGAAACACAGACATTGGACAACAGATAATTGGAAAAGAGTGTGTTATGGATCTTAACCCTTTTTGTGCGACCAGCTAGACTGTAAGGTGAGTGAGAACTGACAGCTAAAATGCCAAGGATCTGCAAAGCTGTCATTGCTGTACATGGAGGATTTTTTTGATGAGAACACTTTGAAGTAGTTTAAACAATTTTTTTTTAATTGTAATGGTAATTTTTCATGTTATTACTGTCCTGACTATACATTGTGATCAGTTGAATACCACTTTAGTGAATAAAAATACCAATTTCTTTCCATAAGAGCAAAATCTGTACATTATTCCACATTTTTGTTCACCAGTGTATATCATTCAACAGGGCTTCAAAAGTCATCTTTGAGGTATGACTGTGTGTAATTTATGTTGTAGAACAAAACGTCCACGTTTCATAAAGTAATGTTTACCACAGATCTTATTTTGCTCATAAGTACAAAAAAAAAACCCAAATCGCCTGAGTGCAAACCAGGCCTGGCAGTCATGACTAAACCCTCAGGAACGTTTTCATTGGTCATCTCAATCTGATGCTCACGCAGTCACCTGTAAATGGTGCAGACTCCAGAAAGATTGTGAATGGATCTGATGCCAACCAACAGTAAGATAAGCCTGCCGGTAGTTTAAATAAGGGCATGACTTGCATATATTGAAAGGAAAATCCAGAGGGAAACCATGGCGAATTGGACTTCCGGGTTCGCCTACAAATTCACTTCACAGCTGAATAGCTCTATTGGAGAATTAATATTACAGAGTACCTGTGATTCATGCACTGTGGAATGAGGAGGCAGGAGCAGGCAATGGTAAAGAGTGCAGTTGACATACAAGTATGACATAGCAGATCAGAGCTTAAATCAAAAGCAAAAAAGCAAGTATATAATAAATGGCAGCAGTATTGGGACTCAGAGACAAAGGACACATATTTATTCTCAATATAGCCATTAGTGGGAAGAGGAAGGTTTTCGGGTAGGAGCAGAAGAGAAGAAAGTTTAATATTAAGACTCATGTTGGGGCACACAGGACTCTGTAAAAGAATGTATTTAATATCAAAACATCCAACTGGACTATATGATTGGTGTGGGATTAGTGAATCTGTTCAACGTGTCCTAATTCACTGCAGGAAGTATATGGTACAAAGACAATAAATTATTAGAAAATCAATTATTAAATTATTAAAAAACAAATAACCAGATAATGTATAGTATCGCTACTGCTACAGTTTTTGAAAATCACTAATTTAATTAATAGATAGAATATAGTGTAGGGAGAAGATGGATAAGGAGTTGGATGAAATAAGTATAGGTATATGTAACAGTAAAGGAAATGTTGTATTATATATACAAATTTCTTTCTTTTTTTCTCCTTCTCTCTCTTCTCTCTGGGCAGATGGGGGCTGGGTTTGTACGCTGGAGGAGCTAAACCAAAGGTGTGTATTTTGGGGGGAATTTTGATATTTTAACCTCAATTCCTACAATATATCTATAATACACTGTGTAGTTACACTCAGGACCTTCAGGTCAAAAAAGTTCCCATTGAAACCCTTTAAAACTGCAATATTTGATCCCAGTGTAATTAAAGCATAAAATCATGAATACTATTATATCATGCTTTCATTACGGAGCCCTGTCTTCAAAATTGAAATGTTTAATATGTTCCACTATATGGCGCCATTTTTTCTCATGTTTAGCCTATATATAATAAATACATGGTTTTTCCTATTTTCTGTTTGCTGTTTTATAGAGCACTGCAGGCCAGTTGAATAAAGTATGCAGCTAAAATTGTGTTGGTGTGTTGGTATGGATGTCAGAGTGTGTTTTGTAAGTGTGTAATATTGAGAAATGTGTGTGTGTGTGTGTGTGTGTGTGTGTGTGTGTGTGTGTGTGCGTGCGTGTGCGTGCGTGTGCGTGCGTGTATGTAAAAACAACAGTGACATTATGTAAACAAACTGGCATTTAAAGGGTTTAAAATCCTGAAAATTAATAAATATTTGGTAGATATGTCCTAATAATTTTACGGCAGTTTTTTGACGCGGACATTTTTGTCCTCTAAGGACCTCTGAGTAACTTTTTTAACGCGCCTGCGCATGAGAGTAACCCGGATGGATGGGAGTAACCCGGATGCATCATTTTCATGACGTAAATCAAGATGGCCGCGCTGTGCTGTTGATGTGATTGACTTGCAGCACTGATCACAGAAATGAAAACATAGTCTTTATATTCACCTTATTTTATCGTTATTGCTGATTATATTAAGACCGAGATTGTCCTGATTTTCATGCTATTGTGATTCGTTTACATCGGAAAACTCCGAGGACTGTTAAACATGGTAAAGTGTTGAACTGTCTAAACGAAAACCATTATTATAAACATGCAGATAAAGCTGTAATTCTATAGTTAGCTCTGATTTTGGCTTCACGCATTACATCCAAGCACCTTATATAGATAGAGTCTACATAATTTACGAGGTAAATCCATTACAGGAAGACTGATTGCAGCAGACCTGATTAGAATGTAAACTTATATCATGGTTGTGTTTCCAAACCTAGTGAGCTGCCTACTTAGATAGCATTGTTTTGGCATCGTATGGACGTTCCTAAATAGTTTTTCTGGGACCAGGTTGTCCACAAATGCTGTCCAGTAGTCATTTTACTAGGTTTTGAACATGTGGAAGGATTTGGATGCTTGATTTGTTCTTATTCAGTCAGCCAAATTGGATAGCATGGAAGGGAGCGAGTCAAGTGCAAAAGACAGAAGAAGATCTCGGAGCAGAGGTGAGTTTCGATCAGCACCTCAAGTCAAGTGGTTTTTATTATCTAATGGCAATACACCTGCTGTGTATTGCCATTAGGAACGCAATGAAAGAATTATTAACCCTGATCAGCCAAACATTCCTCCATGATGTTACTTAGGGCTACGTTTTTTTTTTTTTAATTATATATATATATATATATATATATATATATATATATATATATATATATATACATACATTAACAGAAAGAGAAAATCGGAAACGTAAAAGGAGCAGATCATCTTCGTCATCTTCCAGTTCTTCCTCATCATCATCATCATCATCATCGTCGTCTTCACTGTCTTCATCCAGCAGTGATTCATCTCGTAGTAAGTCCAGCTCCAGTAGCTCAGGTAAGTTAAATTAAATCACTATTTATTATGTAGTACATTATTATTATTATTACTATTAGCTGAGTAGAGATGGTACATGCATGGGATCTTTGATTTTAGGATCACATGCGTAATACAACAGGTGAAGTTAAGTACAGAACACAGTTCATGAAGACTAATTTTGTGGTGAAATAATTAATTAACATGAAAGAGGTAAAAATAAAAAAGATTTAAATTACACTGTAGATCAGAGAAGAAAAAAAAATGTTGATGCGTTTTGTGCTTCCACTGCCCTAGATTCTTGCAAAAAGCGAAGAAAATCTTCAAAGAAACTGAAAGAAAAACATGGCAAAAAGGTAACTTGCTCTTTATAAATTCATAAATTTGACCTCCAAATAAAACAATTGCAGTAAAGGAATGTCATGGGGGATTTTAGACATTTCGGTGATTATATACTGAACCACTGTAATACATTGAGAGCATTCATGCGTACATGTATGTTCAGACTGAATTTAAAGGTTAAGTGTGAACTTTCCACACCACTGAAGTCACCATATGGATTTGAAAAATTAAGATTTTGCAGAATATGCATTTTGAATTACTAATGTACTGGGGTTTTCATGGTCATGGAAGACCATTAAATATTAGGGAATTTTTAAATGTTGTTTTCCAGGCCAGGGAATAATAAAATCCTATATCTAGGAATATTATGGGTTCAATACAAGTTAAGCTCAATCGACAGCATTTGTGGCATAATGTTGATTACCACAAAAAAAATCCAAGCAAATCAAAAATCAAGGTTAAAGTGATGCACTTACAATGAAAGTGATTGTGGCCAATTTTTGGAGGGTTAAAAGGCAGAAGAAATGTGAAGCTTCATTTTATAAAAGCACATCAATTCTTTTGTTAAAACTTCTGTTAAAAATGTATTATTTGATCTGTCATTTTTACAGTCGTTTTAGGTTTTGATGATTACATCGTCATGGCAACAAAGTTGTAAAATTTGCTATAACTTTACAAGGTTAGTAAGCGAATTTATCACGTTAAAATCATGATTACATGCATATTGTTGACATCTTGTGGATATACTTTTGAAACCGTGAACATTTTAAAGTTTACAGATTTGTTGTAAATGTCATTGTAAGTGACATTTCACTGGAACCCAGATTTTAGCTTTGAAAATAATTTTTGTAGTAATCAGCATTATGTCACAAATGAGGTCAATTGAGCTCAACTTGTATTGAATCCAGAACATTCCCTTAATGGCCCAATTCTAAACAGCCCACTCCCGCTCTGATATTTGTGATAAGTGATTGCATATGGCAAAGCCATGACACTCTGCAGAAACTCCTTAGAGTTTAATACAAGTTAAGCTTAATGGTAATGAGCTTTGACCTGGTTCGGCAGCAACCTATTGGAATATAGAAGTACTCCGCTCTAGAGTTGAAATGAATTATTGCCGTGGCAGGTTTTCCTGTAATATACAATCTGTCCCGGTTTGCTTACAGGGATATATGTGAAGTGATGGAAGTGAATGGGGGCCATTCTGCGATATTCAGTGTTTCAAAAGTATATCCACAAGACATAAACTATATGCATGTAAACATGATTTTAGTGTCTTAAAATCACTTAATAACCGCATCTGTGTAAAGTTATAACCAATTTTACAACTTCATTACATGACGATGTAATATCAACAAACCTTAAAACCAATGTAGAAATGACAATTTAAACAACTTTATAGTTCAAATAACACATGAGTTTTAACAGAAGAATTAATGAAAGTACTTTTATAAAATAATAAGCTTCACATTTCTGCTTTTAACCCCTCAAACAATTGGCCCCATTTACTTCCATTGTAAGTGCTTGATAGTTGCTTCTTTTAGAATGAGTCAAAATTAATTTTATGTGGTAATCAATATTATGCCACAAATGCCGTCAATTGAGCTTAACTTGTATTGAACCAGGAACATTCCTTTAAATGTCCTTAAAATTCCTGTAGTGAATAAAAAATGTTCTAGTTATGTTTTACGATTAAATATATAGTTGACTAAATATTGCATAATATTGTGTAAAATAAAACTTTGCTCACAAGTTATCATTATATCATAATGATTCTTTTGAGTCAGTTCTTTTCAATGAATCGTGAAACGATTCAAACATCAGACTGAATGATTCATTAGAGAGTCGTTCAGAAACAAAAATGATTTGCGTTTGTAATTCAAACATCTGGAAAGATCACGGATAAGATTGG